>CM056053.1:417742539-418456951 GCA_029574335.1 Rana kukunoris
GGCGTAGCGTAAATGGGACGGCGTAAGCCCGGGTAATTCAAAGTAGGCTTGGAGTGGGCATGTTGTATTGTAATCAAACCATGACCCCACGTAAAAGACGTTTCTAACGAACGGCGCATGCGCCGTCCGTGGACGTATCCCAGTGCGCATGCTCAAAATTACGCCGCAAATACTCATTGGTTTCGACGTGAACGTAACTTACGCAAAGCCCTATTCGCAAACGTTTTACGCAAACGACGGAAAATTTGACGATGTCCTGACGTTCATACTTAACATTACGTACGCCTCATATAGCAGGGGCAACTTTACGCGGGACATACGCTTACGCAAACAACGTAAAAAAAATGCACCGGGAGCAAGTACGTTTGTGAATTGCCATATCTAGCTCATTTGCATATTCAAAGCTTAAATCTACGGAAGCGCCACCTAGCGGCCAGCGTAAATATGCACCCGACCCTTGAAGTCTTTTAGTCTGTCTCTATCGTCAGAACAGAAGCAGGTGAGAATTTGGAAGAAAGCGCACAAAGATCCTTACAAGGTCTACAACTGACGTGGAGGGGGCTGCGCTCCCCCCAACAGCTGAAAATGGTTCATAACCCCATGATGGCCAACCGGGCGCCAGCTGAGCCTCAGCTACCCGATTGGTCAGCCGCCAGCCTTAAGGAAACAACATAACTAATGCTGGTCACACATTGCTGCATTTGATCAAATGTCTGAAGCTATAAATACAACGCAAATAGTAAATACACTTCTATATTGGTGACTTCAATCTCCCTCCCCTGAGGTTGCAAGACACACCCACGAGGAACAGGCTTTGTATACAGGTGGCTGTGATATATTCCCCCTCTGAGATTACAGAACATTCATATAAGAAACAAACTGTGTATATGCAGAACTCAAATTTCCTTTCCCCTGAGGTCACAGGACACGCCCATGAGGAATGGGCTGTGTATATATGCATGACTCCAGTGTTCCTCCCATGAAGTTACAGGACACACCTATGAGGAATGGGCTGTGTATACGCGTGAATCTAATTTTCCTCCCAAAAGGAATGGGCTGTATATGCATCACCCTAAGTTTCTTCCCCTGAGGACACGCTCATGAGGATAGGACTGTGTTAATGTGTGACTCCAATTTTCTTCCCCTGAAGTTACAGGACACGCCCATGAGGAATGGGCTGTGTATATGCTCGATTCTAAATTCTCCTCCCATGAAGAGAAATGGCCTGTGTATGCCTCACTGTAGGTTTCCTCCCCTGCGGTTACAGGACACACCCATGAGGCATGGATTGTGTTTGTGTGTGACTCCAATTTCCCTTCATTGAGGTTACAGGACATGCCTATAAGGAATGGGCTGTATATGCCCCACCCTATGTCTCCTCCCCTGAGGTTACAGGACACACCCATGAGGAATGGACTATGTTTATGTGTGACTCCAATTTCCCTTCATTGAGGTTACAGGACACGCCTATAAGGAATGGTCTGTATATGCCTCACCCTATGCCTCCTCCCCTGAGGTTACAGGACATGTCCATGAGGACTGGACTGTGTTTATGTGCGACTCCAATTTACTTCCCCTGAGGTTACAGGATAGGCCTATGAAGAATGGGCTGTGTATATGTGTCATCCTAAGTTTCCTCCCCTGAGGTTACAGGACACGCCTGTGAGGAATGTGCTTTATATAAATGCGCAACTCCAATTTCCCTCACGTAAGGAATGGGCTGCATTTGCCTCACCCGAAGTTTCCTCCTATGAGGTTAGAGGACACGCCTATGAGGAATGGGCTGCGTATACATGCATGTCTCTAATTCCCCTCCCCGCCCCCACAAGGAATGGGCTGTATATGCATCACCCTAAGTTTACTCCTCCCTGAGGACACGCCCATGAGGATAGGACTGTGTTTATGTGCGTCTCCAATTTGCTTCTCCTGAAGTTACAAAACATGTCAATTTTTCCTCCAATGAGGTTAGAGGACACGCCTATGAGGAATGGGCTGAATGCGCGACTCTAATTTCCCTCCCATAAGGAATGGGCTGCATATGCCTCTCCCTAAGTTTCCTCCCATGAGGTTACAGGACACACCTATGAGGAATGGGCTGCGTATACATGCATGTCTCTAATTCCCCTCCCCGCCCCCACAAGGAATGGGCTGTATATGCATCACCCTAAGTTTACTCCTCCCTGAGGACACGCCCATGAGGATAGGACTGTGTTTATGTGCGTCTCCAATTTGCTTCTCCTGAAGTTACAAAACATGTCAATTTTTCCTCCAATGAGGTTAGAGGACACGCCTATGAGGAATGGGCTGAATGCGCGACTCTAATTTCCCTCCCATAAGGAATGGGCTGCATATGCCTCTCCCTAAGTTTCCTCCCATGAGGTTACAGGACACACCTATGAGGAATGGGCTGTGTATATGCTTGACTTCAATTCCCTCCCACAAGGAACGGGTTGTGTATATGCCTTATCCTAAGTTTCCTCCTCTGAGGTTTCAGGACACGCCCATGAGGACTGGACCGTTTTGTGTGCGACACCAGTTTTTCTCCCATGAGGTTAGAGGACGCGCCCATGAGGAATGGGCTGTTTATATGCGTGACTCCAATTTCCCTCCATTGAGGTTACAGGACACACCTATGAGGAATGGGCTGTATCTATCACACCCTAAGTTTCCTCCCCTGTGGTTACAAGACACGCCCATGAGGAATGGACTGTGTTTATGTGTGATTTAAAATTTCCCGCCCATGAGGTTACAGAAAACGCCTATGAGGAATGGGCTGTGTATATGCGACTCCAATTTCCCTCCCATAAGGAATGGGCTGTATATGCATCACCCTAAGTTATTTCTCATGAGGTTACAGGATACGAATATGAGGAATGGGCTGTGTATATGCGCGACTCCAATTTCCCTCCCACAAGAATGGGCTGTATATGTGTAACCCTAAGTTTTCTCCCATGAAATTACAGGACACGCCTATGGGGAATGAGCTGCGTATATATACGTGACTCCAATTTCCCTCCCAAAAGGAATTTACACCCACTTTTCTGAGCGTTTTTTTGCAGCTTAAAAACTCTCCATGTTAGTCTATGGCCTCATGCCCACCATGATGTTTTTGAGCTGTAGATGGCTAAGCCGTTTTTAAGCTGCAAAAAAAACCCAGGACCAGTGTGTTCTGAAGCTCCAGCAATAGAGCTGTAAAGACGCCAGACATTAAAAAACGTGTTTTTAAGCTCTAGCTCAAAAAAAATAATATATATATATATATATTTTTTTTTCAACAAATAAACATGGACAGGCATTTTTAAGCTGTAAAAAGGCTTAAAAAAAGTGGCTGTAAAAACGTCCATGAAAATTAAGCCTTAGGAATGGACTGTGACTCCAATTTTCTTCCCAAGGTTACAGGCCACGCCCATGAGAAATGGGCTATGTTTATGTGCAACTCCAATCTCCCTCCTCTGAGGTTACTAAATGCGTGACTTCAATTTCCCTCCCATAAGGAATGGCCTGCATATGCCTCACACTAAGTTTCCTGCCGTGAGGACACACCCATGAGGATAGGACTGTTAATGTGCGACTTCAATTTCCTTCCCCTGAAGTTAAAGGACACGCCCATGAGGGATGGGCTGTGTATATGCTTGATTCTAAATTTCCCTCCCATGAAGCTACAGGACACGCCTACGAGAAATGGGCTGTGTATGCCCCAATGTAAGTTTCCGCCCCTGCGTTTACAAGACACACCCATGAGGAATGGACTATATTTATGTGTAACTCCAATTTCCTTCCCCTAAGGTTACAAAAACACACCTATGAGGAATGGGCTGTATATATGCACGACTCCGATTTCCCCCCCCAAAAGGAATGGGCTGTGTATATGCGTCACCCTAAGTTTCTTCCCCTGAGGTTACAGGACACGCATATGATGAATAGGTTGTGTTTATGTGTGACTCCAATCTCCCTCCCATGAGGTTACAGGACACCCCTATGAGGAATGGGCTGTGTATATGTGCGACTCCAATTTCCCTCACACAAGGAATGGGCTATATATGCATCACCCTAAGTTTCCTCCCATGAGGTTACAGGACACGCCTATAAGGAATGGGCTGTGTATATGTGCGACTCCAATTTCTCCCCCATAAGGAATGGGGTGTTTATATATACATCACCCTGTGTTTTCTGACCTGAGGTTACAAGACACGCCCACGAGGAACAAGCATGTATATGGGCAAATCCAAATTTCCCTCCCCTGAGGCTACAGGTTACACCCACGAGGAACAAGCTGTGCATTTGGGCACTCACTGGCTGTGTGTTTCTTCCTATTGCGATGGATGGAGCGCATGTCTATCATGTCGAAGACGGGCCTGTGGTGACACACCATGCAGGCGTACCTGTAATGACATCACATGACGGGGGTCAGTTTTTTATATTTAAATGCGGCACTTGCAAACGTCCGGAAACATTTTAGAAAAAAAGAAAGATCTCCTCCTGGATTTTAGGCAATTATACGAAGCTGAATAGATTGGCTACGCCTCTCACACACACAATCCTTCTATTGGTCAATAAAGCTTTACATCACAAGGACCAATAGGAGGGTGGGAGGGGGGAGTAGCCAGGTTTTCACCTGAAGGGGGCGACTAATTCGGGATTACACACCTTCCATTTTTCATCAGCAGGGCCTCGTCCTCGGGCATGAAGCTGGCCAGCTGATCGGCCACCCTCCGCTTCTGTATGGAGACATAAAGGAGGAGGTCAGGAACCATAGAGTGTTGATTGGATGGATGGGCTGTCCAATGAGACTGGTGGTCCCTCCCCATACTCTTCCCCTCCTTTCTCTACCTCCCCTGCACTCCCCTCCAATTTACCCTCTACCCCATTTACATCCTCCGTTCTACCCCCCCCATCTATAACCTTTCCCCCGCCCCTTCCTATACCCACCAGCCCCTCCCATCTATTCACCCTTCAATATCCTGCTGCACCCTCTCCATCTATTCCTAATTTGGACCCCCCCCACCTTTTCCTACCTGCTCCTCCGCCATCGATAACCACCCCCCCCCCCCCACTTCTAAACCTCATGGCCTCTCCATACAGACCTGCCCCACCTCCCCATCTATATCTAACTATCCTCACTTCTACCACTCCTACGTCTACTCCCAAGTGCCCCCCCCTCTCTACTTCCACCATCTATACCCACCTATCCCTCCTTCTACCCCTCCCTACATCTACGCCCACATGCCCCCCGCTCTACTTCCACCATCTATACCCACCTACCCCCCCTTCTACCCCTCCCTACATCTACGCCCACCTGCCCCCCCGCTCTACTTCTACCATCTATACCCACCTATCCCCCCTTCTACTCCTCCCTACATCTACGCCCACCTGCCCCCCCCCTGCTCTACTTCATCTATACCAACCACCACTTTCCTATTTATACCTACCTGCTCCCCCTCCCCCACTTTACCAACCCGTTTACGCCCCCCCATTTATACCGACCTGCTCCTCCTCCCCCTTTCCACCAACCGGCCCCCCTTCCTCATTTATACCAACCTGTCCACCTTCCCCATTGATACCAACCCCCCCCCCTTACCCATGTACACCGACCCGCCCCCCCCTACCCCATTTATACCGGCATGCTCCTCCTCCCCATTTACACCTGCCTGCCCTCCTTCCCCCATTTACACCAACCCGCTCTCCCTCCCCCACTTATACCAACCCCCCCCCCATTTACACCAACCTGCCGCCCTCCCCCACTAAACCCGCTTACGCCCCCCCATTTATACCGACCTGCTCCTCCTTCCCATTTATACCGACCCGCTCCCCCTCCCCTATTTACACCCACCGGGCCTCCTTCCCCATTTATACCGGCATGCTCCTCCTCCCCCTTTTACACCAGCCTGTCCCCCTTCCCCCATTTATACCAACCTCCCCCCATTTTCATCAACCTACCCCCTCCCCCATTTATACCAACCTGCCCCCCTCCCACATTTACACCAACCCGCTCTCCCTCCCCCATTTACATCAACCTGCCCTCTTCCTCATTAATACCGACCCCTCCCCTTCCCCATGTACACCCACCGTGTACCCCTCCCCCATTTACACCAACCTGCCCCCCTTCCCCATGTACACCGACCTGCTCACCCTTCCCCATTTATACCAACCCGCCCCCCCCATTTACACCAACCTGCCCCCCTTCCCCATTTACGCCAACCCGCTCCCCCATTTATACAGACCCGCTCCCCCTCCCCCATTTACACCAACGCGCTCCCCCATTTCTACCAACCCGCCCCCCTTCCCCATGTACACCGACCCACTACCCCTCCCCCATTTACACCAACCTGCCCCCCTACCCCATGTACACCAACCCGCTTACCCTCCCCCATTTCTACCAACCGGCCCCTTTCCCCATTTATACCAACCTGCCCCCTCCTCCATCTATCTATCTATCTATACCTACATGTTCTCCTTTTACCCCTCTCTCCCACCTCCTCTACTTTCTCCATCTATATAACAACCTGCCCCCTCCCCCATATTGATACCCTTCCCCCTCACATCTTTCTCTCCCTAACTTATGCTCTGGCTCCCCCCATACTTACCCCTCACCCCCAGGCCCCCCTCTCTCTCACCCTCAGAACCAGGGGCGTTGCTAGGTGCCAAAAAGACCAGGGGCTTCAGCCTATACTATAAATCACACGTACTATACTATAAATCACACGGTATAATAACGCCACCTATACTATAAATCACACGCTATAATAACGCCACCTATACTATAAATCACACGGTATAATAACGCCACCTATACTATAAATCACACGCTATAATAACGCCACATATACTATAAATCACACGCTATAATAACGCCACCTATACTATAAATCACACGGTATAATAACGCCACCTATACTATAAATCACACGGTATAATAACGCCACCTATCACACGCTATAATAACGCCACCTATACTATAAATCACACGGTATAATAACGCCACCTATACTATAAATCACACGGTATAATAACGCCACCTATACTATAAATCACACGCTATAATAACGCCACCTATACTATAAATCACACGCTATAATAACGCCACCTATACTATAAATCACACGGTATAATAACGCCACCTATACTATAAATCACACGCTATAATAACGCCACCTATACTATAAATCACACGCTATAATAACGCCACCTATACTATAAATCACACGCTTAAATAACGCCACCTATACTATAAATCACACGCTTAAATAACGCCACCTATACTATAAATCACACGGTATAATAACGCCACCTATACTATAAATCACACGGTATAATAACGCCACCTATACTATAAATCACACGCTTAAATAACGCCACCTATACTATAAATCACACGGTATAATAACGCCACCTATCACACGCTATAATAACGCCACCTATACTATAAATCACACGCTATAATAACGCCACCTATACTATAAATCACACGCTATAATAACGCCACCTATACTATAAATCACACGGTATAATAACGCCACCTATACTATAAATCACACGCTATAATACCACTACCTGTAAATTTACTATCAAATATCAAACATAATTACAATAAAGTATTTTGTATTTACTGTTCCTTTAAGAAACACCCTATTTAAAGGGGTGTTCCACCCAAATGTAATGTTTATTAAAAGTCAGCAGCTACAAAAAGTGCATCTGGTGGCTTTTAATAAACAGACACTTACCTTCTCTAGGTTCCAGCGACGCACCCTGCACCTCTGGACCCCTTTACATTTCACAGCACCCTGCACTTCTGGCCCTTTTTACATTTTACAGCACCCTGCACCTCGGGGCCCCTTTACATTACACAGCACCCTGCACATTACACAGCACCCTGCACCACTGGGCCCCTTTACATTACACAGCACCCCACAGCACTGTGCCCCTTTACATTACACAGCACCCCACAGCTCTGGGCCCCTTTACATTACACAGCACCCCTGGACCCCTTTACATTACACCGCACCCTGCACCTCTGGACCCCTTTACATTACCCTGCACCCCCTTACATTACACAGCACCCTGCACCTCTGGACCCCTTACATTACACAGCACCCTGCACATCTGGACCCCTTTACATTACACAGCACCCTGCACCTCTGGACCCCTTTACATTACACAGCACCCTGCACCCCTTTACATTACACAGCACCCTGCACCTCTGGACCCCTTTACATTATACAGCACCATGCACCTCTGGACCCCTTTACATTACACAGCACCCTGCACCTCTGGGCCCCTTTACATTACACAGCACCCTGCACCTCTGGGCCCCTTTACATTACACAGCACCCTGCACCTCTGGGCCCCTTTACATTACACAGCACCCTGCACCTCTGGACCCCTTTACATTTCACAGCACCCTGCATCTCTGGACCCCTTTACATTACACAGCACCCTGCACCTCAGGGCCCCTTTACATTACACCGCACGCTGCACATTACACAGCACCCTGCACCACTGGGCCACTTTACATTACACAGCACCCCACAGCTCTGGACCCCTTTACATTACCCTGCACCCCTGGACCCCCTTACATTACACAGCACCCTGCACCCCTTTACATTACACAGCACCCTACACCCCTTTACATTACACAGCACCCTGCACCTCTGGACCCCTTTACATTACACAGCACCCTGCACCTCTGGGCCCCTTACATTACACAGCACCCTGCACCTCTGGGCCCCTTACATTACACAGCACTCTGGACCCCTTTACATTACACAGCACCCTGCACCTCTGGACCCCTTACATTACACAGCACCCTGCACCTCTGGACCCCTTTACATTACACAGCACCCTGCACCTCTGGGTCCCTTTACATTACACAGCACCCTGCACCTCTGGCCCCTTTACATTACACAGCACCCTGCACCTCTGGCCCCTTTACATTACACAGCACCCAGCACCTCTGGGCCCCTTTACATTACACAGCACCCTGCACCTCTGGACCCCTTTACATTACACAGCACCCTGCACCTCTGGACCCCTTAACATTTCACAGCACCCTGCACCTATGGACCCCTTTACATTTCACAGCACCCTGCACTTCTGGCCCTCTTTACATTTTACAGCACCCTGCACCTCGGGGCCCCTTTACATTACACAGCACCCTGCACATTACACAGCACCCTGCACCACTGGGCCCCTTTACATTACACAGCACCCCACAGCACTGTGCCCCTTTACATTACACAGCACCCCACAGCTCTGGGCCCCTTTACATTACACAGCACCCCTGGACCCCTTTACATTACACCGCACCCTGCACCTCTGGACCCCTTTACATTTCACAGCACCCTGCACTTCTGGCCCTTTTTACATTTTACAGCACCCTGCACCTCGGGGCCCCTTTACATTACACAGCACCCTGCACATTACACAGCACCCTGCACCACTGGGCCCCTTTACATTACACAGCACCCCACAGCACTGTGTCCCTTTACATTACACAGCACCCCACAGCTCTGGGCCCCTTTACATTACACAGCACCCCTGGACCCCTTTACATTACACCGCACCCTGCACCTCTGGACCCCTTTACATTACCCTGCACCCCCTTACATTACACAGCACCCTGCACCTCTGGACCCCTTACATTACACAGCACCCTGCACATCTGGACCCCTTTACATTACACAGCACCCTGCACCTCTGGACCCCTTTACATTACACAGCACCCTGCACCTCTGGACCCCTTTACATTATACAGCACCATGCACCTCTGGACCCCTTTACATTACACAGCACCCTGCACCTCTGGGCCCCTTTACATTACACAGCACCCTGCACCTCTGGGCCCCTTTACATTACACAGCACCCTGCACCTCTGGACCCCTTTACATTTCACAGCACCCTGCATCTCTGGACCCCTTTACATTACACAGCACCCTGCACCTCAGGGCCCCTTTACATTACACCGCACGCTGCACATTACACAGCACCCTGCACCACTGGGCCACTTTACATTACACAGCACCCCACAGCTCTGGACCCCTTTACATTACCCTGCACCCCTGGACCCCCTTACATTACACAGCACCCTGCACATTACACAGCACCCTGCACCACTGGACCCCTTTACATTACACAGCACCCTGCACCTCTGGGCCCCTTTACATTACCCTGCACCCCCTTAAATTACACAGCACCCTGCACCTCTGGACCCCTTACATTACACAGCACCCTGCACCTCTGGACCCCTTACATTACACAGCACCCTGCACCTCTGGACCCCTTTACATTACACAGCACCCTGCACCTCTGGACCCCTTTACATTACACAGCACCCTGCACCTCTGGACCCCTTACATTACACAGCACCCTGCACCTCTGGACCCCTTTACATTACACAGCACCCTGCACCTCTGGACCCCTTTACATTACACAGCACCCTGCACCACTGGGCCCCTTTACATTACACAGCACCCTGCACCTCTGGACCCCTTTACATTACACAGCACCCTGCACCTCTGGACCCTTTTACATTACCCTGCACCCCCTTACATTACACAGCACCCTGCACCACTGGACCCCTTTACATTACACAGCACCCCTGGACCCCCTTACATTACACAGCACCCTGCACCTCTGGACCCCTTTACATTACACAGCACCCTGCCCCAGACACCTGTATATTACCCGCCCCCCCCCCCTAACATTTCTGTATCCCCTGCATGTTACGCAGACCCCCCTACAATACAGACCCCTCTCTACAATACAGAACCCCCCCTCTACAGTGCAGAACCCCTACAATAAAGAACCCCCCCCAACACACACACAATACAGAACCCCCCCTCTACAGTGCAGAACCCCCACACACAATACAGAACACCCCCGCTACAATACATTACACCCCCCTACAGTGCAGAACCCCCTAAAATAAAGAACACCCCCTACAATACAGAATCCCCCCCTCTACAGTGCAGAACCCCCTAAAATAAAGAACACCCCCCTACAATACAGACCCCCCCTCTACAGTGCAGAACCCCCTAAAATACAGAAGACCCCCCTACAATACAGAACCCCCTCTACAGTGCAGAACCCCCTAGAATAAAGAACACCCCCCTACAATACAGAACACCCCCTCTACAGTGCAGAACCCCCTAAAATAAAGAACCCCCCACACAATACAGAACACACCCCCCTACAATACAAACCCCCCCTCTACATTGCAGACCCCCCTACAATAAAGAACCCCCCCTCTACAGTGCAGAACCCCCTAAAATAAAGAACACCCCCCCTACAATACAGACCCCCCCATCTCTACAGTGCAGACCCCCCTACAATACAGAACCCCCCCTCTACAGTGCAGAACCCCCTAAAATAAAGAACCCCCCCCTACAATACAGAACCCCCCCTCTACAGTGCAGAACCCCCTAAAATAAAGAACACACCCCTACAATACAAACCCCCCCCCCCCTCTACAGTGCAAAACCCCCTAAAATAAAGAATACCCCCCCTACAATACAAACCCCCCCCCTCTACAGTGCAAAACCCCCTAAAATAAAGAACCCCCCACACAATACAGAACACACCCCCCTACAATACAAACCCCCCCTCT
Organism: Rana kukunoris; assembly: GCA_029574335.1. NCBI lineage: Eukaryota > Metazoa > Chordata > Amphibia > Anura > Ranidae > Rana > Rana kukunoris. The sequence goes on from CM056053.1 coordinate 417,754,142, forward strand.
ACATTGCAGACCCCCCTACAATAAAGACCCCCCCTACAATACAGTACCCCTCTCTACAGTGCAGAACCCCCCCACACAATACAGAACACACCCCCCTACAATACAAACCCCCTCTCTACAATGCAGAACCCCCTAAAATAAAGAACACCCCCCCTACAATACAGAACCCCCCTCTACAGTGCAGAACCCCCCCCCCCCCCACACAATACAGAACACACCCCCGCTACAATACAGAACCCCCCTCTACAGTGCAGAACCCCCTAAAATAAAGAACACCCCCATACAATACAGAACCCCCCCCCCTCTACAGTGCAGAACCTCCTAAAATAAAGAACACCCCCCTACAATGCAGAACCCCCTAAAATAAAGAACCCCCCACACAATACAGAACACACCCCCCTACAATAAAACCCCTCCTCTACATTGCAGACTGCAGACCCCCCTACAATAAAGAACCCCCCCTCTACAGTGCAGAACCCCCTAAAATAAAGAACACCCCCCCTACAATACAGACCCCCCCCTCTACAGTGCAGACCCCCCTAAAATAAAGAACCCCCCCTCTACAGTGCAGAACCCTTTAAAATAAAGAACCCCCCCTACAATACAGACCCCCCCTCTACAGTGCAGAACCCCCTAAAATAAAGAACACCCCCCCTACAATACAAACCCCCCCCCCTCTACAGTGCAAAACCCCCTAAAATAAAGAACCCCCCACACAATACAGAACACACGCCCTACAATACATACCCCCCTCTACATTGCAGACCCCCCTACAATAAAGAACCCCCCCTCTACAGTGCAGAACCCCCTAAAATAAAGAACACCCCCCCTACAATACAGACCCCCCCATCTCTACAGTGCAGACCCCTACAATACAGAACCCCCCCTCTACAGTGCAGAACCCCCTAAAATAAAGAACACCCCCCTACAATACAAACCCCCCCCTCTACAGTGCAAAACCCCCTAAAATAAAGAACCCCCCACACAATACAGAACACACCCCCCCTGTACATTGCAGACCCCCTACAATAAAGAACCCCCCCCCTATAGTGCAGACCCCCCACACGGCTTTCATTGCTCGGCTGCGTGTCTGTAAACCAGTCACAGACAGCCTAGACTCAGACCCGCGGGAGCTGCCACAGGGAAAGGGGGATCACCCAGGTCCCGGGTGTGCCGACGGCCCCTGCAAAGCCGGGCACCCGGAACCACTCGGCAAAGTCTAGGCAAAGTCTACAGTGCAGAACCCCCTAAAATAAAGAACCCCCCCCTCTACAGTGCAGAACCCCCTAAAATAAAGAACCCCCCCTGCAATACAGACCCCCCCCTCTACAGTGCAGAACCCCCTAAAATAAAGAACCCCCCCCCTACAATACAAACCCCCCCCTCTACAGTGCAAAACCCCCTAAAATAAAGAACCCCCCACACAATACAGAACACACCCCCCCTGTACATTGCAGACCCCCTACAATAAAGAACCCCCCCTACAGTGCAGACCCCCCATACGGCTTTCATTGCTCGGCTGCGTGTCTGTAAACCAGTCACAGACAGCCTAGACTCAGATCCGCGGGAGCTGCCACAGGGAAAGGGGGATCAACCAGGTCCCGGGTGTGCCGACGGCCCCTGCAAAGCCGGGCACCCGGAACCACTCGGCAAAGTCTAGGGGGGGCGGGGCGCCGGCCTGACACCCCCGTGTATAGCACCCGGTGCGGCCCGCCCACTACTCAGTCTTAGTACATACCCCCCTGCAAAGCCGGGCACCAGGAACCACTCGGCAAAGTCCTCTTCAGTCGCGGGGGAGGGCGGTGTACCGTCATACTCCGCTCCCCATCACAGACTGCTCCGGAAGTGCTATGGTGGCCAACTGCGCATGCGCGACACGCATCGCGCATGCGCACATTGCGCAGTTGGCCGCCACAGCCGTTCCCGAGCAGTCCGTTATGGGGAAGCGGAGTATGACGGTACACCGGCCTGACATCTGAGGGAGACGGCAACTTTGGCTCAGGGACACGGGGGCTCCGGAGTTGGTGGTTTCCCGGGACAAGTGCGGGTGAGAAGCGCTGCTGAGCCGGTGAGAAGAGGTGCTGAGCCGGGAGCAGTCCGTTGAAATGCTGGAGAGCCGGGCCAGCGGCTGGGAGGAGTACAAGGAGGTAATTAGGACTAGGGGGGGAAAAAAGATCGCGGCACACTGTGGGCACTCCGCCCACTACTTAGTCTTAGTACGCGGGCGATTATTTAAAAAATTCAGTGCGGTCGCCAGGCGCCCATGTTGCTATGGCGCCCTGTGCGACCGCTGACATGGTTGCCAACTGTCCCGTTTTTAACGGGATAGTACCTAGTCCCGGCTAATTTAGCCTGCCGGGACTTGTCCCGGTGACGCGTCATATTCGCAGACTGCTCCGGAAGTGCTGTGGTGGCCAACTGCGCATGCGCGATGCGTTCCAATGCATTTACGACACTGTACACCAGCGACGCCGTCATTCAGAGCGACGTGGACTTAGGGGGAAAGTGGGCAGTCGGCCTCACGTTCTCGCTTCGCTCTTTTTTTAACATCGTCCAATCCACGGGGATGTTAAAGAGGAGTTCCACCCAAATTTGGAACTTCCTCTTGTTCCACTCCTCACCCCCTTACATGCCACACTTCCTGTCCCACTTCCTGCTTCCACCGAGGGGCTGGTTAGGCGATTAAGCCTTAATCGCCTACACCAGCCCCTCCCTGTAGGCGATCACATGGGACGCTGACAGGTCCCATGCGATCGCCTCTCCAATCAGCGCCGCGCGCGCGCATGCGCAGTGCGGCTCGCGCATGCGCAGTGGGTGCCCGGCCGTGAAGCCGAAGGCTGTCACGGCTGGGTGCCCACAGTCGGGATGGAGACGCCGGCCGGGGAGGGGGGGAGAGGAGCGGAGCCCCGGTTCCAGCCCCGTCGCTGGAACGCAGGAGCAGGTAAGTGAGTGTTTATTAAAAGCCCCCAGATACACTTTTTGTAGCTGCTGACTTTTAATAAACACATTTTTTGGCTGGAACACCCCTTTGAGGAAAGAGCCTGGATGCCGAACGAGGTTTCGCTGGTGTGCACTGCCGTAAATGCTTTGGAACGCATCGCAGATGCGCAGTTGGCCGCCCAGCACTTCCGGAGCAGTCTGTGATGGGGAGCGGAGTATGACGATACACCGGCTAGTGGGGGAAGGGGCGGTGTATCGTCATACTCCGCTCCACATCACAGACTGCTCCGGAAGTGCTGTGGTGGCCAACTGCGCATGCGCGATGCGTTCCAATGCATTTACGGCAGTGCACACCAGCGAAACTTCGGTCGGCATCCAGGCTCTTTCCTTAACATCCCCGTGGATTGGAGGATGTTAAAAAAAGAGCCAGGAGGCCGAGCGAGCGACTTGGCAACGATGCCAGTGTGTGGTACCCGGAGCGGCACGCCCCTCCGCCCACTACTTAGTCTTGGTACGCGGGCAATTATTAAAAAAATTCAGTGCGGTCGCCAGGCGCCCATGTTGCTATGGCGCCCTGTGCGACCGCTGACATGGTTGCCAACTGTCCTGTTTTTAACGGGATAGTACCTAGTCCCGGCTAATTTAAATATTCCGAAAATCTGTATATTTGCATTTACATGTAATTAAAACTTTAATCTATATGATTGTCCATCTCTGCCTTGGTAGCTCCTTTGTTGCCCACTGGGGACACTATTTCTTGGTCTCCCTGTGGGTCAACGTCCCTTTTTTCTTATGCTTAGTTTTTGGCTACGGCGGTGACCCCTCAAGTAGGGGAGTGACAATTTTTAGACCCTTCGGAATATTTTAAGCCATCAGAGGAGGTGTGTTTTTCTTCTTTTTGTTTATATCCCGGCTAATTTAGCCTGTCCCGGTGACGTGTCATATTCGGCTCTCCCATCACAGACTGCTCCGGAAGTGCTGTGGTGGCCAACTGCGCATGCGCGATGTGTTCCAATGCATTTACGGCAGTGCACACCAGCGAAACTTCGGTCGGCATCCAGGCTCTTTCCTTAACATCCCCGTGGATTGGAGGATGTTAAAAAAAAGAGCCAGGCGGCCGCCCGAGCGAAGCGAGGACGTGAGGCCGACTGGCCACTTTCCCCCTAAGTCCACGTGGCTCTGAATGACGGCTTCGCTGGTGTGCAGTGTCGTAAATGCATTGGAAGGCATCGCGCATGCGCAGTTTGCCCACCACAGCACTTCCGGAGCAGTCTGTGATGGGGGAGCTCACAGTGTACACTGTATATAGCTGAGGTGTTGTCAGAATGTGAGGTGCTGCCACAGGCTAGTAGTGGAGATGGGCTGTGTATTAGCTGCTGTACACGAGAGCTGTCCCCCTGCAGTGAGACATGCCAGCTCCTTCTATATACTGCTTCTAGATCTTCTATCACAACTCCACACCTGCTGCCTGTTGTGTGCATGTATCCTGCTTGTGCCATTGTGTACATGAGTCTTGCAGGTTGTTGTTTTATTTTATTTGCTTTATCATATTCTATATTTTCCCATAGTAGGCTTGCTGAGCCCAGTAGTCCTTAACCGCTTGCGGACCGCCGCATGTACATTTATGTCGGCAAGCATGGCACGCAGCCCTCTGCATAAATTGTCCAATGGTGGAGAAAAGCCTGAAATGTGTCAGCGCCCGCCCCTATGTGCAGCCTTCTTAACAAGGGCAATATGACGCAGACGTTGAATCTGACGGATCCCCCCCCCGAGCAGGCTGATTGTAGAGTAAGGCTGCTTTCACACTGCGGCGCTTTGCAGGCGCTATTGCTCTAAAAATAGCGCCTGCAAAACGCCCTGAAACAGCCGCTGCTGTCTTTCCAGTGTGAAAGGCCCGAAGGCTTTCACACTGGAGCAGTGCGCCGGCAGGACGGTAAATTTTGCGGGCGCCACGGCCGACACCAGCGGCGCCCCAGTGTGAAAGTATCCTAATAAAAACAAAAACTGGCTCCTAACTTTTTTAGCCGGCTCCTAGATTCAAACAAATTTTGTCAAACGCTAATGTAAGGGAATGAGGAATCCTGCGAGGTATTTGGCATGTGGAATGCCCTGAGGGATGAATTATATAGCATAGCAGGATTAATCATTTAACCCCTTACATGCTGAAAGCCCTGAGGAATGCATTATATTTCAGCATGTAAGGGGTTAAATGATTAATCCTGCTATGCTATATAATTCATCCCTCAGGGCATTCCACATGCCAAATACCTCGCAGGATTCCTCATTTAACCCCTTACATGATGCTTAAAGCCCTGAGGGGTACATGAATTATTCCGATTCCTGAGGGGGAGGGGGATTTTGGCGTGTAATTGCGGTGTTACTGCAAAGTGTCCCTGGAATTTTTTTCAAATGTTGGCAACTCTGGTACATGGACCAGGGGGAAGGGAAGGAGGGAGGGGGGAGCAGATACATGGGCATGCAGGCCCTTCAGCACGTGAGAAACTTCAAGTCCCAGCATGCCCCGTGACACGGATCACTATGATATATGGGGAGAGCAACACGCAGCGCTCATCACAGCCAGCCTGTGCCCAGGCGACCCACCCGGGCGCTATGGTGCCCGCAGCCGAGTAAGGATGAGGGGGCCCGGTCACCGTCCCGCAATTCCAAGTGTGTCCCGGGGTCCCGCGGACTAGAATCCCGCAAAACAGTGCCGACATTTAGGGGGGCGACATTCTGTGCCTCCTCCTAATTTAATTTCCTGTGTTTCCCCGATCTCGCCCACCATGTTGGTGTCCGGTGCCCTGTGATTGGGCGTATGGGGGTCATGTGCGGCGTGGGGATGGCCTGTCTGCGATCGTCTAGTAGTCCCGCCTCCGCACATGACCGCTATACGCCCAATCACAGTGCGATGAGAAATATGGACCATGGTGGCGGGAGACAAGAATCACAGTGTGAGCCACCGGAGCTGCGGTCTTCCCCACCGCCTGTCCCTAGGATGCTTACTGTGGGGGGTCAGTGATCAGTGTCAGGGGTCAGTGTCAAGTGTTGGAGGTCAGTGTAGATGTCGGGGGTCAGTTATGTGTCTGGTAGGTGTCAGGGTCAGTGTCAGGTGTTGGTCAGTGTAGATGTCGGGGGTCAGTGTCAGGTGTTGGTCAGTGTAGATGTCGGGGGTCAGTTATGTGTCTGGTAGGTGTCGGGGGTCAGTGTCAGGTGTTGGTCAGTGTTGGGGGTCAGTGTAGATGTTGGGGGTCAGTTATGTGTCTGGTAGGTGTCGGGGGTCAGTGTCAGGTGTTGGAGGTCAGTGTTGGGGGTCAGTGTAGATGTCGGGGGTCATTTATGTGTCTGGTAGGTGTCGGGGGTCAGTGTCAGGTGTTGAGTGTTAGTGGTCAGTGTAGATGTTGGGGGTCAGTTTTGTGTCTGGTAGGTGTCGGGGGTCAGTGTAGATGTCGGGGGTCAGTTATGTGTCTGGTAGGTGTCGGGGGTCAGTGTCAGGTGTTGGTCAGTGTTGGGGGTCAGTGTAGATGTCGGGGGCAAGTTATGTGTCAGGTAGGTGTTGGGGGTTAGTGTCAGGTGTTGGAGGTCAGTGTAGATATCGGGGGTCAGTTATGTGTCTGGTAGGTGTCGGGGGTCAGTGTCAAGTGTTAGAGGTCAGTGTTTGGGGTCAGTGTAGATGTCGGGGGTCAGTTATGTGTCGGGGGTCAGTGTTGGGGGTCAGTGTAGATGTCGGGGGTCAGTTATGTGTCTGGTAGGTGTCGGGGGTCAGTGTCAGGCGTTGGTCAGTGTGTGGGGGTCAGTGTCAGGTCGTGGTGGTCAGTGTTGGGGGTCAGTGTAGATGTCGGGGGTCAGTTATGTGTCTGGTAGGTGTCGGGGGTCAGTGTCAGGTGTTGGTCAGTGTTGGGGGTCAGTGTAGATGTCGGGGGTCAGTTATGTGTCTGGTAGGTGTCAGGGGGTCAGTGTCAGGTGTTGGTCAGTGTTGGGGGTCAGTGTAGATGTCGGGGGTCAGTGTTAGTGTCAGTAGGTGGGGGGTCAGTGTCAGGTGTTGGTCAGTGTCAGTGGGTCAGTGTCGGGGGTCAGTTATGTGTCTGGTAGGTGTCGGGGGGGTCAGTGTCAGGTGTTGGGGGTCAGTGTCTGGTAGTGTTGGGGGTCAGTGTAGGTGTTGGTCAGTGTCAGTTATGTGTGTCTGGGGTCAGTGTCAGGTGTTGGAGGTCAGTGTAGTGTCAGTCAGTGTTGGTCAGTGTTGGGGGTCAGTTATGTGTCTGGTAGGTGTCGGGGGTCAGTGTCAAGTGTTGGAGGTCAGTGTAGATGTTGGGGGTCAGTTATGTGTCTGGTAGGTGTCGGGGGTCAGTGTCAGGTGTTGGAGGTCAGTGTTGGGGGTCAGTGTAGATGTCGGGGGTCAGTTATGTGTCTGGTAGGTGTCGGGGGTCAGTGTCAGGTGTTGGAGGTCAGTGTTGGGGGTCAGTGTGCAGTGTGGTCTGTGTGCAGTGTGGTCTGTGTGCAGTGTGGTCTGTGTGCAGTGTGGTCTGTGTGCAGTGTGGTCAGTGTGCAGTGTGGTCAGTGTGCAGTGTGGTCTGTGTAGTAGTCAGTGTGTGGGAGTGGTCTTTGGCTGGGAACGGTTGCACTGTGTTGTCGGTGGCTGAGGGCTCCATGAGGCAGTGGGGATGAAGAGCCACGGCCAGAACTGATTGCCCTGGAGCAGGGAGAAGAGCTCCCAGCCCAGGACCAACAGACAGGCTGATTGGAGAACGAGGACATGCAGGCAGCACAGAGATAGCAGCACAGAGATCTGCTGGATGGAGCAGCTCCGTGACCTCCTGTGACCTCCCAACTATGAGAATGGACACTGCATGGAAGGTACTGTGTCACACACACCTCCCCACAGGAGGGACTACAGACAGGGCTAGGATCCCCCCCCTCTCTCCCCCCCCCCTCTATCCCCCCCCCCTCTATCTCTCCCGCCACCCTGCACTCAGTACACAACGCACCCCGCCACCCTGCACTCAGTACACAGCTCACCCCGCCACCCTGCACTCAGTACACAGCGCACCCCGCCACCCTGCACTCAGTACACAGCGCACCCCGCCACCCTGCACTCAGTACACAGCGCACCCCGCCACCCTGCACTCAGTACACAGCGCACCCCGCCACCCTGCACTCAGTACACAGCGCACCCCGCCACCCTGCACTCAGTACACAACGCACCCCGCCACCCTGCACTCAGTACACAGCGCACCCCGCCACCCTGCACTCAGTACACAGCGCACCCTGCACTCAGTACACAGCTCACCCCGCCACCCTGCACTCAGTACACAGCTCACCTCGCCACCCTGCACTCAGTACACAGCGCACCCCGCCACCCTGCACTTAGTACACAGCGCACCCCGCCACCCTGCACTCAGTACACAGCTCACCCCGCCACCCTGCACTCAGTACACAGCGCACCCCGCCACCCTGCACTCAGTACACAGCGCACCCCGCCACCCTGCACTCAGTACACAGCTCACCCCGCCACCCTGCACTCAGTACACAGCGCACCCCGCCACCCTGCACTCAGTACACAGCGCACCCCGCCACCCTGCACTCAGTACACAGCGCACCCCGCCACCCTGCACTCAGTATGTATCACAACTCCAAACACTCCTAAACCCTGCGTTCTGTGCATTACACACTCCCCACCCCTGCACTCTGTACTTTACACACCCACATTTTGTCGTGGCGCGCACCGCAGGTTGTCCCTTGCCTCAAGTGTTCCTCATTGAGAAGTTCAAATGTTGGGAAGTATGCCGGTGAGGATGAGAGCCAGGGGAAGAGAGAGGAGAGGAAGAGGCGAGCTGTCCGTATCGGCAGAGAGCAGATTGCCTGCTGTGATAGTTTTCATTAGAACTTCCAGTGTTCCTGGGGCTCACATCACATAGCTCCATCTCTTGGCCCAGGCCCCTTTGATTGGCAGAACGCTGGTCCAGTGTGGGACATGTGACGTCATCAAAGGAGTCGGGCCAATAGGTGGGGCTATGTCACAATGAGCCCCGGCAATCTCGCTCCCCGCCTAACCTGGCCGGCTTGCCTCTTCCTCTGCACAGGTGAGGCTGTATTGGGCACAGATCATGCCACATTGGGCACAGGCAACGCTGTGTTGGGCAAAGGCCAGGCTGTATGGGGCACAGGTCACGCTGCATTGGGCACAGGTCACGCTGCATTGACACTAGGGCGGCTCTGGGGGGGCCCCATACAACATTTTGCTATGGGGCCCTGTGATTTCTAGTTACACCCCTGACAGGGACTAAGGTGCCGTACACACGGCAGAGAACCTCGACGGGCAGAACACATCGTTCCGCCCGTCGAGGTTCTCTCCCGGCCGTCGGATTCGGCGACCCGCCCGTCGGGAATGGCAACCAGCCATTCTTCCAGGCGGGCCGTCGAGGAAATAGAGAGCGTGCTCTCTATTTCGGCTCGACGGGCTTCCCGACGGGATGCTCGCCGAGACCGTACACACGGCCGAGGTCCTCGCTGGAATGTGCATTCCAGCGAGGTTCTCGCTGATTTTCAGCGAGAACCTCGGCCGTGTGTACGGGGCCTGAGGATGGGCTTCGGCGTGTTCGCATGGAACACGTGCAGAGCCCGCCAGGAAGTGTGCATGGCGCTGCGCTAATCACAGCCGGGAGACATTGTCCCGATGCTCGGCTGCAGAGATCGGGAAATGTCTCCCCGGCTGTGATTAGCGCAGCGCCGTGTACACTTCCTGGCGGGCTCTGCACGTGTTCCTTAACAGGGACGATATACATCGATGTGTGTGTGCTGAGATCAGATCGCATAGATCAGAGACACAGGCAGGTTGTGGTGGTAATCGCGTTGTGACATTGTCCTAGACTCTACAGGGGTCTTCAAACTACGGCCCTCCAGGTGTTTAGGAACTACAATTCCCATCATGCCTAGTCATGTCTGTGAATGTCAGAGTTTTACAATGCCTCATGGGATGTGTAGTTCCGCAACAGCTGGAGGGCCGTAGTTTGAGGATCCCTGTCCTAGACTGACCATACACTGTGCGATCTGATTGTACAATCCATATTACATCTGACATAAACCATTAAATAGTGATTGGGTGGATTAGGTCAGTCATATGACATAGATTGGATGTTAATTGTACAATCAGGTTGTTTAGTGTATGGCCAGTGTGTGTGTGTGCGTGTGTGTGTGCGTGTGTGCGTGTGCGTGCACGCGTGCGTGCGTGTGTGCGTGCGTGTGTGCGTGTGCGTGCGTGCGTGCGTGTGCGTGTGTGTGCGTGTGTGCGTGCGTGCGTGCGTGTGTGTGTGCGCGTGTGCGTGCGTGCGTGTGCGCGTGTGCGTGTGTGCGTGTGCGCGTGTGCGTGTGCGCGTGTGCGTGTGTGTGTGTGCGTGTGTGCGCGCGTGGATTCTACAACCAGCTGTCACCTTTAAGCTAATCGTCTCATGGATCAGACTGATCAGTAACCAGAGCTCCCTATAGACACTGCAATCTTTGTACAACCTCCGATAGGATCCATCATATGCCGCAGTTAGGGAGAGGAGAGTCACGGCACCGCCATCCCATCCCATCCCATCCCATCCCATCCCATGCCACAGTACAGAGACAGTTACATGCCATACCACCCCCCCCCCCCCCCCCCCAGGAATCGGATTAATGATTTATTGAGCTTCATGTACCCCTCGGGGCTTTAAGCATCATGTAAGGGGTTAAATGAGGAATCCTGCGAGGTATTTGGCATGTGGAATGCCCTGAGGGATGAATTATATATCATTTAACCCCTTACATGCTGAAATATAATGCATTCCTCAGGGCTTTCAGCATGTAAGGGGTTAAATGATTAATCCTGCTATGCTATATAATTCATCCCTCAGGGCATTCCACATGCCAAATACCTCGCAGGATTCCTCATTTAACCCCTTACATGATGCTTAAAGCCCTGAGGGGTACATGAATTATTCCGATTCCTGAGGGGGGAGGGGTATTTTGGCGTGTAATTGCGGTGTTACTGCAAAGTGTCCCTGGAATTTTTTTTTCAAATATTGGCAACGATGCCAGTGTGTGGCACCCGGAGCGGCACGCCCCTCCGCCCACTACTTAGTCTTAGTACGCGGGCGATTATAAAAAAAATTCACTGCGGTCGCCAGGCGCCCATGTTGCTATGGCGCCCTGTGCGACCGCTGACATGGTTGCCAACTGTCTCGTTTTTAATGGCACAGTCCAGACAAATAGGACCCAGTCCCGGCTAATTTAGCCTGCCGGGACTTGTCCCGGCTAGTGGGGAAGGGGCGGCGCTCGCTCGGCCTCCTGGCTCTTTTTTTAACACCCTCCAATCCACAGGGATGTTAAGGAAAGAGCCTGGATGCCGAACGAGTTTTCGCTGGTGTGCACTGCCGTAAAGGCATTGGAACGCATCACAAATGCGTTTGGAACGCATCGCGCATGCGCAGTTGGCCAACCAGCACTTCCGTAGCAGTCTGTGATGGGGAGCGGAGTATGACGGTAGAGCGGTGCCGTCCCCGTGTATCGTCATACTCTGCTCCCCATCACAGACTGCTCAGGAAGTGCTGTGGTGGCAAACTGCGCATGCGCGATACGCTCCAAACGCATTTGCGATGCGTTCCAATGCCTTTACGGCAGTGCACACCAGCGAAACCTCGTTCGGCATCCAGGCTCTTTCCTTAACATCCCCGTGGATTGGAGGATGTTAAAAAAAGAGCCAGGAGGCCGAGCGAGCAGAGCGAGCCGTCCGAGGGAAGTGAGGACGTGAGGCCGACTGGCCACTTTTTTTATGTGGGGGGACATGGCTGCATCTGTGGGGGGACATGGCTGCATCTGTGGGGGGACATGGCTGCAATTTGTGGGGGACATGGCTGCATCTGTGGGGGGACATGGCTGCAATTTGTGGGGGACATGGCTGCATTTGGGGACACATTTAAAAAAAGTATCGGTATTCGGTATCGGTGACTACTTGAAAAAAAGTATCGGTACTAAAAAAGTTGGTATCGGGACAACCCTAGTATTTAATTTTAGGATTTTTATTTTTTACACAAAAAAAGGCCCGAAAATGTTGAAAGATAACTTTTTTCTTACTTTCTGTCAGTAGATTTTGTAAATAAGTAATTTTTCTCCTTCACTGGTGGACGCTGATGAGGCTGCACTGATGGGTACTGATAGGCTGCACTGATGGGCACTGATCAGGTGGCACTTATGGGCACTGATGAGAAGACACTAATATTCCGCACTGTTAGGTGGCATTGATAGGCGTCACTGATGAGCACTGATAGGCAGCACTGATGGGCATTGATGGGCAGCACTGATGAGGGACTGAAAGGCAGCAGTGACTGGCATCACTAATGGGTACTGATTGGTGTAACTGATGGGCACTGATGAAAACTGATTGGTGGCACTGGGGGGCTTTACTGTAATCAGGGCACTAATGATCAGTGCCCTGATTATCTGTCCGGGTCTCCCCTGCGTCAGTGTGAGGCGATGAGAGCCCATCACCGTCACTTCCACATATACATGTGACCGGCTGTGATTGGACACAGCCAATCACAAGGTTAAATAACCGTGTGATGTGCTCTTTACAGATATCGCAGGTGCGAGAGCGGCCGTTCTTGGCGCCGTCATATGACGTCCACCTAGAGCAAGAGCAGCACTGTCCCTCCGTCATTGGACCGTGGGCTGGCGGGAAGTGGTTTGAAGAGTATGTAACCCAGTATGTAACATTTCATATTCCTTATACATGCCTGTTGTACCATGTACTTGTATGAAAAGCATTCTGTTCTCTCTTTGTAGTGCTTTAGTGTTCCTGACAGTCCCTCTACTATCCTGGTAAAAAAAAATGTACCACACTAGACATGAGAACACAGCGTGGTCAGGTTTTATAGCTGGGCTGGGAACTCTGGGTGCTCACATGCCTGCCCCTACCACCTTGATGGCCATTCACTGGGAATTTCAGTGTGCTATAGTACCACTCTGAATGTACTACTACTACTACTACTATGGATGAGGGTTGTAGTAATTCTGGAGATCAAGAAAGCTGCAATAATTCTGTGGATAATGAGGGCAGTACTACTATTGTGGATGAGTTGCAGTGCTGTTGATACTACTAGGGACGATGAGGGTTGTAGTGCTACTATTTGTGAGGGCTGTAGTAATGCTGTGGATTATGAGGGTTAAAGTGCTGTAGTATTACTATAGATCAGGGTTTTAGTAATTATGTGGGCGATGGGGGTTGTAGTATTGTAATACTACTATGGATGATGGGGATTGTAGTAATGCTATGGATGATGGAGGTTGTAATAATTCTGTGAGTGATGTAACACTACTATGGCTGATGAGGGCTGTAGTATTGTAACACTACTATGGCTGATGAGGGCTGTAGTATTGTAACACTACTATGGCTGATGAGGGTTGTAGTATTGTAACACTACCGTGGCTGATGAGGGTTGTAGTATTGTAACACTACTGTGGCTGATGAGGGTTGTAGTATTGTAACACTACTGTGGCTGATGAGAGTTGTAGTATTGTAACACTACTATGGCTGATGAGGGTTGTAGTATTGTAACACTACTATGGCTGAAGAGGGTTGTAGTATTGTAACACTACTGTGGCTGATGAGGGTTGTAGTATTGTAACACTACTATGGTTGATGAGGGTTGTAGTACTGTAACACTACTGTGGCTGATGGGGGTTGTAGTATTGTAACACTACTGTGGCTGATGAGGGTTGTAGTATTGTAACACTACTGTGGCTGATGAGGGTTGTAGTATTGTAACACTACTGTGGCTGATGAGAGTTGTAGTATTGTAACACTACTATGGCTGAAGAGGGTTGTAGTATTGTAACACTACTGTGGCTGATGAGGGTTGTAGTATTGTAACACTACTATGGTTGACGAGGGTTGTAGTATTGTAACACTACTGTGGCTGATGGGGGTTGTAGTATTGTAACACTACTGTGGCTGATGGGGGTTGTAGTATTGTAACACTACTGTGGCTGATGGGGGTTGTAGTGTTGTAACACTACTGTGGCTGATGAGGGTTGTAGTATTGTAACATTACTGTGGTTGATGAGGGTTGTAGTATTGTAACACTACTGTGGCTGATGAGGGTTGTAGTATTGTAACACTACTGTGGCTGATGAGGGTTGTAGTATTGTAACACTACTGTGGCTGATGAGGGTTGTAGTATTGTAACACTACTGTGGCTGATGAGAGTTGTAGTATTGTAACACTACTATGGCTGATGAGGGTTGTAGTATTGTAACACTACTATGGCTGAAGAGGGTTGTAGTATTGTAACACTACTGTGGCTGATGAGGGTTGTAGTATTGTAACACTACTGTGGTTGATGAGGGTTGTAGTATTGTAACACTACTGTGGCTGATGGGGGTTGTAGTATTGTAACACTACTGTGGCTGATGGGGGTTGTAGTGTTGTAACACTACTGTGGCTGATGAGGGTTGTAGTATTGTAACACTACTGTGGCTGATGAGGGTTGTAGTATTGTAACACTACTGTGGCTGATGGGGGTTGTAGTACAACAGTTTAATTTAAAGTTATAAAAGTCTTAAGTCCCAATGTTCCCCTTTACATCAGAGTCTGCAGGATTTCCTCTTATAGCGCAAGGGAGAACTCTGCGGACCCTGATGTAAGTTGGAACTCTGATGTAAATGGGAGCGAAGAGCCCCCCCTTACATCAGAGTTCCCCCTTAGATCGTGATCTGTGGCATCGTCCTTTACATCAAGGTTCGCAGAGTTCTCCCTCGCACTGTAATGGGGAACTCTGTGCTGGCTGGGTTATATTAACCTGACCTTCATGTAAATGGAGAAATTCATTTTTTGACTTTTGTTTAACTTAAACACATTGCTAATAGCACTCGCAACATGTTTATAGTTCAAATACTAAAAGTTGAACAGTTTAGCACCAAAAACAGACATTTTAGGTGCTTTTTTGAAGTGCCAGTAAAAAATTGGTGTCGTTCGTAATTTTTAGGCATCTTGCCAGTAAATTAATAGCTGTGCTGCAAAGTGTCCCTGGAGTTTGTTTTCAAATGTTGGCAACTATGCGTGTTGTGTGGGGCGGTGTGCGCTGGGCGCCTTCACGTGGTCCCGCCCCTTCCCCGGACTACATTTCCCGGTACCGGCATGCCCCGCCCGGTGCTGTCACCTCTGGCCAGCTGCTGTCAGCAGTTCTGAGGCAGAGGGGAGCCGCACACCAGGGGGAGGTCATGTGACCCTGGGGTGTCCCCTCCCCCTCCTCCTGTCAGGGCAATTCAATTAAAAGAAGAACAAGAAATCATGTGAGGGGAGATCTGTCAGCTATGTACTCCTCCTCCTCTTCTTCCCTGGGGGGCTCCGGGCTCCTCCGAGGTACCAGGACCCGTTCCTATAGAAGTCTGGTCCAAACCCAGTACTCCCCGGCCTGAGTCCGGAAGGTGGAGCACCTGGTGGAGCCAGGGGACACCCTACAGGGCCTGGCGCTGAGATACGGGGTCATGGTGAGTGCGGGGGTCACTGTACTGAGATGTGGGGTCACGAAAAGGGTGGGGGTCACTGTACTGAGATGTGGGGTCACGGTGAGTGCGGGGGTCACTGTACTGAGCTACGGGGTCACGGTGAGTGCGGGGGTCACTGTACTGAGCTACGGGGTCATAGTGAGTGTGGGGGGGTCACTATATGGAGTTACGGGGTCACTGTACTGAGATGTGGGGTCACGGTGAGTGTGGGGGGTCTCCATACTGAGCTACGGGGTCACTGTACTGATATACGGGGTCAGGATGAGTGCGGGGGTCACTGTACTGAGCTACGGGGTTATGGTGAGTGGCGGGGGTCACTGTACTGAGCTATGGAGTCACGGTGAGTGCGGGGGTCACTGTACTGAGCTATGGGGTCACTGTACTGAAATACAGGGTCATGGTGAGTGCGGGGGTCACTGTACTGAGCTACGGGGTCACGGTTAGTGCGGGGGTCACTGTATTGAGCTACGGGGTCACGGTGAGTGCGGGGGTCACTGTACTGAAATACGGGGTCACTGTACTGAGATATGGGGTGACAGTGAGTGCAGGGGTCTCCATACTGAGCTACGGGGTCACTGTACTGATATACGATGTCATGGTGAGTGCGGGGGTCACTATATGGAGATATGGGGCACTGTACTGATATACGGGGTCACGGTGAGTGCGGGGGTCTCCATACTGAGCTACGTGGTCACTGTACTGATATACGGGGTCACGGTGAGTGCGGGGGCACTGTACTGATATACAGGGTCATGGTGAGTGCGGGGGTCACTATATGAAGATACAGGTTCACTGTACTGAGATATGGGGTCACAGTGAGTGCAGGGGTCACTATACTCCTATGCGGGGTCATAGTGAGATACGCGGTCACTATACTGAGATACGGGGTCACAGTAAGTGCGGGGTCACTTTACTGACATACGGGGTCACTGTACTGACATACGCTGTCACTGTACTGAGATACAGGGATACAGTGAGTGTGGGGGGGTCACTATCCTGGAATGTGGGGTCACTATTCTCATATACGCGGCCACTGTACTGAGGGACACAGTGAGTGCGGGGGTCACTGTACTGACATACGGGGTCACTGTACTGACATACGGGGTCACTGTACTGACATACGGGGTCACTGTACTGACATACGGGGTCACCGTACTTAGATATGGTGTCACAGTGAGTGTGGGGGGGGGTCACTATACTCATATATGGGGTTATAGTGAGATATGCAGTCACTGTACTGAGATACGGGGGTCACTGTACTGAGATATGGGGGTCACTGTACTGAGATACGGGGGTCACTGTACTGAGATACGGGGGTCACTGTACTGAGATATGGGGGTCACTGTACTGAGATACGGGGTCACTGTACTAAGATACGGGAACACAGTGAGTGTGGGGTCACGATACTGAGATATGGGGGTCATAATGAGAGCAGGGATCACTATACTGAGATACGGGGGTCACTATACTAAGATATGGGGTCACCATACTTAGATATGGTGTCACGGTGAGTGTGGGGGGTCACTATACTCATATATGGGGTTATAGTGAGATATGCAGTCACTGTACTGAGATACGGGGTCACCGTGAGTGCGGGGGTCACTATACTGAGATATGGGGTCACTATACTGAGATATGGGGTCACTATACTGAGATATGGGGTCACTATACTGAGATATGGGGTCACTATACTGAGATTCGGGGTCACTGTGAGTGCGGGGGTCACTATACTGAGATATGGGGTCACTATACTGAGATATGGGGTCACTATACTGGGATATGGGGTCACTATACTGGGATATGGGGTCACTATACTGGGATATGGGGTCACTATACTGAGATATGGGGTCACTATACTGAGATATGGGGTCACTATACTGAGATATGGGGTCACTATACTGAGATATGGGGTCACTATACTGGGATATGGGGTCACTATACTGAGATATGGGGTCACTATACTGAGATATGGGGTCACTATACTGAGATATGGGGTCACTATACTGAGATATGGGGGTCACTATACTGAGATACGGGGGTCACTATACTGACATACGGGGTCACTCTACTGAGATACGGGGGTCACTATACTGACATACAGGGTCACTCTACTGAGATACGGGGGTCACTATACTGAGATACGGGGGTCACTATACTGAGATACGGGGGTCACTATACTGAGATACGGGGGTCACTATACTGACATACGGGGTCACTCTACTGAGATACGGGGGTCACTATACTGAGATACGGGGGTCACTATACTGAGATACGGGGGTCACTATACTGACATACGGGGTCACTCTACTGAGATACGGGGGTCACTATACTGAGATACGGGGGTCACTATACTGACATACGGGGTCACTCTACTGAGATACAGGAACACAGTGAGTGTGGGTTCACTATACTGAGGTATGGGGGTCACTATAAGACCTCATCTGGAATATACAGTCCAGTTTTGGGCCCCAGTTCTCAAAAAGGATATTGGAGAACTGGAGAAAGTGCAGAGAAGGGCAACTAAACTGATAAGAGGCATGGAGGAGCTCAGCTATGAGGAAAGATTAGAAACACTGAATTTATTCACTCTTGAGAAGAGGAGAATAAGGGGGGGTATGATCAACATGTACAAATATATAAGAGGTCCATATAGTGAATTTTGTTTGAGTTATTCACTTTAAGGTCAACACTGAGGACAAGGGGGCACTCTTTACATCTGGAGGAAAAGAGATTTCACCTCCAAATACGGAAAGGTTTCTTCACAGTAAGAGCTGTGAAAATGTGGAACAGACTCCCTGCAGAGGTGGTTCTGGCCAGCTCAGTAGATTGCTTTAGGAGAGGCCTGGATTATTTCCTAAATACACATAATATAACTGAGTACTAAGATTTGTAGGTAAAGTTGATCCGGGGTAAATCCGATTGCCTTTCGGGGGATCAGGAAGGAATTTTTTCCCCTCCTGTAGCGAATTGCATCATGCTCCGCTGGTTTTTTTTTGCCTTCCTCTGGATCAACTGTGGGTATAGAGTTGGATGTATGGGATGTACTGTGTTTTGTTGTGTTTGTTTATTTTTTCATGGTTGAACTGGGTGGACTTGTGTCTTTTTTCAACCTGACTAACTATGTAACTATACTGAGATACGGGGGTCACTGTACTGATATACGGGGACACATTGAGTGTGGGGTCACTATACTGAGATACGGGGGTCACTTCACTGAGATACGGAGGTCACTTCACTGAGATACGGGGGTCACTATACTGAGATACGGGGGTCACTGTACTGATATACGGGGACACATTGAGTGTGGGGTCACTATACTGAGATACGGGGGTCACTGTACTGATATACGGGGACACATTGAGTGTGGGGTCACTATACTGAGATACGGGGGTCACTTCACTGAGATACGGAGGTCACTTCACTGAGATACGGGGGTCACTATACTGAGATACGGGGGTCACTGTACTGATATACGGGGACACATTGAGTGTGGGGGTCACTATACTGAGATACGGGGGTCACTGTACTGATATATGGGGACACAGTGAGTGTGGGGTCACTATACTGAGATACGGGGGTCACTATACTGAGATACGGGGGTCACTGTACTGATATACGGGGACACATTGAGTGTGGGGTCACTATACTGAGATACGGGGGTCACTTCACTGAGATACGGAGGTCACTTCACTGAGATACGGGGGTCACTATACTGAGATACGGGGGTCACTGTACTGATATACGGGGACACATTGAGTGTGGGGGTCACTATACTGAGATACGGGGGTCACTGTACTGATATATGGGGACACAGTGAGTGTGGGGTCACTATACTGAGATACGGGGGTCACTATACTGAGATACGGGGGTCACTGTACTGATATATGGGGACACAGTGAGTGTGGGGTCACTTCACTGAGATACTGAGGTCACTTCACTGAGATACTGAGGTCACTTCACTGAGATACGGGGGTCACTATACTGAGATACGGGGGCATGATGAGTGTGGGTGGAAGGTCACTGTACTGAGACATGGGGTCACTGTGAGTGCGGGGGTCACCATACTGAAATACGGGGTGATGGTGAGTGGGAGGGGGGTCACTGTACTGAGATACGGGGCACTATGCTGCCTCCATCTATACCCACTTCACCACACTCCCAATACAATCTTTACAGTTGTCACCAGAACAGGAAGTGAAGGGAAATCTTGTAGTTCCTGTGACAACTAAGAGCAGATTCCCCCTCACTTCCTGTTTTGTATCTGATACAGGAAGTACAGGGAATCCTCATATTGGGGCTAAAAACTAAGCTTTGCCTATTTTCAGCAAATCATATTTTGCGCCAATCACTAATCTCCGCCCATCTCTCCCCCCCCCCCCACAGATGGAGCAGATCAAGCGAGCCAATCGCCTCTACACCAACGACTCCATCTTCCTGAAGAAGCACCTCAGTATCCCCGTCCTGACCGAGCAGCCGGAGCTGTCCAACGGGGCCGGCGTCAAGGAGGAGGCGGAGGAGGAGAGCGGGGAGGGGCCGATGATGGAGGGCCGGCCGGAGAAGGAGGAGAAGAGCCGGCCTCACCGAAGCTCCTCCCATGCAGAGCGCAGGGATGAGGTGTCGGCCAGCGACTTCATGAGCAAGCTGGACACCAGGATCCGAGTGTCCAAGAGGGCCGCCGTGAAGAAAATCCGGGAGGGGGAGAGCATGTAAGTCCTGGGCGGGGGAGGGGGGGGAGGTATCTGAAAATATGGGTCTCTGTAGGACCTTATCTTCAGTAGGAGGGGGCACAAAAACCTAGGCTATTGAATCCCTTTACAGCTTATGAAGGTGGGTACACTTTTTCACCCTTGTGTGCTAAAGGAATTTATCCCAGCACTGCAGCTCCCAATCCCTTGCCCAGCCAAGAGATGGCAAAGGGCTAGCCGCCTTCACTTCAGTAGGAGGGGAGCACAAACAAGGCAGGGCCTGCAACCTATACGATTGAATTAATTTACAGCTTATTAAGGGAGGTGCACTTTTTCACCCTTGGGTGTTAAAGGAACTTATCCTAGCACTGCAGCTCCACCCCTTGGTCTGGCCACAAGATAGCAAAGGGCACAGCCTCTTTCACTTTAGAACAAGAAAAGGGGGGCACCAAAAAAAGGGCAGAGCCTGCAACCTAGGCTATTGAATTCCCCTCACAGCTTATGAAGGTGGGTGCACTTTTCCACCCTTGGGTGCTTAGGGAACTTATTTCAGCACTGTAGCACCCACCCGGCCCAAGGGTTAGCAAAGGGGAAGCTGCCTTCATTTCAGTAGGAGGGGGAGCACACAAATACAACCTATGCTGTTGTATTAGGTGATAAAAGATATACCCCTGTGGAAGTCTATGTAAGACGAAACCGGTCGGGTACGCTGGGTTCACTCCCCATTATCTTGCACATTTTCGATACACTCCCACCCATCCATCCAAGGTGGTGGAGTCATTGTGCATATTATATTCTTTGGTGTGACTGTCCTTGGAAATTGCTTTTTTCCTGTGTTTTGGAGTGCGATTTCTATTGCTGTGAAATTGCCAATTTTTTCCACGTTTTTATCATTTTATTAACTTCTTAACGACCGCCGCCTTTACATTTACGTCGGCAAAATGGCACCGACAGGCACATCAATGTATATATACGTTGGTGCCTAGAGGGGGTATACATGCGGCGGTTCCTTCAGCTCCGGGAGCGATCAGGGATTAGGGGGCGGCTATTCGTTTTCAGCCACCCCCTCGCGATCGCTCCCAGCCAATGCGCGCCCCCCCCCCCCCGCCTCTTCCTGTGCTAACTGTAAACACAGGAAGAGGGAAGTGATGTGTTACCTCCTCGTGTGGGTCTATTCGTCCGACACTGAGGAGAGAAGACATCACACAGTAAGTTGCACCAAGCATCACACTGACACAGGTACACATAGGCACACTTAACCCCCCGCAGTCACCGCCAATCACCCCCCTCCCCCAGTCCACTGTCACATTGTGTCACTGAATGCAAAAATCATTTATTTCTGATTACTGCATTTAGTGTCAGTGTGACAGTAAAAAGTATCAGGGCAGTTAGTCTTAGCCCCCTTTAGGTCCAGGGTAGCCCCCTACCCCCCCTAATAAAGGTTTAACCCCTTGATCACCGCCCTAGTTAACCCTTTCACCCCTATTACCAGTGTCACTAAGCGATCGATTTTCTGATCGCCGTATTAGTGTTACTGTTGCTGCTAAGCAGTTAGGTTTTTTTTGAGGTTCGCCGCCAGGTTCTATAGCGCTAGGTACCCCCATAAATAAAGTTCTTAACCCCTGATTGCCCCTATAGTTTACCCTTTCACCAGTGATCACCATATAAGTGTCACTAGTGACGCAGGTTAGCCAGTTAGTTATTTAGGTTATTTAGGTTTTTAGAAAGCGTCAGGTACCCCATATATTACCTAATAAAGGTTTTAACCCCCTGATTGCCCCCTAGTTAACCCTTTCACCAGTGATCACCGTATAAGTGTTACGGTTGACGCTGGTTAGTTAGTTTATAGCATCAGGGCACCCGCCGTATATAACACAATAAAGGTTTAACCCCCTGATCGCCCAGCGGGTGATATCAATTAAATTTTAGCGTCTGTCAGGGTCTGGGTCGCCCCAGGCAGCGTTAGGTTAGTGCCAGTAACGCTTACACCCACTCGCAAAGCATACACTCCCCTTAGTGGTATAGTATCTGAACAGATCGATACCTGATCTGATCAGATCTATACTAGTGTACCCAGCAGTTTAGGGTACCCAAAAACGCATTGTTAGCGGAATCAGCCCAGATACCCGCTAGCACCTGCGTTTTGCCCCTCCGTCCAGCCCAACCTACCCAAGTGCAGTATCGATCGATCACTGTCACTTCAAAAACACATCACACACAACTGCAGCGTTTGCAGAGACAGGCCTGATCCCTGCGATCGCCAACAGTTTTTTCGCAGCGTTTTCTACATTTGCGTTTCTATAGCCAGGTGCTTTTTTTACCTGTGGATCATCACCAGTCTACGACTAAATTTAGAGCAAATCGAATGTACACTGGTGAAGAGGCTGTTAGGATCCTGAGCATGTCAGATAGTGAAGAGGAGGTCACTCATCTGTCAGATTCGGGCTCAGAGTACGATCCTATTTACGACAGCGGCTCCATGTCAGATAGCTCTGACGACGGAGTGGTGGTCCCTGCTAAGGCCAGGCGTACCTGATCCCATTCTGAGGTTGTTGAGGAGCAAGAACCGCAGGACCCTTGTATGGAGCAGAGAGCCAGTACTAGCGCCGATATTCCTTCTGGTGGATTGGCAAGCACCCTGGTCGTTCATCCAGCACTGCAGTATCACGTGGTGACGTGGCGAGTCCCATAAGTGCAGTTCAAGCTGGTGAGGTGGCAAGCACAAGTAGTGTCCCGCTGCCACAGAGAAAAAGACAAAGACAGGCCCGTCGTGCCCATCCTGCAGAATTCGCCTATCCTAATTGGGTCCCCACCACTACTGCAGCACCCGTACTTCCCCCATTCACTGGCCAACCCGGAATTCAGGTGGATACAGCGAATTTTAGGCCACTTGATTTTTATTCGCTATATTTCACGGAACATCTCTATAGATCTATTGTGGACCAGACTAATTTATATGCTGGTACCTACATCGCCGCTAATCCCCAGACCCTTCTTGCCAAAGAATGGAAACCTCTTGAGGTTTCTGAATTTAAGACCTTTCTGGGCCTTACCCTCAATATGGGCATACACAAATTTCCTCAATTGCGCATGTATTGGTCCACAGAGCCAATTGACCAAATGCCCATATTCTCTGCTCACATGGCCAGGAAACGATACGAGACGATCCTGCGGTCCCTGCATTTCAGTGACAATGCACTTTGTCGTCCACGTGGAGACCCTGAATTTGACCGGCTCTACAAAATTCGGCCCCTCATAAACCACTTCAGCGAACGTTATGCAGCCTTGTTTAATCCCCAGCAAGTTGTCTGCGTTGACGAGTCCCTGATTAAATTTTCTGGCCGCTTGTCTTTCAAGCAGTTCCTTCCCAGCAAGCGTGCCAGATACGGGGTCAAACTCTATAAGCTCTGTGACAGGGCAACAGGCTACACATGGAGCTTTAGGGTTTATGAGAGCAAAGATAGTGAGGTAGAGCTGGAAGGATGCCCAGATTACATGGGGAGCGCTGGCAAGATCGTTTGGGACTTGGTGTCACCCTTTTTCGGAAAGGGGTACCTCTTGTATGTGGACAATTATTACACCAGCGTGCCACTTTTTTGTCACTTGTTTGATCATCAGATTGGAGCATGTGGCACCGTGCGACCTAATCGCCGGGGCTTTCCCCAGCGGCTTGTAGATGCCCATATTAGGCTGGGGGCGAGAGCCTGCTGCAGGTGTAATAATTTGCTCTCTGTGAAGTGGCGGGACAATAAGAATGTTTTCGTTCTTACCACCTTCACGCAGATACGACAGTACAAATTCGTACGGCGACTGGTGTTGTGGAGAAACCCCTCTGTGTCCACGAATATAACCAAAATATGGGAGGGGTGGACCTCAACGACCAGTTGATGGCACCGTATCATATTGCCCGTAAATCGAGACGCTGGTACAAAAAAAGTGTCTCTACATTTATTTCAATTGACTCTACTGAATGCTTTTGTCTTATACAAAGCTTCAGGACAGAATGGATCCTTCCTTCAATTCCAGAAGGATATCGTCGCAGAACTCCTGTATCCAGGCGGTTCTGCACCTCTCCATCCCCTACCAAATGCAGTAAGCCGACTGCATGAGAGGCATTTTATATATGCCCTCGAGAGTACCCCTACCCAAAAAGCCCCCCAAAGAAGATGTCGTGTCTGTAGCAAGTGCGGATTTAGGTGTGACACCCAATATTTTTGTCCCCGATGTCCTGCCGATCCTGGTCTTTGTATTGGCAAATGTTTGGAATGCTTCCACACACAAGTGAAGTATTAGCGTAGGGTAAAACATTTCACAGGCTAGGCACACGTACACAGGGTCTCCCAAGATGCCATCGCATTTTGAGAGACCCAAACCTGGAACCGAAAAGTTGAAATGTTAGTTACAAAAAAAAAGTTTTAAAACAAAAATAAAATTAAAAAGTAAAAAAAACACAAAAAAATATAAAATAAAAAAAAACAAAAATAGTTGTCGTTTTATTGTTCTCTCCCTCTCTATTCTCTCTCTATTGTTCTGCTCTTTTTTACTGTTTTTCCATTCTGCAAAGTTTTATTGTTATGTGTTTTCATGCTTGCTTTTCAGGTATGTAATTTACTTTACTGTTTTCAGGTACACCATTCAGCTGTTGTGCAGACTTATTTATCTTGACAGCAACAGCGTTTTCTCCCACTAGGGTTGTCCAGATATCGGTATCGGTACCGATACAGAGTATTTGCGGGAGTACTTGTACTCGCGCAAATGCTCCCGATACCTAAATAGAATACTTTTTTTGTATTTATCAACATATTCTGTGAAAACATTTTTACTCATTTTTATTCTTTTATAATGTCTTGAGTTAGAGTTCTTCATAATTCTAAAGAAAATATCCTTAGTCTGTATTGTGGTTTGAAAACTGTCACATGACATTTAAAAAAGGTATCGGTATTCGGTATCGGCGAGTACATGAAAAAAAGTATCGGTACTTGTACTCGGTCATAAAAAAGTGGTATCGGGACAACCCTAGCTCCCACGATATATAAAGCCGTGACTCCAGTGCTGTAGGAGGTGATTTCACCACCACAGTTAAAAAAAAGAGTATATATGCCGAAGCATGGGGGCATTAGGGGCGGAGGAGCGATTTTGCTCTTAATGCCGCGTACATACGGTTGACATTCCTACGGAGGCTTTCCCGTGGAAATGTCTGACCATGTGTACACGGCATAGAAAAGTCTGACCATGTGTACACGGCATAGAAAAGTCCGACCGTGTGTACGCGGCATAACTTTTTTGCGGGAGAATGCCCCCATGCTTCGGCATATATATATATTAGGCACAGGTTGCGTTAAAAAATGTTTTATTTTTTACTGTTTTTTATTGGTATTTGCTTTGCAGGTATGGTATGATCTTACTGTTATACTGTAATGTTACTTTGTTTTAATGTTAACCATCATTCGCTGAGCAGGTACGCCATTCAGTTGCAGCGCATATTTATTTAGCGTGACAGCACCAGCGTTTGCTCCCACGATATATATAAAGCCGCAACTCCAATGCTGTAGGAGGTGATTTCACCACCACAGTTCAAAAAAGAGCATATATGCCGAAGCATGGGAGCATTAGAGGCGGAGGAGCGATTTTGCTCCTAATGCCGCATACATACGGTTGACATTCCTACGGAGGCATTCCCGTGGAAAAGTCTGACCATGTGTACACGGCATAGAAAAGTCTGACCATGTGTACACGGCATAGAAAAGTCTGACCATGTGTACGCGGCATAACTTTTTTGTGGGAGGATGCCCCCATGCTTTGGCATATATAAATGGTGCATGTATGCCCATCATTAAAAGTGGGTGGATGAAGGGAGGTATTCTAATGGTGGGCATACCCACGATCAATCTATTTGTGGAATTACACCCCAAAATACATTCTGCTGCTTCTCCTGAGTACGGGGATACCACATGTGAGACTTTTTGGGAGCCTAGCCGCGTACGGGACCCTAAAAACCAATCACCGCCATCAGGCTTTCTAAGGGTCTACATTTTTGATTTCACTCCTCACTACCTATCACGGTTTCAAAGGGCATAAAATGCCAAAATAGCACAAAAAACAAACAAATGACCCCATTTTGGAAAGTAGACACCCCAAGGAAACTGCTGAGAGGCATGTTGAGTTCATTGAATATTTTTTTTTTTTTGTCCAAAGTGATTGAATAATGACCAAAAAAAAAATGTACAAAACATTGTCACTAAATGATATATTTCTCACACATGCCACTGTTATATGTGGAATTGCACCCCAAAATATATTCTGCTGCTTCTCCTGAGTACGGGGATACCACATGTGTGGGACTTTTTGGGAGCCTAGCCGCGTACGGGACCCCAAAAACCAATCACCGCCTTCAGGCTTTCTAAGGGTGTCAATTTTTGATTTCACTCACACAAATCTTGAAGGCAGTGATTGGTTTTCGGGGCCCCGTACGCAGCTAGACTCCCAAAAATTCCCACACATGTGGTATCCCCGTACTCAGGAGAAGCAGCAGAATGTATTTTGGGGTGCAATTCCACATATGCCCATGGCATGTGTGAGAAATATATCATTTAGTGACAACGTTTTGTAATTATTCAATGACTTGGGGCAAAAAAATGTAATATTCCATGGACTCAACATGCCTCTCAGCAAATAGCTTGGGGTGTCTTCTTTCCAAAATGGGGTCATTTGGGGGGGTTGTGTGCCATCTTTTTTTTTGGCCTTCAAAACTGTGATAGGTAGTGAGGAGTGAAATCAAAAATGTATGCCCTTAGAAAGCCTGAAGGCAGTGATTGGTTTTCGGGGCCCCGTACGCGGCTAGGCTCCCAAAAAGTCCCACACATGTGGTATCCCCGTACTCAGGAGAAGCAGCAGAATGTATTTTGGGGTGCAATTCCAATTTTTTTTTACTAAAGACATGTGGCTGAATAAATTTCGGCCTAAATGTTTGACTAAAATTTTGTTTATTCGATATTTTTTACTTTTTGTTATAAGAAAAATCATTTTTTTCGAAATTTTCGGTCTTTTTCCGTTTATATCGCAAAAAATAAAAATCGCAGAGGCAATCAAATACCATCAAAAGAAAGCTCTATTTGTGGGAAAAAAAGGACGCAAATTTCGTTTCGGTACAACATTGCATGACCGCGCAATTACCAGTTAAAGCAGCGCAGTGACAAAAAGTGTAAAAACACCTCTGGTCTTTAGCCTGCATATTGGTCCGGGTCTTAAGTGGTTAAAAAAAACACTATGAGAAGCCTTTTCTCTCTTTTTTTCTTTATTTTTTGCTGCTGTGATTTATCGATCGGCAACATCACTCTTGTCCACTGAGTCACTTTTTGAAACCTTGATCGTGAGCACAATCTAAAGCCACAGGATGCCCTTTGAACCCTGGAAGATCTGTTTGATGACACCATACGGAGGATAAGCGAAGACGGCTACTGGTTTGTCCATGCTCCTTAGACCCTCCACCGTACGGTGAGTCACGGGTCCACCGGATCTGGTAAGAGTACCTAGCTTTATCTACATTATCAAGTTTTTTGGATTGTATTTCCTGGAATATACGTGTGTGTGTCCATACTTACCGGGAACAGTGGTTCAATACACGCGACCTTCAGGGCGGATGGACTCCTATTTTCCATTTTGGTGACTGTTTATCTGGTTCAAGTTGATGTGTCCTGGGTGGACTTTCCTAGCACATATGGTCCATATCAGTATATTCATGTGTGCTGTTTGACCCAAAGGACCATTTTGTGCTCGCAACCCATTTACACCATATTTGTAGTTGTGCATCAGACATGTTTGGGGTGCTATTGTGATCACTTTAAGCCCATCACTTGCTCACTTACTCACCAGTCCAGGTTGTGTTTCCTTGTGTTTAACAATTGTGTGATATGTTCCAACAGGATTGTATGTACCTTATTTTTCGCCATATAAGACGCACTTTTTCTTCCCCAAAACTGGGGGGGAAAAGTTGGTGCGTCTTATAAGGCGAATAGACAAGTTTACCTGTCCGATCGGCGATCCGCAATCCGAACAGCGCCGCGGCCTTTGGCCTAGTCCTGGAGCCCGTCTGCCATCTTAGTACACCCGGCGGCGGTGCGCGCTGTCATCACCCCTCCGGCGCATGGTTCCTAACAGAGCGCGCATCGGCAGCAGCAACAGGTGTGTTGGACTGGCTATTAGGGGGCAGGGCAATGCAATGTTACTGGCTGCTATTTTACTGCCTGCACACTATTACTATGTTGTGGGGCAATGTTACTGGCTGCATACTATTACTATGTTGTGGGGCAATGTTACTGGCTGCATACTATTACTATGTTGGGGGCAATGTTACTAACTGCATACTATTACTATGTTGGGGGGCAATGTTACTAACTGCATACTATTACTATGTTGGGGGGCAATGTTACTGGCTGCATACTATTACTATGTTGGGGGGCAATGTTACTGACTGCATACTATTACTATGTTGGGGGGCAATGTTACTAACTGCATACTATTACTATGTTGAGGGGCAATGTTACTGACTGCATACTATTACTATGTTGGGGGGCAATGTTACTGACTGCATACTATTACTATGTTGGGGGGCAATGTTACTGACTGCATACTATTACTATGTTGGGGGCAATGTTACTGGCTGCATACTATTACTATGTTGGGGGGCAATGTTACTGGCTGCATACTATTACTATGTTGGGGGGCAATGTTACTGACTGCATACTATTACTATGTTGGGGGGCAATGTTACTGGCTGCATACTATTACTATGTTGGGGGGCAATGTTACTGGCTGTTACTGGCTATTATTACTATGTTGGGGGCAATGTTACTGGCTATTATTAGTATGTTGGGGGGCAATGTTACTGGCTGCATACTATTACTATGTTGGGGGGCAATGTTACTGGCTGTTACTGGCTATTATTACTATGTTGGGGGCAATGTTACTGGCTATTATTAGTATGTTGGGGGCAATGTTACTGACTGCATACTATTACTATGTTGGGGGGCAATGTTACTGGCTGCATACTATTACTATGTTGGGGGGCAATGTTACTGGCTGTTACTGGCTATTATTAGTATGTTGGGGGCAATGTTACTGGCTATTATTAGTATGTTGGGGGCAATGTTACTGGCTAGTATTACTATGTTGGAGTAGGGCTGCGCATCTTCACCGGTCTCACGATTCGATGCGATTACGATTATCAAGGCCACGATTCGATTTGATTCCACGATGCATCAAGATTACTGCGTGCGGTTTTCATTTAAAAAATGCAAGCACTCAGGAGAACTCCGAGAACTCCATTTTTTTATTTTATCTAGTCCTTAAAAAAAATAAAAAAAACACACACAACAGACATGATACAGGAGATGGTCTGAGACTGCAGACATAATACAGGAGATGGTCTGAGACTGCAGACATGATACAGGAGATGGTCAGAGGCTGCAGACATGGTACAGGTCAGAGGATGCAAACATGATACAGGAGATGGTCAGAGGCTGCAAACATGGTACAGCAGATGGTCAGAGGCTGCAAACATGGTACAGCAGATGGTCAGAGGCTGCAGACACGGTACAGCAGATAGTCAGAGGCTACAGACACGGTACAGCAGATGGTCAGAGGCTGCAGACACGGTACAGCAGATGGTCAGAGGCTGCAGACACGGTACAGCAGATGGTCAGAGGCTGCAGACACGGTACAGCAGATGGTCAGAGGCTGCGGACATGGCACAGCAGATGGTCAGAGGCTGCGGACATGATGGTTGTTTGCCCAATAGTTCACTGTTGGATTCCCCATCCACCTGGAATGTGTAGATGGGGGAATTTTTTTTTTTTTTCAGTGTAAAGCTCAAACTAACAATAAAAAGCGATCAATATTAATGCTAACTGGATCTTGGAAGGATAGCAAGAGAGGGAGACAGATAGAGGAGAGAAAGGGACAGTTCAGTTATGTATGTACAATGAAAAATGCAGTGCTCACTCATTCAGGAGACTGGAAGTTCACAGCTTGGAATGTGTAGCTGCTGACTGTGTTCTTCATATTTCCCACGCATATCTCTCTCTCTCTCCCTCTCCCCCTCTCTCCCTATCTCTCCCCCTCTCTCCCCCTCTCCCTCTCTCCCTTTTCTCCCCCTCTCCCCCTCTCCCTCTCTCCCTCTCCCCTTCACAACTGTACAACGGGAGAGGAGGAGGAGTAGCCTGTATGCAATGCTTCGGACACTCGACTGCAGCCACCAGCCCCTAAATGTACAAACTTCTTCTGTCCTACGGATGGCACAGATCAGTCTATTGTCTCACACTGTCCCAGGCATAATGGAGTCTGAGAAACACTGCACTGAACCCCCGCAGTGCAGGATCTCCAGGGACTTTGGCAACCCTGAGTGTTCCGCCGTTCCCACAGATGTGATGACAGCCAGTGATCTGTCTCACGGCGTCGGCTCCGTGCGGCTCTGCACTGCATGTCAGTCAGATGAGAGGGGTCACTGTCCAGGAGGTACAAATTCTGAGGAGGGGGGAGAGCCTGGGTGGGGGCAGCATTCAGAGGCAGAGGCTACATGACACATTGACGGGGAACGGCACTAGGTTCAGCCAGCCGATCGATGGCTTAAGACACTGCCGTGAGGGGGGGGGGGGAGACGCAATGACGTCATATGCATAATCGATTAACACAGGCTACCACATCGATGCATAATCGGGCAGGGCATAATATTGATGCATCGATGCGGCAATCATTTTCAACACCCCATAATGCAGCCTACCTGTGGATGGGAAGAGAGCCGTCGGCTGGATGATTAGAGCTGTGAACATCACAGCTTTCATTTCAATAGCTGTGTGTTCCCCTGCGGCGTGCCGTCACATAAGCCCCTCCCCCTTGTCCGGGAAACTTCGATACATGTCACCTGTCCTAGGATTGGACGGTGAGGGGTATATGTGACAGTGCACGGCGTGGGGAACACACAGCTATTGAAATGAAAGCTGTGATGTTCCCTGCTCGATCATCCAGTGTGTGGCTCTCCTCTCTTCTCCTCTGATCGGCTGTGCTAGAGCCCCCCGAGGTCCCAGGCAGCCCTACCCGCCAGCCCTCAAAATCCACTTGAAAAATGCGAGGGGGCGAGTGGATTTTTTGAGGGCTGATAAATGTGCATTGGCTGGTCCTAAATAACTATCTAAGTAGAATATTATTATAGAGTACTTACATGTTCCATGCATTTCCAGAATAGCCATTTCATACATAGCCAAGGCAAGCTGACGCAACAACCGGCCTTATCGCTAACTTTTTCAATGCAATCGCAGAAATCCATGCAGCAAGGGTCAGTTGTCGGTATCTTTCCAGAAAAGGCAACAGGATTTCCATCTTTCACTGCTACACCAAAATTGATATGGCCACTTTCTCCTTCAATTGGGCCATCCAGGAGGTTCTGATGTCAAACTTGCCTGTGTCCCATGGGCTGTCTTTCTTTTCTTCCTCGTTCTTTCTTCCCACTATCATATCAATTTTTTGCCATTTTTCCCACTTTTTTCTCCTCTAGTTGGCCCTTCCTCTGTAATTTCTTCCTGTCCTTGCTGCTTTTCTTCAGTCGGCGATTCTTCCGGTGTCTTCTCTGTAAATTGTACATTTTCTTCCTTGCCCTTTTTTGCAATTTCTTCTTAAATTTCACCCATTTTTTCAATTTCTTTTCTGCCAGGACCCCTTTCTCTGTAAATTTTACATTTTCTTCCTGTCCTTCTTTTGTTTCCTCAGTCGGCCGTTCTTCCGGTGTCTAAAAAAATAAACATAAAACAGGTAAGTAAAAAAGACAGATTCTTATGTGGAGCTCTACTCTATCTTTTAGATTTGGATGGAGTGGGGAAAGGGTGCAAACTTTTCAAAAGTTGTTACTGTTCTCCGTGTCCTGACTGGGAAAGTGTTCTTTTTCTTTTACTTCATATCATCCCAGGAGGAGACGTAGTAAGCGGAATCCTCCCATCAGGACTGCAGACAGCAATAAAAATCCAACTGAGGTTCTAACCCTTCCCACATTCCATCTTAAATCCATGAACTGTCTTGCATGGCGTTCTGTCACTTGTCCACCGCGCCTATTTTGGCACTTCCCTCCTTCATGTAAAAATCAAATTCTTTTTGCTAGAAAATTAATCAGAACCTACAAACATTAATATATTTTTTAGCAGACACCATGGAGAATAAAATGGCGGTCATTGCAACTTTTTTTCTCGCACAGTATTTGCGCAATAATTTTTCAAACGCCGTTTCATAAATTAATATATAACAAAACAGTAGTTAACCAAATTGTTTTGTATTAAATGAAAGATGATGTTACGCTGAGTAAATAGATATCTAACATGTCACGCTTTAAAATTGCGCACACTCATGGAATGGCGCCAAACTTCGGTACTTAAAAATCTCCATGCGACGCATTAAAAAATGTTTACAGGTTACTATTTTTGAGTTACAGAGGAGGTGCTAGAATTGTTGCACACGCTCTAACGCACGTGGCAATACCTCACATGTGTAAAAAAAAAAAAAAAAAAGAGAAAGGTTCCCCAGATGGGCTTTGAGGCAGCAAAGTAACAAGTAGAGGTATAGTAAAGGTTGTATAAAGCAATGTTTATTGCACAATTTCCAAATATTCACATGGGTCAGAGATCATAGAGACAAATGACAAACGGTCAACATTCCTGTATAACATGTACATAGGTAGTATATATATATATAAGAGGTTGTAACAGTGAGCCCCGACGCGTTTCGACCAATTCGGTCTCTTCAGGGGGCAAATGTTCTAAAGAATAAAAATAATAATAATAATAATATTGATAAACATTCAGAATGAGTAAAATAACATAACACATACCAGCATAAAAACAGTAAAATGTCATAATGATGTAGTTACCACTGAGACAGGAAATGAGTAGCGTGAGGAACCGCTGTAAGATCCAGGGGGGCCCTGGGCTGCCCCCGCCCTCCCTTTGGTGGAGGGGCCTACCCTGGAGAACCTAAAGGAAGCCACACGAAAGAATGCCCCCCCGGGGAGTGACGGAGGGGCAGCCACCTGCAGAAGAACACCCAATGGGCCCATAATAAATAAACATATTTGTTGTAGTAGAAGTACATTGGTATGTAAATCAATTGCTAGAATAGCAGACAGTCAAGTGCGTAGGCACATAAAATTAAATATGTTGAAATAATATAGTAGTACATGGGCTGGGGGCGAATGCCACTGGTAAGCATAGCTATGAGAAGTCATAGCATGCTAAGGGGTCCTATGAGATTAGGGGTATTGGAAGTAATAATTAAATGTAGTAATGCTGAAGTATCCAGTGAATACAGTGAAAAGTGTACGCTATAGGGGTGAGTGGTTGCCATATAGGGACAAAAACAGTAATGAGGTGGGTGTGTGAAATAATAAAGAATAGGAGGTGAAGTGAGAAAACAAAAAAATGGAAAATTAAAATATATGGTGAAAAATTATATAAGTGTATAATGGGAGTGAAAAAGTGGACGAATAAGTCTCCAAGGGAAATAGGAGATAGTAATGTGAATATGGTGAAGAGTGAAAAAGTGCAGAAATGCATAATTGGAAGGATATTTACCTGAGGGAATCAGAGATTGGATGTTTGTAAGCCAGACTGCAGTATGCATTCTAGGAAAGGACCCAATATGTAGGAACAGAGATGCAGTAGCATCCAATCTGACCTAAGTGTAACCTAGTGGTTGCTAAATGAGCTAGCCTTATGTATGCCCCTAGGTGGGTGTGGTGATCATTAGATCACATGCAGGTGGGCAGTCTTCCTCCGCTCCCATTGGGGAGGCTTAGGGCCGACGTATTGGCGGCCCACGTGTGGCTCCCTCGGTGTCCTGGGAGGGAGCTGTTGTTCAAGGGCTCGCTGTTGTTCTTCAAGGGCCCGCTGTTGTTCTTCAAGGGCCCGCTGTTGTTCTTCAAGGGCCCGCTGTTTTTCAGTTTCTTTAAATGCTTGCTGTTCTTTAAGGGCCTGCTGTTTTTCCTTTTCTGTTAGCCTTGATGCCGTTTCCAATTCTCTAACTGGTGTAATTTTTTTTTTATATCTATACCCAGTTTTTCTGAAGCTTAACATCTTTATCTTTTCTACTTTTAGACACATCTTGGATTTACCTCACGTTTCCTCAGCTTCATAAAACGGCTTCCAAACCTCGTCTAACAGCGGACTGGGAGGTGTAGAAATGTGCCCGCTAATGTTAGGAGCAATCCTGCGGTCTTTTGCTGTCCTGGGGAAGCCGTGTACCAAGCTGTAGGTGCCGCGGTGACAGCCTGTAGCGGAGCTCACGGATCAGACGTCCACATCCGTAGCCCGCGCATGCGCACTCTCCCCTTATCCATTTTTTATACACTTCCTCATCCTCATCGTCTTTTAGTTCAAAACGGGTGCATCTACTTTGACAATCACAGCCGCAGTGTAGAAAAAAAAGGATTTATTAGTGGATATAACACAGGAGTATCACCTTTCAGCTACATCACAGCCTATTCACTTCTGCAATACTTATCAATTTAGGACTTTATGTCATTTATGATCTATGCGTTTCCCCAAAAATGCCAATTTTTATCAGGAACTTTTCTATACAGAGGAGGTCGGCCCTTTGTTCCCAATAATGCAGCCTGTGTGTCCCCCATAATGCAGCCTACCTGTGGATGGGAAGAGAGCCGTTGGCTGGATGTTTAGAGCTGTGAACATAAAAGCTTTCATTTCAATAGCTGTGTGTTCCCCTGCGGCGTGCCGTCACATAAGCCCCTCCCCCTTGTCCGGGAAACTTCGATACATGTCACCTGTCCTACGATTGGACGTTGAGGGGTAAATGTGACAGCGCACGGCGTGGGGAACACACAGCTATTGAAATGAAAGCTGTGTTGTTCCCTGCTCGATCATCCAGCGTGCGGCTCTCCTCTCTTCTCCTCTGATCGGCGGTGCTAGAGCCCCCCGAGGTCCCAGGCAGCCCTACTCGCCAGCCCTCAAAATCCACTCGCAAAATGCGAGTGGGCGAGTGGATTTTTTGAGGGCTGATAAATGTGCATTGGCAGGTCCTAAAGTGGCTAAATAACTATCTAAGTAGAATATTATTATAGAGTACTTACATGGTCCACGCATAGCCAGAATACACATTTAATGATTAGCCAAGGCAAGCGGGCGAGAGCACCGATCTGATCTACAATGTATTCAATGCCGGTGCAGAAAAGTATGCAGCAAGGTTCAGTTGATGGTATCTTTCCAGAAAAGGCAACAGGATTTCCATCGTTCACTGCTATACCAAAATTAATATGGCCACTTTCTTCTTCAATTGGGAGCATCCATGAGGTTCTGATGTCAAACTTGCTTGTGTTCCATCGGCTGTCGTTCTTTTCTTCCTCGGTCTTTCTTGCGATTATCGTATCGATTTTATGCCATTTTTCCCACTTTTTTTCTCCTCTAGTTGGCCCTTCCTCTGTAATTTCTTTCTGTTCTTGCTGCTTTTCTTCAGTCGGTACATTTTCTTCCTTGCCCTTTCTTAGCAATTTATTCTTAAAGAGGAGTTCCACCCTAAAAAGTAACTTTTGCTCAATCCCCTCCCTTCCCCCTTACATGCCACATTTGGCATGTAATTTTTTTTGGGGGGGAGTGGGGGCTTCAGTAGGAGTGGGACTTCCTGTCCCACTTCCTGCTTCCGCCGAGGGGCTGGTAAGGCGATTAAGCCTAATCGCCTTACTGCAGCCCCTCCCTTTGGCGATCGTCTAGGACACTGACAGGTCCTAGACGATCGCCTGTCCAATCAACGGCGAGCCGCGCCGCGCGCACATGCGCAGTGCGGCTCGCGCATGCGCAGTGGGTGCCTGGCCGTGAAGCCGACGGCTGTCACGGCTGGGTGCCCACAATCGTAATGAGGAATGCCGGCCGGGGAGGGGGGGAGAGGAGCGGGGCCCCGGTCGGCGCGTCGCTGGAACGTGGAGAAGGTAAGTGTCTGTTTATTAAAAGCCAGCAGCTTCACTTTTTGTAGCTGCTGACTTTTAATAAACATTACATTTTGGTGGAACACCCCTTTAAACTTCGCCCATTTTTTTTATTTATTTTCTGCCAGGACCCCGTTCTCTATAAATTTGCCATTTTTTTCCTGTCCTTCCTTCTCTCCTTCAGTCGGCGATTCTTCCGGTGTCTTCTCTGTCAATTCTAGATTTTCTTCCTTGCCCTTTCTTTGCAATCTCTTCTTAAATTTTGCCAATTTTTTCATTTTCTTTTCTGCCAGGACCCCTTTCTCTGTAAATTTTACATTTTCTTCCTGTCCTTCTTTTGTTTCCTCAGTCGGCCGTTCTTCCGGTGTCTAAAAAAATAAACATAAAACAGGTAAGTAAAAAAGACAGATTCTTATGTGGAGCTCTACTCTATCTTTTAGATTTGGATGGAGTGGGGAAAGGGTGCAAACTTTTCAAAAGTTGTTACTGTTCTCGGTGTCCTGACTGGGAAAGTGTTCTTTTTCTTTTACTTCATATCATCCCAGGAGGAGAAGAAGTAAGCGGAATCCTCCCATCAGGACTGCAGACAGCAATAAAAATCCAACTGAGGTTCTAACCCTTCCCACATTCCATCTTAAATCCATGAACTGTCTTGCATGGCGTTCTGCCACTTGTCCACCGCGCCTATTTTGGCACTTCTCTCCTTCATGTAAAAATCAAATTCTTTTTGCTAGAAAATTAATCAGAACCTACAAACATTATTATATTTTTTAGCAGACACCATGGAGAATAAAATGGCGGTCATTGCAACTTTTTTTCTCGCACAGTATTTGCGCAATAATTTTTCAAACGCCGTTTCATAAATTAATATATAACAAAACAGTAGTTAACCAAATTGTTTTGTATTAAATGAAAGATGATGTTACGCTGAGTAAATAGATATCTAACATGTCACGCTTTAAAATTGCGCACACTCATTGAATGGCGCCAAACTTCGGTACTTAAAAATCTCCATGCGACGCATTCAGGATTTCCACCATCCCCCCTGCAACAAAAACA
Source organism: Rana kukunoris (assembly GCA_029574335.1). Classification (NCBI taxonomy): domain Eukaryota; kingdom Metazoa; phylum Chordata; class Amphibia; order Anura; family Ranidae; genus Rana; species Rana kukunoris. Next base: position 417,791,318 of record CM056053.1, read on the forward strand.
TCAAATCCAGTGACAATACACTGGACTAGATGCCAGAAGAAGCTCCACTCGGAACTCTTCAAAACAACTTTAAGGAAAAAGATAGAAACAACTCAGCCGCATCAAACGGCCGTTGAAACATTGGAAGCCATTAACTCGGCCATGCTACAGTCAGCTGACTTGGTAGCGCCGAAACGAAGTACCCGCATCCGGAAAAACAACCGCAGCTGGTTTAACAACCAGCTGTCGTTACTGAAGCAAGAACGCAGAAGGGCCAAATCTGCCTGGAAAAGATGTTCTTCAGACCTAAACCTATCCATCTACAAGGCAGCGACAAGAAAATACCACAAAGGAATTTTCCAAGCCAAGAAAAATTATTTTTCGGAGGCTATCAACGGTGCCATTAACCGCCCCCGCGAACTCTTCAAGATGGTCACTCAGACCATGGAACCAGAATGCATCAAAGCCCCCAGTTCGGACACACAAGAATTTTGCAATGAACTATCGGATTACTTCATTAATAAAATCGAAGCAATCCGTGAAAGCATTCAGCAAAACAATTCCCCCCTCAGCCCTCCCTGCAGCCTCTCACACAACACCCTTAGTAATGCTCCGTTATCAGGTAAGTTTACCCTGGAACCCATCTCCATCGAGACCACTAAGAATGTCATTTGTACTCTGCGTAATGGCACAGCGCCGAATGACATTATTCCCACAAAACTGCTGAAGGAATGCGCCCACATCCTGGCTCCTCCCATCACGCAGTTTATCAACCAGTCTTTTCTGGAGGGCAAAGTGCCCACACAGCTGAAAGAGGGTATAATCCAACCCATCCTGAAGAAACCCTCCCTAGACCCCAAGGACCCACTCCACCGCCGTCCCATAACAACCCTCAACGTACTCTCTAAGATAATGGAGAAAGTAGTGGTACAACAGCTGCAACAGCATCTAGATACCTACAAGCTACTTGACCCATTGCAATCAGGCTTCCGCCCCTGACACGGGACGGAAACAGCATTGCTGAATGTATGGGACGATGTTCTCCAGTCCGCAGACGAAGGAGAATCTTGTCTCCTGGTTCTGTTGGACCTAAGTGCAGCTTTCGACACTGTAGACCACAAACTGTTACTGACTCGGCTTGCTGAAGTAGCCAGAGTCGCAGAAGGCGATTTATCTTGGTTCTCCTCTTTTCTGGAAAACCGATCGCAAACAGTAAAGTTAGGACCTTTTACGTCAGAAAAACGCACAGTAACATGCGGAGTCCCTCAAGGATCGCCTCTGTCACCAGTGCTGTGACTGGATGACAAAGAGTTATCTTAAACTCAATGGAGCGAAAACAGAACTTCTTCTGTTTCACGCCAAGCGTAGGAATCAACCCTCAACAGTATGGACCCCCCGCCTATTCTGGGCAAGCTCATCACCCCTAGCGCCAAAGTCAAAAGCCTAGGGGTCATTTTTGACTCCTTTATGACAATGGATGCACAAATAGGGTCAGTAGTCAGCGGATCTCACCATCTACTGCGCCTACTACGCAGACTCACTCCGTTCATCCCTAAAGAAGATTTAGCGGTCGTGGTGGGAGCAATTGGTAACTCCAGGCTGGATTATGCAAATGCCCTTTACCTCGGCCTCCCCAAGTACCAAATCGCTCGCCTGCAAGTCGTTCAGAATACGGCCGCCAGACTTGTGACTGGGAAAAAACCATGGGAATCAATCTCACCTTCACTGAGAGTCCTTCATTGGCTGCCAGTTAAAGACAGAATCGCTTTTAAAGCTCTCTGTCTTACGCATAGATGTGTCCATGGGAATGCCCCCCTTTATTTATGCGAATTAATAAAAGCGCATAATCCCAATCGCGTTTTGCGATCCACAAATCAGAACCTACTCCAGGTTCCAAAAGCCAACTTCAAGTCCAAAGGAGAAAGAAGATTCGCGGTCCAAAGTCCCAGACTATGGAACGCTTTATCAACCAGCATTCGGTTGGAGGAGAACCACTCAGCATTTAGGAAAAAGGTCAAGACTTTTCTCTTTTGATATCAAAGGAGACAGGAACAAGCGCCCAGAGGCGATTCAGTTCGCATGTGCCGCGCTATATAAGTTTTCATTCATTCATTAAAAAATGTTTACAGGTTACTATTTTTGAGTTACAGAGGAGGTGCTAGAATTGTTGCACACACTCTAACGCACGTGGCAATACCTCACATGTGGGGTTTGAACTGTGTTTACATATGTGGGCGGGACTTACATGCGTGTTGGCTTCTGAGCGGGGACAGGGGCGTTTAAAAAAAAAAAAATATTTTATTTAATTTTACTTCATTTTTTATTTTTACACTTTTTTAAAACAAATTTTAATCATTTGTATTTCTATTACAAGGAATGTAAACATACCTTGTAATAGGAATCACTGTGACAGGTCCTCTTCATGGAGAGATGTGGGATCAATAAGACCTCACATCTCTCCTCCAGGCTTACAAGAATGAGATCTCATGCTGACAGCCATGATTGCGGCTTTGTTTACTTCTGGGTACCGGGCATGACGTCACAACGTTGTGCCCGGGCCTCAGACGGTCATAGAGAGGACCGGTGACCATCTGGCTTCTCTATTGTCGCGAGCCAGCGCCGGCCAACATTTATAAAAGATCTGTAGGTTAACAGTGGGCAAAAAAATATTAGTTATAATCCCCCCAATGGCCTCCCTCTATTTAGGGGGTTTTGTTCTCCGTTCCTCTACTGAAATTAGTGAAAGTCTGTACTTTATAGACATGTGACTTTCTTCAACCTAATTAACTATAAGTAACCAAACCACGTAACAAGATACTTACTATGGGGATGTCCACGGTGGTCTTCTCGATCTCAAGCCCTAAGCCACATGTGGCTCCTGTCTGCTGTTCTAAAAGAGCCTGCTGTTCTTCCAGACGCCGCTGTTCTTCAACACCTCGCAGTATTTCAAGAGCCCGCAGTACACCAAGGACCTGCTTTTCAAGGTCCCGCTGTATATAAAGGGCCCCCTGTTCTTCATGGGCCTGACGTTTTTTAAAGGACTGCTCTTTTTCTTCAAGGTCCTGCTGTTCTTCAAGACACCGCTGTTCTTCAAGACTCTGTTGTTCTTCAAGAGCCCGCTGTATATCAAGGGCCCGCTGTTTTTCTTCAAGGTCCTGCTGTTCTTCAAGACGCCGCTGTTCTTCAAGACTCTGCTGTTCTTCAAGAGCCCGCTGTATATCAAGGGCCAGCTTTTCTATATGAACCCACTGTTCTTCAAGGTCCTGCTGTATTTTGTTTTCCTGCTGTATATAAAGGGTCCACTGTTCTTCATGGGCCTGAAGTTTTTTTAAGGACTGCTTCTGCTGTTCTTTAAGAGCCCGTTGTTTTTTAAATGCTCGTTGTTTTTTAAATGCTCGCTGTTTTTTAAATGCTCGCTGTTTTTTATATCCCAGCTTATTTTTAGGGGCCCGCTGTTTTTCAAGCGCCTGTTGTTATTCAAAGGCCCGCTCTTTTTCTTCAAGGGCCCGCTCTTTTTCTTCAAGGGCCCGCTCTTTTTCTTCAAGGGCCCGCTGTTGTTCTTCAAGGGCCCGCTGTTGTTCTTCAAGGGCCCGCTCTTTCTCTTCAAGGGCCCGCTCTTTCTCTTCAAGGGCCCGCTCTTTCTCTTCAAGGGCCTGCTCATTTTCTTCAAGGGCCCGCTCTTTTTCTTCAAGGGCCCGATTTTTTTCTTTAAGGGCCCGCTGTTGTTGTTCAAGGGCCCGCTGTTGTTGTTCAAGGGCCCGCTGTTGTTGTTCAAGGGCCCGCTGTTGTTGTTCAAGGGCCCGCTGTTGTTCAAGGGCCCGCTGTTGTTCAAGGGCCCGCTGTTGTTCTTCAAGGGCCCGCTGTTGTTCTTCAAGGGCCCACTGTTGTTCTTCAAGGGCCCGCTGTTGTTCTTCAAGGACCCGCTGTTTTTCAGTTTCTTTAAATGCTTGCTGTTCTTTAAGGGGCCTGCTGTTTTTCCTTTTCTGTTAGCCTTGATGCCGTTTCCAATTCTCTAACTGGTGTAATTTTTTTTTTATATCTATACCCAGTTTTTCTGAAGCTTAACATCTTTATCTTTTCTACTTTTAGACACATCTTGGATTTACCTCACGTTTCCTCAGCTTCATAAAACGGCTTCCAAACCTCGTCTAACAGTGGACTGGGAGGTGTAGAAATGTGCCCGCTAATGTTAGGAGCAATCCTGCGGTCTTTTGCTGTCCTGGGGAAGCCGTGTACCAAGCTGTAGGTGCCGCGGTGACAGCCTGTAGCGGAGCTCACGGATCAGACGTCCACATCCGTAGCCCGCGCATGCGCGCTCTCCCCTTATCCATTTTTTATACACTTCCTCATCCTCATCGTCTTTTAGTTCAAAACGGGTGCATCTACTTTGACAATCACAGCCGCAGTGTAGAAAAAAAAGGATTTATTAGTGGATATAACATAGGAGTATCACCTTTCAGCTACATCACAGCCTATTCACTTCTGCAATACTTATCAATTTAGGACTTTATGTCATTTATGATCTATGCGTTTCCCCAAAAATGCCAATTTTTATCAGGAACTTTTCTATACAGAGGAGGTCAGCCCTTTGTTCCCAATAATGCAGCCTGTGTGTCCCCCATAATGCAGCCTACCTGTGGATGGGAAGAGAGCCGTCGGCTGGATGTTTAGAGCTGTGAACGTAAAAGCTTTCATTTCAATAGCTGTGTGTTCCCCTGCGGCGTGCCGTCACATAAGCCCCTCCCCCTTGTCCGGGAAAACTTCGATACATGTCACCTGTCCTACGATTGGACGTTGAGGGGTATATGTGACAGCGCACGGGCGTGGGGAACACACAGCTATTGAAATGAAAGCTGTGATGTTCCCTGCTCGATCATCCAGCGTGCGGCTCTCCTCTCTTCTCCTCTGATCGGCGGTGCTAGAGCCCCCCGAGGTCCCAGGCAGCCCTACTCGCCAGCCCTCAAAATCCACTCGCAAAATGCAAGTGGGCAAGTGGATTTTTTGAGGGCTGATAAATGTGCATTGGCAGGTCCTAAAGTGGCTAAATAACTATCTAAGTAGAATATTATTATAGAGTACTTACATGGTCCACGCATAGCCAGAATACACATTTAATGATTAGCCAAGGCAAGCGGGCGAGAGCACCGATCTGATCTACAATGTATTCAATGCCGGTGCAGAAAAGTATGCAGCAAGGTTCAGTTGATGGTATCTTTCCAGAAAAGGCAACAGGATTTCCATCGTTCACTGCTATACCAAAATTAATATGGCCACTTTCTTCTTCAATTGGGAGCATCCATGAGGTTCTGATGTCAAACTTGCTTGTGTTCCATCGGCTGTCGTTCTTTTCTTCCTCGGTCTTTCTTGCGATTATCGTATCGATTTTATGCCATTTTTCCCACTTTTTTTTCTCCTCTAGTTGGCCCTTCCTCTGTAATTAAGTGGTCTTGCATAGCAAGAGCACTTACTATTCTCTCACATATATATTATTATTATTTTTATAGCCAAATTTACCACCCTAACTCCTCCCACAGTTTTTATGCTACATAGACGAGTAATAAATCAAATCGAGCGGCTTGTTCCCGAATAGTGTGCTATTACTTTGTGGAACGTTTCGCCAAAGCGTTTGCGAAATATCGTTGTTTTTGCGGCCAAAATTTTCCCATAGGAATGAATGGTGAGAGGTACAGTGCGAAATGTCAAAGACTGAAATATTACATGATTTGTAAACTGCGACCACTCCCTCATTTTCAAGCCGACCTACACAAATCTTATATCAAAATGTTCAGCTATCCCTGCTGACACTACACGTGTCGACCGCTAAGCGATCGGTCAAATGGTTTTCAAGATACAGACATTTGTTTGCAACACACGCCATCCATCATTTCAATGAAAGTCAATGGAGGATTTTTTTTTGAAAACTGAATATTGCAAGGCAATTTGTAAACTGCGACTGTGCCTTCATTTTTAATATTTCAGAGACATACTATACATCAGGTTGAAGGTCTGGGTCGTGTGATTCGTAAAATATAAAGATATTCGCTGTGCGATTTATAGTTTTTAAAATACAATCATTTGAAGAAGCACAGTAAAAAAACAAGCCAGAATCTGAGTGGCTGTTTAGAGTGGCTGTTTGCATGTGTTTACATTGGTTTCCTAGGAGACGATGTCTCCTCACACACAGCTAAGGGGCTTTCTATAGCTCCTCCCACACAGCTGTGAGGTGATATGGCTGTTTTTCAGGCGTATCCCACTTTTAAGTACACAATGGGGTTTATTTACTAAAGCTGGAAAGCGCAATATAAGGCTCACTTCTGCACACAAACCAATGAGCTTCCAGGTTTTATTACCAGGCTTAACTGAACAAGCTGGGGTTAGAAGCTTATTGTTTTTTCTGCAGAAGTGAGCCTGATATTGCGATTTCCAGAGTTAGCAAATAAACCCCATTGTGTACTTAAAAGCGGGGTATGCCTGTATTTGGCTCTGCGTAACTTCTGCATACTCTGCATATAGCAACCATCCATAGCATCCAGTCCATAGAAACCATCCATAGCAACCAGACCATAGCAATCCTCCATAGCAACCCTCTATAGCAACCAGTCCATAGCAACCAGTCCATAGCAAACTGTCCATAGCAAACTGTCCATATACAACCACTCCATAGCAACCACTCCATAGCAACCACTCCATAGCAACCATACCATAGCAACCAGTACATAGCAACCAGTCCATAGCAACCCGTCCATAGCAACCCGCCCATAGCAACCCGCCCATAGCAACCAGTCCATAACAACCAGTCCATAGCAACCAGTCCATAGCAACCAGACCATAGCAACCAGACCATAGCAACCACTCCATAGCAACCCCTCCATAGCAACCCGTTTTTGATGGGGCAAATAGGATGGTGCAGTTTTGATGAAGCAGTTTTTGATGGGGCAATGGATCGAAATGGATCGACACACTGTTGGATCACATTTACATCTACAGGGGCACCATCACCAGTCTGGAGTAGTGGTGAAGGCAAGAACACGTCACACAATTTCCCCAGAAATTGTACCTTTTCTAGTTTCTTTCTGTTCTTGCTGCTTTTCTTCAGTCGGTACATTTTCTTCCTTGCCCTTTCTTAGCAATTTATTCTTAAACTTCGCCCATTTTTTAATTTATTTTCTGCCAGGACCCGTTCTCTATAAATTTGCCATTTTTTTCCTGTACTTCCTTCTCTCCTTCAGTCGGCGATTCTTCCGTTGTCTTCTCTGTCAATTCTAGATTTTCTTCCTTGCCCTTTCTTTGCAATCTCTTCTTAAATTTTATAGTTCATTCTGATTTTATTATATTATGACAATACATTATAGAATATGATACAGACATTGATGTGTTCAGATAAGTAATATAGTTATTTCATCTAATCAATTTCTGATATATTTTTGTTTCCATATATTGTTCAAAAAGACTATACAAAACAGGACTGGGCAAGACAAGACAAGACTAGACATGACAAGACAAGACAAGACAAACAAAACTGGACTGAACAAGACAAGACAACATATCCAAAAAAAAAAAAAAAAAAAAAAAAAAAAAAAAATTAGGGCAAGGTTAAAGATTGGTAGCAACAACCCCACTACTCACCACTAATTTTGTTCTGTTCCTACAAGTAATTTCTAAATTCTTGTTGTTTCTCTATATACTCTCCAGGGGACCCAAGTCCGAAGGTACTCCTCATATGTATCCGATTCAAGTGCTAAAAGTGATTCCAATCTTTTCTATACCATCCATTTCACTGGCCCATTCCTTAACTGATGGAGTTTGTATTGAGCGCCAGTGCGTGGTATAACTAATCTTGCTGCTGTCAACCAGTGTCTCAAAAGACCCTTTTTAATATTCTTATATGATCCTGGTAGTATTGATAACAAAGTGATTGTGGTATATTTAATATTGGTTCCCCAGTAACTAAGGTGTATAGCTGCATAATTTTTTCCCAGAAATTTAAGATTGGGGGACATTCCCACCAAATGTGTAGCAATGAACCTTTAAATATATGGCATCGCCAACATATGTCTGATTTATCTGGGTATATACGCTTTAATGACATTGGGCTCCAATACCACCTGGAAAGAAGTTTGTTAATTTGTCTCTTGTGCTTTAATTGTTAGTGACATACAATGTGTAAATTAAATGCTTTCTTCCACTCGGTCTGCATCTTCAATTTGAACATTTAACTCATTGTCGCCCATATTCCTTGTGTATTCAGGGAGTTCAGGTGTGGGTTTATAGCTAATATTCTTATAGATTGAAGATAAGACATGTTTTGGTTTTGAGTCTTGTAGCAATAGAAGTTCAAACTGAGTTGTGTCTCTATACAAAAATGTATTTAAGGGAAGAGAGGACAAGAAAGATAATAGTTGCCGATATTCCAACCATTGCGTAAGTGAGGGCTTCGATGTAAAGATTAGGTTTAGTATAGGTGGGAATGCTGCCTGGCAACTAATCTGGCACACTCTACGATGAGATTCTTTGTTCCAGATGAGGAAATCTTTACGTTTTAAAGCCGGCGGAAATCGTGGGTTACCAAATAAAGGTGTCATAGGTCCACTAATGAGGAAAGTTCTAATTGTAGAATTGTTTTGGTCCAAATTTTTAATAGGTGGGATGTTAGGGAGGGCATAGTAGAAGATAAATCTCGATAGATATCACTATTCTCAAAAAAATCTAACCAAGGGAGGGCGGTAAGATCAAATTGATTTAGCCATTGCTCTATTAGTACCCATTGTTTAGTATTGGAGGAGTGGAACCAGTTCACTATCCTTGTTAATACTGGCGCTACATAATAATGGTAAAGATCAGGTGCACCCGCTCCTCCGTTCACTTTGGTAGTGATAGTAATTTATTTTTCAATCTATGTTTTTTTATGGCCCCAAATAAATTTTGTAAAGGCCGACTGTAGAGTAGAAAAATAAGATCTAGGGATAGAGACAGGCATGGTTTGGAAGAGATACAAAAAACGCGGTATTATATCCATTTTTAGAATATTAATCCTCCCAAACCACGAATATTGATTGTGATCATATTTTTTTTAAATCCTGTAAGGTTCGTTGCATAAGAGGAATATAATTTGTTAGAAATAAATGGTTCAGGTCAGAGGGGATAAAAATACCTAAATATTTTAATACCGAAGAACAGATTTTGAGTGAAAAACTATTTTTCAATACCGCCACTTGTTGTGGACTGAGTGACACATTGAGAATAACTGATTTTGATATATTTACTTTAAAGTTACTAAGGGTACCAAAACGTTTAAATTCTGATAAAATAGCCGGTATGGAAACCTGTGGATTAGTGACATATAGCAATAGATCGTCAGCAAACAAGGCTAATTTTATTTCCGTTTGGTTTATCTGTATGCCCCCAATTAAAGGGTTCTGTCTAATTGCTATTGCTAGATGCTCCATTACCAGGACGTAAAGTAAAGGTGATAGTGGGCATCCTTGTCGGGTACCATTTTGTATGGTGAAACTTGTTGATAACGATCCATTGATCTTTATCCTAGCCTCAGGTTTAGTTTAGTATATAATGCCAGGATCTTGTGCAGTAAATTCGGGCCCAGACCTATTTGCATTAATGCTTGTTTTTAAAAAGGGCCATCCAATTCGGTCAAAGGCCTTCTCTGCATCAACTGAAAGGAGACATACTGGTATTTTTGCTGTTTGAGCATAATTCATTAATAAAAAGGTTTTTATAGTATTGTCCCGTGCTTCTCTACCTTGTACAAAACCCATCTGGTCTAAGTGTACCAGGTTTGGAAGGAGAGGTTGGAGATGTAATGCAATTAATTTAGCAAAGATTTTTTAAGTCTATCCCAATTAACGAGATCGGGCGAAAACTGGAACATAAAGTTAGGTCCTTTTCCGGTTTTGGAATCAGAGTGATATGCGCTTCTAATGTCTGAGTTGAGAATTGATTCCTAGGGGAGATAGAATTTAATACTTGGAGCAAAAATGGAGATAGATATTCCTTATAGGTTTTGTAAAATTTTGGAGTGAATCCATCTGGCCTGGACTCTTTCCTGATGGAATATCGGCAATCACATCCAATAATTCCTCAAGTTGAAAAGGACGATCTAACAATGTTCTTTTGTCATCATCTAATACTGGGATAGCTGTTTCCTGTACATAATCTTCAATTTGTTGATTGACTCCAACTACATCTTCCAAAGATGGTGATGGAGCCAAGTTATAGAGACCTGAGAAATAATCTCTAAAAACATGTTGAATAGATTGTGGGTCTGACGTAATTTCTCCAGATGGCTTTTTTATACTGGGTATAAAGGTCTGGGATGAACGGGATGCAATGTTCGTGATAATAGTCTCCCGCATTTATCCCCCGATTTATATCTTTCCAGAGCTCTTCTCTGTTCCTATGATTTATGGGATGTTTCAAATAGCTGCAAAAGAAAGGCCCTTGTGGATGAAATATTAGCTAATATTTCTGCACGATGACTGGTTTTATGTAAAGTTTCTAAAGAGTGAAGCTTTGATAGAGTATTTTGGATAATTATGGATTTTTTCTTTTTAAGTCGTGAGCCATGTTGAATAAACAGACCCCGTAATACTGCTTTTAGAGCTTCCCATTTTAAGGGGAGTGCGGTTTCATCTTGGGCATGGTCAGAGATAAAATTACTAATTGCTTCTATAACTGCCTTATGACATATTGGATCTAACATAAGTGTATCGTTTAGACGCCAAGACCAATTTGTTCCGTGAGTCTGTGGTGGATTTATTGTTAGAAATACTGGTGAATGGTCAGACCAGGTAAATGAGCCTATTTCCATTGAAGGATCCCATTCTAATACCTTTTGTCCAGTTAAGAAATAGTCCAGTCTATTATATGTTTTATGGGCCAATGAAAAATATGTGTAATTACGGTCTTTGGGATATAAGATCCGCCATAGATCCAGTAGCCTATGTTCATAGAATTTTTTTTTGAGAGCCCTCAGGCGAGAGTATGAGATGTTCGATCGTTGAGTGGAGCTATCTAATATGGGATCTAAGGCTAAGTTAAGGTCTCCTCCCACAATAATAATTCCTTCCGCAAAATCTGCTAAAAGATCAAGATAATGTGAGATTGTTGTCGTTTGGTCACAGTTCGGAATATAAAGGTTTGCAATGGTAATAATCTTATTCCATAACCGAATTTTAAGAAAAATGTATCTACCATTTGGGTCAGCTATATGATTCAGATATTGTATTGGCATATGTTTATGGAGTGCTATTGACACTCCTCTTGCTTTTGAACCCGGTGTAGAACTATGGAACCATTGAGAATAATGTTTACGTGGACACACGGGAACACCACCTGTACGGAAATGGGTCTCCTGGAGAAGTATAATATCTACCTTGGCTTTGTGCAAACTATATAGAATCTGGCCTCTTTTTGATTCATTATTTAAACCTTTAACATTGTAGGTACAAAGTTTCAGAGATGCTATAGAGTAGTAAGTTGCTACCATAAAAAAAAAAAATGGGGAAATTAATAAAAAGAGAGGCTCCCTCTCTAAACTCTTCGTACTACCAGAAGAATACAAAGGAATAACAAAAGGGAGAGAAAAAAAAAAAAACACACACACAAAAAACACTCAAGGGAAATAGGTGTGAGGGGTGATATAAATCACCCCCCAAGACAAAGGGAAATGGAATATATCCAAAAAAAGACACCAAGTCCTACCAGAGGACTGATGTACCTACAAGGGGGAAAGTTAATGGGCATAAAGGATATCTCACCGCAGGTATTTAGGGCTAACTAAACATGTGGGTATTATGACACCGCTCATATATACAAATAATTGAATAAATAAATATATACACCGCCAATCAAACATACAAAGTGGGACTAGCAGTTTAAATAAATCAATAAGTCAATAAATCATTAACTCAGTAAATAATTCACTAAGTAGATAAATTAATACATGAATAGATCAAGCTCAATATACCAATTGTTGCGGCTCGACTTTAGCCATGTAGCCTTAATATTCTTCCTTCTTACCTACAACTCCAAAAAAAAAAAAAACAACACCACTATACCAATATACCAATGGTTGCAGCTCAAGTTTGTCACATATTCCATTGACTTTGTTAAATTTCAAGATATATATATAAATCAAGGGAAAAAAACAAAAAATAGGAAAAGGGGGGGAGAAAAAAAAATAAAAATAAATATAATATAAATAAAAAAAATAAAAAAAAATAAAAAAAGCTATATAGCTGACAAATAATTAATAATGTCTCTTCTTATGTAATACATGAAGTATGATTTCACGGTCCATGACATTACTCCCCCTGGGAAATAGTCCAACAGCCGCAGTGGGACCCACACGGGTCAACTCGAGGATGTTGGACAAGTTGTCTTAAGGTTCCAGGACCGTCTGACGGGCTAAACCATCCGCATTCCCATTTTGAGGCCCTGGCCGATATTGTATGGTGAAATTGTACGGTTGCAAAGCCAGGCTCCACTGGAGTAATCGTCCGTTCTCTCCCGCTACCCGGTTAAGCCCGGTGGTTAAGCCATATCAAAGGGTTGTGGTCCGTCATGACGGTAAAAGAGCGTCCATACACGTAGGGCTGCAATTTCTTTAACGCCCAGACCAAAGCCAAACACTCTTTTTCCACAGCAGCATATCCAACTTCACGGGGTAACAACTTGCGGCTGAGATACGCCACCGGGTGCTCTTTCCCGTCATCACCAACTTGGCTTAGTACAGCTCCCAGTCCGAACATGGAGGCATCTGTATGAACGACAAAGCGTTTGTTAGGATCGGGTGCCGCCAGTATGGGAGCTTGCGTTAGGGCGGTTTTTAACTGATGAAATGCGGTCTCGCTCTCCGGGGACCACAGGACCTGTTTAGGGAGAGTCTTTTTGGTCAGGTCCGTTAGGGGCTTGGCTATGTCACTATAGTGGGGTACAAACTTCCTGTAGTACCCTGCTGTCCCTAAAAATGCAAGTACCTGGGTCTTGGTTCTGGGAACTGGCCAGTTTAGTACGGCCTCTATTTTTGCAGGTTCTGGCCTCTGCTTCCCACATCCCACTCTATGTCCCAGATATTGCACCTCAGACATCCCGATATTACATTTGTCTGGTTTGAGGGTCAGGTTTGCGGCTCGGATCCTATCCAGCACTATTCCCAGGTGTCTAAGATGTTCCTCCCAGGTCTGGCTATAGATTGCGATGTCGTCAAGATAAGCACATGCAAAATCTTGAAGACCATCGAGGAGTTCATCTATCATCCGCTGAAAGGTAGCCGGAGCATTTTTCATCCCAAATGGCATTACCAGAAACTGGTAAAGGCCAAACGGGGTGATGAAGGCCGACTTCGGAATTGCTTCCGCATCCAAGGGAATCTGCCAGTAGCCCTTACACAAGTCAATAGTCGTCAGATACTGTCCCTGAGCTATTTTGTCCAGCAATTCGTCCACTCGGGGCATAGGGTAGGCATCTGTCACAGTACAGTCATTCAGTCGCCTATAGTCCACGCAAAACCGGGTCGTGCCATCCCGTTTTGGGACTAATACTACAGGGGACGCCCAGGGGCTTGCTGAGGGTTCGATCACCCCTAACTCAAGCATTTCCCTAATCTCCGCTCTCATCCCTTCTTGCACTGCTCCGGGGATCCTATAGGCTGGTTGTCTCAGGGGCTTCTGCCCGGGAGTCTCTACCTTGTGTACAGCTATGTGAGTGTATCCAGGGAGTGCCGAGAACATCTCCTGTCGGTCCTGGAGTAATTCTCTTGCCTGTTCTCGTTCTTGGGATCCTAATCCGTCTCCTAGCCGTATATCCTTCACCCCCCGGAACAGTTACTAATTTCGGGAAGCTCCAGCATCGGTAGATATTCAGAGTCCCCAGTGGCCGGAGCGCATATGGTGGCTACTGCCTCGGCCCTTTCATTAAAGGCCTTCATCATGTTAATGTGGAACGTCCTCTTAATTTTTGTGTCGGCACAGCTGGCAGGTTTTACTACCTGATAGGGACCTTGCCAGGAGGCCTGTAATTTATTTTGCTTCAGGGGTTTTAGTACCAGGACCAGGAGCAGTACCAGGACTTTCTGTCCGATATAAAAAGGTGCGATTCCGCGCAGACCGATCATACCAAACCTTCTGCTGACTCTGGGCCGATTGCATATTTTCATGGACAAGATCAGTAAGGTCCCGCAGTCGCTCCCTGAGTTCCAAGACATAACTAAGGATGGGAAAGCCTTCCGGACCCTCTACCTACTCCCACTGGGCTCTCACTAAGTCTAAGGGCCCCCTTACCCTTCGCCCATATAACAGCTCAAATGGGGAAAACCCCGTGGACTCTTGGGGTACCTCTCTATATGCAAACAGTAGATGGGGAAGGTATTTCTCCCAATCCTTCCTACTCTCCACGAAGGACCGAAGCAGCTGCTTCAGGGTCCCGTTAAATCTCTCACACAGCCCATTAGTCTGAGGGTGGTAGGGGGTGCTTTGGAGGGGTTTAATCCCACAGAGACGCCAGAGCTGTTGCGTCAGCTCAGCTGTGAATTGGGTACCCTGATCGGACAATATCTCCTGGGGGAACCCTACCCTAGTGAATACCCGCAGTAAGGCATCTGCTACTGTATCTGCCTGGATATTGGATAAGGGAATGGCCTCCAGGTAGCGGGTGGCGTAATCCACCACCGTAAGAATATACTTCTTCCCGGTGGCACTGGGGCGGGCCAGTGGGCCTATAATATCTACCGCTATGCGGCTAAAGGGTTCTCTAATAATCGGCAGAGGTTGCAGCGAGGCTTTTGGGTGATCCCCTGTCTTCCCTACTTTCTGACAAGTCTCACAGGTCCGGCAGTATTCTCGCACCTCCGCATGTAATCTGGGCCAGAAGAAAACATGAGCCAACCGACTCCGGGTCTTGGCTATCCCTAAATGTCCGGCCAAGGGGATGTCGTGAGCCAGTCGCAATAGCTCCCGTCTGTATTTCTGGGGTACAACTAGCTGTTTGTGGGGGCCCTGTTGCTTCCCAGTGCCCATTCCCTCAGTGTAACGATAAAGAAACCCCCCCTCCCACTATTCTGTCTTCCCCCAGCCCACCTGGATCCTTGCCCGCTCTGTCCCGATAACCAGCTAAAGTTGGGTCACTCTGAGTCTCTTGCCTAACATCAGAGGGCGAATCCCAGGACACAGTGTTGTCAGGTCGGGGTAACGTAGGACGATTTGGTCTTACCTGGGTCCCCATAGGAGTGGAGTTGCCTTGAAGTTGTCTCTGACATCTGGTGGTCACGGCCATGGCGACCTCTGGGGCATACGAGGAAGTTAAATGGCCCAAATCGTTCCCCAAAAGTACTTCTGCAGGTAACTCGCGTAGTAATCCCACTCGCACCTCTCGCTCCCCTGAGCCCCAATCCAAGAGGACTTGGGCGGTGGATAAACGTAGCACCTTGCCCCCTGCTACCCTGACTGCAACAGTCTGGCCAGTCCGGGCTGACTGGGGAATCATGTGAGGCTGGATGAGGGTAATTGTAGCCCCGGAATCGCGGAGTCCCTGGGCAGGCTGCCTATTGACCCATACTGCCTGGCGATGGTGCTGTCGATTATCTCCAGCAGCAGCTTGGACAGGAATCCGCTTCGAAAAGTTCACCGCACTCTTCCTGAACATCTCGATGGTTGGGCTCATTCTGGAAGCCGCTGGTCTGGATGGATGATTAGTCTCTCGGTACCTCGTGGATTGGGTAGGGCAAGATCGTTGCAGATGACCGGTTCGGTTGCAGGTATAGCACTTAGGTCCGGTAGGAAGGTTGGGTCGGGCTGGGGGTCTAGAGGTGGACCACTGAGGTACTGAAGTTGGCTTAGAGGCTGGTAAACTGGGCCGAGATAGTGGATAGCGCTAATTTTCGCCTGACCTTCGAGAGTCCAGATATTCATCAGCCAAAGTAGCCGCTTGCTGTACCGTCCGTGGTTGCTTATCTCGCACCCAATCCTGTACTACCGGAGGAGTGTGATTAAAGAACTGTTCTAATAGTACTAGCTGAGTGATGTCCTCTACGGTATGAGCGTGGCTTCCCTGGAACCAGCTCTTAAGGTTCCGCTGCAGACGATGTGCCCACTCCACGTATGTTGTGTTGGTTTGTTTCCGGGATTCTCGAAACTTAAGCCGGCTAGCTTCGGGTGTAATGGCAAATCGGGCTAGCAAAGCTTCTTTAACCCGGTCATAGTTTTTAGCGTCCTCCAGAGCCCGATATGCATCCGCTGCTCTGCCAGTTAAATTACTTGCCAGTAAGACGACCCAATCTTGGGACAGTACTTCATGTATCTGGCATAGTCTCTCAAAGTCCTGCAGGAATGCTTCAATTTCCTCCTCTCCTTCCTTAAATAGCTTGAACGCCCGAAAGGACAACTTACGAAAAGTCGCTGCATCTTTAGGCGTTTTCTCCGATTGCTGTATTTCTGCCATTCTCTCTCTTGTCGCTCTCGTTCTCTCTCTTGTCGCTCTCGTTCTCTCTCTTGTTGCTCATCCTGCAGCTTGATGTCTCTAATGGCATTCTGTATGGCGGTTTCTTATGGGTTTGCACCATATAATGCCAACCGCTCCCGAACTCGTTGCTGAAACAAGTCTTCAACTGACCGGGGTCCTGCATCACCCTCCCTCTGATCCATCTCGGCTAGCTCACTGATCAGGGTGGCCTTGTTCTTTGTCCCACCTGTCCCTCCACGGCTCTCAAGTAAGTCTTTCAGCGTGGCTCTCCTGCATGCTGCATAGTTGATCATTGACTGTGGTGGTTTGGAGTGTCCCAGTAACTGGAGAGTAAATCCCACCGCTGCCAACCAATGTGACGAGACCCTTGCTCGCCCAGGTCCTGCTCTCCCGACACTCCTTTGTTTCTATCGGATCAGATTGCAGCTTGCAACATCTGATGGTCCAGTCATCCAAGGTTCCGGGATCCGACCTACAGCTATGTGCCGATCGCGATCCATTAGAAGAACACACATCAAACGAGCTGTATGTATGCTCAACCAGAACTCTTTATTGAAACACTCTGCTAGTTATATACAGGTTACAGCGTCCATCAATCAAAGAACAATGAAATCTCCACCCCCTTTTTCACACACTGGGGTTTCCATACAGAGACATCTCGGCACCGATGCCTTCCGCATGACTTCACTACCTCAGCGAGAATGACATTCCTGTAGACAATGACATCAGTGAAGTTAACAGAATATGTTATCTAGCCGGCTTGTCTCCGCATAGAGAGAAGGTCATTACTACATCTGAGAGATCACACTTTTTTAGATAATGACATGCTAATCCAATAGAAAGGTCTAAGAGCCAACTTAAATTAACACCTCTACACACTGGACAATGAATGTCTTTCACAAGCCACTTAGCTTTTCAATAGTCCTCAATAGTCTAATTCACTTCAATCCCCATCTACAGTAGACAGACACCTCATAATGTCCAAAGGCATCCTGCAATATGTCATATACATAATGTCTCATCTTATGTAATACATGAAGTATGATTTCACGGTCCATGACAGTAAGTATGACATGTTTGTTATTTTTTTTTTTAATAACTGAACCTTTAGTGTCACTTAAACAAAGGTTTCCCTAGCACCCGTCATTAGGCATGTACGTTTGGCAGGTGAGATTGCTCTTGCAGCGAGGGAGATTTTGACGGCACTCCTTCGTCGTGATTCATCTCCCATATCAATGGGAGAACATCTGCACCGCTGGGGCCCTTTTCAATAATTAAGTTATAACAGCTCATCGCAATGCAATACATATATATATCCCCCAAAAACGAGGCCTGCAAATACCTTTTTTAGGATTGTTTCATTCTCTGTATTTCCGGGTATCTCAATTAACATTCGTACTGCTGTTATGTGATTCAAATTATGACATTGCTTCTGCCCTTACTGTGTCCCTGTCGGTAATCTCGCGCATGCGCTGTTGCGCTGTAACCATTCATTGCTGTGTCTGCGGCTGCTGTTTTCTTTCACTCCTCTTTGTGACGTCTTCTTTAGTCACACGGGGGAATTTTAGGAAGAGTGGAAGGAGCTAAACAACGCAAGACTTCTCTGTGCCGGAAGTCCTCACAAACTGCATTCCAGCAAGCTTTAAATGCCGGTTTAGAGGGGCTAATGTGCACAAGCGCGGTGACGTCATGCAAATGATCACCTGCCTGTGTTATGGGCTATTTTTTTAAGACAATGTTGTGTCCGGGGGTTTACATTACAACCACTTTAAATGACTGGCATATTATTGAAAAAAATTAAACGTAAGTGGCCCCCTATTGGGCGGGGCCCATGGGCTTGAGCCCAGTCAAGCCCAATGGTATGTCCAGCCATGATAGGGGGGTCTTCAAGAGGGTGTGAGGGGGTTTGTGAGCTAAGCACACCCTCCTGCATGCATGCCTGAGCTAAGAACAGATGGATTCCAGAAAGTTAACGCTACATGAAACATCTGCCCTTACTTAAGATGGTCATGCCCAGAAATGCTAGGCAGATGTTTTTCAAAATGTTTTCTCAGCATAATTAATCACTGAGACATGGATGGACGGGGGAGTTTGCTTTGAATAATAAAAATGAAATAAATAGTGGTTTTGGTTTGTGTTGTTCAGATGCAGTGTAGTTCCCCTTTAAAACGGTGCAGTAAAAAGCAAATGTAGCTTTGGCTTTAGTGGGTAATGATAGGTCACCTAGAATGATAAAGTGGTAGTAAAGTCTTTACTACCACTTTTACTTTCATGTAAGCCTATAATAAGGCTTACCTGTAGGTATAAAGAATAGTTCCTAAACCTGTACAGTTTAGGAGATATTCCCCCTCGCAATGCGCCGCTGTTTGCAGCGGCGAATGCGCAGCAGGGAGCCTCGGCTAAAGGGCCGGCAGCCGCCGGACCTTGCCGGATTGAAGTCTCCCGTGCGCATGCCAGGGAGTGACGACATCGCTGCTCCAGCCAATCACAGTGCTGGAGCGGTGATACCCGGAAGACACGCCGACGCAAGATGACATCTCGCTCGGCGTGGACCAGGTAAGTTCTCTACACCTCGTTCCGAGGTAAGTATTTCATAATGAGATAGTATGCGGCGCATACTAGCTTATTATGGCTTTTGCCTTTCAGGTGCAAAATAAATAAAAAATCATCACGGGTATACAACCGCTTTAACCACTTCAGATCCACGCTATAGACAAAAGACGTCCACAGCACGGACCTGAAGTGCCGGGATCACGTCTTTGGACGCCATGTTATTGTAATTCCCCACGCGCGCCACTGGGTGGCGTGCAGCGGGGAAAACCAGTGGCGTTGCATCGCTGAGGATTCTATGCATGTACCCAGTGGCTGCGGTATCCGTCAGGTACACGCGATCGGCGGTGACAGAGCAGGGACGTGGAGCTCTGTGTGTAAACACAGAGCTCCACGTCCTGTCAGGGAGAGGAGACAGATGCTGTTTCCCTTGTACATAGGGACACAGCATCGGTCACCTCCCCCAGTCAGTCCCCTCCCCCCACACAGTTAGAACACACCCAGGGAATACATTTAACCCCTTCCTCACCCCCTAGTGTTAACCCCTTCAATGCCAGGCACATTTATACAGTAATTAGTGTATATTTATAGCACTGGTCGCTGTATAAATGTGAATGGTCCCAAAAATGTGTCAAAAGTGTCCCATGTGTCCGCCGTAATGTCGCAGTCCCAATAAAAATCGCAGATCGCTAGTAAAAAAAAAATAGTAAAAAATAATCATAATTCTGTCCCCTATTTTATAGGCGCTATAACTTTTGCGCAAAGCAGTCGCTTATTGCGATTTTTTTTTTTTACAAAAATACATAGAAGAATACGTATCGGCCATAACTGAGAAAAAAAATATAAAAAAAAAAATGGGATATTTATTATAGCAACAAGTAAAATATATATATATATATATATATATATATATATATATATATATATATATAAATTGTCGCTCTGTTTTTGTTTATAGCGCAAAAAATAAAAACGGCGATCAAATACCACCAAAATAAAGCTCTATTTATGGGGAAAAAAGGATGTCAATTTTGTTTGTTTTGGGAGCCACGTCGCACGATCGCGCAAATGTCAGTTAAAGCGAAGCAGTGCCGGAAGCTGAAATTTCGCCTGGGCACGAAGGGGGTTTATGTGCCCAGTAAGTAAGTGGTTAAGTAACTAGATTCTTTTTTCAGTTTAGTAGAAATAGTTTGTTTATCTTAGCAGAAAAATGGATATGTGATGTAAACTGAAGGGAACCTGTCCAGTTTCTAATCAGGATGGTTAGAAGGTCTCCAGCCAACAGAAACTGGCTTTACTTTGATGTTGGCGGGAGGACAAAGGTATGCGACTGTAGCCACGCACAGCCACTGTCTACCTCTCCAGCTCAGGAATAATGTCACCACCAGTCACATGAAGCAAGCCAGCGCTGAGCTTGATGCGGATGTACAAATAATCTGCTGGCAGCGAAGAAACTTGATGAAAAACACAGCAGGCTTCCCATTTCCATTGACAACTATAGTGTTTCACTAGTCTGTTCCATTTGGAAACTTGCATTAACATTTTCAGAGACGCTGCACAAAGCTATTGAAGGAATAATTATGTGTGATCTCACTGTCTGTGGATTCACATGAGAGAAGACTGATAGGAATCATAATATTCTGGGCTGAAAATAATAGGAAATGCACAGCTCTAAGCTGTCATCATTAGTTTTGCATGCATACAATATACGTGTAAGTGTGTGCCAACTTTTGAACGTATAAGATATACAGTACATCTAAATATATGTTAAAGTGGCAGTAATGTCTAATTATAAGTTTTTTTTAGTGTTGTTAACCACTTTAGCCCTGGAGTATTTGGCTGCCAAATGACCGGGCCACTTTTTGCGATTCGGCACTGCGTCCCTTTAACTGACGATTGTGCAGTCGTGCCACGTGGCTCCCAAACAAAATTGACATCCTTTTTACACCACAAATAGAGCCTTATTTTGGTGGTATTTGATCACCTCTGCGGTTTTTATTTTTTGCGCTATATACAAAAATAGAGTGGCAATTTTGAAATAATAACAAAGGGCTGGATTCAGGTAGATCGGCGTAAAAATCTGCGGTCGTAGCGTATCCCATTTACGCTACGCCTCCGCAACTTTTACGGGCAAGTGCTGTATTCACAAAGCACTTGCTCTGTAAGTTGCGGCGGCGTGGCGTAAATGGGCCGGCGTATTCCCGCGTAATTCAAATTGGCAATGTAGAGGGCGTGTTTTATGTAAACTAAGTGTGACCCGACATAATCGACGCACCAAACGAACTGCGCATGTGCCGGCCGTGAACGTAGCCCAGTGCGCATGCTCCAAATCACGTTGCAAATAGTCAATGAAAAAGACGTGAACGTAACTTACGCCCAGCCCCATTCTGAATCGACTTACGCAAACGATGTAAACGACGTACAATACGACGATGTCCCCGACGTCCATACTTAACATTGGTTGCACCTCATATAGCAGTGGTAACTTTACGCCGGACTTACGCCTACGCAATCAACGTAAAAAAAATACGCTAGGTTCGTGAATCGGCGTATCTCATTTGCATATTCGACGCGTAAATCGACGGGAACGCCACCTAGCGGCCAGCGTAAATATGTAACTAAGATACGACGGCGTAAGTGACTTACGCCAGTCGGATCTAATGCAAATCTATGTGTAACTGATTCTAAGAATCATGCACATAGATAGGACGCTTCCGACACAGAGAAACGACGGTGTATCTGGAGATACACTGTCGTATCTCCTACCTGAATCTAGCCCAAACATTTTTAACTTTTTGCTATAATAAATATCCCCAAAATATATATGAAAAAAATGTTTTCATCACATTGCCAATCAGTGCCCTACAGTAACACCTGTGGCCAATGGCCTCCACAGTCACCAGATCTCATCCAATAGAGCAACTTTGAGATGTGGTGGAATGAGAGATTCCCATCATAGATGTGCAGCCGACAAATCTGCAGCAACTGTGTGATGCCATCATGTCACTATGGAGGAGGAATGTTTCCAACACCTTGAATCTATCTCATGAAGAATTAAGACCGTTCTGAAGGCAAAAGGCGTTCCAACAGGGTACTAGCGAGGTGTACATAATAAACAGGTCCGTAAGGAGTGTGTTTTTATATATATAATAAAATTGCTATGTTGCAGCTTGCCACTGTCATGCATTCCTACACCTGATAAAATATATAAACGTACAAATTACAGCGCAAGTAAATACTAATAATTTGATCCTACTGTGCAATCACCAAAATACAATAATCCTCATAATCTCCTGTGTGTGCCAAATGTAAATAATCATTAGATTTATTATATAAATTTGCCAGCCTGTCACTCAGTCCAGACTTAGCTTTATTAAAAAGGGAAAAAAAATACCTATGTGACCTATTAGGAAATTACTGATTACATGATGAAACATGTTAGGAAGTGGGCCTTCTATGCATATACTTACACTGATCTCTTTTCTTAAGGGGGCGATGTGTTTTATATCTTAAAAAGGCGATACTATCTTTAGAGTAGTTTTTTTTTCCTTTTTAATTTAAGCCAAGTTTGTTTGAATACTACACTACACTAATAATACCACACTAAGGATGAGCTCCGGGGTGCTCGCAAAGCCCGCCAGGAAGTGGGCACTGCGCTGCGATAATCACAGGCATCCCGATGTGCGGCTGCAGAGATCGAGAAATATCTCACTGCCTGTGATTAGCGTAGCGCAGTGCCAACTTCTTGGCGGGCTCTGCACCTGGGCTTTGCAAAAACATCCTTATACTATGGGCCAGATTCACAAAAGAATTACGCCGGTTTTACACTAAGATCCGACTGGCGTAAGTCACTTACATCGTCGGATCTTAAGTGTAATGTTACGCCGGCCGCTAGGTGGCTTTTACGTAGTTTTCGCATTTGCCTATGCAAATGAGCCTGATACGCCGATTCCCGAAAGTTTTTGCGCCGCCTCGTCGTTGTTTCCGTAAGGTCCGTCGTATGCCATGTTAAGTATGGTGTCGGGACAGCATCGTCTTTTTCCGTCGTTTAGGTCGTTTTACTAAGTCTTTCGCGAATAGGGCTTTAGGTTAATGACACTCACGTCGGCTTCAGTGACGTTTTTCGACGTGAGCTGGAGCATGCGCACTGGGCTTTTTTCCTGGCCGGCGCATGCGCAGTTCGATCAACACGGGGGCGCGCTTAATTTAAATACAAGCCGCCCCCTTTCATTTATGCAGGGATATGCCGGGCCATTTACACTACGCCGCCGCTACTTACTGAACAAGTGCTTTGAGAATACGGCACTTGCTCAGTTAAGTTGCGGCGGCGTAGTGTAAATGGCATACGCTACGCCGACGCGGCCGGTACGTGAATCTGGCCCTACATGTGTACATGTGTCTGTGTGGCTACATGTGTGTACTTGTGTCTGTATTTGTGTACATGTGTGTGTGTGTACATACAGTATGTTTCTGTTTGTGTGTATGTGTACATGTGTGTGTACCTCTTTGTCTCTATGTGTGTGTACATGTGTCTGTATTGTGTGTATGTGTTTGTGTGTCTGTCTGTGTTAAGGTGACCAGATTTTTTAAATGAAATCCGGGGACATATATATATATTTTTTTTTTCTAGTAAATGCGGCAATCAGCGACTCTCTGCCCATCGCTGCCGCTGCCGGCCGTACAGCCTGTCAGGTCTTACTCTCTGACCCCCCGGCAACAACTGGGTAGGGCGCAGAGGAAGATTACTGTGCCGGGGAAGGCAAGGAGATAAGCAGGCAGGTGGCCGGCCGGGACTTGAACCAAGGCAGAAGAAAATGCAAGTGGAGCTGAATGGGCACCCGAAACTGAAGAAATATTCCCCCCACTCTGACCAGCACATGATCATCAGAAAGGGGCACAGATAATGGAATAAAATAAACCCTCCTAAGCTAGTAGGAGCGGGGGGGTGTAATTCAGATTTTTTTTTCTGTTTTCGAAATTGCCTCAGCCCCTGTTCAAATCCAATCCGGGGACAAAACTAGGGACAGACTTGGCCCGGGGACAGTGTCCTCAATCCGGGGACTGTACCTGGAAACCGGGGATGTCTGGTCACCCTAGTCTGTGTGGATGCATGCTGTGTGTAGGGCAGCCCATTCATTTCAACGGGCTTCCCTATCCGCAGAAATGCAGGGAAAGAAGTCTCTGACCCTTTTTTAAATTGAGCCACATCAAAAGCACCCCATGTTTGTCAATGTGTGGGGTACCAGTAAGTATTTATGGCATTCCTAAAGAGCAGAGCATTGGTCTGTGTGTCAGGAACGAGCGTGATTTTGCACGCAATAACATGAACCAAGCCTTGGACAGGGGTGCCTCAAGACTGAAAATACTTTTCCTGGTGCCTCCATGGCAGCATACCTGTGATAGAGCTCCGCCTCGACTCCTCCTTCAGGGCTAGTGAATAGCATAAATTAAAAGGCATAGCCCCTCCCCCAACATTCTCTTTTCTTCCCTTATACCTTCTTGTGCTGGTGAAGAGTAGCAGTATGTCCATACCGCTGCAGTCGGCAGCATCCGCCGGGTTTAGCCTTTCCCGTGCAAAGTCCTCGTCTTGGGCCGCTCAAAGCGCTAAGAAGGCGGGGAACCCCTCTGTGGATCTGGTGGGGTCATCTCGCAGTGTTTCCTTTATGGAACGAAGTCTGCTATCACATCCATGATGAATGCAGTTCTCGCAAAAGGATCAGCTCACATCTTTCCAGGCTGGTGGTTTCCATTTTATTTTTAGGCATATATTGTTTTTTTGTTTCTCCCCTCTCCCATCCCTTCGTTCCTTCCTTTAACTTGCCTGTCTCCTTTTAAAAAAAAAATGTGCTTGTTGTCTTTTTTGTAATGCTCCCTTTAAGTCCAGTCAGTTTGATGGGGCAGGTGCCTTTTTATCCTGACAGGCTTGCAGTTGTTGTTTGTTTCCCCCGAAATTAGCAGTGAGCTACAGCTTTTTGTTGTTTTGTATATCACTCAACATCACTGCGGCCATCTTGGATTCTGGAAAAAGGGCCAGATTTGCCCTTTTCTTACAGAATCAATTCACAATGGTGGTTATGGGATCAGCCTATCCACCTGAGCCTAATTAAGTTCAGATTCAGGGTTAGCTGCCAGAGTCTCCTCAGCTGTGCCCTGCTAGGTTTCACTGACACTGCTCTGTGGTAGGTACCTTTATTTTTATTCTTAAAAAAATGGTGATTTAAAAAAAAAAGTGACAAAAGCTCCATAGTTCCTTTTTTCCCCTTTCTTACTAAATTTCCGCAGCTGATCCTTCTGCCTAACTCCGCTATAAGTCATTTATCTTGCAACAAAGATCCTCACACTCCTATTAGGTATGGGACCAACTATATGTGAGTATTGAAAAAAAAAAAAAGTGCGCTCACTGGTCTAATGTGAGTTCCTTACATTGTGGCCCTGCCCACTCCAAGAGGTCCAGAAAATCTTCAAAACACTGTGATGATGAGAGCTCAGACCGCACTTCACGCCACTGGTCCCAGGTCCCATTCTTCACGTCATAGATCAGAGAGGTCAATATCCAGAGGACAAGATCTATACAAAGAAGAAATGCTGGACAGGCGGGGCCACACCACTACCAGACAGAGTGGTCTGTAAGGATTGTTTTATGGACTATGCGTCCAACCGCGAGCTAGAAAATCAGCACGCTGTGGATCTGCTCAAGTGAACAATGAAGGTCTTCTTCTCTGAGCTTGTGACTTTGGTCCCCGCTCAACCAGTTCAGCAGATATCCCAGGTTCAGAATACAGAACCTAATCTCCCTGGTCCTTCAGTCGGTACACCTCTGCCACTGTCAGGCTGACCAGCTAGAGATTCATCACCTGAAAATTCCTCAGAGGACTCTTTAGAGCAGTCAGAACTTTCTGGCTTCAGTCTCTCCTTGGTAAAGCCGTTCATTCAGGCAGTCAAACTGCAATCACCAGAAAAGATGCAGAAGAGCCTCCCCAAGAGTCTACGAGTTGTTTCTCATTCCTCAAAAGGAAGCAGGTTCTCTTCTCATTGATGGGCGAGATTAGGGTGACCACATTTGTCAGGTCATTCAGAATGAATGGTCAAATAACTTTCATGGGGCCGGTTCAATAAACTATACCCCTTAACAAAGTCGGGAAGGCAGTCGCTAAACTCCATGCCAGTGGTAGATGCATTGGTGGTGCGACTCGCAAAAAAAAAAAGAAGAACTTTACCCATGGAGGATTCCGCTTCCTTCAAAGACCCTTGAGACAGGCGAACCGACCTGGAACTGAAGAGGAGCTACTTAGCCCCGGGAGCAGCGTGTAAGCCAGCTATCGCCCTCACATCGGTATCAAATGCCATAAGATCTTGGACAGATAATATTGAGAAGGCTTTGCGTCAGGATGTCCCCAAGGAGGATATAATTAAAGCCTTGGAAGAGCTTAGATTGTCGGCAGACTCTGTCAGGGTAGCAGCCTCTGATATGATCAGGTGCTCTGCAAGATCCATGTTGCATTCAGTAATGGTGAAGAGGGCCTTCTGGCTGAAATATTGGACGGCTGACTTGTCCTCCAAACAAAATTGGTGCAAAGTCCCATTCAATGGGAAAGCACTATTCAGAGACAAAACGAATAAAGCTATCTCCAGGCTGTCAGGAGGGAAGTCCGGTATGCTTCCCAAGGACAGAAGGCGGTTCCGCCAGACAAATTCAAGGGATTTTTTGGGCAGTCAAGACAGCCCAGAGACAACAAAGACTTTGGAAAGGTACTCAGACATTCTTTTTTGAACAGGAGGATGAAGGACCTTTCCCGCTCCACATGAGCATAAGCAGTCTTTGACGCCAGAGTAGCCCAGGCACTCCCGGTGGGAGCTAGGCTAAGCTTCTTCGTCCCAGTCTGGGCCACATGCTGTCAGGACCCCTGGGTTCTGTCAACAATTCAATTGGGGCACCTCTGGAATTTCTCTCATCCCCAACCCCCACCTCGGTATTCTTTCAAAGGAACAGAGGTTCCATCCTCTCTGCCGAAGGCTCAAGCTCCGTAAAACTTCCTAACGTCACTCCAGCTTCAGGGGGCGGCTGTTCTGGTTTCCTTGGTAGGGCACTTCGCAGGATTCTAATCCACCCTATTTCTGGTCCCAAAGAGGACATATGACAGACCTTCAGAGGCTCACCCCGTATATCCACCCCCAAAAGCTTCGGAATGGAGTCCCTGCAGACGATTATTCAGGCAGTCCAGCCATCAGATTGGATGATTTCAGTCGATCGGCAGGATGCCTACCTACACGCTCTAATTCTACCTGCAATTCAAAAATATCTTTGCGGAGCTTTGCAGTGGGATGGACCCACATACAGTTTCAAGCCCTACCTTTTCGGTCTGTGCACTTCTCCCAGGGTGTTCACCAAGATACTAATATCTGCTCTGGTTCCCCTGCGGGAGAGGGGCTTGAGGATATTCCACTACTTGGACGACATCTTTCTCCTAGCAAGCAATCCTGATCAGTTGGTATGTCACTGGAAATTCTTCAACAGACCCTAAAAAGAGCTAGGGTGGCTAATAAATTCCGAAAAGAGTCAACTAGCACCCACACTACCTGGGTGCAATGTTCAACACTCAGGAGGGGACAGTGTCATTACCACCGCCAGAGGCAAGGATTGTCACCCAGAGAATGATCAAGGTCATCCCGAGCCCATATCTGACGGCTTTAGAATGCCTGAGCCTCATTTGCACATGTCTTCTGTATACCCATGGTTCCTTGGTCCCATTGGCACCTGAGGTAGTTCTTGACAGGTTTCTTGGCGCAGTGGAAGAAACGGCTATCTCAGACGATACTGCTGACGGGAGTAATGCACAGGAGTCTTCACTGGTGGACAGTTCCAGAAAACCTCCCCAAACCTCATTACCTGGGTCCCCATTTTTGGATCACATTTATGTCCGATGCAAGCGGTCAGGGCTGGGAAGCGCATTGCGGGGAAACCAGAATACAGGGTAGATGGTCATGTTCTACCCAGGGAGTGGTATCCAACATCTTGGAGATTAGGGCAGCCTTCTTAGCACTAACTTCTTTGGCATCCCAAATCAAAGGCCAGAGAATACTTCTATGCCTAGACGACATGGCAGCTGTCGCTTATCTGCAGAAGCAAGGAGGCACTCGCAGCAGGTCGTTCCTCAAGGAGGTGGCGCTGATCACGCTCTGGGCAGAGAAGAACCTCCTGGACCCCAGAGCAATGTATCTACCAGGCAGGTTGAAGACAGAAGCAGACACATTGTCCAGAAACTTCCTGGACAACGAGTGGGCTCTCCACCCCCTCGTCTTCAAACAAATAGCAAGCATTTGGGATCCCCCTCAGGTAGACTTGTTTGTCTCCCGAAGAATGCCAAGCTAGACAGATTCTTCTCTTGGATGCCGCATCCACAAGCCGAGGCAATGGATGCCCTGTCATGCTCCTGGAGGTTCACCTCGGCACATGCCTTTCCTCCCAGGCCATTAATATTAAAATTCCTCCTGAGGCTCCTCAGGGAGTCAGTCCAGGTGGTGGCAGTACTTCCGTATTGGCCAAAGAAACCCCGGTTCCCTCTAGCCATGCGCCTCAGTGTGAGCTCTCCAATCAGGATCCCTCCTTTCCCTCAACTTCTGTCGCAGGGCAGTCTAGTTCATCCAAACCCTCAGAAGTTGAATCTTCGAATCTGGAGGTTGAGAGGCGAAGGTTCGAGTCCCTAGGGTGTTCCCCAGGAGTCCTAACAACCCTTCTAAAAGCCACAGCCTGCAACTTATGCCATATATTCAAAAATCTGGGACAAGTTCTTGTCATTTGCTACCAGAGATGGATTTGATCCAATCCTTCCCTCTACGTCCAATATTCTAGGTTTCCTTCAGACAGGGCTTGGTCTGAGCTCCCTCAAAGTGCAGGTAGCAGCAATCTCTGCCGCAACAAATAAGAGATGGGCGGAGGATCCTTTGGTAGTCACTTTCCTCAGAGGAGTATTGAAGATTCGTCCTCCTGTCAGACGATCATTTCCTAAGTGGGATCTGTTCCTGGTCCTTTGAGTTCTATCTGACCATCCCTTTGCTCCAGTGGAAAAAGTAGCAATATGGAACCTGACACTAAAGACGGCTTTCCTGCTAGCCATTACATCTGGCAGAAGAATCTCGGAACTTCACTCCTTAGGGATAGGTGTCGGCCACATCTTTTTTTTCCCCGACAGGGTGGAACTTCGCCCTCTTCGAGGGTTCACGCCTAAGGTCGCTACTCCAAACCACCTGTTGGAACCCTGAGCACTACCAGTATTTACAGACACAGGTTTAGAGTCTCGTCGTGAGCTGGATGTATCCAGAGTGCTCAGGGCCTACCTAGAAGCTATTGACCCCTGAGGCACTTTTTATTGTACCATTCAGTAAATACAGGGGCAAAGAATCTTCCATCAGAACTCTGGCAGCTTGGGTTGTGAAGTTAATCCAGAAGGCCTACAGGATGAAGAATATCCTCCATCCTGAGTGAATGCTCATTCTACAAGGGTAGTCTCAGCTTCCTGGGCAGCAAGGACTAATGGTTTGTTGGAGACGGTGCGTAGGGCCGCCACCTGGTCTTCTCACCATATGTTCCTCAAACACTACCATATTGGTCCAGGAGCTCTCACGACTGTTGAGTTCGGAAGAAGGGCAGTTCAGGCTGCTATGTCCTCTGCTAATTAAACATTTATTGTTAAGCATTATCCCACCCATGTCAGCTAGTTATTTATCACAGGTATGCTGCCATGGAGGCACCAGGAAAACGGAAAATTGTATCATACTTACCAGTAATTTTCCTTTCCTGGTGCCTATCCAAAAGACAAAGGTGCGCAACAATGTAACATATATAACAAATATGTGTATGTGTATTTCAACCTGCGAATAGTGAAAAAAGATATGTACAAATAAGAAATGTGCAACGTCCCAAGTAGGATTCCAATTATTGGGTGTTGAAAAACTTATTTCATAAAGCCTTTAAAAACACAGTTCATAGGGAATTTCCAATGTAGTGTTGCAGAGAATTCCAATGGTATCGCTTAGCTGTTCTCATGTGGGGAAATAATAGATGGCCGCTTACCGCAATGTTGGACCCTTCCAGGGGTCAGTAAGGCATTTAGAAACACTTATCCACGGCTGGGTCCTGGGAATCACTCCACTGCTGACAGACTACTTCAAACGGCTAAAGAGATTTATCACTCCAAGGGATATCTCACTCCAAATAGTGGCTCAGGTATTCAGCTTGTTTTAGGATATCGTGGAAGATAGAGAAAAAAGGAAGTCCATAGTGTAACAGGTTTAAAAGAAACTGACAGTTTTATTCAGTTTGCACTGACATAATTAAAAAACAAACAAACAGTCCTTCACCCTGCACATATCCAAGTTTCTCGGCAAAGATACAAAAAGCAATTGTGCAGATGCTTCCAGCTAGGCGTGCAAACGATCAGGTCAGCCAGCTGGCAAGCTCATGAACGTGGTGACGTCTGCGATACTTAGCTCCACCCGACGCGGCGTTTCATCCAAACGGGCTTCTACGGGGAAAGGAGGCTCAAGTGTCGGATGTCACACACCTCGTTCTTATTTATGCGATCACGCAGGAGAGTGACACCGGAACAAGCAAATTCCGGGACCGGCTCTACACTGCAGCCAACTTGGTTTTGTATTGGAGCGAGATCCCTACACTAAAAGAGCGGGACATCACTCATAGCAAAACCATCAATAGGAATTAGTGCATATTGTTATTGGAAAACAAATTACTATAAACAACAACATAATGCTACCTGGGAAGGTATATAGTTTAAGGAAAAATATCTATTTTGAAAGACATAAAAATAAAATAAAAATAGGCATATAAAACGTTACTGAATGTGCAACCTGATATCACCAGTGGGCTTTTCTGACCACCTTTTCATTGCAACATTGGTGGGTCAGAAAATTAATGAAAAAACACTGGTCAGTTCTGAAAAGCGATAAGATCATGGGCTCCCAGCTTTCTGACACCCCAAAAGTTTTGTTTAGGAGAAATAAAAATCTAAAGGACCTACTGGCACCCAGTGTAGTTGACCCCCCTCCAAAAGTGGTAATGTTCGGGAATCTGAAAGGTTTTTACCCGTGCAAGAGGTGTAAAGTTTGTGCCTCTTGCAAGACAACTAGAACATCTGCATTTACCTCACATGTAACCTCGAGAACATACTCCATTTCGGAATTTATTACTTGTGACACAGTGGGGGTGATCTATCTTTTGGGGTGCCCCTGCGGGCTCCAATACGTTGGGAGAACATACAAAACCAAGTTGGCTGCAGTGTAGAGCCGGTCCCGGAATACAAAACCAAGTTGGCTGCAGTGTAGAGCCGGTCCCGGAATTAGCTTGTTCCGGTGTCACTCTCCTGCGTGATCGCATAAATAAGAACGAGGTGTGTGACGTCCGACACTTGAGCCTCCTTTCCCCGTAGAAGCCCGTTTGGATGAAACGCCGCGTCGGGTGGAGCTTAGTATCGCAGACGTCACCACGTTCATGAGCTTGCCAGCTGGCTGACCTGATCGTTTGCACGCCTAGCTGGAAGCATCTGCACAATTGCTTTTTGTATCTTTGCCGAGAAACTTGGATATGTGCAGGGTGAAGGACTGTTTGTTTGTTTTTTAATTATGTCAGTGCAAACTGAATAAAACTGTCAGTTTCTTTTAAACCTGTTACACTATGGAGTTCCTTTTTTCTCTATCTTCCACGATATCCTAAAACAAGCTGAATACCTGAGCCACTATTTGGAGTCAGATATCCCTTGGAGTGATAAATCTCTTTAGCCGTTTGAAGTAGTCTGTCAGCAGTGGAGTGATTCCCAGGACCCAGCCGTGGATAAGTGTTTCTAAATGCCTTACTGACCCCTGGAAGGGTCCAACATTGCGGTAAGCGGCCATCTATTATTTCCCCACATGAGAACAGCTAAGCGATACCATTGGAATTCTCTGCAACACTACATTGGAAATTCCCTATGAACTGTGTTTTTAAAGGCTTTATGAAATAAGTTTTTCAACACCCAATAATTGGAATCCTACTTGGGACGTTGCACATTTCTTATTTGTACATATCTTTTTTCACTATTCGCAGGTTGAAATACACATACACATATTTGTTATATATGTTACATTGTTGCGCACCTTTGTCTTTTGTATATATATGTTTTGTGGAGCCTTATATTGGGCTTCTTTGTATTAAGGTGCAGCATTTTTTCACTTATTATTTTTCACGTTTTCACGGTTTTTATACCCATATATTAATTAGTTTAGGGGTGTCAGCGCGGATTGTCTTTTGTCTTTGGTGCCTATCCATGGCAGCATACGCTCCCACCCTCGGTATTCTATATTACGGAGAATGTTGGGGGAGGGGCTATGCCTTTTAATTTATGCTATTCACTAGCCCTGAAGGAGGAGTCGAGGCGGAGCTCTATCACAGGTATGCTGCCATGGATAGGCACCAGAAAAAGGAAAATTACTGGTAAGTATGATACAATTTTCCGTTTTCAAGGGCGTCCCGACTGGAAAAAGGTTGAGAAACACTGCTGTATATAATAAATCTGTGATTATTCACATTTATGTATTGTTGATGTTGTCTGTTGCACACACAGAAGATTTTGAGGAATGCTGTATTTTGGTGATTTGGCACAGTAGATCAAATTATTAACATTTACATATAGCTTTGATGGTTTATGCATTCCTGAACCCTGCATCCTGTAAAATTTGCTCCTCTGAACCCTGCATCCTATACAATGTGCTCTCCTGAACCCTGCACTCTGTGTATTATGCACTCCTGAGCCTTGCATAAAATGCACTATGTTGTACAATTCATACTCCTGACCACTGCACTCTGTACGCTGGGCTATACATGACATACACCTGACCACTGCACTCTGTACGCTGGGCTATACATGACATACACCTGACCACTGCACTCTGTATGCTGGGCTATACAGAACATACTTCTGACCAATGCACTCTGGGCTATACATGACATACTCCTGACCACTGCACTCTGTATGCTGGGCTATACATGACATACAGTACATACTCCTGACGACTGCACTTTGTACGCTGGGCTATACACGACATACAATACATACTCCTGACCACTGCACTCTGTACGCTGGGCTATACACAACATTCTCCTGACCACTGCACTCTGTATGCTGGGCTATACAGAACATACTTCTGACCAATGCACTCTGGGCTATACATGACATACTCCTGACCACTGCACTTTTTACGCTGGGCTATACACGACATACAGTACATACTCCTGACAACTGCACTCTGTATGCTGGGCTATACATGACATACTCCTGACCACTGCACTCTTTATGCTACACAGTGGTTTACATTACATACTTCTGATAAAAGAACTCATTGTCTCAACAGTTGCTGGTTGCTAAGTAGTCACTGGCTATTTTATGAAATTTTTCTTTAGGGTAGGTAATATAGATGGAATGTAGGCATGGGTTTATCTTAAGATCTCTTAAAATTCTTTGCCATGTATTACATTTTTATTTGTAAAACAAAAATTGTAAACATATATATGTATGTTTAAAAAAAATCTATAAAATCAGTGTAGCGCCCTCTATGTTTAGGTGAGTGCTAGAGTAGTGTGTTTTTGTGTATACTGACAGCACAGGCAAATTTGGGCAGGCCTATGCTGTGAGCTAGGCCTGTTTGTTTTGATCTGGGGGCAGGGGAGTGGTTTTAGTGTAGCAGCAGGTGACTGACATGTGCCTTAGCTCTTGGGAGCCTCCTCTCTTTGCAGGGAGAAGGTTCTGGAAAAGGGGCAGAGCAGAGAGCTGGAGTGACATGGGGTGTATGTGGGAGCCCTGACCAATCCCAACCTAGGATTATAGGATTGGCATGAAGGATGAAATGTGTGGATGCTAGAACACGTAGTGACCTGAGGACACCGCTACATTAGCTTTAAAATCTTAAAATTTTGCAACAAATTTGTAAAATAAAATTGATCCAGAACTATTGTTTTCCCATTTTTGAGAACTGTTGCACACAGTGCAGTAAGCTTTTTGGTATGCTACACACATACAGAGTATAGGAAGAAGCGAATAAATCTGTATGTTTTAGTCCAACATCACATTTTGCGCAAAAGTTATAGGCCCGGATTCACAAACGTTTTACGTCAGCGTATCTCCAGATACGCCGACGTAACTCCAAATATGCGCCGTCGTATCTTTACGCCGATTCACAAAGCGAGATACGTTGAAAAATAGGCTTCCTCCGCCCGACGTAACTTGCCTACGCCGGTGTATCGTAGGCGCATAGTTACGCTGGACGCATTCGGCGTTCCCATTATAAATATGCAAATGAGTAATATACGCCGGATTACGAACGTAGATGCGCCCGGCCACTTCTTATACGCGATTTGCGTAAGGCTTACGTCCGACGTAAAGTTACCCCTCATATAGCAGGCGCAGCTAATGCAAAGGTATGGGCCAGGGAA
The DNA here is from genome assembly GCA_029574335.1 of Rana kukunoris. NCBI lineage: Eukaryota > Metazoa > Chordata > Amphibia > Anura > Ranidae > Rana > Rana kukunoris. Next base: position 417,825,798 of record CM056053.1, read on the forward strand.
CGACGCCGAATTTTACGTCGCGTACGCCGTTTACGTAGTACTACGTGAATAGGGAAGTGCGTAGGTTACGTTCACGTCGTAGGCATTGCGCCGACGTATCTTAGGGAGTAGATGTAACGTGAATCTGAGGATGCGCGCATTTTTTTTTTACTAGTAATGGCGGCAATCATCGATTTTTATCGTGACCGCAACATTATTTTGGACACATCGGACACTATGAAATGCTATTTTGGGACCATTGTCATTTATACAGTGCTATAAAAATGCACTGATTACTGTGTAAATGACACTGGCAGGGAAGGGGTTAACCAGTCGGGGGCGAGGAAGGGGTTAAGTGTGTCCTAGGGAGTGATTCTAACTGTGTGGGGGCTTGGCTACCTGTGACACAACACTGATCACTGCTCTCGATGACAGGGAGCAGAATATCAGTGTCCTGTCACAAGGCAGAACAGGGAGATGCCTTTACACAGGCACCCCCCCCCCCCTGTTCTGCAGCTCCACAACACGATCGTGAGACACCGGCGGAAATAGAGTCCACAGGTCCCACAGGCTCGGTTACGGAACTCCCAACAGGGGCGCACCCACAAATTTAAAGGGACGTACATGTACGCCCATTTTCCTGCCCGTGCCATTCTGCTGTCGTAAAAGTACGCGCGGTTGTCGGCAAGTGGTTAATCAAATGCGATGTAAAAAGGCTGGTCTTGTTATAAAAAAAAAATGCGTGATTTGCTGAAATACTCACCTCCAGACTCCCCCACAGAATCACAGCACCAGTCAAGCGCCATCTTTTAGGATGAGTAATGGCCATCCAGCCCCATTAATCTACTTCCTTTGAATCCAAGTCATCAAGGACCTACCTGGCCGCAGGGGCTGTGTTTCAGGCTGCCCTGGATTTAAAGGAGTATGCTGCTGAAAGTGGCACCACATTATTGTGTGCTGCCGCTGTCGGCAGCATTCAGGACCCACCCACTGACAGAGAGAGGTAAAGAGAAACAGGTCCTGTGATGTCATGTGATCAGACTTAAGGCTGCAGCAAATAAGGTATGTATTACCCAAGAAGGGGGGGGGGGGGCAGAAAGTGTGAGGGGTTAGATGGAGTGCTAATGTGCAAACTGCAATTGCCCACAGCAGCCAATCAGAACCTTCAGACCAATAATAATAATAATTGTGTATTGGCTGCTCTAACGTGCCACACTTTGCTCTTTGTCATAGAAAATGAGCTGCAAAACTAACTCTGAGTTGTTTTTTCTTATTATACGTAAATATATCAAGAGATCAAAGGACCCAGAGCAAGTCAGAGCACAGCCAATATTTCCCAGCAGACTCCCATTTTCACTTATCATCTCTACATCGAGGTTCATTTTGAAGATATTTGTAGTTTTAAAACAACTAAAAAAAAAAAATCCTTGCATTTACTCACCTGCCAAAGTAAAGCATTATAAACCAATTTAATTTCCCGTTATTGATGGTGATCGCTAAATCGCAAAGAAAAATTTGAGGTTTTTCAAACTAGTGTGACGGATGTTGAAAAACAAAATAATTTTAGCAAACCATTTTAAACTTTCAAATAAATCTAATGGAAAATGCAATGTTTTATTCAAAAGGGCTCCAAAGTGCACCGCAATAAAAGACAAAGCATTGCTGATAACATTATAGTCAGCCAGGATAAAAGTAAAATATCACATCGCAGCTATTTAGACAGAAATCATTAAAGGTGCTTACCTGTGGATAGATGTGCCTGGCAAGACACATGGGAGATCTTTGTAGAGCAGAACAGCTAGAGGACACTGACATCCCCTCCAGAAGCTACCAGGCTCCACAGTCTCAACACAAAGACTGAATTCATGTATAAAAATATCTGCAATAAACATGTTTGATCATTAAAGTGGAAGTAAACCCACCTATCATTTTCAGCCAAGGAAGCTGCCATCTTGACCTATGTTTAATCTTCAACTACCATGGTGCTGCACATGTGATCAGTTATGACACCAGCCATTGGATGGTTTGACAGTTTGGTTGAGAGCACAACCAATGTGACAGTTGGCAATCTCGGCATGCCGGAAATGTAACTGATTTTTGAAACTGTTAAATCGATGAGTTTACCTCCGCTTTAACTCTCCTATTTTTTGTATTACCTTATATTACGGTGATAAGATTGTTGTTTTTCGGTAAAACCTATAAAGGGTTGGTCAGGTTCATTCTTGTTTTCTGTGAATTAGACTCAAAGCTAGAGATGGTAGGTGCCTTTTTTGATACAAACTGTACCCCTGACTTTAAGACAGTACTATATTTTAAGCATATTTGAACGATTCTCACAACTTTTTAAAAAACCACACTATGGGCCAGATTCTCAGAGGCGCTACGCCTGCGTAAATGTATATGCGCGGCGTAATTGTAAATGTGCGCCGGTGTATCGATGCGCCGTAAACACAGAACCACATATGCCAGAAAATCTTTTTCATCTGAGCGGCGAAAATGATTTAAGCTAGCGCGGCATAGGCGCATAGTTACGCATTGCACATATTCAGCTCCCATTGAAATATGCAAATGAGGGAGATGCGCGGATTCCCGAAACTACGCACGTTCGGGGTAGGCTACGCGTGGTGCGCGTAACACGAAAGCCTTGAGTAAACATACCCCTCATAAAAGCACGGGTAACTTTGCTCAAGACCGTGTGCAAGTCAGCTGGAGAGCACCATAACGGACGAGCTGAGCAATCACACTTACTGGACAACACATTCGTATGCCAACATGCCAGGGGCAGCCATGGTCTGCGCACTACTAATGTATGCAGAGGAAGAGGAGCATAGAAGGAGGAGGAGGAGGGGGGCACGTGAGAGGATCTACCGAGCAAGCATGAGCCTCTTTGGCATGGGTGATGAGGAGGTGTATCGCGTCTTCAGATTCAGCCCTGCTGCCATCCTGGAACTAACCACAGCCCTGCAGGATGACATCACCAGCCCAACACACCGCTCACATGCACTGCAGCCACTGGTGAAGGTACTGGCAACACTCCATTTCCTGGCCAGTGGATCATTCCAGCGTACAAGTGGAGTTGTGGCTGGGATGTCACAAACCAGCATGAGCAGATGTCTGCACCAGGTTATCCCCGCAATCCTCAGACGCATGTCCCACCACATCATCAGACCTACCACTGAGCAACTGTGACAGAAGGCAATGACAGATTTCTACAGAATTGACGGATTCCCACGCACCATCGGGGCCATTGATTGCACACATGTGGCACTACAGCCCCCCGTCCGTGCCAAAGACCCCGGGTCCAGCCATGACAGCTACATATACCGTCAAAGCACCATCCCAGAAGATTTTGAGCAGAACATGTATGGGGACAGCTGGCTGGTTGGTGAGTGACATGGGTGGCAGGCATGACTGTCCCCCCCATGATGCACACATCACAAGGGGCAAATGCACGGCTAACATCCTCCTGTCTTTTCCCTTACAGGTGACTCTGCATATGTACTTGGACCCCATCTCATGACTCCTTTCCGGAATCCCCAAACCAGAGGAGAGAGAAGATACAATGAAGCACACATCAAAACCCGTGCAGTGGTTGATCGCACATTTGGAATCCTGAAGGCCCGTTTCCGATGCCTGGATAAGTCTGGGGGGGCCCTGTTGTATTCCCCTAACTTTATGGGTCAGATCATCGGTGCATGTTGCATTCTGCACAACTTTGCCATGAGAAAATGCCTGCAGATTGCCCTACGTGATGACCTGACCCCCCAACCAGACAGCCCCCCCTGCCAGAGGAGACCCCGTCTGCTGATGGAAGAGCAGTCAGGAGTTGCCTCGTGTTACAAAACTTTGACCGTTAAACACACACATTCATCATGGCACACAGACAATGCACGCGTGTACACCACTGTGGTCCCTAGATCACACACCCCACATCCACATCACATTGGATTAGCCCAAGTCCAGCATGTAGGACTTGGGAGCAGCAACGCCGTGTCAAGGCCCCAATGATGTTGCTGTCCATTCATACACCATTCACACAGCCGTGGGGATAACTTCTCCCCAACGGCCGAGGGTGACACCCCTTACTGGCAGGAGTGCCACCCCCACATTCACACACCATTCACACTGCACCGTGTGCAGTATCAAGAAAATAAATAAAAAGCTCTTCACCAGAGCAAAAAGCAAAAAATAAAAAGCTCTTCACCAGAGCAAAAAGCAAAAAATAAAAAGCTCTTCACCAGAGCAAAAAGCAAAAAATAAAAAGCTCTTCACCAGAGCAAAATAAAAAAATCAAATAATTAATGGGCCTGGCGTGGGCTCCGCCTGGTGCCACGGCTCCTGCCCCTCACTTGCCTGGGGGCAGCCACAGGTGGGGGGGGGTAGCAGGTGGAGGAGAAGCATCCCCACGTCCCTCCCTGGCTGCCTGTATGCCCTCCAATGCGACCGCAATGCGTGTGAGCAGAGCATTCTGGTCCTGGACAGCGACACGCAGACCTTTGACCTCCCCCACAAGGTCGGAGGTGGTCGCCTGCAGCTCCCCCAGGCTGGTGACTGTCGCTGCACTGTTGCCAGCGACATCCAGGATGGCATCAGTAATGGCATCCGAGGAGGCCAGGCTGTCGGCCAGGCGCCTCATCTCCCCCACAACCTCAGAAAGGTGGCGATTCTGCTGGTCCTGCTGCCTGGCCAGCTGCTCCGGCAGGACCTTGGGAACACCCCTGGTCTTGCAAGTCGCCTTCCGTGGAGTGGCAGGGGACCTGGCATAAGGGGAGGATGTTGAGGGGCCGGAGATGAGGGGGGTGGAAAGAGAGGGACTGAAGAGGTTGGGGTGGACACTGAGGGGCTTGAAAAAGATGGGGGGATAGCTTGGGCTGGTCCAGGCAACCCATGGTCCTCCTCCAAAATCAGGTAGAGCTCCTGGTCCTGGTCGACGAGCTCCTCCTCAACCGCCTCCTCCATAGAGGTGTGCCCACTTCCCTCCAACAAGTCCTCTTCCAGGTGGGCAGCCAGAGGGACTGGATGTTCGGGGGATGTCTCCGGACGGGCCGTGGCAGCCACAGATGGCCCCGCTCCCTCCTGCACATCTGTGGATGACACAAAAGATGCCCATGTTGGTGGACCCACACACTTGGCACATGTTCCCTTCCACCCCCACACATGCTACACAACAGAGAGTATATGAAACACACTTACCTGTCCTCAGGGCTGGCACAACAGACTCATAGCCCCCAACTCCCTCAACCTGCTCCCTCTACAGGCAGCGGGCGACCACCTTCTCCTCAGTCACGCGGATGGTACAGGGTGGGCCCCCTCCAGTGCCCCTGGCATGCCGACTCATTCCAGCCAGCTTGCCCTTGACCAGATGCCGCAGGTCATTCATCTTTTTTTGAATATCCTGCGGGGTCCGGATCTCATGTGAGAGGGCATTCACTTGGCAAGCCACCTTCATCAGGATTTGATCCCTCCGGGACTTGCTGGTCCGGGCACTGTCAGCACCATGGAGCCTGGAATCGTACTTTTCCATGGCTGATATTACAATGGCCCTCTCCTCTGGGGTGAAATTTTTCTTCCTCCTCTCCTTCCCAACAGAAGCCATGGTACAGCACAAAGTTTTCCCGTGACAATCCAAAAAATGGGAGACTTTTGCGCTGCACGGGCGCATGTGTGGGCGCATTATATACCCAGCGCCGGCAAATCGTAGGGAGGCTTTGCGCATGCTCAGAAGGCATCCACGTCACGGCGCGGGTCAACCACGTCACACCGCGCGGGTCATCCACGTCACGGGGCATGCTCTGTTCGTCCCGACCTTCATTTGCATGGGGTCACGCTTCATTAGAATGCACCACGCCCACTTCCCTCCTACTTAGGAGTTGCGCCGGATTACGCCGATGAATTTCCGCTACGCAAGCGCATCTTGGAGCGCATTTGCTTAGGGAATATGGTACTTGCCGCTCCGCGTTACGGCGGCGTAGTGCATCTGAGATGCGCTACGCCTGCATAATTAGGTGCGCATTTACGAGAATCTGGCCCTATATCTAGTGGAAAAATGGATATATGGAATATATATACACTATATTACAAAAAGAATAGGGACGCCTGCCTTTACACGCATATGAACTTTAATGGCATCCCAGTCTTAGTCCATAGGGTTCAATATTGAGTTGGCCCACCCTTTGCCGCTATAACAGCTTCCACTCTTTTCCACAAGGTTTAGGACAGTTTATCCTGTCCCTACACTTGCCACTTGGTCTAGACTCTGTCTGACCCAAGATGGCCACCAAAGAAACATGGTTCACCAGCATCCAATCAGATAGCTGCCTCCCCTTGACTGGGAAAACCATAGCGGAACTAGGTTCCTCTTAACTTCCTCCCCCATCTGCATTGCCGCTGTGGACAAGTGCCACCTGCAGTGGAGAAAATAGACTGCGCCTGCCTATAAGCTTCCAGTGAAAACTGCCAGTAAGCAACCACAGATTCTTCATAGCTCAAGTTAGATCAAATCCAGTGTAGTTATAAGGAATGCTTCACTGCAACATGTTGAAATGTTTATTTGTTAAAGGGGTGTTACAGTCATTTTTTATGTTTATTAAAAGTCAGCAGCTACAAAAAGTGTAGCTGCTGGCTTTTAATAAACATACACTCACCTGCTCCACGTTCCAGCGACGCGCCAGCCGTGGCTCCTCTCCCCTCTCTCCAGCCGGCGTCTTTATTCCAAGTGTGGGCACCCGGCCGTGACAGCTTTCGGCTTCACGGCCGGGCACCCACATCGCATGCGCAAGCGTCACTGCGCATGCGCGAGTGGTGCGGCGCCATCCAATTGGACAGGCGATCGCCTGGGACCTGTCACGTGTGCCAGGCGATCGCCTACAGGGAGGGCCTGCAGAAAGGCGATTAGACTATTAGCCTTAGCAGCCCCTTGGCGGAAGGAGGAAGTGGGACAGGAAGTCCCACTCCTCCTGAAGCCCCCACTCCCCCCCAAAAAAATGACATGCCAAATGTGGCATGTAAGGGGTCGAGGAGTGGATTAAGCGGAAGTTCCAATTTTGGGTGGAACTCCGCTTTAAGAAGGATGAAACTCCCAGTGCAGAAACCTTAGTACATTGCTCAGGGGTGCTTCCTGCATTCTGGGTTATGGGAGCGATAGTACACCAGTTGCTGGAACAGAGGATGGGGATTCTGCGAAAATCATTGTACAAACTAAATCGAACTGTCAAGGTTTCAGGAAATATGAAATAGATCGTATTTGTTTTTGCAGTTCTAGAAAACCATAACTGGGATTGCAGCCGTAAGGCCATGTTAATAACATTAACTCACAAAATGGCTTACATTAGAATTAGGTTTGGTTCATAATGTAACTGGAATTTTTCTTAAGCAAATAAAGCATCTGAAAATCTCGCCATTTAGACAGCATTAACACCTGATACTGATATCTTAAGTTAAAGTCAGCTTCTATCTATCAGATCTATTACAGCTACAATACCATTAGTTCAACTGAATGAAAACTAATTACTTTGAACTTGAATTGGTCTCATCAAAAAAGGAGAACTGTTAATTAGAATTGCTGAATATTTTCTTCCTGTGTTAAGGAAATGATTAGCTACAAGGCAACTGCAGTCATGCCACCTATTTCTAGCCAAGTGAATAACAAGTGATGCTCCTGTTATAGCCTATAAACAAGAATGGTTGAAAAAGACTTTTGAAAAAAGAATGATAGCTAAAGGTTTATACATTTCAAACTGATACTTTAAATCTTTATTTTTTTTATATTACAACTGACATATGCTCTTTGTTTTACAAACATTTTTTAAATTTTTTATAATTGTATATTTTGGGGATTTTTTAAAGGTAATACAGAAAAAATATCAAATTAAAGTGGATGTAAGTGATGTCACAATGTAGAGTATAAGATTTCCTATCATCTGTTCCCAGTCTTGCCACATAGAGTTAATCCAGATCTGAGTAATCCTCTTTTAATGTTCAGTGAAAATGAACAGCTTTCCAGATAAAAACCTGCCTAAATAAAAAGTCAGTTTCTGTCTTCTTGCTTTGAGTGACAGGTTATTTACATATCTAGCTCAGACATGTTTATCATATGTTATGTTATGTTTATCATAACATGAGGTATAAAAAGTGAGAAATCCACCCCTCCCCCACATAACACATCCTGGTAATATACTTTGGATCACCTCATGTTATGATAAACAAAACATAACATAAGATAAACATGTCCAAGCTAGATATATAAATAACCTGTCACTGAAAGCAAGAAGAGAGAAACAGACTTTATAATTTGGCAAGATTTTATCTGGAATTCTGTTAATTTGCACTGAACATTAAAAGAGGATTACTCAGCGCTGGATTAACTCTGTGTGGCAAGACTGGGCACAGATGATAGGAAATCTTATACTCTACATTGTGACATCAAAAAAAAAATTGGGTTTACATCCACTTTAACATATTACAATGATATAGGTCAGTGATGGCAAACCTTGGCACCCCAGATGTTTTGGAACTACATTTCCCATGATGCTCATGCACTCTGCAGTGTAGTGGAGCATCAAGGGAAATGTAGTTCCAAAACATCTGGGGTGCCAAGGTTCGCCATCACTGATATAGGTATATGATCTCACACGCTGTTAAAGTATGAAAATGAAGAAACAAGAATATAAAACACGAGGGCAGGGCTTTTTTTCAGGTGGAACTTGGGGGAACTCAGTTCCACCACCTCTGGCTCAGATCCTTTGGTGCCTGCTCACCACAATCAATTGTAAACACAGAAGTCTGGTTTCTGTGTTTACAAGTGACAGCTCTGCACTATGTATGTAATGCAATCCTGTTATTTAATGCCTCTTTAAGACCCTCCAACTGTTTTTGTGAAATTTGACTGACCACACCCACTATTTGATGTGATTTGGAGGGTGTGTGTAGGGGGAGGGGTTTTGTGGGGCTGTGGTTAAAGCAGGGTTCCAACCACAATTAGCATTTTTTAAATGTATGTCCTTTCATCATGCATTTTTATAATATAAATCCTGTCACTTACTATTTTACAATCCGCCGCCACTTCCGCATAGTTATTCAAAAAAGATAGTTTATGTCCACACCGTTGTCATTTTGCTTGTGGGCATTGTGAAGCCCACAAGCATTTACTTCCTGGAAGTCATGGATGGGGTGTGATAATTGGGTAGCGCACTGCATCCTGGGAAATAATGACACACATTTCCCAGGAGCATTAGAGGGAGATGATCTCAGAATCCTAGGTGATTCCAAAGGCAGATTTTGTGGGACCGCATAGCAACAGGCATTTTCAGATGAGTAAAAAAATGTTTTTATTTTTCTTTATTTCTTTTTTAGGTCTAATGAGCACAATAATGAAAAAAACAAATTGGGATGGAAACTCCACTTTAAGTTCCAGCACCTATTGTTTGAGAAAAAAAGCCCTGCACGAGGGTAAAATAAAAACTTGGTGATGGAGTGACAGACCAACAATAAACAGGCTTAGTATATACTGTATAAGGGGATTATGTAATAGAGCTTGTGGAGCTTATTGATTAGGCCATATGTAAACTGCGCAATAGAAGAACAGTGCAGTACAGCCGTGGCCAAAAGTTTTGAGCATGACACAAATATTAATTTTCACAAAGTCGGCTGCTTCAGTGTTTTTAGATCTGTTTGTCAGACGTTACTATGGTATACTGAAGTATAATTACAAGCATTTTATAAGTGTCAAAGGCTTTTATTGACAATTACATTAAGTTGATGCAAAGAGTCAATATTTGCACTGTTGACCCTTCTTTTTTAAGACCTCCTACCGTTTTGCTTTTTAAGGTAAATGAGATATCTGGGATCTTTTTGACGCCAGCTCTCTTAAAGGGGTTGTAAAGAAAAAAATATTTTCCTCTTAAATTAAAGTCTGACAGTAGCTGATAAAGTAAAAAGTAATGTTTTGCATTATAACTAGTTTGATACCTGTTGAAATCGCGCTGTTTTATTCACCTCCATCACTCCTGAATCGTTATTCTCACTGACTTCCTGGTTTGCTACATCACGGCCTAATGGGAACTACAGTTCCCATTAGGCTTAGCCTCCATGCCTGTGAGGAATAAGAGAGCATCTTCACGCAGGGCTGTAGTCATAGGGAGGGGGTGAGCACATTCTGCTTTCCACCATACAATTCGATTTAGGTGCTGGTGGAAAGCAAGAAGAGGAGAGACAGGAAATTGCATTTTCAGACCTGGATTACTGTATTTTGGAGGTCAAAAGGAAAAACGAGGTAAGTGATATTTAAATGCTCTAGCTTAAAGCAATCAATTGAGCTAATAAAAAATTAACCTTTAGTGTTCCTTCAATAAAGAGGACATGTCACACTTGTAATAGTTGTAAAGTGATAAAAAAAAATTATATAAATAATGGTACAGTGTAAAATTAGAAAATTAAAAGTAAAATAAATAAGAAAATAAAAATTTAGAGCACCCCATCCCTCCGAGCTCGCATATGTAAACACAACCTTGAAATTTTCAACATTTCGTCATGTTACAACCAAAAAGGTAAATATATTTTATTGGGATTTTATGTGATAGACCAACACAAAGTAGCACATAATTGTGAAGGGGAAGGAAAATTATAAATGTTTTTAAAAATGTCAATAAAAAAAAATCTGTAGAGTGTGTCGTGCATTTGTATTCATCGCCCTTTACTCTGATACCCCTAACTAAAATCTAGTTGAACCAGTTGCCTTCAGAAGTCCCCTAATTAGTAAATAGAGTCCACCTGTGTGTAATTTAATCTCAGTATAAATACAGCTGTTCTGCGAAGCTCTCAGAGGTTTGTTAGAGAACCTTGGTGAACAAACAGCATCACGAAGGCCAAGGAGCACGCCACACAGGTCAAGGATAATGTTGTGGAGAAGTTTAACCACTTAAGACCCGGGCTTTTAGGCAGCTAAAAGACCCGGACAGTTTTTGCGATTCGGCACTGCGTCGCTTTAACTGACAATTGCGTGGTCGTGCGACGTGGCTCCCAAACAAAATTGGCGTCCTTTTTTTCCCACAAATAGAGCTTTCTTTTGGTGGTAATTGATCACCTCTGCGGTTCTTATTTTTTGCGCTATAAACAAAAATTAAGCGACAATTTTGAAAAAAATTCAATATTTTTGCTATAATAAATATCCCCCAAAAATATATACAGTGCGGAAAATAAGTATTTGAACACCCTGCTATTTTGCAAGTTCTCCCACTTGGAAATCATAGAGGGGTCTGAAATTTTCATCGTAGGTGCATGTCCACTGTGAGAGACATAATCAAAAAAAAAAATTCCAGAAATCACAATGTATGATTTTTTTAAACTATTTATTTGTATGATACAGCTGCAAATAAGTATTTGAACACCTGAGAAAATCAATGTTAATATTTGGTACAGTAGCCTTTGTTTGCAATTACAGAGGTCAAACGTTTCTTGTAGTTTTTCACCAGGTTTGCACACACTGGAGGAGGGATTTTGGCCCACTCCTCCACACAGATCTTCTCTAGATCAGTCAGGTTTCTGGGCTGTCGCTGAGAAACACGGAGTTTGAGCTCCCTCCAAAGATTCTCTATTGGGTTTAGGTCTGGAGACTGGCTAGGCCACGCCAGAACCTTGATATGCTTCTTACAGAGCCACTCCTTGGTTATCCTGGCTGTGTGCTTCGGGTCATTGTCATGTTGGAAGACCCAGCCTCGACCCATCTTCAAAGCTCTAACTGAGGGAAGGAGGTTGTTGCCCAAAATCTCGCAATACATGGCCCCGGTCATCCTCTCCTTAATACAGTGCAGTCGCCCTGTCCCATGTGCAGAAAAACACCCCCAAAGCATGATGCTACCACCCCCATGCTTCACAGTAGGGATGGTGTTCTTGGGATGGTACTCATCATTCTTCTTCCTCCAAACACGGTTAGTGGAATTATGACCAAAAAGTTCTATTTTGGTCTCATCTGACCACATGACTTTCTCCCATGACTCCTCTGGATCATCCAAATGGTCATTGGCAAACTTAAGACGGGCCTTGACATGTGCTGGTTTAAGCAGCGGAACCTTCCGTGCCATGCATGATTTCAAACCATGACGTCTTAGTGTATTACCAACAGTAACCTTGGAAACGGTGGTCCCAGCTCTTTTCAGGTCATTGACCAGCTCCTCCCGTGTAGTCCTGGGCTGATTTCTCACCTTTCTTAGGATTATTGAGACCCCACGAGGTGAGATTTTGCATGGAGCCCCAGTCCGATGGAGATTGACAGTCATGTTTAGCTTCTTCCATTTTCTAATGATTGCTCCAACAGTGGACCTTTTTTCACCAAGCTGCTTGGCAATTTCCCCGTAGCCCTTTCCAGCCTTGTGGAGGTGTACAATTTTGTCTCTAGTGTCTTTGGACAGCTCTTTGGTCTTGGCCATGTTAGTAGTTGGATTCTTACTGATTGTATGGGGTGGACAGGTGTCTTTATGCAGCTAATGACCTCAAACAGGTGCATCTAATTTAGGATAATAAATGGAGTGGAGGTGGACATTTTAAAGGCAGACTAACAGGTCCTTGAGGGTCAGAATTCTAGCTGATAGACAGGTGTTCAAATACTTCTTTGCAGCTGTATCATACAAATAGTTAAAAAAATCATACATTGTGATTTCTGGATTTTTTTTTTTTTATTATGTTTCTCACAGTGGACATGCACCTACGATGACAATTTCAGACCCCTCCATGATTTCCAAGTGGGAGAACTTGCAAAATAGCAGGGTATTCAAATACTTATTTTCCGCACTGTATATATATATATATATATATATATAAAAAATCCTCAGTTTAGGCCGATACGTATTCTTCTACCTATTTTTGGTAAAAAAAAAACCGCAATAAGCGTTTATTGGTTGGTTTGCGCAAAACTTATAGCGTTATATATATAACAATTTTTTTTTACTACTAATGGCGGCGATCAGCGTTTTTTTTTCGTGACTGTGACATTATGGTGGACACTACGGACAATTTTGACACATTTTTGGGACCATTGTAATTTTCACAGCAAAAAATGCATTTAAAATGCATTGTTTATTGTGAAAATGTCAATTGCAGTTTTAGAGTTAACCACAAGGGGGCGCTGAAGGGGTTATGTATGACCTCATCTGTGTTTCTAACTGTAGGGGGTGTGGCTGTAGGTGTGACGTCATTGATTGTGGTTCCCTATATAAGGGAACACACGATCAATGACAGCACCACAGTGAAGAACGGGGAAGCTGTGTTTACACACAGCTCTCCCCGTTCTTCAGCTCCGGGGACTTATCGCGAAACTCCAGTGGCGATCGGGTCCACGGGTCCCGCGGTCACGGTCAAAGAGCTTCGGTCCGGGTCCCGGGAGCGCGCCACGGGCGCATGCCCGCGACCCACGGCTGGGCACTTAAAGAGGATGTACCTGTACATGCTTGTGCCCAGCCGTGCCATACTGCCGACGTATATGTGCAGGAGGCGGTCCTTAAGTGGTTAAAGTAGGGTTAGGTTATAAAAAATATCCCAAGCTTTTCTGTGTGTATTTATTAATTATAGGGAATAGTTAACTGCATTTGTATTGATAAAATGTGTTGTACTAGGTACTGCAAATGTAATGTTTTAAAAAAGTCATTTAAAATGATCGTGTGTGGGCTTCACATCGTTTTTCATCTTCTGAAAAACGACAAAAAAAAAATTCGAGCATGCTGCATTTTTCAGCAATGTTTTAAAAAAAATTGTTTTTTGAGTTGTAAAAAATGATTGTGTGTGGGCTAAAACTACATTAAAAACAATGTTTTAAACCCGCGCATGCTCAGAAGCAAGTTATGAGACGGAAGCTTGAATGAAACTTCCCCTTTAGAGTGCCGTCGTACGTGTCGTACGTCACTGCGCTTTGCTCAACATTTTTTAAAAACGATGGTGTGTGGGCAACAACGTTTTTAATGATGAAGTTGGAAAAACTTAGTTTTTTCTACATGCTGAAAAACAATGTTTTTTTCAAGCCGAAAAACTATCGCGTGTACGCAGCATTAGAGTCTGCAAAAGACTTGAGACTGGAGCGGAGGTTCACCTTCCAGCATGACAACTACTAAACATATAGCCAGAGCTAAAATGAGCTAAAATGGAATGATTTATATCAAAGCATATTAATGTGTTAGAACCAAAGGTCCCAGCAATATGCTGGACCAACATGGGCTAGTCCAAAGGAGAATTTGCAATGTGTGCAGTTCTCCTGCTTGTGTTTCTATCCTAGGAAGCCGCGCTGCACGGGGCAGCAACAGAATGTGATTGGAGGAAAAGAAGAGCAGCTGATTGGTCGAATCGAGCGGGGGATTCGCCCGCGCAGAGGAGGTTATAAAAAGGCTGCAGCGCCGCGGTCTCCTCAGTCCGTCCTGTCAGCCAGCATCGCAGCAGGGACAAGTGCCTGTCATGAAGCGCCACGCTACCAGCAGCTGTGAGGCCCTCCTGTGTCAGCTAATGGAGAAGGCTGAGAGCAGGGGAGGTGAGGAATGGCTGCTCCGCTGTCTGGAGGAAGGGGATGCCCCAGTCCAGCGTACACTCACTCCTCCTGTGCAAGGGAAGGGCTCAGCGGCTGTTGGAGGTGCAACTAGGCAGCAGCCAGGGAGAAAGAAAAAGGGTCAGAGTGCAGCCATTTCTTCTCAGTTAACAGGTCTGAAGAAAGGAGTAGCTGTTTCAAGAGGTGCATCTCGTCCACGGGAGAGCAGCGCTACTCACCTTACACCTGTGGAGGCAAGCGAGCAGCCAGTATCCCATCTTGGTGAGAACTATGTTCCTAATTTTTCACAACTATCTAGTTTGGTGAATTCTCTGTCTAATGTATTACAGCATTTTCAAGGGGCACATGTTGGTGGTGCGGATAGGTCTATACAAGGAGCACGGGGGTCTGGTGCGAGTGGTGGCAATGTACAGGAATTAGCAGGGGCACAAGCTATTGGTGCGGAACAGCGCATTCAGATGCAGGGTGAGGCAGAATGTCAGAGGGCACAGGTTTCTGGTGCAGATTATATGTTGTGTGATGTTAGTAACGATGCAATCCCTTATGATATGGGGAGCATGCATTATTTGAATGATGTTAGTGCTATTTGGCACGAGCCAAGTGCCCCTGTGTTACAGAGCACAAAAAAGTCAGTTAATGGTAGAGCCCCTAGTCCTCCATATACTGTTGACCTCTCTTTGCCCATCAGGCCGTCGGCTTTGATGGTGGGAGAGTCTTCCTTTAGAGAGCCCCTGCCTTGTGTTCTGTCCCCTTTGGGCTTTCATCTACCTAAGGCAATCAAAGAAAAAATTTGGAGGGGCGAATTTCTAGACCTACTATCCTTATTGCCTTCCTCTAAGGAGTTTTTGGCTAAATCTGATAGGCAAGCGAATGATAGGTCTGAGGAAGACAGGAGGCGGGCTGTTCCAAAAACTTTTCAAAATTGGCTACAAGCCTTTTGCATCTATGCGGCAGTTATGGGCGAACGTTTCCCCGGCAAATGCTCAGGGCTATTCCAACACCTGGATATTATTGCGGAAGCCTTTCGCCATTTTGGGGGAACGGCCTGGTTCAATTATGATGAGAATTTCCGCCAGAAGTTGGCAGTCCACCCTACATTACATTGGGGGACTAAGGATGTGGGCTTATGGTTGAACCTGATGTTGCCAACAAAGCCCCAATTCACACCTAGGCCCTTGATAAGTAGCCAGGGCAATTTTCGCAAAGGTTTTTGTTTTGCCTTCAATGAAGGCCAATGCAAGTTCCTCACAAACTGTCGCTATAGGCACGAATGCTCCTACTGCAGCGGCCCTCATGCTGCCAGTAGGTGTTTCCGCAAGTCAGCCACATCCTTCTTTCAGTCAGTGACCAAGGATAATCATGGAAAGGCGCCGACGCCAGTGAGGCTAGTCGTAATGCGCCCATGGTTAGAGCGCTACCCAGATCACAGGATGGCGGCTCTGTTAATTGATGGTTTCAAAGTCGAGTTTTTAGTCCCTGCCTTTCAAGGTTCGGGCTGCATGATGGTTAAAAATTTGGTATCAGTGGATAGCCATATTGATGTGGTATATGAGAAAATATCCAAGGAACTGGCTGAGGGGAGGGTTGCGGGCCCTTTCCATGCCCCCCCTTTCCCGAATTTTCGCTTGTCTCCGCTGGGATTAGTCCCAAAAAAAGAGGCGGGTGCTTTTAGGCTGATACACCACCTTTCCTATCCCCCGAAATCCTCCCTGAACGATGAAGTCGCAGATATTTCAGCCCCAGTGTGTTATTCTTCGTTCGATGAAGCCCTAGTCATACTGAGACGGATGGGTAGAGGTTCCTTGCTAGCCAAAGCCGACATCAAGTCGGCTTTTCGGTTATTGCCAGTGCACCCCCAAGGTTTTAACTCCTTGGGTTTTCATTTCTTGGGGATATTTTTCTTTGATAAATCTATGCCCATGGGGTTTTCCTTATCATGCTTTTACTTTGAAGCCTTTTCCACCTTTTTGCACTGGGTTTTATCCCAAAGCTTTCCACATGGGGATGCTCTACATCAGGGGTCTCCAAACTTTTTACTTCGAGGGCCACATTCTATATTTTACACATATTCGCGGGCCGGAAAAATAATTTATAAATAAATCCACAGTAGAAGAAGAATAGAATTTGACTTACTGCTGACAGCAGGACTGGATGGTGCTCCTATATTTTTTGCTGGCACCTAAACGCTGGAGCATCATGCAGCGGGGCTAAACTTCCAGCGTGCATGAGGTTTAACACCCGTGTCCCCATCCATCTGTGTCCCCATTCACCCGTGTCCCCATTAACCCGTGTCCCCATTAACCCGTGTCCCCATTCACCCGTGTCCCCATTCACCCGTGTCCCCATTCACTGTGTCCTCATTCATCTGTGTCCTCATTCATCTGTGTCCTCATTCATCTGTGTCCTCATTCATCTGTGACCCCATCCACCTGTGTCCCCATCCATTTTTGTCCCCATCCATCTGTGTCCCCATCCATCTGTGTCCCCATCCATCTGTGGCCCCATCCATCTGTGTCCTCATCATCTGTGACCCCCATCCATCTGTGACCCCATCCATCTGTGACCCCATCCATCTGTGACCCCATCCATCTGTGACCCCATTCATCTGTGTCCCCATTCATCTGTGTCCCCATTCATCTGTGTCCCCATTCATCTGTGTCCCCATTCATCTGTGTCTCCATTCATCTCTGTCCCCATACATCTCTGTCCCCATCAGTCTCCCCATCCATCTGTGACCCCATCAGTCTGTGTGCCCCAATCCATCTGTCACCCCATCAGTCTTCCCATTGATCTGTGTCCCCAGTCTCCCCATTCATCTGTGTCCCCATTCATCTGTGCCCCATTCATCTGTGCCCCATCCATCTGTGCCCCCATTCATCTGTGCCCCCATTCATCTGTGTCCCCATTCATCTGTGACCCCATTCATCTGTGTCACCATCCATCTGTGCCCCCATCCATCTGTGTCCCCATCCATCTGTGTCCCCATCCATCTGTGTCCCCGTTCATCTGTGTCCCCATACATCTGTCCCCATCAGTCTCCCCATCCATCTGTGTCCCTATCAGTCTCCCCAGCTATCTGTCTCCCCATTCATCTGTGTCCCCATTAGTCTCCCCATTCATCTGTGTCCCCATCAGTCTGTCCCCCATCAGTCTGTGACCCCATCAGTCTTCCCATTCATCGGTGTCCCCAGTCTCCCCATTTATCTGTGTCCCCATCCATCTGTGTGCCCATCCATCTTTGTCCCCATCACTCATCGGGCTATCCCCACAAATTGGTGTCCCCATTAGAGCCACCCCATCATTAATCCGAGTCTCCCTGCACATTTGTGTCCCCATCACAGCCCACCCCCGCCTGCATATTTGTGTCCCCATCAGAGCCATTACCTCCCCTTCCGCATATTTGTGTCCCCATTAGAGCCATCAGCTCCCCTCCTCACATGTTTGTGTCCCCATAAGAGCCACCATCACCCCCACATTTGTGTCCCCATCAGACCCCACTGATATTTGTGTCCCCATCAGAGTTATCACCCCCCCCCCCACATTTATGTCCCCATCAGAGTCATGAGCCCCCCCCCCACATTTGTGTCCCCATCAGAGTCATCAGCCCCCGCCCCCACACATTTGTGTCTCCATCAGAGTCATCAGCCCCCCCACATTTGTGTCCCCATCAGAGTCATCAGCCCCCCCTCCACGTGTGTCCCCATCAGAGTCATCAGTCCCCACATATTTGTGTCCCCATCAGAGCCATAAGAGTTATCAACCCCCCCCCCCACATTCGTCTCCCCATAAGAGTCAGCCCCCACATTTGTGTCCCCATAAGAGCTATTCTACCCACCCCCACACAAGTGTATCAGCCCCCCTCCTTGCATGTGTCCAGCGCGTGTCCAGCGCGTCTCCATCACTAGCTGTGCAGACCTGCTGCACCTCCCGACTCCCGCCCCGCTGGTATTACACACTCGTTACTGGATAACAGCAAGGCAGGAGGCGGGAGGAGGGAGGCGGCAACGGGTCTGCACTAAACACCTCATTG
The DNA here is from genome assembly GCA_029574335.1 of Rana kukunoris. Taxonomy (NCBI): domain Eukaryota; kingdom Metazoa; phylum Chordata; class Amphibia; order Anura; family Ranidae; genus Rana; species Rana kukunoris. The sequence continues at coordinate 417,844,328 of CM056053.1, forward strand.
GCTGCTGGGATGCCGTGGTCCCAGCAGCCAACACAGTGAAACGCCGAGAGGGATTACAGGACCTGCGCTGCATATTGCCTGGGACGAATATGCAGCGCAGGTTCCACAACTAACAGGGGAACTAAGGATTCAAGCTGCGGGCCGGAAGAAATGGCCTGGCGGGCCGGATGTGGCCCGCGGGCCATAGTTTGGAGACCCCTGCTCTACATTATCTAGATGATTTTCTATTCTTTGGTATGGAAGGATCCTCGGAATGTTCCGAAGCTTTGCGAGCATTCTGCAAAATCTGTGAAGACTCTGGTGTTCCCTTGGCTCACGAAAAGACATTTTTGCCCTCCACGTCTATCGAATTCCTTGGTATAATCATCGATTCGGTACGCATGGAGTTCAGGTTACCAGAGCAAAAATTGCAGAAGCTGAGATCTTTGATCACTTCAGTTCTATCTAGAAAGAAAATTATTTTGAAAGAAGCCCAGTCACTTCTGGGGCTCTTTGCTTTTGCTGCCAGGGTTATTCCCATGGCTAGGTTTTTCTCTCGCAGATTTTCATTGGCCATAAGAGGCCTGACGAATCCGCGGGCTTATGTCCGTTTATCTAAAGGGGTTAGAGAGGACCTTAGGATCTGGGATGCCTTTTTGTGCGATTTTAACGGTGCCACAGTATGGCAGCAGGATTTTGTGGTTAATAGTCAAATGGAATTTTTCATGGACGGGGCCTTCCTGAACGGGCGCTGGTGTGCTGGTGTGTGGCGTGAAGATTGGTTGCAGGAGGAAATCTTACAGAACTTAGTCCTCCTGGAACTTTTTCCAGTTATAGTTTCCATTGTGATTTGGAGGGAACTTTTTGAGAATAAAAGAATATTGGTCCACACGGACAATAAAGGGGTGCTGTTCGCCATTAATGCTTTATCCTCAAAATCTGATCCAGTTGTTAAGCTACTGCGTTTTTTGGTCCTGCACTGTATGCGTTATAATATTTGGCTTAAAGCTGAGCATATATCAGGCATTCATAATAATATCGCCGATGCTTTATCTCGCCTACAGTTCAAGAAGTTTTGGAACCTGGCTCCAGCAGCAGATCGGCAGGGGACCCCTTGCCCGGAATTCTTCTGGGGCTTGATATGGGACTGATTTTCTGTAACCTACGCAACTCAGTTTCAAGTAAGACCTGGTTGGATTATAGATTATCGTGGTCCAGGTGGTGTTCGTATTGCCAGGATATGGGTTCTGATCCCTTGAATGTTACTTCATTATTAGCGTTGTCTTTCTTGTCTAATCTTATACAGGCTCGCCTTTCGCCGGCCTCAGTATGCAAAATTCTTGCGGGAGTTTCATTCTTTTTGAAGTTTTCAGGTTTGCCAGGTTTAACTTCCTTCTTTCAAATGACCCAGGTTTTGAAGGGGTTTAAGAGGTCCAGACCTTCTATAGACAACAGGCGTCCCATTTCGTTCGCATTGTTGGCAGACCTCCTCGGGTCTCTTCATGAGGTATGTATATCTGAGTTTGAATCTCTTTTGTTTAGAGCTGCTTTTTCAGTCGCATTCTTTGGTGCTCTGAGGGTCGGTGAATTCACGGCAACAAACAAAAGTTCTGCATCGTTTCTCATTTTTGATCATGTGCGTTTGCATCGTGGTTGTCTTTATCTCTTCCTTTGTAGGTCCAAATCTTTGCCAGTTGGGAAAGGTTGTTGGTTCTCTCTCGCCAGTTCGTCTAATGAAGCGCTATGCCCCGTCATGCAAGTGGGAAGATATATGGCGGTAAGGCCAGTTTCTCCTGATTCATTTTTTATTCACGAGGATTTGTCCCCTTTAACCAGGTATCAGTTTTCGGCTGTTTTTTCCTCTTGCCTGAAACATTTGAACTTCGCAGGTTATCGTTTCTGTTCCCATTCGTTTAGAATAGGGGCGGCCACTGTACCTGATTCCTTGGGTTTCTCAGAGGATAGGTTGAAGTCTGTGGGGCGCTGAAATAGGTCTAGGTACAAGTTATATGTTCGCCCTGAACTCCTAATTTTGTAAATTTTTTCTTTCAGATCAAGTCAAGAAGGTGGTGTGGATAGTCGGCCATTCTTACGTTTTCTGGGCCGCCAAGCATGCAGGATCCAGGTCCTATTCCACCAACCTAGGTCTAGACTCTACGTCTTTCATGTTGTTATGGTTGGGTGTCAGGGGTTTGCGGTGGCGGAATGTTATTGAGCATTTGACATATTTATCTGGTTTATGGCCTCCCCCTCAAGTTTTAGTTTTGCATGCTGGTGCTAACGATCTGGGTAAAGTGGGTACCTGGGAGTTGTTATGTGAGATAAAGAGGGATTTGCACGCAATGAAACTCATGTTCCCATATTCGGTCTTGGCATTTTCCGAAATGGTCCCTAGGCTGTTGTGGTCTCCTCAGAGTGGGCTGTTCTATTTGGACAGGATTCGGAGGAGACTTAACAGGACCATCCACAGTTTCCTGATTTCTGACGGTGGTGTGTCACTCCGCCACTCGGAATTAGAGGGTTTTATCCCAGACCTATTTCGTAAGGATGGAATTCATTTATCACCCATTGGCGTTGATATTTTTAATATGGGCCTACAGAGCCTGATAGAAGCAGCCATGGTGGTGGGGGGGCCTCGGCCGGCAGCTACTCTGCCGGCTCCGGCCGGTGGGGATTAGTCGTCCAGCTTTGGCTGGATGGACACCATGTTATTATTTGTAATATATATCTTAGCCAAGTTGGCTTATTTAATTATTTGAATAAATATTAATTAACCCCTATGGATAACACTGTGGCCATATAATTTTCCATTTAATAAATATGTGTTGGATTGTATCTTGTGTTATGTTTTCATTTAAGGTTCCTTTGTGCTGGCCCATGACCAAATCAAAGTCCAGCCCTAAATCCAATTGAGAATCTGTGGCAACACTTGGAATTCGCTCTATCCAATCTGACAGAGCTTGAGCTATTTTGCAAAGAAGAATGGGACAAGATTTAATTTTCTAGATGTGCAAAGCTTGGAGAGACATACCCAAAAAGACTTGCAGCTGTAATTGCAGAAAAAGGTGGTTCTACAAAGTATTGACTCAGGGGGGCTGAATACAAATGCAAGCCACACTTTTCAGATGTTTATTTGTAAAAAAAATCAAAACCATTTATAATTTTCCTTCCACTTCACAATTATGTGCCACTTTGTGTTGATTTATCACGTAAGATCCCAGTAAAATACATTTACGCTTTTGGTTGTAACATGACAACATTTCAAGGGGTACTTTTTCAATACTTTTTTCAAGGCACTGTATACTAGGGTTGTCCCGATACCACTTTTTAAGGACCGAGTACAAGTACCGATACTTTTTTCATGTACTCGCCAATACCGAATACCGATACTTTTTTTAATGTGTCCCCAAATGCAGCCATGTCCCCCCAGCCATGTCCCCCCACATATTGCAGCCATGTCCTGTCCCCCACATATTGCTGCCATGTCCTGTCCCCCACATATTGCAGCCATGTCCTGTCCCCCACATATTGCAGCCATGTCCTGTCCCCCACATATTGCAGCCATGTCCTGTCCCCCACATATTGCAGCCATGTCCTGTCCCCCACATATTGCAGCCATGTCCTGTCCCCCACATATTGCAGACATGTCATGTCCCCCACAAATTGCAGCCATGTCCTGTCCTCCACATATTGCAGCCATGTCATGTCCCCCACATATTGCAGCCATGTCCTGTCCCCCACATATTGCAGCCATGTCCTGTCCCCCACATATTGCAGCCATGTCATGTCTCCCACATATTGCAGCCATGTCATGTCTCCCACATATTGCAGCCATGTCATGTCCCCCACATATTGCAGCCATGTCATGTCCCCCACATATTGCAGCCATGTCATGTCCCCCACATATTGCAGCCATGTCCTGTCCCCCACATATTGCAGCCATGTCCTGTCCCCCACATATTGCAGCCATGTCATGTCCCCCACATATTGCAGCCATGTCATGTCTCCCACATATTGCAGCCATGTCATGTTCCCCACATATTGCAGCCATGTCATGTCCCCCACATATTGCAGCCATGTCATGTCCCCCACATATTGCAGCCATGTCATGTCCCCCACATATTGCAGCCATGTCCTGTCCCCCACATATTGCAGCCATGTCCTGTCCCCCACATATTGCAGCCATGTCCTGTCCCCCACATACTGCAGCCATGTCCTGTCCCCCACATACTGCAGCCATGTCATGTCCCACACATATTTCAGCCATGTCATGTCCCACACATATTTCAGCCATGTCATGTCCCACACATATTGCAGCCATGTCATGTCCCCCACATATTGCAGCCATGTCATGTCCCCCACATATTGCAGCCATGTCATGTCTCCCACATATTGCAGCCATGTCATGTCCCCCACATATTGCAGCCATGTCCTGTCCCCCACATATTGCAGCCATGTCCTGTCCCCCACATATTGCAGCCATGTCATGTCCCCCATATATTGCAGCCATGTCATGTCCCCCATATATTGCAGCCATGTCATGTCCCCCATATATTGCAGCCATGTCATGTCCCCCATATATTGCAGCCATGTCATGTCCCCCATACCTTTAGTAGATGATGCCGCATACCGCCTTGTATTGTAATCGCCGCATTACAGGCACCTGTTTGAATTCTCAATGCCCGCCGCGTATAGACACTCCCCTTCTCGGGATTGGATAGATCCGTCCAATCCCGAGCAAGGGGGACTGTCTGTACACACGGCTCAGTGCATAGACACTCCCCCTTGCTTGGGATTGGACAGATCCGTCCAATCCCAAGAAGGGGAGTGGTATACTTGGATTTTGCAAAAGCGTTCGATACAGTTCCCCACACACGGCTCATGTGTAAGGTAAGGTCTACAGGATTAGATATATCAGTTTGTAAATGGATAGAAAACTGGCTGAAAGACAGAATTCAGAGAGTTGTGGTTAATGATTCTTACTCTGAATGGTCCAAGGTTATCAGCGGTGTACCCCAAGGTTCAGTGTTGGGTCCCTTACTTTTCAATATATTTATAAATGATATTGGGTCTGAGATCAAAAGTAACATTTCTGTTTTTGCAGATGACACCAAGCTATGCAGTGGAATAATGTCCTTGCAGGATGTCTCCAATTTACAAGCCGACCTCAATGCTCTGTCTAATTGGGCGACTAAGTGGCAGATGAGGTTTAATGTTGATAAATGTAAAGTTATGCACTTAGGGGCTAAGAATATTCATGCATCATACATGCTAGGGGGAGTACAACTGGGGGGATCTGTAGTGGAGAAGGATCTGGGTGTTTTAGTTGATCATAAGCTCAATAATGGCATGCAATGCCAAGCTGCGGTTTCCAAAGCGAGCAAAGTCCTTTCTTGTATTAAGAGAGGTATGGACTCCAGAGATAGAGATATCATTTTGCCCCTGTACATATCATTAGTAAGACCTCATCTGGAATATGCAGTCCAGTTTTGGGCACCAGTTCTCAAAAAGGATATCGGAGAACTGGAGAAAGTGCAGAGAAGGGCAACCAAACTGATAAGAGGCATGGAGGAGCTCAGCTATGAGGAAAGATTAGAGGAACTGAATTTATTCACTCTTGAGAAGAGGAGAATAAGGGGGGATATGATCAACATGTACAAATACATAAGAGGTCCATATAGTGAACTTGGTGTTGAGTTATTCACTTTAAGGTCAACACTGAGGACAAGGGGGCACTCTTTACGTCTGGAGGAAAAGAGATTTCACCTCCAAATACGGAAAGGTTTCTTCACAGTAAGAGCTGTGAAAATGTGGAACAGACTCCCTCCAGAGGTGGTTCTGGCCAGCTCAGTAGATTGCTTTAAGAGAGGCCTGGATTCTTTCCTAAATGCACATAATATAACTGAGTACTAAGTTTTGTAGGTAAAGTTGATCCGGGGTAAATCCGATTGCCTTTCGGGGGATCAGGAAGGAATTTTTTCCCCTCGGGTAGCAAATTGGATCATCGCTCTGCTGGGGTTTTTTGCCTTTCTCTGGATCAACTGTGGGTATGGAGTTGGGTGTATGGGAGGATGTACTGTGTTTTATTTTTTTATTTTTTTATGGTTGAACTGGATGGACTTGTGTCTTTTTTCAACCTGACTAACTATGTAACTATGTAACTATGTATACGCGGCGGGCATTAAGAATTCAAACAGGTACCTGTAATGCGGCGATTACAATACACGGCGGTATGCGGCTGCGGCGGCTTTGTGTTATGCGGCGGCTTGCGGTGGCAGCGACGGTGGCGGCGGGAAGTATTCTATTTAGGCATCGGGGGTATTTGCGCGAGTACAAGTACTCCCGCAAATACTTGGCATCGGTCCCGATACCGATACTAGTATCGGTATCGGGACAACCCTACTGTATACTATAAATATTTGAATGTCCATAGCTTGGTACAAGGTTTTGCTAAACATACACATGCAAATCAATAAATACAACCTCTTACATTTCCTTACTCCTGCTGTCCCCTAAGGCCATGTACACACGATCAGTCCATCCGATGAGAACGGTCAGAAGGACCGTTTTCATCAGTTAACGGATGAAGCTTACTGATGGTCTGATGTGCCTACACACCATTGGTTAAAAAAACGATCGTGTTAGAACGCGGTGACGTTTAGGTGTTTTAGCACAACGATGTGCTGAAAAAAACGAAGTTCAATGAATCTGAGCATGCGCGGGCTTTAAAACCGATGCTTTTGCATACTAACGATCAGTTTTGACCCATCGGTCAGGCGCCCATCGGTTAAATTTTAAAGCAAGTTCTCTTTTTTTGACCGAAGGATAACTGACCAATGGGGCCCACACACGATCGGTTTGGACCGATGAAAAGGTCCTTCAGTCCGTTTTCATCGGTTTTGACTGATCGTGTGTACGCGGCCTATTTATTTAAAAACAGCACAAGAGGCCCCACACATTGCACTCACATCTATTAAAACAAACAGGCACTTCAACAGTAAACTCAGCAGTGAACTCCAAAACCAGAGACAAATGTGCAGGAAAACCATAGGTCTCACCCCCCGCTCCGATCGTTCTCCTCTTCATATTTTATGTGTATGTTTTTATATATATATATATATATATATATATATATATATATATATATATGCACATTTTTTTAGTATATGTTTGATACACTCTTTCACACGGGTACATTTATTTACTTTTGTTCAGTCACTGAACTTAGCGCTGCTATTTTGTTCACTCAGAATTATTTAATATCAGGCAAAATAAGCAGCTTAGCAAGTTTAATTTGTAAGGATAAATTATTTTTATATAGTAATTGTACTACAAAAAGCAAAATTTCATTTATACTTTGAATAAGGCTGAAAATGCATTTTGCAAACCATATTACTATGCATTTCTAGTATGTGCCAGTTCCCTTTGTGTGTAGGTGGTCTTTGAATAATATGAACGATTCCAAAGCTCTTCATAAGAGAACATACATCGGGTAAACACAGATGGATGTATTTAACAAATACTGTGCATTGGTTTTATTACACCATTAACAGGCTGTACACAGAAATCACTCAGACTATTTTTGCAACCATATTTTATCCTAATTATCTAATAAAGGTTTTCCATCTGACTCGGTGACATCTGCTTACATTTTTATATTACACACAATGTAAACCAACACAGCACGGGCTGAACGGAAGATTCTAAAGAATAGAAATCAATTATTGATTCCTGGCAAATTTTAGAGATGAAAATCTTACTCCTTGTAAGAAAGTTTAAATTGTGTGTGGTCTCAACAACAAGGCACATGAATTTCCTCACCAACAAGTATAATTTTTTGGCAGCAGGAAAAGCGCGAGGACACTTGATTAGGACCACTACATTCTTGGGGTCCCAATACATTTTTCAAGGGCTTATTTGGAATATTTCCTGTATTGTTGTGTTTAAAGTGACTCACGAAATGTTCCCCAAACACAAAACTTTGGGAAACTTTTTGTATAACAGATTTGGTTTAAATGTATGATTTCTATTAAACAGAGCGGCATTCTGGTGGCGCAGGCAGCAGATAAGGTACATTTTTGTAGGTATGTAGGTATGTCTGTGTGGAATTTTTATTACAGAGAGATTTTAAATCATTTCAAAGACTAACTCCACTTTTGTGCATAAAAAAAAATTCCCTGTGGGTGATCAATGTACATTGCAAGGATTTTAACAAACTTTGTTGCAGAATCCTACCTGTTTCTGCTCTGAAGAAATGTCTGTTTCTTCCACTATGTGTCTTTGGATACTGATTCTGAATGGGAGTGACTTTTTCATTATAAATCAGCTGATGCACTTGAAGCGTTCTAATTTTTAAAGTTGCAGGATCTGCTTCTCTTTAGAAATGATGACCTCTTTGCATTAGGGTGTGCAGTCCAAAACTTAAACACACATGCCTGTGTGTGTCTACATATATATGACCCTGGCACATTGATTTTCCTGCTGGTACCATTAAAGAGAAGCCCCTAAGCAGAGCCAATAAGAAGGAGATCTTTCCCATCTCCCCACCTGCACACAGAGTGATAATGCTAATGGTCACAATGTGATTAGGGTGTGCCCAGGCACATGCCGGCACACTCTGTGCTCACGACTATGCCTCTTTGGCATTATCTCATCAAATTTTTGTTACAGAGGATGCATAAAATCTGACTTCTATCATTGCAATCTTCTGAGAAAATGAGTGGGCCAGCCAAACAAGCAGGTGTGACAGTCTTAACCGGTTTAGGGGCAAGCCTACTATCCACTGATTATGACACATGAAGAGAAATCATTCTATAATGATGGACAACAATATAATGGAGACTGGGAGCATGTTTTGGATTACTAATCTCAATAAGGAAAATAAAGCTTCCCTTCTGGAGTGGATGGAAAGAGGTAATGTTAATCTTTTACAGGTTAACGGTCAGAGGGAATATGGTGGCCCTCCTGCAGATTGGGTTGGAGATGGGACATAAATATCTATCAACAATATCCTTTAACCACTTACGGACTGCCCACCGTGGATATAAATCGCTACTTTGACATTAAATAACGGTGGGCGGTCTGCTTTGACATAAAAGTGGTCCCAGTGGTGGATTCTCCATGGGATCACTTTTATGGGTGGCTGGCTGCCACCCCCTCCTCCCGCCACTTTCAGGTTGTTTCCGCTGCTTTCCGAAACAGTCGATAGTGGCGGAAATTATCCTATCTGATTGCCTGATGGGCAAGAAGTCGAGTGAGGGCAAGATAGCCTCCACTCATCTCTGTGCCCTTAGAGGATTGGAGCGACCTCAAACGTCACTTCCGCCGTCCGGCGTTAAAGGGGCCCATTTTTCTTTTGGAAAAAATAATAATTTTGTTTTATTGCTTTTAAGTGTAAATGTGAGATCTGAGGTCTCTTTGACCCCAGATATCACATTAAAGAGGAACTCTCCTGCTTATTTCTATTACAAGGGATGTTTACATTCCTTGTAATAGGAATAAAAGTAATAAAAATTATAGGGCAGTGTAAAAAATAAATAAATAAAATACATAAGAAAATATATATATATTTTTTTTAAAGCGCACCATCCAATATTTTGTATTGTATTGTAATGTATTGTAGATGTTCCCAACAACGCAGAAAATCTTGATCAACTTTCATTTCAATTTTAAAAACAAATTATAGTTAAGACTGAACACCAGGAAATATTTGGTTAGCCCTGTACACACGACCGGGAATCCCGTCAGGAAAAAAACGTTGGTTTTCCCAACGGGATTCCTGGCAGCCTTGACGTCATCGACTACGACAACCCGGTGTCTTATCACATTAGATTCTGTCGCCGCCATCTTGATACACCCCAGACTAACGTTGTATGCTATGCCTGAGTGTAGAAAAACCGCGAATGCTCGATAACACTTTGACGCATGCACGGTTTTTCTACACTCTGGTAAGCATACAGATGACTGATTTTCTCAGCAGGAAACACTCTGCCGAGGCGAAAATAGAGAGCAGGGTTCTCTATTTTCCCGTCGGGATTGACGGCTGTTTTCCTGATGGGAAAACTGCTAGGGAGCATACACACGGCCGGGATTCCAGGCTAAATGCTCTCCTGGCAGTTTTCCTGCCGGGAAAACCGGTCGCGTGTATGAGGCTTTAAGCCCCGTACACACGGCCGAGGTTCTCGGCAGAAACCAGCGAGAACCTCGCTGGGAGCCGCATTCTGCCGAGAACCTCGGCCGTGTGTACGCTCTCGGCGAGCCCCGCCCGTCGGGAAACCCGTCGAGCAAATAGAGAACAGGTTCTCTATTTGCTCGACGGCCCGTCGGGATGAATGGCTGGTTGCCTTTCCCGACGGGCGGGTCGCCGATTCTGACGGCCGGCAGAGAACCTCGACGGGCAGAACGATGTGTTCCGCCCGTCGAGGTTCTCTGCCGTGTGTACGGGGCCTAAGTCTCAATTGCTGTAAATTGGCCTATCTGCTTGCAGTTTTTTTTTTTGTTCCCCTGTAATGACTGAGCGTCTGTCACTTTCTGATCTTCTTTACAGTGAGGGCCAGATTCAGGATGGCGAGCGGTTCTTTGCGGCGGCGTAACGTTACCTATTTACGTTACGCCGCCGTAACTTTACACGCAAGTGTTGTATTCACAAAGCACTTGCGTGTTAAGTTGCGGCGGTGTAGCGTAAATTCGGCGGCCTAAGTCAAAATAGGCGGGTAGGGGGCGTTTCCTATTTAAATTAGGCGCGTCCACGCGCCGAACGTACTGCGCATGCGTCGACCGTAGAAAAATCCCAGTGTGCATGCTCCGAATTATGACGGTGTTTTCGACGTGAATGTAATCAACGTAAATCCCCATTCACGGATGAGTTACGCAAACAACGTAAAAAAAATTCAAAATGCCCGCGGTCACGACGTCCATACTTAACATAGGATGCGCCTGCTTCGGGCAGCTTCATCTTTACACCGGGAAAACCCTTGCGTAAACGCCGTAAAGTGCTTGCGTCGGGCCGACGTACGTTCGTGAATTGGCGTATCTCGCCCCTCGGCGACCATTTTAAAACTGCATTTAAGATCCGACGGTGTAATACAATTACGCCTGTCGGATCTTTGCAGCAAACCGGCGTATCTTGTTTTCTGAAGTTTTCTGAGTTTTCTGAGTTATGCCGGCGTATCACTGATACACCGGCATAACTCTACCTGAATCTGGCCCTATATGTCTATGTATCTGATGTCTAGTATACATGTACTATATCTGTCTGTCAGTCATCAGTATAGAAGAGGACACCTCCTAGTGCTATCTTCTAGCTGTTCTGTACTCGATTCTTGTCTCCTGACGTGTAACTACACAGAATGATTAATATAAAAACATGAAATATTTCCTAAATTTGAAGTGTTAAACCTCAAAGAAATATCTTGGGATCAGAAGTTCCTTTAATCCCCGCATCCTATAAATACAGAGATTGGTTGCCGCACTATATATATATATATTTCACAAGGTTCATTTAGCTCTTGCAAAGCACCCTGAAGACAGCCTAGTGAAGCATGCCAGCGAGGAGAATAATGAACTGACAGAGGGAGCAGATTAGAGGCTGTGCAGTCACTTTCCCAAATACTCAGCTACGCTCTTATCAAGCCCTGTTGATAGCAGAAAGGCTTTTCAGAGAATCCATGTATAACCATGAAGGTAATGCAAACAAACACGCCGAGTGGGCAAAATAATCCTCCACCATTATAAATTTACTGTTCCAGACACTTTGGAAATGAAAGCGCATTTTATAAGCTACTGAAAAAAAAAAAAAAAAAAAAAAACCTCTCCCCTTATTCCAGAACAAACTTTCACTCTTCCAAAAGCCTGATTTCTTTGGCTTGACAGACAAAAGTCAGCTTGTACAGAAAAATATTATGTTGAATACTAATCAGCGCCATTATATAGTGTAGCTGGAATCTGAAACAATGATAGTGTTTGTATCATGCAGGTTATTAAATGCCGACCTAGGCCAATGGATCTGTTCATAATTGGGCAATTCATACTTTTTTAAGGGCGTTAAGGAAAAACTTCAAATTTAACTTTTTTTTTTTTTAATCCTCATCATGTAAGCTTGAAAAGAACTTAAAGGGACATTCTTCAAAATTGTAAGCCTGTTTTGTATTATTTGGCCTTTTCTATGCATTTACATTCACATGGAGGCAGTTTTGCCACTTGCAGATTCCTGGCATTATGGGAAACCAGGAGCTGTGGTCCCATGAGCAAGCTGCAGTGACACCTGCTGGCAAGTTTGAGGCTACAAATAAATCAGTTGTTAAAGCGGAACTTCTGTCATTTTTACAACTTTCCATCTATTAAATCCTCTGCCCTTGTTGTTTTAATATTGGATAATAAAAAATAAAAAAATTCTGCCAGTAAAATACATTTTTATGACATCATGCCCAGCTCTCCTCTCACATTTTAGTGAGACTTTGCCAGGAGGGGGGGTGAGTCATATGAGGGCCAATGAGAGCTGAAGAACTGGAGGTGTGCCTCTGTGTGTCTGTGTAAATCCAGGAAGTGAACAGGCAGCAGCTTCAGCTGCCCACATTTAAAATGGTTGCAGGCAGAATCAGTGGAGCTGTGAAAATGTGGATCCAGGGTAAATCCGATTGCCTCTCGGGGGATTAAGAAGGAATTTTTCCCCTGCTGTAGCAAATTGGATCATGCTCTTCTGTTTTTTTTTTTGCCTTCCTCTGGATCAACTGTGGTATGGAGTTGAGTGTATGGGATTGTACTATGTTTTTTATTTTGTTTGTTTATTTTTTTGTGGTTGAACTGGATGGACTTGTGTCTTTTTTCAACCTGACTAAGTATCTAACTATGAAGCGAGATTTCTGAAGCATATTTGGCAAGTACAGAATCACAGTATATAAAAAATAATATGCAAAGTGGTTTGAGAGAAGCTTCAAAATGGCAAAGATTTTTTCATTACAAATTATGTGAGCAGACTGCAGTTCCTCTTTAACAATTGTATTTTGCAGTAGCGGTGCGTCCATAAGGGGCGCATGGGCGCCGCCCCCTCTCTCCTGGCACCTTTCTCTCACCATATATAGATTCATGCATTACATGAATCTATCTCTGGTCGCCGCTGACACCCCCTATTCAGGTGCCCAGCCCCTTTTCGGGCGCCAGGCACCTTAATTACAGTGGCGGGGGTGTTTTTTGGAAGCACCTGATTAGAGCCATAGGTGCCTAAAAAGGTGAACCGTGGGCGCCATGATGGGTGCTCGCTGTTCACTCAGCGTTGTGTTAGCAAAGTGAAGGAATTCTGGTGCTCGGGTCTGTTATCTGTCACCTGATTGGCTGAAACGTCAGGCTCTGTGATTGGACGCCTGATAGAGAGGATGGATGAAGACATCGAGGAGCATTCAGGACACTGCCGCTGACTGATTGTGAGACATTTAAGTGCCAGGCAATGCACACTGACAGCATTTGATGGGGCACAGTAGCAAAAATTGATGGGACACACTGGCAGCATTTGATGGGGCACAGTAGCGGAAATTGATGGGACACACTGGCAGCAATTGATGCGCACACTGGCAGCAATTGATGGGCTCACTATCAGTAATTGATGGGTACAGTAGCTGCATTTGATGGCACAGTGGCTGCATTAGATGGGCACAGTTGCTGTGTTTGATGGCACAGTGGCTAAGTTTAATGGGTTCAGTGGTTGCGCTTGATGGGCACAGTGGCTGCGTTTGATGGCACAGTGGCGGCGATTGATGGGCACAGTGGCTGCAATTAAAATTTTTCCAGTTTGTTTGCATTGAGCACCAGCCGCCACTGGTACTTTGTTCCCTAAATTCAGTTAGTAAAAACTTTGACAATCACTCTCTATGGCTAAACATATGAAGAAAAACCATGAAAAAACACATATTGTTTGTATGGTCCCAATGCTTTTGACAGTCATTTATGCATGGAATTATAAACATATTAGGGGATGTGTTTGGTCAGTACGCTCATAAACATTTCACCAATGCCAGTAGTGGCAAGGGCACCCACATAGCACAGCTATCAGTTACCTCCAAATACCCCCTGCCCACCTAATAACTACTACACTCTATGTTCCGGCTAAAAAAAAAAATGATTTTAACAGTTATTATGTGATAGTATGAGCTGATACTACACAGTATCCCAGCAAATGTTCAAAGGTTTACACTTGTTCACATGCAGTAGAGATAATGGCCTAATAACATTATAATTATAGAAAACACAGAGAGAGGGGCTTACTTACAGAAGGAGAGCAAAAGCTACGGGCGCTTCGGATCTCCATGCCCACGGACCCAAAACACTGTTTACAAAATGTGCTGGAGGAATTTGAATAGGATGAATGTGTTTGAATAACCGTTACCAGAACCCTGTTCTTGGCACGTAAGATGATAGTGCTCCATTGGAAGTCAGATGACCCTCCCACAGTTAAGGAATGGGTCGCTGGAATGGGGAATATGCTCAGAATGGAAAAAATCATATGCCAGCACAGGGGGTGCCCCCGGAAGTTTGAGAAACCCTGGGGCCCGTGGCTAGATGTACCTGGACTCGTCCTGGTGGATTTGGTCATGGGTAGATTGCTAGATATGAATGCTGGTTAAGTATACTTGCACAAAATACTGGATTGGATAATATGGCTGAAGTAGCTTAAGGTGGCACTGGAGGGGCAAAACTCTCATGGTAGGGATTGTCTTTGGTGAGCCACACCTGAGATTTGTATATAGCCAATTTGCACTGTAAATTTTGAAACCTGGATTTGTATGTTTATGTTGAATTTAACCACTTAACAACCGGCCCATAGCCAAAGTACGGCTACAGGGCGGTTGCTTAACTCTGGGAGGCCGTTAATTATTGGCCTACCAGAATCGGGCGCGCACACAGGAGTGTCCGTGACCGCTGGGTCCAGAGGACCTGGTGCATCACGGATCCAATGACGGAGCGATCACTTGTAAACAACTTGTAAACACTTCTAAACAAACCAGAGTCATGTGATGATGCCGGTTCCTCCCTCCCCTCTCTGTACCGATTAGTACAGTGTGAGAGGAGAGGGGAGAGAGCAGAGGCAGCAGCAGTGCTGTGGGCTGGATCTGTGACAATTGCAGTCACAGATCCAGCCATCCAGAAAATAATCAAAAAACTCATAATGCCTCTTTCTAAATACCTTGGAATGTCTTCTTTCCAAAAAGGGGTCATTTGGGGGGTATTTATACTTTTCTGGCATGTTAGGGTGTCAAGAAATTAGATAGGCCGTCAGTACTTCAGGTGTAAAAAGGTTCAGATTTTGGCACCATAGCTTGTGGACTCTATAACTTTCACAAAGACCAAATAATATACACCAATTTGTACCTTATTTTTACCAAATATATGTAGCAGTAAAACTTTTGGCCAAAATGTATGAAGAAAAAATACTAATTTGCTAAATTTTATAACAGAACCAAAGAAAAATTCATTTTTTTTACAGAATTTTCAGTCTTTTTTTCTCCTATAGCGCAAAAAAAACAGTGATTAAATACCACCTAAAGAAAGCTCTATTTGTGTGAAAAGTAGGACGAAAATTTCATTTGGGTACAGTGTTGTATGACTGAGTAATTGTCATTCAAAATGTGAGAGCACCAAAAGCTGAAAATTGGTCTGGTTATTAAGGAGGTTTAAGTGCCCAGTTGTCAAGGGTTAATAAATGTTTCTTTGAAATTGAAAAAAGCTACGGGCACAGGTTTCAGCAGAAGCTTCTACCACCAGACTAGTGGGGCTGTGTACATCCCCCTCCTCTGCTTTTACAGTGCAAGGCAGGGAAGGTTCTATGTGAAGCAACCAGGAGAGAAGAACTGTCACTGGTAAATACAGAAACTGGGCTTTACAGGTGACAGTAATGAGTGGCAAGCACAGAGCCAGTGCCAAAGGTGGTGGAACTCCATTCTGCCATGTTCTGGCAGTAAAAATGGCCTGCATACACTATAAAAAAAAATGAAACAAAAAGGTTTTGGGTACACATACACTATAAGGTGCACATGTTAAGGCTGCCTGTTCATTTTGAAAAGGCTGACAAGACACTTTACAACAGGTGGCATGTAAATTGTGGTTAAAGATGAGCTTGGGTGTCATTGTACACTTCTCTATCCAAAACCCTAAACTCACACTTTTTTTACTCTAGTGAGCTGCAGGCCTGGTTATTGTCCACCCTGCACCTTAGGAAGGCCCAAAAGAAGTGAGCTTGGGTTCCCAATGATTAAGTTCCAAGGGGTAGAGTGGTATGCATTGGAGGTGTGGCCTAGCTGGAGGCCGGGCTGAGGCTGCCATTTATCTCACTTCATGCACATGGGTCTGCTTAATGTGCAGATTATGGATCTTTTCCTTTGACTTGCTCATCTCTACTTATGATCAGGTATTAGCTCAGGTGTGTTTGGATCCTAGTCTAATTCGACATCAACTATCCCGCCCAGAAACTATCACTGCACAGTGCAAAACATAAGCAGCCAAGGCATTCTCTTCCCTGCATGCTCCTTGGGATATGTGTGGCAATGCTTTTCATTGTGTGCAGTGACATCTTCCTGGCATGATAGTTCAGGTGGGTTCAGACTAGGATTTGTGGATCTCTACACTGCACTGCAGTGTGGGTAGGTTGCCCACTACTGTAGTATTGTTTTTTGGGGTGCCGTTTAAAATGAATGGCACAATGGATTGTGCATTACTGTGCGGTGCAATAATGCATGGTACAACACATGTTTTACTCTGCATTACCATAAAATGAACTAGTATGAATGAGTCTTACGTTGACTTATGCTTACCTTGCAAGGACAAAAACTTTTCAAACTCATTTTTAGGCATGAACAGTTGGTTAACAGTAATTTAACTTTAGAAAAAATATATATTTTAAAGGGTTTTTCTTTTTTGAATAAAATGAATTCAGTTGACATTCTTATTACTGTGTTCTCGATGCTTAGAACATCTTGAATCAGTCTAATCTGTGTCTAAATATTGACGGATGTTTATTACTGTGCTCTAGCCAGCCATGGCTGATCTTTTGTGTGAATTCTGTGAGTTCTCTTATTAGCTCAGCTGTGATGTAGAGAGACTGACACAGTAATTGAATTAGCTGCTGGGAGCTGGGAACCAGGAGCAGAGACCGGAGCTGCACTGAAACAGAAGTTAAACCCAGAGGTAACTTTTTTAATATATTTTTGTATGACATTTACTTTGATGGTGAAACTTTAATAAGCTACATTTTCATATTTTTTGTAATTTATGAAAATAACACACATGTGCTGCAATACACTGCAGCACAGCCCTTTGCAATGTGTCCTGTGTGTTGCCCTGGACTGTGAAAGTTTACAGACAAAACCTTGGGTTGCGTTGCAGTCCATTCATTTTTTAATGTGCTGCCCCGTAGGAGCCACTGGTATTTTCCAGGGGTCTTCCCTTGTTTCAGCCCCGCAGCAAGGTGCACAACTCCAGTGACCAGTCTAGGGGTTGTAGTGTTTTTTTTATTTTAGGATCTTGGATAGGGGAAGGGGTTATATATATACTCCAATTGAACTATTCACACTTGAGGACCGCTTTCTCAGTAGAACTGTGTAAAGTCCCTTTCTAATACAAGGAATTGATAGGACATTTCAAGACACAAGTCAGTGTCCCCTTTAGCCCTTACCCAGCAGCTGACATCTATAACTCAGAAGGGGATTCTGGAACACCAGTCTCTAGGATCCATTTAGGGGTCTGTACTCACAAGGCCCTGGTTGCAGGACACCTTCCTTGATACCAGACATAATCCATGGAGATCCTTCTCTAGGAAAGCTCTCAAGAGAGCCGCCTTTACATCAAGATCCACAGAGAGCCTCCCTACTTATATCAGGGTCCCCAGAGAGCCCCCTCATTACATCAAGGTCCCCAGAGTGCCCCCCTGACATCAGGGTCCCCAGAAAGCCCCCTTACAATAGTGTCCCCAGAGAGCCTCCCCCTTACATCAGGCTGCCCAGAGAGCCCCTCCCTACATCAGGGTCCCCAGAGAGTCTCCCTATTTACATCAGGGTCCCCAGAGAGCCCCTCCTTACATCAGGGTCCCCAGAGAGTCCCCCCTTACATCAGGGTCCCCAGAAAGTCCCCCCTTACATCAGGGTCCCCAGAGAGCCCCTCCGTACATTAGGGTCCCCAGAGAGGCCCTCTGTACATTAGGGTCCCCAGAGAGCCCATCTGTCAGGACCGGGTTTTGAACCTGGGACCTCAGCTGTGTCTGGCAGTGAGCCTTCTCACTGAGCTATCTGGGATGCTGGACAGCTCCCTGTCTGTTCTGCTGGACAAACTCATCTGATCCATTGGACTTTGCTGCCTTGTGTCTTAATTTGTCTTGAACCTTGAACCCCTTGCTCCTCCCACGAACTTCCTGATATAAGCCATGTCTCTGCACTTCCTCCTTGCCAGAATATTGTGCTATCTCCAGCCTGTATCTCGCTCCTGTCTTCTCTGCTGCCATCCATATTTGCTACTGCTCGTTATTGACCCTTGGCTTGTTATCGACTACTGCATCTCTGGCTGCATGCACGTCCTCGTTCTCCAGTCAGCCTATCTGTTGGTCCTGGGCTGGGAGCTCTTCGGAGCTCTTTTCACTGCTCTAGGGAAATCCGTTCTGGCCGCCCTCGCTCTTCATCCCCACCGCCTCATGGAGCCCTCAGCCACAGACAACACAGTGCACCGCTCCCAGCCAAAGACTCCTGGCTGGGTGGTGGGGGAAATCAGAGCCGCCCACTGTAGATGGTAGTACTTTCGCGCCTTTCTTTCACTGTGGCGTAACCAGCCTAGCAACCAGTGCTGACGCCGCCACCCGAAGGCTATTTAAATGCGGGGGAATAGACGCAAAAGCTATGGAGTCGCCGCAGAAGTGGTGCCGGCTGTGCCGCCCCTGTACCACTGCCGCCCCGAGGCCTGGCCTTGTGGCAAATCCGGCCCTGCTCTCAGGAGGAAGTAGGGTTGCCATCTCATCCCTTTAAGGCTTCATGTACACAGAACATTGTCCAACATCACCTGAACGTTTTACTTGACAGCTAGAAACCGGCGTCTAAAAATGTCTGTTAAGCCACATTTACATGTCGTGTTTAGATGCGTTTAGCCGCATTTGCGTCTAGAAGCATTTTTTGGTTAAAATAAAAAAACACCTGTAAACTAAACGCTGCTAAATGCAAGTTTACTGCGTTTAGCTGCGTTTAACCCTGTTTTGTGCTTGAAATGCCTCTAAACACATCTTCTGAACACATTTTTTGGGCCTCCAGAAAAAGCCTCTTAACTCAACTGTCTAAAAACAACTATAAACGACTCTGTGTACATGTACTGATAACATAACATAGACAGGAGCAGTTGAAAAAAAAATGCACAAACTGCTCCTAAATGTCCGTTTACCAGCAGCGGTGTACATGAGGCCTTAAACCAAACACATATTAAATACACAGGTTCTGAGGCTAATTTAATGCACTAAATGAGTTTAATTACCACCTTAACCGCTTAAGGACCTCCGCACGCACATATACGGCCACAGAATGGCACGGATGGGCACAAGGGCGTAAATTTACGTCCTCGCCCAGTAGCGGGTCGGGGGTCCGATCGGGACCCCCTCCGCGGCGTGCGGAGGTCCCCGTGTCTCCAGGAGCGATCCGGGACGAGCGGGCGGATGTCGGTGTTTACCCGCCCCCCCGCGATCGCTCCCAGCCAATCGCTGCGCTCCCAGTCTCCTGTCACTTCCTCCTGTGTAAACACAGGAAGGGGGAAGTGATGTAATCTCTCATCGCAGCGGTATTTCCAACCGCTGCGATGAGAGGAACACCTAACAGTAAGTGTGCACCAACATTACACTGACACACACACACACATAGGCATACTTAACCCCTTGCGATCTGCCCCCCCATCCCCCCTGTCACAGTGTCACTGAATGCAGTGATCTAATCACTGCATTTAGTGTCAGTGTGACAGGCAGTGTAAAATCAGTTAGTGTTAGGTTCAGGATAGCCCCCCCACCCCCCTAATAAAGTTTTAACCCCCTGATCACCGCCCTAGTTAACCCTTTCACTCCCTATTGCCAGCGTCACTAATCATTTTTCTGATTGCTGTATTAGTGTCGCTGTTTCCGCTAGGTAGCTATTTTTTTTTATTGCGATTTTTTTTTTTTACTAAAGACATGTGGCTAAATAAATTTTGGCCTAAATGTTTGACTAAAATTTAGTTTATTTGATTTTTTTTTAACAAAAAGTAAAAAATAGTGTTTTTTTTTTCAAAAATGTCGCTCTATTTTTGTATATAGCGCAAAAAATAAAAATCGCAGAGGTGTTAAAATACCACCAAAAGAAAGCTCTATTTGTAGGAAGAAAAGGACGCAAATTTTGTTTGGGAGCCACGTCGCACGACCGCGCAATTGTCTGTTAAAGCAACGCAGTGCCGAATCGCAAAAACACCTTGGGTCATTTACCAGCGTATTGGTCCGGGTCTTAAGTAGTTAAATAGCCACAGAATCTGTGTAATTAAAATGTGTTCAGTTTTAGGCCGGATTCACACATATGCGGCTGCGGGTTCGTGCCTGGGTTCCGGTGTGTCCATGTTCACCGGTTCAGTTGTGAATCAGGTCTGCTTTTTTTGCCTAAATTTGCACCTGAATTGGACCCAAAGATGCACAGGACCCTTTTTGAAAGCGGACCTGTGTGAAACAGCTCCATTGAGAGCAAGAATTGGGGGGGGGCCCACATACAATTTGCATATGTGTAAACCCAGTCACCCAAGGGAGGTGGTAGCCCTAGGAGGAAGACCCAGATCCCATGTGCTCACTTAATATAAATACCAGCACCCAGCATGCTTAGGGGAACCACTCCCTGTAATTGGCTGGTAGGGCATTCATATTCATCCTGCTGATATGCATGGGTCAATCCTGTTCACCCAGAACCCTCCAAGGCTGCCTAGATACAGAGGAGCCAATCACAGCAACAGCAGCACTACAGTATGAGTCACACAGGATACACACTCTAAGCAATTATTACTTTCCTGGTAAGTAGAAAAGATGCTGATTTACCTAGAATTATTTTACCTAGAATTAACCACATTATATTAAGCTATCTACATCCTAGCACCTATCTAAGAGGGTGCAACACTCACATACTGTGAAACACTGCTTTGCGGTGTGGAGTGTAACAAAAATTAAAATTGAAGTGCCCCGCCATCGCTAAAAGGCCCAGATATGAGTGTATTCTAATAAGAGTCACTGAGAAAATTTGTGTCATCAGGGTTTTACTGAGAACAATGTGAATGGACTAGAAGAGAACTGGACGTTTTATTGTATTTCTTCCAGTGTGATTTTACAGTTCTTGTCAGCATTTGGTTACGGTTTTTGGACTCCAGAAACTCATTGGTACTGTTTTGTTGTCCCCTGACTTCTATTCATATCAGTTGTATCTGAACCTCTTAGCAGTGGTGTGGAGCTTTAATTTCCGTTTTTGTTACATTACACTACAAGCCAAGGAGACTCTCTTGTGTAGAGGCTGCAGGCCTTGGACCCAGTTCACTTATATCAAAATCCAATACCATAGTAATGCCGATATGATAATCTTATGGGCCCAGTGCTATTTTTTCCACTTTCCACAACTTGTGGTGTGAATTGGCCTCTCATGTATTGTATATAGGGTAAGATTGGATTCATTTGTGTAAAGCAATTTTTAGACTCAATGGGGCTGCAAAACTCTAATGCAATCGTTTAACAATAATGGGCGTTTCATTAAGACACTGGATTGAAATGAATCAGGTGACACTGGCAGGGAAGGGGTTAAACACTGGGGGAGGGGCGTTAAAGGGGTTAAGTGTGGCCTAGGGAGTGATTCTAACTGTGGGGGGGGCTACCAGTGACATGACAGTGATCACTGCTCCCGATGACAGGGAGCAGTAGATCACTGTCCTGTCATTAGGCAGAACTGGGAAATGCCTAGGCATATCCCCGCTCTGCCGCTCCGTGACACGATCGCGGGACATCACCATACATTAAGTCCGCAGGTCCCATGGGCGCGGTCACGGAGCACGCAGCAGGCGCACGTGCCTACAATGCCGCGATTTAAAGGGGATGTACCTGTACGCCCATTTGCCCAGCCGTGCCATTGTGCCGACATATATCGTCGTGCGCTGGTTGTCATGTTGCTAATCAATATTCAAACAGTGAAGCACTTTCAATATGTAACCCCCATAACCATGCAATATATAAATATATAGATATCATTCAATCAACATAAATGCATCAGCTATTATACATACAGTAGATGTGTGCAATTAATATTATGTACACTCTATAAATTCATATGTAACCATACAAAAAAAAAAGAGAAAAAATATGGCCATATACCAAATGATAGTATATTTACTCAATCAATTCATACAATACCAAGAAATATATATAAAAAGTAAAAAAAATGTAAAGTCCATAAAATTAAGTAAGTCCCATACACCCATGTTCAATTTCCATGCAATCTCACATTATAATTGTAAAGACCTTCAAACAGTTATAAAAGCTTCAATATCCACACCATGTACACCCAGGTGCCCTTTACACCACCTTATAGGTGTCTGCTCACCTTCTCTGTTGGACCCCCACTGTAAAAAAAGGAGGCCAACTGCATACATACATACATACATACATACATACATACATACACACACACTAGGGTGACCACATTTTCAAACTACCATTCAGGGACACCTTCCTTTTTCAAAAATCAGCTTGTGATTGGACACAAGAGGCAGGATTTATGATTTCTCCAACCACAAGCAGGGGGCGGGATTGTGCTCCTCCAGGCATTCCCGGCCAGGATAAGTACTGTCAGTGAGTAAAGTGGTGATGTGGCGGGCTTTTTTGGGGGTATCAGATTGGCCCGGGAGGGGGTAGCTGTGTCAGTTTCATTCCGGGACACTGTATTGTCCTGGAATAAATGTGCGCAGGACAGACCTGCAAAATGCGGGACTGTCCCAGGCAATCCGGAACACGTGGTCACCCTACAAACCGCACCTCAGATCGCCGCACTGCGCACTCTCGCCATCTCTGTTATCCTGATCATGTCATATGACGTCCGGTCAGGATAACACAACCACTTTGCCACTGTCATTTTGCTATACGGTGGGCGGCAAGTGGTTAA
Organism: Rana kukunoris; assembly: GCA_029574335.1. Lineage (NCBI taxonomy): Eukaryota > Metazoa > Chordata > Amphibia > Anura > Ranidae > Rana > Rana kukunoris. The sequence goes on from CM056053.1 coordinate 417,867,463, forward strand.
AGCAGAACTTTACCCATAACAACTTAATATTATCATTATACAGGATTTATATAGCGCCAACAGTTTGCGCATCACTTTACAATATAAAAGGAGATGACACAGAAACAATACAATTCAATACAAGAGGGTTAGGAGGGCCCTGCTCCTAGGAGCTTACAATCTAATAGGGAGGGACTGGTGGAACAAATGGTAGTAACTGAGGGATGAACTGATGGGAGAAATAGAAGATTCTGTTATTAGCTGAAGGCAGGACAGGCCTCCAGAGGATGGGAGAGGCTATGGAGAAGTCCTGGAGGCAAGCATGGGAGGAGAAGTCAAGGGAGCTAGAGAGCGGGAGGTCTTGGGAAGAGCAAAGAAGTTTGGATGATATTTGGAGACAAGATTGGTGATAAAGCTCAGGGATGAGTTGTAAATGGCTTTGTATGTTATTGTTAATGTTTTAAATTTTATTTGTTGGGCAATGGGTAGCAAGTGGAGTGATTGGCAGAGAGGAATGGGGGACACTGAAAGGTAAGGTAGATGAATCTGGCAGCAGCTTTCATGATTGATTGAAGAGGGGATAGCCTATAGGGAGGAAGGCCAATGAGGAGGGAGCTACAATAGTCAAGGCCATAGATGACAAGGGAGTAGTTATGGTGCTTAGTGGTTTCAACAGTCAAAATGGGACAAATTTTGGATTAATATACATATAAAACAGGCGGACGATAGAAATACATGTTGTTATTACCCGGAGAAGCTGCATATCTTTGGAGAGGTTATAGCTCAGCAGTAGAGTGCCTGCCCTGCATGCATTTGACTCTGGATTCAAGCCCAGGAAGGTCTGCATTGTCACGTGGCCAGGGCTCACCTTGGGCATCTCCACTCTTTCAACTAAAATTCCGCTTTTTGGCCAAAATCACACTAGTTGCCCAAAATTAACAAAAATTACTTTTTGTTGCCCAAAATTTCACAAAATAGTCCACAATCACACTTTTTGCCCAAAATTACACTAAATAGCCTAAAAAATTCACAAAATAACAATTGCGCGGTCGTGTGACGTGGCTCCCAAACAAAATTGACGTCCTTTTTTCCCCACAAATAAAGCTTTCTTTTGGTGGTATTGGATCACCTCTGCGGTTTTGATTTTTTGCGCTATAAACAAAAAAAGAGCGACAATTTTGAAAAAAAACTGTATTTTTTTACTTTTTGCTACAATAAATATACCCAAAAAATCAATAAAAAAAATATTTTTTTCCACAGTTTAGGCCGATTGTTCTACATATTTTTGGTCGCAGCTGATCATGTGGTAAGAAGCCTCTGTCAGAGGTTCTATACCACGTTCTGAGTGACACACCGCTAGGGTGACCACATTTTCAAACTAGCATTCAGGGACACCTTCCCTTTCCAAAAATCAGCTTGTGATTGGACACAAGAGGCAGGATTTATGATTTCTCCAATCACAAGCAGGGGGCAGGATTGTGCTCCTCCAGGCATTCCCGGCCAGGACAAGTACTGTCAGTGAGTAAAGCGGTGATGTGGCTGGCTTTTTTGGGGGCATCAGATTGGCCTGGGAGGGGGTTGGCTGTGTCAGTTTCATTTCCGGGACACTGTATTGTCCTGGAATAAATGTGCCCGGGACAGACCTGCAAAATGCGGGACTGTCCCAGGCAATCCAGGACACTTGGTCACCCTGCTGTGCACACCTATGTGTGGATTGTATTATATATGCACTGTTGTATATATATTTTTTTAATTTATTGTTATGTTTATGTTGTTTAAGTAGCAGCACTACTATTTTTGCATTCTAAAGCGCATTGTTCTTATATCTATATGTCACAGCTAATGCTGATACTGATGGTACCTGTATGATTTACTAATAGAATGAATTAAAATGTATTCTTCCTGCTACCTGACAGCTCTGGGAAGACCATACGCACAGGAACCTTGTTGCTCAGAGCAGAATGTTTAGACTTCTGAAAAAAAAATTTATTCAACAACATAAATATCGACAAGCAGATCCTGCTTTCAGGCTCTCTGTATCTCACTGTCTTGTGGTGTGAATTCAATTTTGCAAACAAAAGCATTATTTAGCTCCCTGAGTCCCTCCGCTTGTAGACAACCCTGGAGGGATCCACTGTTAGTGCCAGAACGAGCTGTGATATAGTTGCAGATGGGGAGCTGAAAGACAGTAGTTTAATTTGTTGGGTTTATACCAAAAAACACACTTCAGTGTCTAGTAGTCTTCACGTATGACTCTTTAAGAGGTTGAGATACCCCCTCCATTAAGGTGACCAGATTTTTTAAATGAAATCCGGGGACATATTTTTTCTTTTTTAGTAATGGCAACAATCAGCGACTCTCTGCCCGTCGCCGCCCACCTCACAGCCTCTCAAGTCTTACTCTTCGGGCCCCGGCTACTACTGGATGGGGAGTGGAGGGAAGGCAAGGAGATAGGCAGGTGGCTGGCCAGGATTTGAGCCAAGGCAGAAGAACATGCGAGCAAAGCTGAAAGGGCATGCGCCCGAAACTGAAGAAATATTCCCTCCGACTCCGACTCTCTGCCCGTCACCGCCCACCTCACAGCCTCTCAAGTCTTACTCTTCCCGCCCCAGCTACTACTGGATGGGGAGTGGAGGGAAGGCAAGGAGATAGGCAGGTGGCTGGCCAGGATTTGAGCCAAGGCAGAAGAACATGCAAGCAAAGCTGAAAGGGCATGCGCCCGAAACTGAAGAAATATTCCCTCCGCTCCGACCAGCACATGATCATCAGAAAGGGGCACAGATAATGGGAAAAATACAACCCCCCTATGCTAGTAGGCACGGCGGAGCGGGGGTGTGTAATTCAGATTTTTTTATTTGAATTCTGCACTGATTGTCTTTGAAATTGCCCCTGCCCCCTATTAAATCCAATCTGGGGACAAAACCAGGGACAGACTTGATCCGGGGACAGTGTCCTCAATCAGGGGACTGTCCCCTGAATCTGAGGATGTCTGGTCATCCTACTTTCCATTGTGGGATATGCTGCAGGTCCTGCTCTAGGCTTGAATGTTGTGAAAGACTGGCCTTGGGTGCTTAGGCAATCAGAATTTTGACAGTTAAACATTTATTGTGGCAAAAGATGTATGATCTTATGGACACAGTCTCAGCCCCTGACGCAATTTGCCCGTAACTCAGCTTAGTCATAGCGTGGCCCTCTATGACTAAGCCCAGTTACAGATGAAATGCATCAAGGTGGAGTCTGCAGCTCTTCATGAAAGATACATAATTTGCTACTGTAGCACTACCCCCAGTGGAGCTGCTGGATTTTTGGGCGGCATATTACCTCATGCCTCCTCCGAATTTCCTAGGGGTGAATGATGCGTATTGCAACTAGTAGAAGTAAAGGAATATCCACGACAGGTGCTCTTTGCTGTGCTCTTTATTACCCAGGTAAAAAAAAACTTGTGGTGAGGAAAGTAAAGTTGAAGAAGGAAAAATAGCAGATTCAGGCGTGATGATAAGGAAACAGTCCTGCTCCCAAACGTATCACTTCTCTGCGCCACTCCTGCCTGAGTGGGTTTAGTGTACCCAGACAGGCCTCTCTCACTGACCTGGTAGCCGGAGTATCACTCGAACAATTGTAGGATAAAGTCTCTGCCACAGACCCTCCTAGGTGAACTTGAACTTGGGGAAAAGTCTCTGCCACAGATCCTCCTTGGAGCACTGATCGCTCTAAAAATGACAATGGTCCCAAAAATGTGTCAAAAGTGTCCGAAGTGTCCGCCATAATGTCGCAGTACCGAAAAAAACTGCTAATCGCCGCCATTACTAGTAAAAAAATATTAATAAAAATGCCATAAAACTATCCCCTATTTTGTAAACGCTATAACTTTTGCGCAAATACAATAAATAATTGCTTATTGCGATTTTTTTTTAACGAAAAATATGTAGAAGAATACATATTGGCCTTAACCGAGGGAAAAAAAAATTATATATATTTTTGGGGATATTTATTACAGCAAAAAGTAAAACAATTTTTTTTTTAAATTGTTGCTCTATTTTTGTTTATAGTGCAAAAAATAAAAACTGCCGGCCAAGCTCAGGGCAACTTGTTCGCGTTTGGCCGTTCGGCGCACGCGCAGTAACGTGATGGTGCCGCTGGCCCCATTTTTGAATAGCCCACAGCGGCTGGCGCGAGCCGCGCGACTCCTGCAGTGAGTGCATGCCATGCACTCATCATAGGTGGAGAGCGGAGCACTGACAGGGGTGAGGACGGACTCGAGGTGAATGAAACTGGGGGGATACAAGGGGACAGAGAGAGAGAGCCTGAAGCCGTGCAGGGGACACAGAGACTGATTTGCTCTGTCCACCATATTACTTCTCGAAATCATCAGTGTGCTGTGTCCTCCTCCTGTGCCACTTTCACCTCCTGTAGTATGTCCGCAGCCTCTGTCCACCTCCTGCAGTATGTCTGCAGCCTCTGTCCACCTCCTGCAGTATGTCTGCAGCCTCTGTCCACCTCCTGCAGTATGTCTGCAGCCTCTGTCCACCTCCTGTAGTATGTATGCAGTCTCTGTCCACCTCATGTATCGTGTCTGCAGTCTCTATCCACCTCCTGTATCTTGTCTGCAGTCTCTATCCACCTCCTGTATCTTGTCTGCAGTCTCTATCCACCTCCTGTATCTTGTCTGCAGTCTCTGTCCACCTCCTGTATCGTGTCTGCAGTCTCTGTCCACCTCCTGTAGTATGTCCGCAGCCTCTGTCCACCTCCTGTAGTATGTCCGCAGCCTCTGTCCACCTCCTGTAGTATGTCTGCAGCCTCTGTCCACCTCCTGCAGTATGTCTGCAGCCTCTGTCTACCTCCTGTAGTATGTCTGCAGTCTCTGTCCACCTCCGTTATCGTGTCTGCAGTCTATATCCACCTCCCGTATCTTGTCTGCAGTCTCTGTCCACCTCCTGTATCGTGTCTGAAGTCTCTGTCCACCTCCTGTATCATGTCTGCAGTCCCTGTCCACCTCCTGTATCATGTCTGCAGTCCCTGTCCACCTCCTGTATCATGTCTGCAGTCCCTGTCCACCTCCTGTATCGTGTCTGCAGTCTCTGTCCACCTCCTGTAACGTGTCTGCAGTCTCTGTCCACCTCCTGTGTCGTGTCTGCAGTCTCTGTCCACATCCTGTATCGTGTCTGCAGTCTCTGTCCACCTCCTGTATTGTGTCTGCAGCCTCTGTCCATCTCCTGTATCATGTCCGCAGCCTCTGACCATCTCTTGTCTTTTATCATGTCTGCAGTCTCTGAGGGGATCCTAGAAAGGAGTTAAGAATGGGAGTGCCATCGGGATGGGGGTTACAGGAAGAAACAGACATGTGGACTGTGGAGAGGAGATCAGAGCCACCAAGCTGGAGCCGTCTGACTGAGCCCCACACTGTGCACCTGAGAGGAGGTCAGTGACAGTGCCGCCAGGCCATTCTGAGGGGGGTCACTGATGTAAGGAGGTGAGTGAAAGGGGGAACTGATATAAAGGTTTCCCCCGTATATTAGTAGCCCCCCCCTTACCTTAGTGTATTCACTCTGTGAATTCACAAGAGCCCCCCTCCACATCCCTTGCACTGTAAGGGGGCATCCTGCAGACTCTGGTGTAAGAGGGAACTCTGTGCTGGCTGGGTTATTCATTTTGGTTTTCATGATTTTTGCCAGTAAGAAATTGGTGCCGTTCGGAAATTTTGGCATCCTTGCCAGTAAATTTCACTTCTGGGGGTTGGCAACACTGTGCCCCATATATAGGATCAGTTTTCCTGTTGGAAAAAGTCTGAGGTGCCGTACACACGGCAGAGAACCTCGACGGGCAGAACACATCGTTCCGCCCGTCGAGGTTCTCTCCCGGCCGTCGGATTCGGCGACCCGCCCGTCGGGAATGGCAACCAGCCATTCTTCCAGGCGGGCCGTCGAGGAAATAGAGAGCGTGCTCTCTATTTCGGCTCGACGGGCTTCCCGACGGGAAGCTCGCCGAGACCGTACACACGGCCGAGGTCCTCGCTGGAATGTGCATTCCAGCGAGGTTCTCGCTGATTTTCAGCGAGAACCTCGGCCGTGTGTACGGGGCCTGATAGCTTTTGGTCAGGAATCCCGACCGTGTGTATGCTCCATCAGACTTTTTCCAACAGGAAAACTGCTGGAAAAAGATAGAGAGCAGGATCTCTTTTTTGCCGTCAGGAAAAGAAATGATTGGAATTTCGGATCGTGTGTACAAATCCCCAACACGCAGAATTCCTACGCATGCTTGGAAACAATTCAATGCATGCTCAGAAGCATTGAACTTAATTTTCTTGGCTCATCGTAGTCTTTTACGTCACCGCCTTCTTGGCAGTCAAAAGCTCACTGAACTTTTGTGTGACCGTGTGTATGCAAGGCAGCCTTGAGAGGAATTTCGTCGGAAAAAACATCCAACTTTTTCCTGACGGGAAAACCAATCATGTGTACGGGACATTAGGATTCATAAGTAATTTTACTTTGTTGTTATGAAGGTAACTGCCATGTACCTGATTGGACACTGATATGATGAGGTTGGCAAATCTTATCTCTCCAGCCCTGGCCCCCCAGAGTAGAACAGAGGGTACCAAGTAACAGAAGGAACACAAGTGCCAGCAGGTGTTTATAGGTGAACGTGCAGCTGGAATAGGAGATCCTGGAAAACAGGTGGACCATCAGGACAGGAACAGTAGCTGAGCCCAGGAAACTCCACTCCACTCCAAGTGCAGAACAGGTGCAGTGGACCACACTTGAGCAGGAACGACAGCCAAGATTGAGGTAGCAGAGTGGTCAAAGGAATAGCCAGGATCATCAACAGGCGGGCAGCAAGATAACAAATTATAAGCAGAGCCAAAGTCAGGAACAGAGTCGGGGTCAGTAAGAAAGCGAAAAATCAGAAGGAGGATCCAAAATCAAGTCAGGGACAAGCCAGGTTAGCAACAAGTGAAACACACAGGAAGAACACAGGATGCAGGGAACAGCTGGAAGGCAGTCAGCACTTAAAGGGGTTGTAAAGGTTATTTTTTTTATTTTCTAAAAAGGTTCCTTTAAGCTTGTGCATTGTTGGTTCACTTACCTTTTCCTTCCATTTCCCTTTCTTTGTTTTCTTTGTCTGAATTTTTCGCTTCCTGTTCCTACTTAGTAAGCTGTTCAGTAAGCTGTTTTAAACACTAAACACCGCTCGGATGATGGTGTGAAGTTTACTGAGGAGAAACAGGAAGTGAGAAATTCAGACAAAGAAAAAAAACATTTAGGGCTAGATTCAGGTACACTGGCGTAATTTTGTGTAGGTTATCTCAGATACGCTACGCCGCCGTAAATTAGAGAGGCAAGTGCTCTATTCACAAAGCTAATTTACGGCAGCGTAGCGTAAATTGACCGGCGTAAGCCCGCCGAATTCAAATGTGTTTGATGTGGGCGTGTTTTATTTAAAATAAGTGTGACCCCACCTAAATGAAGTTTTTTTAAAACTGCGCATGCACCGGCCGTGAACGTATCCCAGTGCACATGCTCCAAATGACGTCGCAAAGAGTCATTAAAAACGACGTGAACGTAATTTACGTCCAGCCCCATTCACGGACAAGTTACGCAAACGACATAAAATTAAACAAATTTGACGCGGTCCCGACGTCCACACTTAACATTGGCTGCGCCATTTTTTGTTGGAATATCTTTACGCCTGAAAACGCCTTATGTAAATGGGGTATCTGTACTGCAACAGCCGGGCGTACGCTTGTGAATCGGCGTATCTAGCTAATTTACATATTCAACGCGTAAATCGACGGAAGCGCCACTTAGCGGCCAGCGTAAATATGCAACTAAGATACGACGGCGTAGGAGACTTATGCCGGACGTATCTTAGCAAGATTTAAGTGTATCTCATTTTGAAAATACGCTTAAAGATACGACGGCTCAGATTCTGAGTTACGACGGCGTATCTACTGATACGCCGGCGTAACGCTACGTAATTCTGGCCCTTAGAAGGGAAATAGAAGGAAAAGGTAAGTGAACGAACAATGGGCTAGCTTAAAGGAACCTATTTAGAAAATAAAAAACAAACCTTTACAACCCCTTTAAGCATGAGCAGAAGCATCCTAACTGGTGCCAATATAAACTGTGTGCATGCCCGTGCGCATGCATGCACCTGGTCACTATTCTGCTAATATTTCCACATGCATTCGCATTTCTGTGAGCCAAACGTCTGAAAGGCATTCTCTGACAGTAATGCCCTGTACACACAAAAGGAATTTCCTATGGGCTAAAATCTGATGGAATGTTCTGTCAGAATTCCGTTCAAGCTGTCTTCCATCAGTCTTGCATACACACTGTCAGACTAAATTCCAACCGTCCAAAACACGTGACTTAAAACACTACGATGAGCCGAGAAAAACGAAGTTCAGTGCTTCCGAGCATGCGTCAACTTGATTCTGAGCATGCATGTTTTTTCTCCGCCAGAGTTCCACACAGATAATCGGAATTTCCCATAGCATTTTTTTCCATCAGAAAAAAATAAAACATGTTCTATTTCCAAACTCTGAGAGAAAAAAATCCTATGGGGCCCAAACAAGATAGGAATTTCTGATGAAAAATTCCAACAGACTTTTTTCATCAGAAATTCCTATTGTGTGTACAAGGCATTACAGTTTAGCTGAGATGAACAAATAAAAAATAATAATTGAAGAGCAAAGATCTGTTTTATTTATCTTTAATAGAGATAAAAAGAGATCACATCACCAACCATCAGGGTTAATGGGAAGGATCGGAGCTCAGACTGGTTGACTTTCCCCATCAGCAGATATCATGTGACTAAAGATCTGGAAAAGCATTTTCTCCAGGCAAGTATTCCTATCTATTGTTCTTAAACCGCCAAACAAGATGGTATCCCACGCATGGACATTAGATATTACTCATAACCTTGCTGACAATTAGTAGGAACAGTATATGTTTATTTAAAAAATGGTTTCATGTTTTGCACTGCTCATAAACTGCATGACTGACAACTTGTTGTCTATACCAGCGGTCTCCAGACTGCAGCCCAGGGGCCAGATGCACTCCTTTGCTTGCTTTTATCCAGTCAGCAACAGTGGGGCATAACTCCTCCCACTGACACCAATGACAGGCCACTATTCCTCTCGCTGGCACCGATGATGGGGCATTATTCCTCCCATGCTTAAATCCACCGGTTGTCTCCACTTGAGTCATGGAGGGGGCAGTGGCCTGACACCAGGGGCGGACTGACCATTGAGGAACTCGGGCACTGCCCGAGGGCCCCATGCCACTAGGGGTCCCATCAGTATGTAAAAATCTTGTTTTTTTTACATCTGTCCCTGATATGTCCAAAACCTACATGCTTTTGATGTGAAGATTTTAGCTGCCCCGCCTCTGTACTGCCACCTGGCTTGGTGGCCATCTGTAAGCCCGGGGGCCCCATAATCTTCTATTGCCCGGGGGCCCCATGAGTTGTCAGTCTGCCCCTGCCTGACACCCCCCCAGCGTGTGGCACCCAGGGTGGCCTGCCTCCCCCCCCCAATTAGTACGCCACTGCATGAGGATATTGTCTTCCTCCTCCTTCTCCTGTTTGGGCCAAGCACTGCACCCTGGAAGAAGATGGCATGCTCCTTAATACCCGGAAAAACCAGCTGTGGAGAGGGCCGAGACCCCCTGATAACCGATATGAAGACAGCAACTTCCATCTGTTGTCATAGGTATAGACTCACCTTGCCTTTACCCTGCACTTTATTATTGATTTGTGAGGCTGCCCATTACAGTAATGAGCCAAAATGAAAGCACAGAAAAAAGAAGTAGGCAATAGGTAATGCTGGCAACCATGTAAAATGGTCTCTATTTGTATAGAAGAGCACCTTGGAATCTGATGAGCTATACAGAGAGCCAAACATTACATTACATTAAAAAATGCCTTTTATAAGCTAGGGTTAGTTAAATATATTATACAGTACAAAAGTGCAAAGGCTTTAGACAAGTGGGAAGAAATGCTGTAAAGTAAGAATGCTTTCAAAAATATATTTTTTTATTTATTTATTTATTTATTTGCTCTGTGCCTCTGTGATAAGTGGATTTAATGGGAGTGGTTTCATAATTATCTATCAGCTGTGCACCTGCACAGCACTAATGAGGAAATCTGATGGGTCTGCATTCCTTTAGGCCTCGTACACACGATCAAATCTGTCCGCTGGAAACGGTCTGCTGGACCGTTTCAGCAGACAGATTCGATCGTGTGTACGGCCGAGCCGACGGATTTGGCCACCCGACAGATTTCAAAGCATGCTTTGAAATCTATCGGGTGGGAATCCGTCCGCCCGACATGTCTGCTGGTTAGTACACTTACCAGCAGACATGTCGTCCCGCACCGCCGCCGAATGGATTCAGCGCATGCGCGGAAGTGTTTTACTTCCTGGTGCGGTGACGTGGCGGCGTCAACGTCACCGCCACGTCACTGACACGTCAGCGCGCCGTCTGCTGGCGGGGATTTTAGTTTGCTCGTGTGTACACGCGAGCAAACCAAAATCCCAGCAGACAGATTTGTTCAAATCTGTCGGACAGACAGATTTGAACAAATCTGTCTGCTCGTGTGTACGAGGCCTTAGACATGTTCGTACAGGGAGTATCTCGCAAAAAAATGACATTTTTGTTGCAGGGGGTGCCTGAAGTCTGACTTCTATCTTAGGCAGACTTCTGGGAAAATTGGTGAGCCAATCACACAAGCAGGAAATTGTGTTTCTAGGGGATACAGAGCACCTCCAGGTAGCCATATTGCATTGCATTTACAGAAAAAATTACAGCGACTGCAGATTGAAAAGGAAAGGTAATTGTTAATAACATTCAATTACAATATGACTTGTGTTGCAATTGTATACACTATATTATTTTTTCTTTATTTGCAATTTTTTTCCCCACGAACGTAGAGTTACCCTTTAATATATTGTCACCCAATATGGTTGGTAACTAGACAAGCATAAAATGGATCAACAACGATAATAACACAATTCTGCATGCAAAGTGTTTAACAGTAATGGCACGTACACACAACCGTTTTTTTTTAACCTGATCATTAAAAGGGCCTTGCCAACATACGATCGTGAAAAAAAAATGCTCTAGCAAAGCACAGTGACGTACAACACGTACAACGGCACTATAAAGGGAAAGTTCCATGCGGATGGCGCCACCCTTTGGGCTGCTTTAGCTGATTGCGTGTTAGTAAAAGACGATTTGCGCTTTTCAGTCTGTTACAACGTGATGAATGTGCTTATTCTATTACGAACGTTAGTTTTACCAGAACGAATGCTCTTGTCTCATAACTTGCTTCTGAGCATGCGCTTTTTTTTCACGTCGTTAAAAACGTTGTGAAAAAATAGAGCATGTTCAAAATTTTAAATGGCCATTTTTTAGATCGTAAAAAATTCTCTGGAGCTCACACACAATCGTTTTTAATGACATAAAAAAAAAAAACGGTTGTGTGTACGCGGCATAAGGACTAGGCATAAGATGACATATGGCATTCAGATTATCATAAGTAGCAAGGCCACTTCAAGTGCAGCAGTGAGCAGTAGTACATTTTAATCAATATATAATTGATTATACCGCACCTATATTACATCTTTACCTCATCCTTACAGCATTTATTTTGCATCTATATTGCATCTATACTGCACCTTTGTAGTACAGATATGTGTGTACCGTTACTGCATCCTTACTTACTGGTTTATTATGACTGTCAATAAGTGCACCAACGCTTCTTAAAGGGTCCCAACAATAGCCGACAGAAGAGCAACCTGAAAGGCTGCCCCCAACCAAGCTATTCTTCTAGCCTCCTGCTAATTATTTGGTTTAAGGGTGCTTCCATCCAGTAAGCCTAGGCCTAACATTCACCAGTAAGGCACCTTGGCAGTATAGCCTCCTGAACTACATTACTGTCCATTGCTGCCCTTTGGTGACTGTGTTACTGTTTATTAGGGATGAGCTTCGAGTTCGAGTAGAACTCATGTTCAACTCGAACATTGCCTGTTCGCCAAACAGCGAACTATTTGGGGTGTTCGCGGCAAGTTCGTGTGAACTTTAGAACCCTGTTAATGTCTATGGGACTCGAACGTTTGAAATCTAAAGTGCTAATTTTAAAGGCAAATATGCAAGTTATTGTAATAAAAAGTGTTTGGGGACCTGGACCCTGCCCCAGGGGACATGTATCAATGCAAAAAAAAGTTTTAAAAACTGCAGTTTTTTTGTCAGCAGTGAGTTTAATAGTTCATTTAAGTGAAACAATAAAAGTGAAATATTCCTTTAGATTTCGTACCTAGGGGGGGGGTGTATAGTATGCCTGTAAAGTAGCGCTTGTTTCCCATGCTTAGAACTGTCCCTGCACAAAGTGTCATTTCTGAAGGAAAAAAAGTAATTTAAAATCCATACCAGACCTGAAGGGTCTGGAATGGATATTTGGGGGGAACCCCACATCATTTTTTTTTTATTAATTTGACGCAGGGTTCCCCTTAATATCCATACCAGACCCCAAGGTGAGTGATTTTAAATGACTTTTTTCCTTCAGAAATTACATTTTGTGCAGGGACAGTTCTAAGCACAGGAAACAAGCGCTACTTTACAGGCATACTATATATATATGTATATATACACCCCCCCCCCCGGTACAAAATTGAAAGGAATATTTCAATTTTATTGTTTCACTTTAAGCATTATTAAAGTCACTGTTCCTGAAAAAACTGCAGTTTTTTAAAACTTTTCTTGCATTGATACATGTCCCCTGGAGCAGGACCCAGGTCCCCAAACACTTTTTAGGACAATAACTTGCACATTAGCCTTTAAAATTAGTACCTTTCAAACGTTGGAGTCCCATAGACTTTAACAGGGTTCTAAAGTTCACACAAACTTTTGGTCTGTTCGCAGGTTCTGGTGTGACCCGAACCCAGGGGTGTTCGGCTCATCCCTACTGTTTATGCTGATCTAGTTATCTTATGTTATGATTAGAACCACTGAAATGAAGTGTATATGTTCCTTGATAAGATTTGTCAGATATCAGATATTGTTTTAAAGTTATGAACCCAGCATTGAAGATATGAAATTAAGTTTCAGAAGTTACCATTTAAAGATGAAAATACAAAGGACTATTATAAAAGCAGCCTTGGCTCACTCATCATTCTCACTCCACCCCCCCCCTGCTGCATTCCTGAATATCTTGCCTTAAGTTTCGAGAGGAAGTAAAACCATCCCCCATTCCCAGGAATGTGTGTCTCGTGACCAAGAGAGGACTGATCGAAGAAGCTGACAATTTACTTTTTTTATTCCTGTATGAGCTGACCAATCAGGGTCGCACACCGAGTACAGGAGGGAGGGTTTACTGGGTTAATGGGTGTGAATTGTATGATGTGAACCAATGAGAAGATCTTGTATGTTTAATAAAACAGGAGCTGTGTGAGCTCCTCAGTCTCTGTTGGCTGACCATGTTGGAAATGTGAGACATGAATCTCTTTGTCTAAAGGTTGTATGCTCTCATAGTAATTTGGAATCAGACCGGTAAAAATGGGATAGCCCTGAGTTTGTCAGGAAATCTATTAATTAATCAAAGAGTCATCATCAATTGGCGCCAACGTGCATTTGCTTTTTATCTGACCAGTCGCAATGGAAGCTTGAATGGAGAGACCCTGTTCAAGTCTGCAGTATAGCAGGCTCTCTCAATTCCATTTTTTTTTGTTCTGGCCAGTGCAAAGATGGCTAACGTCTTGAGCAAATTTTGTTTACCCATTGCACCTTTCTACCGGTTTGATGTCTGTGTTTTCTGTTTGAAGTTTTATGTTTTATGTTAGTTTGAATGGGGCTGTTTCAGCGATTATCTGTATGGAAAGGCGGTGGCACAGTTTTCTTGTCTGGAAGCAGAGTGCGGTAGTGAGGGTGGCCCGGTTGTGTCGCAGATGCCATACCACTCTGTGTGTGACGGGAAACCAAAAAAAATGATATTAATTCACACCCAGATTTATAGAAGGTGCACTAAATATTGTATATGCAAATATGTAATATAGAGATCAGATGTGATCAATGCATGCTTGTGTGTATAATATTTACCCCCATACGGACGAAAGGAGCAAGTAGGGATTAAAGAGGGTGATATAATCACGGTTGCCTTATCAGCTTTGTGTTCCATATCGCTGAAAACATCATATTCTGTGTTTTGTTTTGCGTTTTCCGTCTATGTTTTCTGTTTGATGTTTGGAGTTATGTGTTCCGTCTGTTTGAATGTGATTATTTCTGGGGTCTGTCTGTCGGAGGTTGGTTATTAGGGGTTTTTCTTTTTTTTTCCTGACTAAGGTAGTTCAGGGGGACCTTAGCTAAGAGGAGCTAAGAGTTTTTTTGGGGGGAGATTTTGGGGACTTTCCTTGACTAAGGCAGATTCAAGGTCCTTGACTAAGTGAGTTTAAGGCGGGGTTTAATTAAGGGGTTCATTAAGGGGTACAGGGTGTTGTAACGGCCGCTAAGGGAGTTGGCTTGGGGGGGGGGCTTTTTAAGTAAGGGGTGCTGAGGGTATTTGGCTATATTATACATATGTGTATAGAGACTAAATAGTTTTTAGTTATATTTGGGGTTAGGGGTTATAGACGCTCTATAGACAGAGGGCTGAAACAGTTGTGTTCTGTATATTCAGTATATTGTGTGTTCTATGTGTTTTGTGTACTGTTTTGTTTGTTTCTCCGTGTCTTCAAGTGTTTTTTTTATATATGCATTTCAGTATGGGGGATGCCTGCAGCCCAATGCTGTGGGAGACAGACGCTTTGCAGCCAGTTTTTTTTTTCTTTTTCACTCCCATCCACCCCCCTCCCTTCAGGCTTGGGGGTTTCCCTCCCACCCTTTACCCCCCCCCCCTCTTGGAGTATCAAATTTCTCTCAGTTAACATTTGTCTGGTTTCCCTGTTCTGTAAAAAGTTTTTTAAAGAAACTTAGGTTGTTGCAACTGTTGCTTTGATAGATACATGTGTATGAGTTTTGTATGTTACATGTTCATAGCTACTGGCGGCTATATTAATGTATGAAAATAATTTTTGCTTAATTTGTAGCTTATTTCCTTCAGCTGACCTTGATGCTAAAAATTTTCTTTTTGTAGTTGAAACACAAGAAAAAGTTGGGAAGTTTCTGCTTTTCCAGTTCCAACATCTTACAAGGCATTACATAATTTTTCTGAACGAAATAAAGTGTTGCAAAGAGTTTTTACAGAGGTATGATAAAAAAGCTAAACCATTATTTGATTTGTTGAGACAAAAATATGGTGTGTTTGATAAATGGGGTCAACCCCTGACAGATGCCTTTGAAATGTTGGAATGGGATGTGCAGAATGCTCATTCATTGAGTACAATTGAAGTTGGTCTGTCTATGTCTGTTAGATTGTACACTGATTTATCAGAGAATTCGATTTCAGTTACTTTGTCGCAATTTAAAAATAGTACTCAGAAAATAATAGGATATTTCTCCAGAGGTTTGATACATATGGGAAAGACCTTTGATGCACATACTAAGCAATTGTTAAGTCTTTATTTTGCAGTTAAAGTAACAGAAAAGATTGTGAGATCTAGTAGGATCGTATTACAGACATCTGATAAATCACTAAAACTTCTTCTACAGAGAATTGATTCAGGAGAATTATATGACAGATATTGCCCATTTGTTAAAATGTTACAATCTAAATCTATACAGGTAGATTTAATAACAGAACACGTTCAGCAATGTGTACAATAGGATGTTTTTAGAAGTGCTGAAAGAGGCTTTAAGCCAGTATTTGTTGATGCTATCAAGATTCATTCAGCAGGGCATTCTATGTAGACTGTCTGCTACGTTTGCAGTTGTAGGTTGGAGGACCTCCCCCTGCCCCCCCCCTTTTACACCCCCTTTCTCCGGAAAAAAAAAGCCTGAGACACAGTTTTTTTTTCTTTTAAAGACAGGCTGCTGTATTGCAACATGTTACATGGTTATAGCAACTGACAATAATATATAAGAAGGAATTTTGGTGATTCACAGTGATTTAGATAATATCGCATACATTGTGTGATCTGTGGGGACCTGTCTATATTTCTCACTGCCTTTCACTAGCTCTGATGGTCATATGACTTATGCTTTGATACATAAAGGGCTTTTTGCCAGTTTAGCTGTTGTCATGTGATGCCCAGGCCTGTTACTATGGTTATTGCCCCTTCACTTCCCTTCCTGTTCTGCCCAAATGTTTGCTGAACGATGCCTGAATGCTCAAGGCCTTGTCCCGTCCTGCCCCATCCTGAACGCAGTTGGTGTCACCTGCTACCTGGCTGGAGGAAGCATGGGCCTGCCCGGATGCCCTCCTGCCCGATGCCATACTGGCTTCTGTGCTCTGCAGCCCAGCGGCCCTTCTTCTCTTCTTTTGCTTGTCCAGGGGGGTATATGCCATTTCGTGGACAACCACGGAAGAAAGAGAATTGATACAGGGCCGCAGGCCTTGCCTGGTGGGTGGCCGAGATGGTAGAATACGGGTGAATAAGTCCTTGCGTTCATTGCTACAGTCCTTGCGCTCACAGTCACAAATGAAGGATGAAGGCCTCTGGGTATCACATCAGAACCGTTTTATATATCACGTTTAAACGGTTTTATACCACATACCCTCAGAATTAGTGGGCATAGTATTACAGCGTGTCGGGATCCTCCGGGGTAATTGACCACGCTATAGAAAGTGCACCTCAACTCAACTCAACTCAACTACAGTATTTCCCAAGACCATTTGTTATCCCCTTTTGACATCTTGTTTGAAGACAGTCTCTAAATTAGGTTGTTATGGGCGATGACAGTTGCAATTACAGTCTGATACTTTGAAAATGATGTGACCGCTCTTGAAAAGTAATTAACTAATATTCGTGTATGAGTTTCTTGCATTTCTGATGTAGGCACCGATAGTTATCGATATCCCCTGGGTGACGATTAAAAGGTTCCTTCGCAAAAACATTCACTGGAGATGAGATATGATGGACTGTGCCACCCACATCTGAATGAAACTATATATCTTTTTTCAAATACATGTGATTGTGACCACTGGGAATCTGTGGGTTGGAATATAGCTCATATATGTGTGATATATGCCCTGATATATAGAGGGGCCCCAGACAAGTTTAAATCAAGAGATGAAGTAATTACAGGTCTTGAGTCCCATAATCACTGTGATATATCTCATAGGATAATTAGTTAATTAATGTCAGAATGTAAAGAAGTTGTATAATGAGAAAATTAAGTTTAATATGGGCTGTAAATGTTTATGAATATCTAGCCTAAACAACTGAAAATGTGTTAGGATATGATACGTCAAAGCACAAACATGGGATCAGAACAAAGGTTTAAGAGAAAATTATTGATTAAGATTGTGTAAAGAATTGTATAAAAACTCAAATGATGGTAAACAGCATGGTATTTGGTATTTAAACAGAAAATCCTACAGATCTGGTTGCAAGCAATGTTTACAACAGATTCTAAAAAAATATATAGAAAAATACTACAGTATTTCCCAAGACCATTTGTTATCCCCTTTGTCCCAAGACCATTTGTTATCCCCTTTTGACATCTTGTTTGAAGACAGTCTCTAAATTAGGTTGTTATGGGCGATGACAGTTGCAATTACAGTCTGATACTTTGAAAATGATGTGACCGCTCTTGAAAAGTAATTAACTAATATTCGTGTATGAGTTTCTTGCATTTCTGATGTAGGCACCGATAGTTATCGATATCCCCTGGGTGACGATTAAAAGGTTCCTTCACAAAAACATTCACTGGAGATGAGATATGATGGACTGTGCCACCCACATCTGAATGAAACTATATATCTTTTTTCAAATACATGTGATTGTGACCACTGGGAATCTGTGGGTTGGAATATAGCTCATATATGTGTGATATATGCCCTGATATATAGAGGGGCCCCAGACAAGTTTAAATCAAGAGATGAAGTAATTACAGGTCTTGAGTCCCATAATCACTGTGATATATCTCATAGGATAATTAGTTAATTAATGTCAGAATGTAAAGAAGTTGTATAATGAGAAAATTAAGTTTAATATGGGCTGTAAATGTTTATGAATATCTAGCCTAAACAACTGAAAATGTGTTAGGATATGATATGTCAAAGCACAAACATGGGATCAGAACAAAGGTTTAAGAGAAAATTATTGATTAAGATTGTGTAAAGAATTGTATAAAAACTCAAATGATGGTAAACAGCATGGTATTTGGTATTTAAACAGAAAATCCTACAGATCTGGTTGCAAGCAATGTTTACAACAGATTCTAAAAAAATATATAGAAAAATAGTAAAAATATTAAAATATGAAAGTTATGTTCAATCTACAAATTATATAAAAATAGTAAAAACAGAAAAAAATTTAATAAAAAACAAACGAGTGTTAAAAGTTTTTATAATGTGACGTTTCCGACAGAGCGGTTGGTTGGAGTAATTGGAGTAATTTTCTCGGAGGAAAACGCTGGTCGGTTCATGCGCAGGGACTGATCTGTGGATTTCACGAGATTTTTCTTATAAATGATCTTTTGTCAATTTTTTAGTTGAAAATGTCATATTATAATGTAATTTACATAATTTTTGGCAGATGTACAAACTAAATACGTTTAATTTTTTTTGAAAAAGGGTTACAAATTTGAAAAACAATACAATTCGATTGTATTGTATATGGTGTATCTTCCGTATAGATTGTGTACAATCTTTCCAAGCACTGGGTGAGGAACAGATGTTTTCCTTTAAGTGAGGATTAATGAGATGTGATCCTAGCTGTTGAAGATCAGGTTACGCAGCCTCACAGAAACCATGTGACTTTATACTGATGGGTTTTAAATGACTGAGTTTGTTGAGAGGTTTTGAAGGAAAAAATATATATTTGTCTAAAGTAAATATTAATTGAACTATAACAGGTTTATTATAGGGTAAAATCTTGTAATACAAGGTGATTTGTACACAATCATTTGGAGATCTGATGAAAGCCCTTATTATTAAACTAGTTTTTGCCTGATATAGAAATTTTTCTCTTTTTCTTTCTTTTTTTTTCTCTCTCTCTATCTCTCTTCCTCTCTTTCTTTTTCTCTCCTTCTCTCTCTCATTTTCTCTCTTTTTCTCTCTCTCTTTTCTCTCTCTCTCACTCTTTTTCTCTTTCTCTCTCTTTCTTTCTCTCTTTCTTTCTTTTTCTCTCTCTACTAAAATGTGGGTTTTTGCACCATTTGTCATTTCAAAGAGAATGAAACATTGTGTTAATCTGCATAGCTTAAGAAAGGTCAGATAAAATAGTGAAAATTAACCATACGATATGAACAGGTGATACAGTGTGATAGAGTCATATTTATGGATTAACCACTTAAGACCCGGACCAAAATGCTGCTAAAGGACCTTGCCCCTTTTTGCGATTTGGCACTGCGTCGTTTTAACTGACAATTGCGCGGTCTTGCGACGTGGCTCCCAAACAAAATTGGCGTCCTTTTTTTCCCACAAATAGAGCTTTCTTTTGGTGGTATTTGATCACCTCTGCGGTTTTTATTTTTTGCGCTATAAACAAAAATAGAGCCACAATTTTGAAACAAATGCAATATTTTTTACTTTTTGCTATAATAAATATCCCCAAAAATATATATACAATTTTTTTTCCTCAGTTTAGGCCGATACGTATTCTTCTACCTATTTTTGGTAAAAAAATCGCAATAAGCGTTTATCGGTTGGTTTTCTCAAAATGTATAGCGTTTACAAAATAAGGGATAGTTTTATTCCATTTTTATTATTTTTTTTTTTTTACTACTAATAGCGGCGATCAGCAATTTTTTTCGTGACTGCGACATTATGGCGGACACTTCAGACAATTTTGACACATTTTTGGGACAATTGTCATTTTCACAGCAAAAAATGCATTTAAATTGCATTGTTTACTGTGAAAATGACAGTTGCAGTTTGGGAGTTAACCACAAGGGGGCGCTGTAGGATTTGAGTGTTCCCTGTGTGTGTTTACAACTGTAGGGGGGTGTGGCTGTAGGTGTGACGTCATCGATCATGTCCCCCTATAACAGGGATGACGCGATCGATGCTGCGGCCACAGTGAAGCACGGGGAAGCCGTTTTTACACACGGCTCTCCCCGTTCTTCAGCTCCTGGTCCCGGAGCTTCGGACCAGGTCACGGGAGCGCGCCGCGGGTGCGTGCCCGTGACCCACGGCTGGGTACTAGAAACCAACGTATATATACGTTGATGTGCCCAGCTGTGCCATTCTGCCGAGGTAAATGTGCAGTAGGCGGTCCTTAAGTGGTTAAAGGGTCATCTTCCAGATTTTGGATTGATGAAAGGTGTTTAGTGGAAAGGGAGTGTTGTGTTTTTGTAGACGGATCCCTATGAGCGCACAATGAATCTTTAAGACTGAACCAAAGGCTGCTTGTTTAAACAGTCATGTGACAAGATTATTCATACTGTGTGACCAATCGGTTCTGATAACTAGTGTAAGTTAATGAATAAGTTCCTTTAGGAAATACATTTTTTAGGAAAGAGCTCAATATAAAATTAATGTTCTTCTGAAAAATTAAAATGCTTATAAAGGGAGAATACAGAAATTTGGTGAAACCGATGCTTTTATGAAATTTAAGTTAATAATGGGAATGTAGATGGAGGTTAAATGAAACATATGGCCCTAGTGATTAAGGGGGGTGCATTTAGAATGTATGGACAGTAATTTTGGGTGATAACAAATTTGTGCTCAGGTATAGCAAAAAAAATTCTGCTTATATTGGTTACGATAATGTTTTGTTGTATTGACCGTGTCCTCCATTGGCGTCCTTACCTATTAACATTTTCATTTTAGGGGGGATTGTGATAGATGTGAATCAAAATGAAAAATGTTATCTTATGTTATGATTAGAACCACTGAAATGAAGTGTATATGTTCCTTGATAAGATTTGTCAGATATCAGATATTGTTTTAAAGTTATGAACCCAGCATTGAAGATATGAAATTAAGTTTCAGAAGTTACCATTTAAAGATGAAGATACAAAGGACTATTATAAAAGCAGCCTTGGCTCACTCATCATTCTCACTCCACCCCCCCCCCCTGCTGCATTCCTGAATATCTTGCCTTAAGTTTCGAGAGGAAGTAAAACCATCCCCCATTCCCAGGAATGTGTGTCTCGTGACCAAGAGAGGACTGATCGAAGGAGCGGACAATTGACTTTTTTTATTCCTGTATGAGCTGACCAATGAGGGTCGCACACCGAGTACAGGAGGGAGGGTTTACTGGGTTAATGGGTGTGAATTTTATGATGTGAACCAATGAGAAGATCTTGTATGTTTAATAAAACAGGAGCTGTGTGAGCTCCTCAGTCTCTGTTGGCTGACCATGTTGGAAAGGTGAGTTGTGAATCTCTTTGTCTAAAGGTTGCATGCTCTCATAGTAATTTGGAATCAGACCGGTAGAAATGGGATAGCCCTGAGTTTGTCAGGAAATCTATTAATTAATCAAGAAGTCGTCATCATCACTTCAACATAGTGCTATTACTGGGTACCAAGTGTCCCTTTAGTGATTTTCTGTGATATTGCATGCATATACACTTAACATAGTGGGGTTGATTCACTAAAGGCAAATCCACTTTGTACTACTAGTGCACTGCAAGTGTATTGCAAGTGTACTTGTAAGTGCAGTCACTGTAAATTTAAGGGGTAGATATAAAATGAGGGGAAGCTCTGCTGATTTTATCATCCAATCATGTACAAGCAAAAATGCTGATTTTTATTACCATGCATGTCCCCCTCAGATCTACAGCGACTGCAATTCCAAGTGCACTTGCACTGCACATGTAGTGCAAAGTGGATTTGCCTTTAGTAAATCAACCCCAGTGTGTCATAGACTAAGCACTGATTGAGTGTGAAACGCGTCGGCTGTCCTGTTTTCTGTGATTGCTGTGACTGTACATGTTTTTGGATTTACAATAAAGACAACTTTTTTCGTTAGAAAATCCTTGGAGTGCGGCCGTCCTTCCCTCTTTTCTTCATCCCCAGTGTGTCATAGGGATTGAAGTTTTTGAGGAAGTTGAGACAGAAAACAGAGGGTCCATCCTGATAAACGGTTCCTACAAGGGTAGTACTACATTCCCTTGCAAAGTGCAAATTCCCTTGCAAAGTGAACATGCTGTTGGACTAAGGCCCTGTACACACGATCAGACATGTCCGAGGAAACATGTCCGACAGACCGTTTTCATCGGACCAGGCTGAAGTGGTCTGTTGGTCTGATGTGCGTACACACCATCGGACCAAAATCCCCTCGTACCAAAACACGGTGACGTAGAACACAACGACGTGATGAAAAAACGAAGTTCAATGCTTCCAAGCATGCGTTGACTTGATTCTGGATTTTGGTCCGATGGTTTGTGTACTAACAGGTTTCCAGCGGACAAGTTTTCAAGCATGTTTGGAAATTTTTGTCCGCTGAAACTGGTCAGCGAACATGTTCGATCGTGTGTACGCGGCCTTATGCCGCGTACACACGATCACTTTTTGTGATGAAAAAAAAACGACGTTTTATGTCACGAAACAAAACAATGTTTTTCAAACTACATTTTCCAAAACGACGTTGCATACACACCATCGTTTTTCCAAAATGCTCTAGCAAAGCGTGGTGACGTATACCATGTTCGACGGCACTCTGTTCCATTAAAGCTCCGTCTCATAACTTGCTTCTGAGCATGCGCGGGTTTAAAAACGTTGTTTTAAACGTTGTTTTGCCCACACACGATCACTTTTTGTGACACAAAAAATGACATTTTGAAAAACGGCACAAAAAATTCAAGCATGTTCGAATTTTTTTTTTTGTCGTTTTTTTGAAGACATACAACAATGTTTTACCCACACACGATCATTTTAAATGACGTTTTTTAAAACGTAGTTTTTTTTCATCACAAAAAGTGATCGTGTGTACGCAGCATTAGTGTGTACAGTTTACCAAAATGTCACCTTCTCTTCAATAAACTGTGATATTATGTAACCAGTTGTATTTTTGTTTATTGTGAAATGATTACCCCCACATGCTCACAGGTAATTTGCCTGTAGTGAAATGGTGAGGGGGTGGCTAAAACTGCTCATAGGCCTCGTACACACGATGAGATATGTCCGCTCAAACTTGTCCAACGGACAGTTTAGAGCGGACATGTCTCATCGGATTTCCGTCCGATGGCGTGTACACACCATCGGATCAAAATCCTCGCCGGCAGACAGCGTGGTGACGCGGCGGTGACGTTGTCACCGCTACGTCATGCACCAGGAAGTAAACACTTCCGCGCGCATGCGTCGGATCCATTCACAGGATACGACGCATGTGCGGGAGGATATGTCCGCTGGTTTCCCGTACTAACCAGCGGACATATCCGACGGACAGGTTTGTAGCGGACAAATTTCAAAGCATGCTTTGAAATTTGTCCGATGGACAAACCTGTCCGCTAGCCCGTACACACGATCGGATTTGTCTGCTGAAACGGTCCATCGGACCGTTTTCAGCGGACAAATTTGATCGTGTGTACGCGGCCATAAGGTGGAAACACATTTGCAAAGATAATTGGCTATTTACAAAGACAAGGCCAGAGAAATATTGTGATACAGTGTATAATACAGAAGTATTAGCTGAGGATGTGTGGGAGTACAGCATCGAAAATTAAACTTCTAATGGATACTGTGTGCTACTGTTCATGATTATCTCATTCATTAGATTTGCTTGGACAACATCAGCAGTTTCCATTTAGTAGAATGTGCAAGCTGGAATTCAGAATTAGAATGAGGGTGACACCTAGAATAACCACAACTCCTTTGTCTCTATTAAAGCATTGCTGCTAATGTCATTAAAATATTTTCGGATGTTAATTAAGCTTTTAGAAAGTATAAGGTCTTTTCTGTTCATTCAAAGTAATTTATCTTTAGAGAGCATTATACAAGTTCCTACAAGTTTTTTCCAATAGAGTAAAGACTTTGGCGAACAGAAGGTATTCACACATTACCCTCTATCGCTTATCCTAAAAGTAAGATCATTTTTTCTAATTTCAGTATAGTGGGAAGAGTCATACTAATTATTCCTTTTCTCCCCATTTGCCAACTGTACATTCTAAACTGTTGGTGTAAAGTGATAGCACAGTTACAGCCCAAAATGTTAGCTGCATTTATTCCAAACTGCATACAGCTGTTTCATACACAGGACAAGGGGGATCTCCTGCCCCAGGTGCATTCATTTTATTGAAGGTAAGAGGTCTGCATGTTCTTTCCACTACAAGACTACAAGGTGTCGTGAAAGCATCATCACTACTCATGTCAGCCAAGTCCTGAAAGTAGTAAGGAGAGATTCGGGAGTAGGTGCAGGCTTTGATCTCTCGTCACCTTCTCCTTAGTACCAGTGCAGTGCTCCTTTATTAACAAGTTGATCACCAGCAGCTTTGTGTACATAATACAGGAGCTGTGTGTACAGGAGCACTGCACTGGCAGGAAGGTGGAGAGGAGAGAGAACACAGCCCCCAGCCCAGTACTAAAATGTGTCCAGTAGAGAAGGAGAAAGCTGGGAGGAGGCAGGGACGAAGTTCTTTCTACCCCTCCAGCTCCTCTTTCCTGCCAGTGCAATGCTCCTGCATTCCTGTGAACATAGCTGCCAGATTCCAAATATAGGAGCACTTTAAAGCGTTCCACCCCCCACAAAAAGTTTAGCTGCTGACTTTTAATAATCAGACACTCACCTGTCCCACGGTCCAGCGATGTGGGCGTAGGAAGCCCTGTTCCTCTCCCCCTCCTCTCTCTGACCCCAGCATCCTTACTGGGGGCACGCAGCTGTGGCTTCACAGCCGGGCATGCACTGCACATGTGCGAGCCGCGCTGCGCGCTGTGAATGGCCAGGCAATCTTCTGGGGCCTGTGACGTGTCCCGGAAGATTGCAGGGAGGGAGGGAGAGAGGTGATCTTTCTTCCGTCGCCACGGATCACCGGGAGAAAGTGGGAGCTGGATTCCCCAGAAAATAGGGTATCCTCCCCCCCAAAAAAAATGACATGCCAAATGTGGCATGTCAGGGGGGCCACCATCAGTTAAAGCGGAAGTTCTATTTTTGGCTGAAACTTCGATTTAAAGCGGAGTTCCACCCAAAACTGGAACTTTCGCTTTTCAGAACCCTCCCCCCCTCCGGTGTCACATTTGACACCTTTCAGGGGGAGTCACGCCCCTTCGCGTCACCTCCCCCCTGCTGTCTTCTGGGAAACAGAGTGTTCCCAGGAGAGACCGGGGACCAGTGACGACACACCGCACACTCGCGCATGCGCAGTAGGGAATCGGGCAGTGAGTCCGCAAGGCTTCACTTTTTGATTCCCTCACCGAACATGGCGGCAGCAGCATCCGAGGACCACTGTACTCGCTTCACAGATTAGAACTTCAGAGATGGCGCCAGCTTGCACTATACAAACAGTGTAGCACAAGCCGGCGGGGACTCTTTTCGTGCTGCCCCCCTGGAAAGTGCTGCCCTAGGCTTTGCTCAGACTATTTTATGCCACAGCATTTGTGTGCGTCCAGTGTTAAAACGTCAAAAGTAGCTATTTTCCAACACTTTTTTCTAACAACGTATCAGCTACTAAATACCTTGTAGCTAGGTGATCTGATATAAACAACCCATTGCTTCTCCCTAATCTGTGCAACTAGATACTTCATTGTAACTGGCATGTGCGCTCTGCCTTTTGTTTTTGACTCTGACACAAAGAGACCAGCAGAGGCAGAGAACACAGCAGGAAGGTCCCACAATGCCACTGTGCACTTCCAGGCCCATGCAAAATTGTTGGCAGATCCAGAGCTGCACAGTGATTTTGAGACAAGCAAGTGGCTGCCTGGAGTAGGTTCCCTTAGGTTTGTACATCATCTGGGGGAAACGGAGAGCAGTTTGACATGTTTGACCTGGGCGCTGGATGACTTTGTCCCCGACGCTGTTCATGCATTATGGACGCTAAGGCTTGTATTGAATAGAGCTTGGGACCCAACTATCAACCTACTATCCTGAAATGAGGAATAATCATTTTATGTTTGTCCTAAGAAGGCTTTGCTGTGCTATAGACTGATTCAGTGAAAGGATTTTTGGTTTCCATTTATCCCTTGTCGCCATAACGTTCATGGTTATACTTGTTGGGTCCCAAGCCCTTCTCCATACAAGCCATGATTTCCATACCCATTCCATGGTACCACCACTTACCGAGAACCCCCACCCCAGTGAATACCTACCTCTCTTTGGCAGTGCTGGCCTCCAAAAATATTTAAATCTGGCTACATAAATCTCTTCCAGCACAAGCAAATAAAAAATAATAATATAGCATACATAATTGTTCACAAGCCCTATTGAAATGTAATGTTATTAAAAATTATCTATTTTTTTTTAATCTAGACCCTCTGTAATTTTTTGTTAAATTCAATGCTGTATGGCAACCTGGAAGTGCCCTGTACTTTGTCAGTGTACAGAACATTCTCAGAAATGTAATTGACTGTTCTTGTGATCAGCTCACTCATAAAAATGCATCAGATGCACTGCTGGCCATTAGACTTGTGCATGGCGGAAATTTCGAGCTTGCGGTCCATTACGACAGATGGATTTCCTGTTCTCGTTTGTTTCTGGCGCAACGCCAATGTCATCTTAGTGTGCCTGGCTCCAGTCAGCTTGTTTGGCTTTTCCCTGTCCCATGCTCCAGAGGCAGACATCACAACACACTGCCTGTGATATACTGTAGTGGAGTTCACACCCACGACTAACCACAGAGCCATCCGCTTGTCCCAAGAGCACTCTGCTATTGCGATCTTCTTTTTAGATATCAGCCAAGCCCGACTAACAGCTGGGGGCTGTGAGTTAACCATCTCTCCTTGATTACCGGGCTTCTATTGTCATAAACAAGGATAACTATATTCTTTCCATGTTTATACCTGCAAGCTGAACGGTTGATGTTGACCCTTCCCCATCCAGATGTCACAGTGGTACCAGTTTTTTTTTTTAAACAACAGTTCTTTTTATATCAGTATCTATATTAGCCATGTGCTTCTATGACTGTCTTTGCAATCTCTGCAAGTTTTTAATATTGGCAGTTGCTGTTTATTTATTTTTTTAAAGTGAAATAAATTAACTTTCTACTTTGTTTAAGGACTACAATTGTTAATGCTCTACCCATAGAGTGCTGCTTCTTTGTTTTTGTAAAACAGAGTCAACCTGCTCTTTCATTAGACTTTTAACAAATCATGCCGATTTACTTCGTTATTTTCGTTATAAATAATTTCTTTGGTATTTGTTGAAATTCCTTATTCAAAATTTAACCAAATTTAGATTCATTACAAAACAAATTGAATGTGTATAGTGGCCATATATCCAATTTTGTGTAAATAGTCAAGGGATAAAAAAAAAATGTGATGAATAATATACAAATTAATCAGACTATCAATAATGTCATATGGAGGGAGCAAATATCACCCCATTCATCTGTAGACATAGGCCCGGATTCACATACATCGGCGCATATATATGCCGCCGTAGCGTATGTCTTTTAACCGATTGGACCCCCCCCCCCCGGTACTTGCGGCGGTCCCCGTGGCTTTGGAGCGATCCGGGACAAGGGGGCGGCTGTTCATTTTTGTCCGCCCCCCCCCCCCGGATCACTCCCAGCCAATGCGCGCACACCCGCCCTCTTCCTGTAGGCACATTAGCCACCCTCCCCGATCACCCCCCCACCCCTCTGTCACTGAATGCAGTGATCATATATTTACTGATCACTGCATTTAGTGTCAGTGTGACAGTTAGTGTGACAGGTAGTTAGTGTTAGGTCCAGGGTAGCCCCCATACCCCCCCTAATAAAGGGTTAACCCCTTGATCACCGCCCATGTTAACCCTTTCACCCCCTATTGCCAGTGTCACTAAGCGATCTTTTTTCTGATCGCTATATTAGTGTCACTGTTGCCGCTGGGTAGCTAGTTTCTTTTTATTGCGATTTTTTTTTTTTACTAAAGACATGTGGCTGAATACATTTTGGCCTAAATGTTTGACAAAAATGTAGTTTATTCGATTTTTCTTATAACAAAAATTAAAAAATATTGTTTTTTTTTTTCAAAAATGTCGCTTTATTTTTGTATATAGCGCAAAAAAAATTAATCGCAGAGGCGATCAAATACCATCAAAAGAAAGCTCTATTTGTGGGAAGAAAAGGACGCAAATTTTGTTTGGGAGCCACGTCGCACGACCGCGCAATTGTCTGTTAAAGCGACGCAGTGCCGAATTGTAAAAACGCCTCTGGGCATTTAGCAGCATATTGGTCCGGCCCTTAAGTGGTTAAGCTATGCTGGCGCAGCACGGAGAGGGAAGCATGGAATTCACAAAGCAAATTCTCCCAACTCTGCGCCAGCATAGAGTATATTCGTAGGCGTAAGGCAGTGTAGGTGGAAGTGAGCGTGATACATGGTAATGAAGCGTGACCCCATGCAAATGATGTGCCGAGTGCTAGGCAAGTACTTAAAACGAACGGCGCATGCGTCGTCCAATGGACATATCCCAGTGCGCATGCTCACAATCACGTCGAAACAACTGCCTAAGATACGTCGAATCACAGCCTATGTCGTGAACATAACCTACGCCCAGCCCTATTCACGTACAACGTAAACTACGTAAAATTTGATGGCATTCGATCCCTGGCCCATACCTTTGCATGAGTTGCGCCTCCTATATGGGGAATAACTTTATGCCGGATGTACGACTTACGCAAACCGCGTATATTATGCGCTGGGCGCAAGTACGTTCGTGAATGGCCGTATTTGACTCATTTGCATCGAAAATCAGATGGGAGCGCCACATGCAATCAGCGTAAATATGCGCCCACTATACGCCGGCGTAGGAAAGTTATGTCAGGCGGCTGAAGCCTATTTTTCGACGTATCTTGCTTTGTGGGTCGGCGCATAGATACGACGGCGCACATTTGTACTTACGTCAGCGTATCTGGAGATACGTCGGCGTAAGTGCTTTGTGAATCCGGGCCATAGTTGGCTTTTGGCCTTTAACCACTTGCCGACCGCCCGCCGTCATATTACTGTGGGAGGTCAGCACGCCTGGGCGAGAGCCCGTAGCTATACGTCCGCTCTTTTTGATGGCACGATGGCCACCGGGCACGCGCGATTGCTCGTTACAGAGAGGTGACCTAGAGCTATGTGTGTAAACACAAAGCTCTCGGTCCTGTCAGCGGGGGAAACGCTGATCTTCCGTTCATACAATGTATGAACGGAAGATCAGTGATTTCCCCTAGTGAGTCCACCCCCCCCCCCCCCCCCATACAGTTAGAACACACCCAGGAACATATTTAACCCCTTCCCCACCCCCTAGTGTTAACGCTAATTGCGATTTTTTTTTTTTAGAAAAATATGTAGAAGAATACGTATCGGCCTAAACTGAGGAAAAAAAAATGTTTATATATATTTTTGGGGGATATTTATTATAGCAAAATGTAAAAAATATTGCATTTTTTTCAAAATAGTCGCTCTATTTTTGTTTATAGCTCAAAAAATAAAAACCGCAGAGATGATAAAAAAGAAAGCTCTATTTGTGGGAAAAAAAGGACGCCAATTTTGTTTGGGAGCCACATCGCACGACTGCGCAATTGTCAGTTAAAGCGACGCAGTGCCGAATCACAAAAAGTGCTCTGGTCATTGGGCAGCAATATGGTCCGGGGGTTAAGTGGTTAATGCAAATGGGGTTTTAACCAGCTTAGTCTGTAAAGTGAAAGTAGAGAATGGAAATTAACCCCTTTAGCATCCTCCAACTTAAAAACTCCTATCAGTGGGTATTTAGAGATGGGTTTATAGTGCATCTGCATACCATGACATAATTGAAGAAATATGTAAAAGATCCTATGGGGTAATTCAAGATTCTCCTGCGACTGCATTAACCTCCCTGGCGGTATTCCCGAGCGTGACTCGGGGTTAACATTCAGTGCCAGAAGCGGTAACCCCGAGTCACGCTCGGGGTGCATTTTTTTTTCCCCCAAAAATTCCTGGCGATCCGGCGGGGGTTTCCCGCTGGATCGCCGGTCAGACTAGTCCCGCTGGATCGCCGGTCAGATGAGTCAGGGGAAATGCAGAGTGAGCGCAGCGGTGGTGTGGTGACATCCCGGCGATCCAGCGGGGTTTCCCGCTGTGATCGCCGGTGAGAGCCCCGGCAGAATGTATTGCAGAGTGAGCGCAGCGGTGTTCTTATCTAATCCCGGTGAGAGCCCCGCTGATGTCTTCTCTGATGTCTCCTCTCTCTTCCGTCTCCGTCTCTGTGAACCGCAGCGCCTCACAGTGGCGGAAGTGGGCGGGAGATTCAAAAAAGTTACAATGTTACAATGTAAAAAAGTAAAACACACACATAAAGTTACATGATACAGTGTAATCTGACAGGATTTCACTGTATCACCTCAGATTATTCTACACTGCCCTGGCTGCCCTTTTTGCTGTTTTATCTAACCAAAAAAAATAAAATGGCATCAAAGCGTCACTTTAGCACCTCCAAAGCGGCTTTGGATCAGATAAGTGACAGCGACAGCGACACAGAGTTCCTCGCAGAATTGAGCGACAGCGATAGCGATTCGTGGCAAGATTCGTCATACGACTCCGACTCTGACCAGAGAAGTAGCGACAGCGACGAATCTCCACTTGAGCTCAGTGAGGTGCGCACTTGGTGCCCTATTGATTGCGGTATGGATGCAGTACCACCGCCAAGATTCCCGTTTACAGGATCGCCTGGGATGAAGGTAGAAGTTGATCACAATGATCCTTTGGCGTACCTAAAATTATTTCTGACAGATGACGTCATTGAAAAGATTGTCACGGAGACAAACCGCTACAAAGAGCAGCAATCCACTACTCTGCACAGCAAGTTTTCCAGATCCAGAAAATGGGAACCTGTGAGTAAGGAGGACATATGGAAATTTCTGGGGCTAATA
Organism: Rana kukunoris; assembly: GCA_029574335.1. Classification (NCBI taxonomy): domain Eukaryota; kingdom Metazoa; phylum Chordata; class Amphibia; order Anura; family Ranidae; genus Rana; species Rana kukunoris. Next base: position 417,898,443 of record CM056053.1, read on the forward strand.
CTTCTCCAAGGGGTGGTGGGTAAACCCCTGCAGAGATGGTACTGGACTAAAAATAAATTGCTGGCAACCCCATTTTTTGGCACCATCATGTCCGAGTACCGATTTTCCCTCATAATGAAGAATCTACACTTCACCAACAATGAGGACTTTGACGAAGCCACACATCCAGCGCCCAAACTGAAGAAAATCTGGGAAGTATTCCAAATGATTATAACAAATTTCCAGCAGGCCTATGTCCCAGACCGTGACATCAGCATTGATGAAAGTCTGATGGCTTACAAAGGTTTAAGTAAGTATTTACTAAGAATTGCAGGCCTACAATAAATAACACCAAATTTCCATACAAAAAAATGGTACCGCTTTTGGAACAAAATTCCAGACAGAATCATACCGCTAGGGAGGTTAAGGGGAACATTGGGCCAAATTCACAGAGCGATTACTCCTGTCTATCTCGCGTTAGACTGGAGTACTTTCGAATTACGCCCGTTTTTTCACTACTCTGAAACCTCAAACCATGAAATTACGGCTGTGGGCTTCAATCCGACTGGTTTACGTGTTCGTACGCCTTCCGATCTACGCTGCAATAAAATTGCGGCCGCTGGGTGGAGTTCCTGTCGTTTTCCGCGTCGGGGTATGCAAATCTCTTACGGCATCTTTAGTCATCTTTTTGCCTCGTAAAGTTATACCAGCTTTTTGCTGGTCTAATATTAGACAGCCCATGTTAAGTATGGCCGTCGTTCCCGCGTCGATTATCAACGTTTTCCGACGTCTTTTTTTATTTTTGACATAAAACGTCCGGGAATAGGAATGTCCGTAAACGACGCTACTCAAACAACGAATGAAGTATCGACGTTATTTCGTGCTATGCACGGCGGAAAATTTCTGAACGGAGCATGCGCAGTTCGATCGCCGCGGGGACGCGCCTAATTGAAATGCCTCACACCCCCTAATTGCGTATTTCGATTACGCGGCGAGAAATACACTACGCCGTCGTACCGTAAGGGACAAAATCTACCAGGATTCGTCGTACAGCCTGGTAAAATACGGCATCGTAGTGTATCTATGATACTCTGCGCCAATGTAATTGTATCTGAATCTGGCCCCTTATCTTTATTGTGCAAACTACTAGTCCCATCAATCCACCTTGTGAGGAAGATTAACAAGGGCTGACATTTTATGTCCAGCCTTTGTGACAATTGGGGTTTCCTCTATAGATATATAATAGAAAAAGGAGTACAAGCATGAATGGACAGGAATTGTATTTTTTGCAGGATTACCAAGTAAAAAGAAAGATTAAAAGCCTTAAAAAAAAGAGAAAACCAATGAAGCCACTACATACAAGAACTGGTAAGCTGAATTTTCTTTTTCTTTTTGAGTTTAGATAAATGACTGACCACAGAGATGAAACAAATCCTCCTACACAAGTTGTAGCTGTTTATCTGTCGTCTTCTCTTCTCAACATTCATTCAATGTGCAGAATCTTTAAGGCCGCGTACACACGAGGGGATATGTCCGCTGAAAACGGTCCGATGGACCGTTTCAGCAGACATCTCCGCTCGTGTGTATGGGCTAGCGGACAGATTTGTCCACCCGACAGATTTCAAAGCATGCTTTGAAATCTATCCGGTGGGAATCTGTCCGCCCGACATGTCTGCTGGTTAGTACACTTACCAGCAGACATGTCGGCTCCCACCGCCGCCGCGCCGCTGCCGAATGGATTCGGCGCATGCGCGGAAGTGTTTTACTTCCTGGTGCGGTGACGTAGCGGTGACGCGGCGGCGTCAACGTCACCGCCGCGTCATCGCCACGTCACGGCGCCGTCCGGCGGCGGGGAATTTGATCCGATGGTGTGTACACGCCATCGGATCAAACTCCCGATCGGACATATCCGATGGAAATGGTCCGCGGACCGTTTTCATCGGATATATCCGATCGTGTGTATGGGGCCTAAGGCTTGCCTGAGCTGTCAGAAAAAAAGGGGGCAGAGAGCTTAAAGGATTACTAAAGAATTTTTTTTTTTTTAGCTAAATAGCTTCCTTTACCTTACTGCAGTACTGGTTTCATGTCCTTATTGTTTGTTTTTGCTTTGAAGTTGCTGTAATCCTGCTCTGTTCTCCACACTTCCTGCTTGTCTGTTTCCTTATAACCACAGTGCTGGGAGCTTTCTCACGGTGGTCTAAGCCAGGGATCCTCAAACTACGGCCCTCCAGCTGTTGCAGAACTACACATCCCATGAGGCATTGTAAAACTCTGACATTCACAGACATGACTAGGCATGATGGGAATTGTAGTTCCTGAACAACTGGAGGTTCGTAGTTTGAAGACCCATGGTCTAAGCTGTCATTACTGTGTGTCTAAAACTTCCCAGAACCAATCAGATTCATTTTAAAAACAAAACACTGCCCTGGATTTGTTTGTTTTTGTTCTGTGTGTCTATTTCTACTTTGCAGAAACATGAAGCCGGTGACGCGTCATATTCGGCTCCCCCATCACAGACTGCTCTGGAAGTGCTGTGGTGGCCAACTGCGCATGCGCGATGCATTCCAAACGCATCTGCGATGCGTTCCAATGCATTTACGACACTGCACACCAGCGAAGCCGTCATTCAGAGCGACGTGGACTTAGGGGAAAGGCATAAACAGTAGGCCAGCAAGTGTAGTCAAACTGTCCCAGGCCACCCTAACACTCAAGGTGCTTGGCACTAGAGCCAAAATGATGGTGCTACTGGGATGTCCAAAGACCTATACACAACTAGAGGACATAAAGATAAGATCCTGACTGCACCACAAGGATCTGGGCTGCTCTGTGCAAAACCAACTGCACAGAGGAGGTAAGTATGACATGTTTGTTATTTAACCACTTCCATACCAGGCAGTTACACACCTTCCTGCCCAAGCCAATTTTTAGCTTTCAGCACTGTCACACTTTGAATGACAATTGCGCGGTCATGCTACACTGTACCCAAATTTTTTTTTACCATTTTGTTCCCACAAATAGAGCTTTCTTTTGGTGGTATTTGATCACCTCTGCGATTTTTATTTTTTGCGCAACAACTAAAAAAAGACCGAAGATTGTATGTTTTCTTCTTCAATTACGGGCACTGATATGGCGGCACTGATGGGCACAAATGAGGTGGTACTGATGGGCACTGATGAGGCTGGACTGATGCACACCGATGAGGCAACACTGATGGGCACTGATAGGCAGCACTGCTGGGCACTGATAGGCGGCACTGGTATGCAGCACTAATGGGCACTCATAGGCGGCACTGATGGGCACTCATAGGTGGAACTGATGGGCACTCATGGGTGGCATTTATGGGTGGCACAGATGGGCACTGATAGGTGGGCACTGGGCATATATGGGCACTGAGGGGTGGCACTGATGGACACTGAGGGGTGGCACTGATGGCATTGCTGGGCATCACTTCAGTCAGTGCCCATGTTGCCAGTCAGTGCCCATTTGTGGGCACTGATTGGCATCTATTGTGCTAATTTTTATTTATTTTTTTAGTTTTTTTATTGTTTCCTATTATTGCTGTATTAGGTCCTGGCTGCTTCCCTGGTGTCAGGAGAGCCGCCGGTCATCTCTCCTATACTCCCATCTGACACCTTGCCAGCACTCCTCCTTCCACAGTTCCTCACCTTGTGATCATTTCCTACTTGTCAGCCAGCTCTTTCTGGCTATTTAAACTGCCTGGTTCATTTCTTCAATGCCTTCTCCTTGGTCAACATATCTGAAGGTTCTCTGTTGTGTTCCTGTTAAGACTTGCCTGGCTGAGCCAAAATGATGGTTCTACTGGGATGTCCAAAGACCTATACACAACTAGAGGACATAAAGATAAGATCCTGACTGCACCACAATTCAAGCTCCATTCCTGTTCTCTTGTGGCCTGAGCCAAATGCCCCAATTTTCCCTTCATGAGAAAATGCCGTCTGTACACACTCTAGAAGCCTTGGTGTTCTACATATCCAGCGTTCCCCATTTGTTACAATAAGAATAACAAGTGTAACATTTCAGTGGCATCAAATGAACATAATTATATTGACTTTGCCAATTTCATTATAAAGAAGCAAGGCACGGTTAATTACAATGGATTATTTCTATATGGAAATGAACGCTAGGGATCCAACATAAATGAGAGAAACACAACATATAATGCAATTACATCGCCATTGTGTTGTGACCCAGGAATCCTTGGCTGGCACAGATAACTGGCATCAGTCACAGCTCCTCTCTTCTCACACTCTCTAGCTGCTCGCTATTCTTTTGCACACAACATTGCCTTCTCTGACACTTTAAAGTGGTTCCTGGGATTTGGATGTCTCCAGTTATGTCCCTCAATGCACTACACACAGTTGTCCTGAGACGCATGACTCGTCCAGATTGCAAAAATCGGTTTTTCACACCCCGGTAATCTTTGGATGTTGTATGAAATTTTCTGAACAGTCAGTCGAACAGTGCCATCAGCTTCACCAGCTGATTTATTGCAAAGTAAAAGGAGAAAAAAAATCACCAATACAAAGCTTACACTGGTCCAGCTTTCAAGTTGTAAAGAATTTTCATGCCGCTTGCACAGAGATTTTGAAGGAACAAATCCAGCTTTAATTTTAATACATATTCACTCTTTGGTGCCATCTCCGGTATGCCACTCTCCAGCATCGTTTATGAGCGTGCCAAAGAAATTAATGAGATTCTGCAGCAGCTGTAGAAGAGAATGAAGGCTGCATGGGAGGAGGTATTCTGAAAATAAAACTTTATACCATTATATTTTATATTGGTTAAGGTTAATATTGTTTATCTGTTCTGTCATTCAACAGATGTTAGAAATATTTTGGTATATTTACAACCAGATTCTAGAATGCAATGTAATGAATGAAATATAAAAAAAAAAAAACATAGCTGCAGACAACAGAGAGAATTAATTTTATCCAAGAAAAATTGCCCTTATTAAATCCTTGTCTACCAAGGTACGTTTATCAAAGGCATGATACGCAAAGGGTTAAAGCAAGCTCACAGGTGCTGCTTGAATCTTTAAAGGAGTTGTAAAGGCAGAACATTTTTTTATCTTAATGCCACCTATGCATTAAGATAAAAAACCTTTTGTGTGTAGCAGCCCCCCCCCCCCCCCCCCCCCCGATTACTTACCTGAGCCCCATCTCTCTCCAGCGATGTTCACAAGCCGTCCAGTACACTCCTCCTCATTGTCTGAGACACAGCAACGGCACCATTGGCTCCCACGGCTGTCAATCAAAGTCAGTCAGCAAATCAGGGGAGAGAGAGGGCGAGCCTAGTCGGGGCTCCTTGTCTGAATGGGCACACAGAGCTCTGGCTCAGTTCCAGTGCCCCCATAGAAAGCTGCTGGCTATGGGGGCACTCAGTAGGAGGGAGGGGCAAGGAGCAGCAAAGAGGGACCCGAGAAATAGAGGATCTGGGCTGCTCTGTGCAAAACCAACTGCACAGAGGAGGTAAGTATGACATGTTTGTTATTTAACCACTTCCATACCAGGCACTTACACACCTTCCTGTCCAAGCCAATTTTTAGCTTTCAGCGCTGTCACACTTTGAATGACAATTGCGCGGTCATGCTACACTGTACCCAAACATTTTTTTATCATTTTGTTCCCACAAATAGAGCTTTCTTCTGGTGGTATTTCATCACCTCTGCGATTTTTATTTTTTGCGCAACAACTAAAAAAAGACCGAAGATTTTGAAAAAAAAAATAGTTTTTATTTTTTTCTGTTAATTTTTTTGTAAATTAGTATGTTTTCTTCTTCAATTACGGGCACTGATATGGCGGCACTGATGGGCACAAATGAGGTGGTACTGATGGGCACTGATGAGGCTGCACTGATGCACACCGATGAGGCGACACTGATGGGCACTGATAGGCAGCACTGCTGGGCACTGATAGGCGGCACTGGTATGCAGCACTGATGGGTACTCATAGGCGGCACTGATGGGCACTCATAGGTGGAACTGATGGGCACTCATGGGTGGCATTTATGGGTGGCAAAGATGGGCACTGATAGGTGGGCACTGGGCATATATGGGCACTGAGGGGTGGCACTGATGGACACTGAGGGGTGGCACTGATGGCATTGCTGGGCATCACTTCAGTCAGTGCCCATGTTGCCAGTCAGTGCCCATTTGTGGGCACTGATTGGCATCTATTGTGCTAATTTTTATTTATTTTTTTAGTTTTTTTATTGTTTCCTATTATTGCTGTATTAGGTCCTGGCTGCTTCCCTGGTGTCAGGAGAGCCGCCGGTCATCTCTCCTATACTCCCATCTGACACCTTGCCAGCACTCCTCCTTCCACAGTTCCTCACCTTGTGATCATTTCCTACTTGTCAGCCAGCTCCTTCTGGCTATTTAAACTGCCTGGTTCATTTCTTCAATGCCTTCTCCTTGGTCAACATATCTGAAGGTTCTCTGTTGTGTTCCTGTTAAGACTTGCCTGGCTGATGTCCTTTCTGGTTCCTGATCCTGTTTGCTGTCTCTGACTACGCTGATCTCTGGCTTCCTGATTTACTGGCTTGCACTGACTACCCACTTTAATTACCGCACCATGGCTAAATTATCACTACGTTTACTAGGGTTGTCCCAATAACACTTTTTTGAGATACTTTTTTTCAAGTACTCGCCGATACCGAATACCGATCCTTTTTTTGTCATGTGACAGGTTTTTTTTTTTTTTTTTACACAATGTTTATTAAAAAAAAAATTACAGTTTTTTTTTTTTTTTAAATGTTTTATTTTTTTTAGAGAGAGGGGGGTAGTGGATTGTCAGTGTGTTTTTTTATTATTTTTATTATTATTATTATTATTATTTACATTTTATTTTTTAAATTATTTATTGCAATTTTTTTTCTTTTTTTAATTAGCCCTGTTGGGGGGCTTTGGTGAGATATCAGGGGTCTTAACAGGCCTCTGACATCTCTCCTTTACGACAGAGAAAGGGACTAGGGACACAGATTCCCCAGTCCTTTTCTCTGCAGCCTCAGCTGAAATGAATGGAGAAAAGCTTCTCTCCATTCATAAACTGAAGCATTGTAAACACAGGTTACGATGCTCAGTTATGTGAATGGACAGAGTCAGTGATCACTGACGAGGGGAAGACATCACAGGGGGAGAGCGGCACGGACGGGGAGAAGACATCACGGGGGGAGAGCCGCACAGAGGGGGAGAAGATATCATGGGGGGAGAGCGGCACAGAGGGGGAGAAGACATCACGGGGGGAACAAGATGGCACAGGGGAGAAGACATCACGGGGGAAAAGACAACACAGAGAAGACTCCCCCCACCACCCGATACCTGACTGTATAAGTATCGGGTGAAGCATCGGAGTACTTCCCCTGAGTACAAGTACTCTGGAAATGCTTGGTATCGGTCCCGATACCGATACTAGTATCGGTATCGGGACAACCCTAACGTTTACTATTTGCACCATTTTACCACTATATTAAAAGGTGTGATTTTCACTGAAATGTCTATCTGCATATGATTCGTGGTTCCTGACAGCAGACCCTGCACTTTCCTCTGTATAACTTTGCAAGTGCAGCAGCTGGTTGATAATTATGATACCACTCCCATTAGACTTACTTTTTCATATGGGTTAAGACAAACAAACAGGATTTTTTCAGAATAACAAAAGGTAGGAATCTGCAGCAAAGTTAGTTAAAATCCTTGTAATGTACATGGCTCACCCCAGTGGTGGTGCATCCATAAGGGCGATTGGGTGCAGCCCCCTCTCTCCTGCCCCCCTTCTCTATGATCATAGGCTTTAATAGACTTCAAAATAGGTGAACTGTGAGCGCCGTGCTGTGTTAGAAAAGCAAATGACTATTCACTTTCCTAATACTGAACCGCCTCTCTGCCAATCAGGTGCTCGGGTCTGTTACCCATCACCTGATTGGCTAAAAAAACAGGCACTGTGATTGGATGCCTATCAGGAGGAGAGGACAGGAGAAGACGTATGTAGGGCACCACTTGCCGCCATCACCCGCTGCCCCACAGAGACAGGGTAAGTGCCAGGCGGGCGGTGGTGTCCCTAGTGGCGACATTCAATGGGCACAGTGGCAGCAATTGATGGGCACAGTGGCAGCAATTGATGGGCACAGTGGCTGCAATTGATGGGCCCAAGAGAAAGGGAATCACCGCTCCAGGTGGGTCTACTAAGCAATTAAGGATTGTTCAGGATACCGAGAGTGCTGGCAATGCACTAAGCAGATAATGAAGATTTCAAAGGGATGGACAGCCGCACTCCAAAATAACTCTTTATTGATAAAAACAGTAAAAATGCACCACAAAATCACAGCACAAAATAACAGGAAAAGGGACAGCCGACGCGTTTCACACTGGTTCAGTGCTTAGTCATGGCTTAGAATCTAATGCCTTGTACACACGTTTGGAATTTCCGATGAAAAAAGTCAGACGGAATTTTTTCATCGGATATTCTGACTGTGTGTGGGCACCATCGGACCCCATAGAACATGTTTAATTTTTTTCCGATGTAAAAAAATCCTATTGGAAATTCCGATCGTCTGTGTGGAACTCCGACCGAGGAAAAACCATGCATGCTCAGAATCAAGTCGACGCACGCTCGGAAGCATTGAACTTCATTTTATCTTGTGGTGGTGTTTTACGTCACTGAGTTTTGGACAATCGGAATTTGGTCTGACAGTGTGTATGCAAGACAGCTTGAACGGAATTCCGATGGAAAATTCCATCGTATTTTATCCCATCGGAAATTCCGATCATGTGTACAGAGCATAACTGAACAATCCTTTTATAATCAATCAACTTTAGCTTTACCAAAGCTTTGTTTAATGGACCTACCTAAACTATCCAATCCATCCGTATCCAAACAGGCAAGCTCTTGCACTACATAGTTGCAGAGCTGTATCCTGGCCTAGGCCAACAAGGCCCAGGCCTAGGGCAGCACTTTGTAGGGGGGCAGCACGGAAAGAGTCCTCGCCGGCTTGCGATACACTGTTAGTGTAGAAGCAGTCTTATGGGGCGGACTGGGCTGAGAGGCAAGTTAGTCTAGCGCCCCTATAAAGCGGCCACACTGCTTCTGTTATGCAGGCGGCCGGCATTCTGCAACTGTGGGGGGGCGGGTTCTGCTGCCCCATTGGCATGGTTATATCTTCTTAGTCCTCTCCATAAAATTATCAGAAATTTGTGCTTAAAATAGAACTATAGGCAACACTTTATTTTTCATTTTGGATAGAGTAAGGGAGGGTTATAGCCCCTGTCAGTTTATTTGTTACCATTCCTGTCCCATTGCAGAGCTTTCCCTTCACTTTCTGCCCCATAGCCAAACAGGAAGTGAGAGGAAATCTATGCAAATTAAGGGGATCCATTGCCACCCCACCCGGCCCTCAGAACTAGTGTCCCAACTTGAATTTTTTCCCATAAAGGGGCATGGCCTTGACAGGAAGGGGTGTGTCATATTTAAATTAGGGGGTGCACGAGTTTAGTCAGGTCTAGGGCAGCACAAAACCTAAATACACCACTGCATAGTTGTTGGTAGATCTAAAGGGGGTTACTGTATATAATCAGTTTGTAACATGTGTGCGGAACCTAAATAACTACCTCCAGTTCTTATAGGTGGTTAACGAGTCAAGATACAAGACAAGTCTTCCCCAGTGAAAACCCTACCAGCAATAAAGCACTGTTTTCAGATAAAGTTGGGAAGAGTTAGTAGTATATAAATGATGTATGTGTTTGTTGGGAGGCTAATATTTACACAGTCACAATGAAAGATGGTTGCCAGGATAGGAAGTGTATAAATATGCGTCTTATGTGAATACAGACAGAATTATATGAATCCCTGAGCAGAAAGTTGCCGGCGAGTGTCTCCCAGCAGCCAACAGTTTCTATTAATCAGTTTCCACCTGATGCTGGTTGCTTGGAGGGTATTTAGTCTCTCCTCTGCTAGTACGCTTTGCATCAGTGTTTTTCTTTGCTGTACAAGGTCAGATGCTGTTTGCCATTTATCCTGCTCATGATCTTGCTCTTGCCCTGCATCTTGTATCCTGCTGCCTTATATCTGCTCCCCTTTTTCCTGAACCCAGACCTGGTTCCCCCCTTTCTCGCATCTCTGGTATTTCCTGCGATCTGTGTTTCTTATCTTGCACATATTGTATTATAGTTAGGTGATTAGGTATATTGTCATACAGTTAATTGTTCCTGTATATCTTTATGTTAGCCGTTTGCTGGTGTTTGGATGTCTTTTGCTTTAATAAATGCACTTTGTATATATATCTGGTTGTATAACCTATATACAGTAAATATATATTATATATATATATTTATAGTATACATATATATATATATATAACCAGTATATATACCGTAGGTTTGGTCTCAGTTTCTAAGTGTAGCCATGTAGATCTGACCATCTCTGCTCCTGATTCCTGATACAGACTTTATAATATTTCAATCTATCAAAAAAAAAATATTGGTTACAGTTCCACATCAAAATATGACATTTCTGAATTGTGTTCTTCCTTAAATCCTTACTAAACATTTTAACATGTTTCATCACTAGTCTTAAACACAGATTTGTGTGTTTTGTTTTTTTTTTGTCCATAATAAATGTGTGGAAAAACATGGTATTATGATTTTACCACAAGTGACTAATTTGAACTGAAAGATATTTGGAGCTCTTAAATCCAACCACAAACTAAAATGTTCCTGCTGAGAGTTCAAAAATCACCCACAAGCCTTTCATTTGCAGAAATATCAGCATTTTCCTTTCTATTGTATCTATTTTAATATTTAGCTTATTACTGAATCCTTTGTTAGGGAATAACATTAAAATGTAACGCCTGTCAATCAGTAATTTGCTAATGCTACCCTAGAGTCTCTACAAACTACATAGAAGTCACAGATTTGCCAGCAGTCCAATGCAGAATGATTTCAGAAAGCTTCCTCTTGTTCTCCTAGGTATCACTGCAGCTTGAGTTTGGGCAGCTCCCTTGTCCTAAACCGGGGCTATTATGTAAATGTAGTTTTTTGCTGGGCTGTAGTTAGCTCAGAGAATTGTATAGTTTTTCACCTTGTTTTTTCCTTAGCTTGCGCTGCCTTGTGATTTTTCACTGTCACTTTTATCACTGGTCATAGTATGAGATTTCAGAAACTAAACTAAGTTCTGAATATTTATATTTTCTTCAGCCAACCAGTAGGAGATTGATGCCACTGCTGCATGCTGGTATATTATATAAATATTTGGGACAGGCCATCTGCTTGCTCTTTTTCTAGGGAGTTGCTGCTGGATGGAGCTCAGCTGTTAGGCACAATAGTCTGGTTTTGGGCCTAATGTGTGGTCCTAAAGCTGTCCTGCCTGGTCTGGAGGAACCTGGTCTAGGAACAAGGCTAGTCTTTTAGATGGGCATGGTGCCTCACTTGGAGGATGCACTGAAATTTGGGAACATGCTTACAGTTTTGCCGGATCAGCCTAAGGCCGGGTTCACACCAATGCGAATTCAGTGCGGCTTAAACCGCATCTAATACGCAGAACATTTCTAAATACATTGTTTTCAATGAGGCTGGTTCACATATGTGCGATGCATTCGCACTGCGCATTTCAGGAAAAACGTGTGCGGATTTTATGCCCTGCGGTGCGGCTCAGGTGCGAATTCAGTCCCATTATCTTCTATGGGTACACAGCTGATTCGCAGATGTGTTTAGTTCTCTTCAGGAATTTCTGTCATTCAGCTCAATACACTTCTCCCCCACTCTCCTCTCACCCGGAACTTCTCCCACGTCTCCAAATTCGCAGCTAAAAACGGAGCTAATCTGCTGAACACTTATCTATCTGCAGAGATTACAGAGCTGAAATTCTCACCGCACAAGTGTGAACCCAGCCTAAAGGTTCTGATGCTGTGAAGCTGGACATTGATCTGGGGAGTTGGTAAGTGATCTGCTATGGTAGCTGGGACCCATAACCCTCACCTCTTTAATTGTTATGCAATGAAACTTTAAAACAAAATCCTTTCTCAGTCCCCCCATTTTAGCCATGGGCTCAGCCCTTGTCTCGGGGTTGTCAGAGGGGTGCTGATACCATACTGAGAAGCTTTTCTTAGGTTTTTTTCTGTCAGTAACTACTGTAAGTTGCAATGGGCAGTACTGGTATTACATGGCTAGCATATTCTTACTTATGAACATATTGATAGCTTTACGACTGGCAATACCAGAAACCCAACTATCTGCAACAAGTCAATATTTAGCAGTAGGGTGGTGGTGCAATACAGCCATGCTTGGGTGGAAAACAAGAGACCTACCACTGTGTAAGGGCAGGCAGAAAACACACTTGGCAGGATTCACAAAGCACTTACGCCGACGTACCTCGAGATGCACCGTCGTATCTATGCGCCGTACCCATAGAACTAAGATATGGCAAAAAACTGACTGCATCCGACCAACGTACCTTGCCTATGCCAGCGTTTAGTGGGCGCATATTTACGTTGGACGCATTTGGCGCTCCCATTGATTTTCGATGCAAATATGCAAATGAGGGAGATATGCCGATTCACAAATCAATTTAAAGAACTAGGCTGCAAGATGAAGGGAAGGACCTCCAAGGTGATATCCTCTGAAATATTGCCTGTGCCATGCGCAACACAGGAAAGGCAGGGGGAGATTAGAGAGCTGAATGCATGGCTAAAGACCTGGTGTAGGAAGGAGGGATTTGGGTTTCTAGAGCACTGGGATGACTTTTCATTGGGGTGCAACCTATATGCTAAAGATGGTTTGCACTTGAATGGAAGGGGGTCTGCTGTGCTGGGAGAGAGGTTTAGGGGAATGCTGGAGGAGTATTTAAGCTAGACTTGAGGGGGGAGGGTGAACTAGAATTACATCGGGCACACAGGTCAGTTAGGGGTCAGACATTAATGGAGAGTGGAATGGGGATAGATGGAGGTGGGGTTATGGCAGGTGACAAGAAAGTTCCCATGTTGCAAACAGCCATTGGAAATTATAGTGCCATTTGCACTACTAAAAATTATATGAAAAACACCAGCGAAAAATGTAACAATACATTTAAGTGTTTGTTCACCAATGCCAGAAGCCTTCCAAGCAAAACAGGTGAGTTGGATGTAATCGGTATTGCTGAAACTTGGCTTCAATCCTCACATGACTGGGCTATTAATATTCATGGCTATGCTCTCTTTCGGAAAGACAGGGTAAAAAGGAAAGGTGGAGGCGTCTGTCTCTATGTGAGAAGTGACCTCAAAGCAAGCGTGAAAGAGGACCTGGTTGATGGAGAGTGTGATGAAGTTGAAGCATTATGGGTGGAACTGCATACATATGTGCGTAGTTCAAAGTTAATCATTGGAGTTTGTTATAGACCACCCAATGTTAATGAGGAGGTGGAGACTCGGCTCCTTGCACAGATGGAAAGGGCTGCAAGGGCTGGGACGGTGATAATAATGGGGGATTTTAACTACCCACAAATTGACTGAAATAATGGAATTTCTGGGACAGTTAAAGGACAAAAATTTAAAAACCTATTGCAGGACAATTTTATGGTCCAGTTTATTGAGGCCCCAACTAGGAATGATGCTCTGTTGGACTTGGTAATCTCAAACCATGCAGAGCTTATTACTAATGTTCAGATAAAGGAACACCTGGGTAGCAGTGATCATAACTAGTGATGAGCGGAATACGCCATATTCGATTTCGCGATATTTCACGAATATATAGAAGAATATTCGCGAAATATTCGTTAATATCGAATATTCGCGATATTTTATCCAAAAAAAAATGTTGCGAATGCGAAATTGATTGCGAAATTCTCGTCAACACGCGAAAACGGAGATCATTTCCTGGATTACTAAACTAATATGCACTAAACACTAACTCTACTTACACAAACTTATATGACTAAACTAAAGCTATTTATTTTTTTTTTTTTATATACACAAAACACAGAAGGGCAGAGAAAGTATTCGCGAATATTCGTAATACGAATATTCGCATTGCGAATATTCGGCAACATAAAAGGATCGCCTCAGCTACTCGGCCCAGGGTCTCTAATCATACCAGCAATGCTTTTAGACGTCGATGGAGATCACTAGGATGTGATCTGTTTTAAAAATAAATTTGAAAAAATACGAATATTCGCAATAGCGAATATTCACCGCGATATTCGATTTATTCGCGAATACTCGAATATGCAATATTCGTAACGAATATTCGCAATGCGAATATTCGTGAGCAACACTAATCATAACATGATTTCATTTAATATTAACTATAAGCAAGAAATACATACAGGAAAGATAAAAACACTTAATTTCAAGAGAGCAAATTTTCAAAGCATGAGGACTGCTCTCCAGGGCTTGGACTGGGAGGGAATATTGGCACAGATGAACACAGAACAGAAATGGGAATTCTTCAAAAAGACTCTTTGGAACCTCACTGCAAAGTATATTCCCATGGGCAATAAGTTTAAAAGGCTAAAGATAAAACCTATGTGGCTCACGGTCAAAGTTAAAAAAGCTATAAACAATAAGAAAATAGCTTTTAAAAAATATAAAAATGAAGGAACATTAGTGTCGTTTAAATGTTACAAAGAGGGGGGCGTGTCCGGAAGTGCTCCGGGGAAGACGTGTCCTTACAGAGCTCCATCAGGCCTGGCACAATCTATTGCCATCCCCTGCCAGTCCTGCTCCGGTGGGCTCCCAAAACGCCTGCACCTGCATCTGGGCATCCCTCCCACGGATGCCAGCCTATTCCGAGGTTCCCGGACGGATCGCTCCTTCCCTCAGCCGGCTCCACGTTGCCGAGGCCCGCCGCCATCTTGGGGCCTACGAGTCCTCCGGCGTCTGTCACACTAGAGGGCTGTTATCTGCGGGACGGGCGGCTGTCTCTTTCTATCCACCACCCGCTACACCTCCGGAGGGAGCGGTCGAGGTGTACAACGATCGGGACCCGCGGAAGAACCGCTGACGTCCGGCGACACTTCTAGGACAGACCGCGGCTCCGGCCTAGTCTTGGAGAGCGCGCCCAGCTTGCAACACCCGGGTCCTCTGGCTCTATTTTCATCCTCCCACCCTGCTGCCTAATCCTCTCCTAACGCGTGGCTGGGACTCCTTGAGCCTGTTACCGCTCTCCACTGCACAGGCAGCAGCATCTCCTGGTCTCCTGACTCCAAACAGTGAGTAACTGCCATCTTGCCTTGTCCAGTCAGTCCCCCACAGACTTTGCTCCTCTCTCCTTCTCTGCCTTGCACCCCCCCTAAAACATTAGAGCTCCCTGGCTGTCCTGCATCCTCCCCCCATCCTTCAGCATAGAAGCAGGCAGTGTGATTTGACTTCTTACATGGGGCAATGAGACTTTAACATGACCCCCTGAACCCCCAGCTCCACGGGACACTTCATTGTTGGAAACCAGCTCAATCCCCGGCTCATGGGGAAAGACAAGCAGCGGGCACGTAAGGGATCCAGTGGGGACCGTAGGGGAGGTGACCTGGAAGACTACTTTGCCCGATCCCGAGCCGCATCGCAACGCCGCTCTGAAACCACTATGGCGCAGGCACCTCCGTCCCCGGCCCGGTCTGAGTCGTCCCTACACTCTCAGTTGAGCACGCACGATCGTCTCCCCCTCCCTGGGGATACTGACTTTGTGCTCACCAGAAGCCGCTCTAATGCCTCTCTGACCTCGGGAGAGGGTTGGGACCTGGAGGCACAGATACGCTCCCTACATAGCTATATCAGATCTCTGCCCACCAAGGCTGACTTTGAACACTGTGTTCACAGGATTGAAAAAGCCTATAAAAAAGAAATCTCTGACTTCAAGAAAGATGTGAGCGTTCGTTTTGAAGACCTGGACGCCACCACAGACGGTCTTAGCAGAACGGTACAGGCACATGACCAAATTCTGAACACCCATACTGTCATGCTACAGCAGCTGGCTTACCAACAGGACGATATCGAGAACCGTAACCGTCGTAACAATGTTCGCATTCACGGAATTCCCGAAACAGTAGACGCCAAGGCCCTACCAGCAGCCGTGTCCGCCATTTTCAACCAACTACTACGCCGCCCTAAGGACGATCCAATTGAGCTGGACCGGGTCCACAGAACCTCCAGCCCGCGGAACCAGGACCCTTCCTTCGTCCGCGACACCCTGTGCCGGGTCCACTTCTATAAGGTTAAAGAAGCCATCATGAGAGCTGCCAGTTCACAGGACACTATACTGTTTAATGATGCCCCCGTAATGCTTCTTCCGGACCTGTCGCATCAAACGTTGGCGATGAGGAAAGCGTTGAAGCCGCTTACCCAACTGTTGATATCCAAGCAGATGAAGTACCAATGGAGATTCCCGTTCCATCTGCGTGTATACCATGAGGGCAAGACAGCCATCTTCCGCACGCTCGGAGACCTGCCTACTTTCCTCAGCACTCTGGGTCTTCCACAAGTCTCTCTTCCGGACTGGCCATTCGCACCGACCACCCCAGGTTTGCCCTTCGCCTCCCCCTGGCAGACGCAGGGCCGCAAGCGCAACCCCCAACCTCTGCCTCGCCGGGACTCTGAAGATTGAATACGTTCATGTCGGTCTAATCACTCCGCTTGCCTCGCCTTTCCGGGGGTTCCCCCCCGGAAATAGCTCTGGGTCGGATCCCCCCCATTTTTCATTTTTCTTTTTGTTTTACTTTTGGGGACTCGGCCGGATGCTCTCCCTAGACACTACTTTGCTTACTGGGTTTACCCCTCCTGAGTCCTGGACTGCTTTAATGTTGATGTTTATTGTTCTGATCTTGGCTCTCTTTCCAGGTGGTTCGGATTCCATGTTCCAGACGGGGAGACATCCACAGATTGTTCCTAAGTATCCTCTCTTATGTGACCTCAAATGACATGTTTATACTTTGTTGCCTTGCTGCCAATGTGCTTTTTATTATTGTACTTCACTGTTGCCTGTATCTACTAGATCGTTTGGTTTCCTGTCTCATATGCCTAACCAACTCGTGTTTTTTTTTTTCTCTCTTTGTACCACTGTTTACCATACCACGTGTTGGTCTTATTCCATGTTTGTTTTACCGTGGAGCTGGGGCCGGGGGGTCCGCCCTACCTGGAGTGGTCCCACCGCGCCCCCCCCCCCCCCCCTCTGAGGGGTTTTTCTTTTTTACGGTGTCACTATGGATGCCGTATGGCTTATGGCTAATAGCCTAGCTATAATTTTTTTTTTCTTTTTCTGTGCAGTCTTTTGGAGCCACCTAGTGGCCTTTTTTGTTATTGCTCATTTATTTTCCACATTGTTCACCTTGCTATTGTGGTCTCCCTCCCTGCCGCCTTTCCCTAGTTGTTTCTTATTGCCTCTACATGATGACGAGGGTGGCACGGACGGGGTCCATACTCAATCCATGTCTTTTTATTTCCTTTTTGCCTTTATGTTTTTTGTTAGCACCCGTTCTTACCCTTCTCTCTGTCTATTCCCTCCTCTCCCCTCCTTTGTTCTTCTCCCTCTCTTCCTTCTTTCTCTTCCTCTGGGTCTTATCCGACGCTATTTGTATCTCCGAGAGTTGCTGATGTTTGGTATTGCTTATGCCCGTATTCCTGCCCTTTATCCACACCGCCCACCCCTACGAATCTCATGGCTTCTGTTTGCCCGATAGCGTTAGCGTCTTTCAACTGCAGGGGGTTTAACACGCCTGAGAAGCGGAGCCAGGTCCTTTTCCATTTTCACAAAAAACGTTCTGACATTTTGCTGCTCCAGGAAACACATTTCCGTACAGATTCCGTGCCGGCTCTTCGTAACAGGTACTATACACAATGGTTTCATAGTTCTAATCCCCAAGCTAAGTCTAAAGGTGTATCCATAGCCTTCCATAAATCTTTTAAGCCTGAGGTTCTAGACACACTGGTTGATACTAATGGGCGCTTCATTTTTCTCAAACTGAAACTAAACAACTTTCTTTTCACAGTGGCCAATATATACACTCCAAATGTGGGTCAGGCTCGGTTCCTCTCATCGGTCCTCACCAGACTGTCCTCTTTCGGGGGTCCCTGTTACATCATTGGTGGAGATCTCAATATCGTCATGTCCCCGTCTACAGATACATCCTCGGGTAAGTCCTCCATTCCACACTCTACACTGACACGCATCAAAGCTCTCCTACACTCCTCCCACCTGGTGGATGTCTGGCGTGTCCAGCATCCCACAGACAGGGATTACAGTCATTACTCCGCAGCACACAACTCATATAGCAGATTAGACCACTTCCTAATATCCCAGTCTCTGTTAGATACCCTTATACACACATCCCTGGGTCAATTGCTCTGGTCCGACCATGCCCCGGTTTACTTGACTCTTGCACGCCCCCCCACATCACGTAGAGGCACGCACTGGAGACTTAATGACAATTTACTGCGGGATCCCGTATGTGTGGCTGAAGTTTCTGCCGCTATCCGTCACTTTGTTTCGGATCACTCCTCGGACGCTACCCCCCCTCCCACCCAATGGGAAGCCTTGAAATGTGTGCTTAGAGGCGTACTCATCCAACATGGTTCCCGCCTCAAGAAAATGCGATCGGGTGATATCCGCCGTCTCCTCTCCACCATAGCGGAGCTTGAACCTTTGCACAAACGTAATCTAGACCCTGCTATTTTTGTCCGTTTATCAAACGCTCGTAGGGATCTCCTTCAGCTTCTCGACTCCCACTCCCTGATTGCCAGGGACAGGGCGCGTAACTTCCATTACTCACTTGCCAATAAATGCGGTAAGCACTTAGCTCGGGTTTTGCACCCTAGAACGCCACGTTGCTCCGTTCCCTTTATCTCACACCCCGATCAAACTAGATCGTACAATCCGGTCGGTATATCCTCGGCCTTTCGGGAGTACTATTCGCGACTCTATAACTTGCAGTCCTCTGAACCGACTAGGTGTCATCCGCCTTCGGACGACGACATGCAAAGTTATATTGTTGAGACAGCATTACCCTCACTTAATGCGTCGGATGTTGCTGAACTAGATAAACCCCTCGATGCGTTCGAGTTCCTCAGCGCCATCAAAAGTCTACAGGTGGGCAAGTGCCCTGGCCCAGATGGATACACCCCGCGTTTTTACAAGACCTTTGCCCCACTCTTATCCCCGTTGATGGCTAAGGCCTTTAATGCCATGGATGCCTCCCTCTTACCGCCTAAGACTCTGTTATCTGCTAACATCTCTGTGCTACCCAAGCCAGGCAAAGACCCCTCCCAATGCAGCAGTTATAGGCCCATATCTCTGCTCAACGTGGATCTAAAGCTGTTTGCAAAAGTTTTGGCCAATCGCTTGTCTCCTCTACTCCCAGGCGTGATCCACAACGACCAGGTGGGATTTGTCCCAGGCCGAGAGGCGAGGGACAATACTACCAAAACGATTCATTTGATCTCTTACATCCAACGTAAGGGGCTGAAAGCTTGTCTCCTCTCTTTCGACGCCGAAAAGGCATTCGATCGGGTCAATTGGAGATTTCTTCGATTCTCGTTGGAACAATTAGGCTTGGGAACGCCCTTTATTTCAAAAGTGATGTCCCTTTACTCACAGCCCTCAGCCTCGGTCTTAGTGGACGGTTCTGCTTCCGCGCCCTTTGACATCTCTAATGGTACTCGGCAGGGTTGCCCCCTGTCCCCACTCTTATTTGTCATTGTAATAGAACACTTAGCTTGCGCCATTAGACAAAACGTCTCCATACGCGGTATCCAAACATCCTCCTCCCATTACAAGCTATCCCTCTATGCCGACGACCTTTTGGTATACGTACAGGACCCCCATATCTCTCTGCCGTCGCTCTTTGCGGAATTCCGTCGCTTTGGCTCATTTAGCAACTTCAAACTCAACCTGTCCAAGACTGAGGCCCTCAACGTCTCCCTCCCCGCTGCTACGATGACTTTGCTCAAAGCCAATTTCTCTTTTAAATGGCAGACAAAGGGAATCTCGTACCTTGGCATCGTTATTCCTTCCAATCTGTCCAATCTCTTCTCTTCAAACTATGTTCCTCTGCTCTCACGCTTACGGAAGGACTTGGAGGAATGGGGGGGGCGCTCTCTACCATGGTTTGGACGGATCAACACCTTGAAGATGGACACCCTACCCAAACTCCTATATCTCCTTCAAACGGTCCCCGTCATAATCCCTAAATCCTTCTTTAACTCCCTGCGCTCTCTGGCCATCAGATTCCTGTGGAGACGTGGGCTATCTAGGGTGAAATACAATGTGCTCACCCGCCCAAAGCTGCGGGGCGGGGCTGGCATTCCTGACTTCGAGACCTATTACAAGGCCGCGCACGTTGCGCGGGTCTTGGAGTGGTTCCCGCGACCTTTTCTAAAGGCCTCCGTTGCCGTGGAACAGGATCTGTCTCACGTAGACCTCCGAGCACTTCTATGGGGTTATGGGACTGAACTGGCACACATGCCTTCTCCCTCTCCACTTACACTGGCCTCTCTCAGACTATGGTACAAAAGGGGGTTATGTTCACTTCTATCCTCCGATCCCTCTCCACTATCCTCCCTATTCGATAACCCCTCCTTTCCCCAAGGCCTTGGCGTATTATCATTAGGCCCCTTCAAGAGGATTGAATGGCCCCAGGCACGCTCCTTTGTGCATCCTACGCTGGGGTCGCCAGTGACTCCGGCAGGTTCTCATGACTGGCTCACTACACTACACTTGTCCACACTCACAAGGCACCTACATTCCTCCTCTCAGGTACATCGTCCTCTCACAGAGTTTGAGCGACTGTGTTCCCTCTCAGAGACACCCAGACACTTACTGTCGGCAATATACGGCCTCTTACAAACACTCACGCACACCGAACTACCCTCTTACACCGGGAAGTGGTCTGCAGACTTGGGCGAAGACATTCAGCAGGCGGACTGGCAGACCTCTTTTTACTTTACTCACAAATCCTCGATCTCCTGCTACGCACAAGAAAAGAACTACAAGATTCTGTCAAGATGGTACAGGGTCCCCTCCGTGTTGCACAATATATTCCCATCCACCCCGGCATCCTGTTGGCGATGCTCCGCTGCTGAGGGGACCTATCTACATGTCTGGTGGGATTGTGAGAGGATTCGCCCCTTCTGGACTCAGGTATTTGACTGTTACAACAAACTCTACTGTGAATCACTGACTCCTTCTCCTAAAATTGCGCTTCTCTCTATACTTCCAGGTTCAGTTAAATCGCAGAAACGGGGTCTCCTCCGTTTCTTCATGTCCTCCGCGAGGCAGCTCATACCTTCCTATTGGAAGTCGTCCGCAACTCCCCCATTGTCACATTGGGTCTCTATTATGAACGACACCATGAGAATGGAGGAGATGCTAGCCCTTGATAACGACACCTTTGATAATTTTACATTACTGTGGCTTGTCTGGCTCCACTTCTCTTCCTCTGACACCCTGGCGAAAATGTTGTCCACCCAACCATGATCATTCCTGATCGCTTCCATATGTATCACCAACTAGAGTCAAACCAGGTTCCCTTTCACCCGCCTACTTCACGCAGGCTTTCCCAGTCCCGATATCAGCAACTCTCTCTCTACTCTATGATACCCCTCTGGCTTTCTTTTCCCTATTCTTCTCTCTCCCACCATTCTCTTTCTTTCCTTCTTCTCTCTCTCTCCCCGCCCACTCACTCCCCTGATTCTTGACCTCCCATTTTTATGTTACTTTTTATCCCTGGTCCCTGTCCCTTTTTGTCCCTTTATTATTATTTTTTTTTATTATTATTTTTTTTTCTCTTTTTTGATTTTATTGTTTCCTTCCTGGAAGCTCTATTTGCACTGTCGTCACCTATTAAGAGGCCATTTTGGCCGCACACAAGTTTTTGTACCGGGTTCTTGTCATAACTGTTCCCGTTCAGTTCTACGTTGATGGGAGTCCAGCTGTGGGCGATAGCCATTTGGCTGACTCCTTACTGCTAAGTATCTATGACTGTTTCCTGTTTGTGACATCTCATGCTGTTCATGTTTATTATGTTAAAAATCCAATAAACATATTTTCAACTCTAAATGTTACAAAGAATATAATAGAATATGTAAAAAGGAAATCAAGGATGCAAAAATTCAAAATGAACGACAGATTGCAAAAGATAGTAGGACAAACCCCAAAAAATTATTTAAATATATTAATAGTAAAAAGGTCAAGTCTGAGCATGTAGGCCCTTTACAAAATAATCTAGAGTGGGTGACTGAGGACATAGAGAAGGCAAATTTATTAAATGCTTTCTTCAGCTCTGTGTATACAATGGAGTATGGGGGAGCTCATGTCCATAATGGGGGTGGGAGTGACACAGCCCCAAATCCACAATGGCTCAAAAGTGATATGGTCCAGAAATATTTAGACAGACTGGATGGATAAAGCACCCGGATAAAGCACCCGGACCAGATGGCATCCACCCACGGATCCTAAAAGAATTGAGTTCTAAAATTTCAAAGCCACTGTATCTAATATTTAGGGACTCATTAATGACAGGAATAGTACCACTGGATTGGCGTAGAGCGTAGAGCCAATATGGTGCCTATATTTAAAAAGGGAACAAAGTCTTTATCAAGTAACTATAGACCTGTTAGTTTAACTTCTATAGTTGGGAAGATACTGGAACGTTTAATAAAAGACCACATGGATGAGTTCTTGCTGGAAACAAACTATTTAAGCAGCAGACAGCATGGATTCATGAAAGACAGAAGTTGTCAGACAAACCTGATTTCCTTTTATGAAGAGGTAAGTAAAACCCTGGATAGAGGCGTAGCAGTGGACGTGGTATACTTGGATTTTGCAAAAGCGTTCGATACAGTTCCCCACACACGGCTCATGTGTAAGGTAAGGTCTACAGGATTAGATATATCAGTTTGTAAATGGATAGAAAACTGGCTGAAAGACAGAATTCAGAGAGTTGTGGTTAATGATTCTTACTCTGAATGGTCCAAGGTTATCAGCGGTGTACCCCAAAGGTTCAGTGTTGGGTCCCTTACTTTTCAATATATTTATAAATGATATTGGGTCTGAGATCAAAAGTAACATTTCTGTTTTTGCAGATGACACCAAGCTATGCAGTGGAATAACGACCTTGCAGGATGTCTCCAATTTACAAGCCGATCTCAATGCTCTGTCTAATTGGGCGACTATGTGGCAGATGAGGTTTAAAGTTGATAAATGTAAAGTTATGCACTTAGGGGCTAAGAATATTCATGCATCATACATGCTAGGGGGAGTACAACTGGGGGGATCTGTAGTGGAGAAGGATCTGGGGTTTTTAGTTGATCATAAGATCAATAATGGCATGCAATGCCAAGCTGCGGTTTCCAAAGCGAGCAAAGTCCTTTCTTGTATTAAGAGAGGTATGGACTCCAGAGATAGAGATGTAATTTTGCCCCTGTACAAATCATTAGTTAGACCTCATCTGGAATATGCAGTCCAGTTTTGGGCACCAGTTCTCAAAAAGGATATCGGAGAACTGGAGAAAGTGCAGAGAAGGGCAACTAAACTGATAAGAGGCATGGAGGAGCTCAGCTATGAGGAAAGATTAGAAAAACTGAATTTATTCACTCTTGAGAAGAGGAGAATAAGGGGGGATATGATCAACATGTACAAATATATAAGAGGTCCATATAGTGAACTTGGTGTTGAGTTTTTCACTTTAAGGTCAACGCTGAGGACAAGGGGGCACTCTTTACGTCTGGAGGAAAAGAGATTTCACCTCCAAATACGGAAAGGTTTCTTCACAGTAAGAGCTGTGAAAATGTGGAACAGACTCCCTCCAGAGGTGGTTCTGGCCAGCTCAGTAGATTGCTTTAAGAAGGGCCTGGATTCTTTCCTAAATACACGTAATATAACTGAGTACTAAGTTCTGTAGGTAAAGTTGATCCGAGGTAAATCCGATTGCCTCTTGGGGGATCAGGAAGGAATCCCCTCCGGTAGCAAATTGGATCATGCTCTGCTGGGGTTTTTTGCCTTCTTCTGGATCAACTGTGGGTATGGAGTTGGGTGTATGGGATGTACTGTGTTTTATTTATTTTTATTTTTATTTATTTTTAATGGTTGAACTGGATGGACTTGTGTCTTTTTTCAACCTGACTAACTATGTAACTATGTAACTATGTAACAAACGTACTTGCGCCCGGCGCATGTTTTAAGCGATTTGCGTAAGGGTTACGTCCGGCATAAAGTTATTCCCCATATTGGAAGCGCAACTCATGCAAAGATATGGACCAGGGATCGAACACCGTCGAGTTTTACATAGTTTACGTTGTACGTGAATAGGGCTGGGCGTAGGTTACGTTCACGTCGTAGGCAGTGATTCGACGTATCGTAGCAAGTTGTTTCGGCGTTATAGTGAGCATGCGCACTGGGATGCGTCCAAGGTACGACGCATGCTCCGTTCATTTTAAGTACTTGTTTGAAGCTCAGCCCATCATTTGCATGGGGTCACGCTTAATTTAAATGTATCACGCCCACTTCCAGCCCACTTTGACTTACGCTGCCTTTACGCCTACGACTATACGCTACGCCTGCGCAACATCTCTGCATTGCGGCGGCGTAGCGTAAAGAAGATACGCTACGCCGGCATAAATGTATGTGAATCCGGCTACCTGTATTCACACTTGTGTCACATACACATGGTCAGAATTTCCGACAACAAATGTTCAATGTGAGCTTGTTGTCAGAAAATCCGACCGTGTGTATGATTCATCGGACATTTGCTGTCGGAATTTCCGACAACAAATGTTTGAGAGCTGGTTCTAAATTTTTCCACCAACAAGTTCTTGTCGGAAATTCCGACCGTGTGTACACAATTCAACGCACAAAAATTCTATGCATGCTTGGAATCAATTTGACGCATGCTCGGAATCATGGAACTTAATGTTTCCCGGCTCGTCTTAGTTTTGTATGGCACCGCGTTCTTGACATTTGGAATTTCCGACATTTGTGTGACCGTGTGTATGCAAGACAGATTTGAGCCAACATCCGTCGGAAAAAAATCCACGGTTTTAATGTCGGGATGTCCGATCTTGTGTACGCGGCATAAGAGGAGTGTGAAGCTTCAGAGTAGAGAACACTGGCTTTTTGATGTGCTCCAGGTTTTGTAATCCTGGATCAGGGTCTGGAGTTTTAAAACTAAAGAGATTTGGGTGTGAAGAAGTTTCCAATTCTGTGTCCAGGTCTTATTTGAGACCTGCAGGTTGTGTGACTGTGCAGGTATGCACACACTCGTAAGCAGGGAGCTGGCCATAGCTCAGCGACCCTTTCAGGAGAGAGCTGCATGCTCCAGCCAGGAGGAGGTATGCTCCCATTAACCTTCTTAGCGGTATTCCAGAGTGTGGCTCAGGATAATTTTCACTACCAAAAGCGGTAACCCTGAGTCACACTCGGGATTGCATTGCAGGATCCAGGCAAAGTTACTTACCTTGTCCTTTAGGATCCTGTGATGTCCTGTGTGCCGGGCTCTGTTCCATGCGAGTGCCGCAACGCATGGGGGTGGAGCCAGGCGGCAAATTCAAAAAGTGCAAAAAACATAGCACATAAAATACACTGTAATCTGTATCAAATCAAACCACAGCAAGGACTGCACTAACCAGGAGGACATGCCAGTGGGGGAAAACTAAATCACATAGAAAACAAGTTGCAGTGGCCCAAAACCATCACTAATTTCAGCATACTTACCGAACAATAATAACCTAATATAAAAGAAAATAAATTTTGCGCATACCCAGTAAAACCCTAACAGGTGACAGCTGCGACTCAAAAATGTTATACAACATAAAACAATAATATAGAAAGGGTTGGAATTGCGCTAATCGTGAATATATATCCAATGAAGGGCACAGTGCGTGCTGTGATTATTAAACAAAATAAGTGAATAGCCTGTGAACGCATACAATCAATCAATTATAATGAATACCACGCTGGTGTGGATACAAATATGGGCCCACCAAAAAAATTGTATTAGGTGACTATGTAAAAAAAGGCACCGTATAGGTGTGATTTCAGTAAAAAAAAACATCAACTAGTAAAGCCACACAAGTAATAAAAAAGGTGAACTGAAAAAATAAACTCCACCTGATGGACAGGGAGAAGAAAATGCAGAGTCTATGATGTGTTAAAAAATAGTCAATGTGATGAAAAAAACAGATGAGTAAAAAATGAAAATATAACGTCTCTGTCTTTTTAACCTGTATGTACACAGAAGAGGTAGGAAGTCTCAAGCTGATGTAGATGTATCAATCTCTTGGATGTCGATCACGAATGAACTTGCACAGATCTGAAACCGCAGGATCTCAGCGCCATAAAAACACACAAAGACAAAAACAAAAAAAAACTTGCATAGTGTAAAACCTTAGGGAAACTGAAAGAACTAACACCCGTGTGGGACAGTCTTGCGACCGGGGGAGGGAATAGTGCGGACCCACCACCTCTGCACACACTGACCCTTACCAGATCTGGACCCCACAGGGTAGTATCAGGCACTCAGAGAAGGGATCGTAATTCAGCAACCATAGGACATCAACCGATGACAGTGTTGGTGATACCATGTAATATAAAACCGCACATAGTGTAAAATCAAATGGTATTTAATGTAAGAAAAGTTAAAGATTGCACTTACAAGGATAAAAATCAGTAGGGCATTTAAAAAACAAAGTGCCGGCCGGCTGGATGGTACGCGTGCGTCCTTCCGTCTGGATGTGGTGACGTGGGAACATTCCCACGTCCTACTGATTTTTATCCTTGTAAGTGCAATCTTTAACTTTTCTTACATTAAATACCATTTGATTTTACACTATGTGCGGTTTTATATTACATGGTATCACCAACACTGTCATCGGTTGATGTCCTATGGTTGCTGAATTACGATCCCTTCTCTGAGTGCCTGATACTACCCTGTGGGGTCCAGATCTGGTAAGGGTCAGTGTGTGCAGAGGTGGTGGGTCCGCACTATTCCCTCCCCCGGTCGCAAGACTGTCCCACACGGGTGTTAGTTCTTTCAGTTTCCCTAAGGTTTTACACTATGCGAGTTTTTTTTTGTTTTTGTCTTTGTGTGTTTTTATGGCGCTGAGATCCTGCGGTTTCAGATCTGTGCAAGTTCATTCGTGATCGACATCCAAGAGATTGATACATCTACATCAGCTTGAGACTTCCTACCTCTTCTGTGTACATACAGGTTAAAAAGACAGAGACGTTATATTTTCATTTTTAACTCATCTGTTTTTTTCATCACATTGACTATTTTTTAACACATCATAGACTCTGCATTTTCTTCTCCCTGTCCATCAGGTGGAGTTTATTTTTTCAGTTCACCTTTTTTATTACTTGTGTGGCTTTACTAGTTGATGTTTTTTTTTACTGAAATCACACCTATACGGTGCCTTTTTTTACATAGTCACCTAATACAATTTTTTTGGTGGGCCCATATTTGTATCCACACCAGCGTGGTATTCAATAATAACCTAATGCAGTTCAATACAACACAGAAAAAAATGCATATTAAGTGGGACAGAACCATTAACCGTGATATAAACTTTAAGGGCCAGATTCAGGTAGATGAGAGCATCTTTGCTCCAGAGTAACGCTTCTCATTTACGTTACTCTGACGACCCTTTCAGCGCAAGTACTGTTATTCACATAGCAGTTGCGCGTAAACTTGCGCCAGAGTAACGATAATGCGCTGGCGTAACCCGACGCAAGTGGAAGTGGGTGTGATCATATGTAAATGATGGGCGGAGTCCAGCGCAGAGGCTTACGTTCAGCGCATCAACCACGGAGCATGCGTAGTGAGTGAGGCTCCACTCGCCCCCTTTGTGCGCATGCTCACAACTTCCGTCGGCACCACTTCACGGGAAACGTCAGCGCAATGCCTTCCATTGGGCGTTTAAATGCGCCCGTAGAAGCGCCATTCCG
This sequence comes from Rana kukunoris, assembly GCA_029574335.1. Classification (NCBI taxonomy): domain Eukaryota; kingdom Metazoa; phylum Chordata; class Amphibia; order Anura; family Ranidae; genus Rana; species Rana kukunoris. The sequence continues at coordinate 417,926,326 of CM056053.1, forward strand.
GCACTAAAGTATATCCTGCTCCCCCTCCCCGCAGTGATGTTACTTTTGTTCTGAGATGGCTGCTCCCGTTCCCCGCAAACACACAGAAGAAAGCTGAACTCTAAAGGCCAGGAGCTGTCAGCCGTCATCTCGGCTATGGAGACCTATGATGTCTTCCTCCATGGCTGTAAAATTTGACAGACAAGCATGGACAGAGGTGTTGTCCTGCAAGTGGGGGTGCTCAGCTAGCTCTTATCGTCGGTAACGCTGCTGTAGCTGCTCTCCTGCTGACCTGTGGCCGTCTGGAGTAAAGATAAAGCAGCCTTTTGTAGAAATAACTTTGCGCCGGACGGACGAGATACGCGCGGCGCATGTAGCCAGCGTATGGTGCTAATCCGTTCGTGAATTGGGAAAAATCCCTCATTTGCATATTTGCAGGGGAAATCAATAGGCGCGACTGATGCGCCAAGCGAAATTAAGCGCTGACGATACTCTGGCGTCGGAACGTTCCGCCGGACGCAAATGGCCCGTTATTGGGCGCATCTAGTTTGGTGGGTAAGGGCACATAGAAACGACGGCGCATCTTCACAGTTACGCGGCGCATATCGAAATACTCCAGCGCAAGTGTTGCTGAATCTGGCCCTAAATGGCCACCAGACTCCATTGAAATTAATGCAGATACAAGGAGTTTCTACATGTGGCACTTGTGTGTATGAGAAATAACATTTATCTTTAAGCGCAAAATTCAGAATAATATGTATTATCTGCAAGGGAAATTTTATATCATCATAGATTTTCTATCTGACGTATGTGGAATAGAGTGTTCAAGTTTCCATAGACTGCAGATATTTTGGTCTTTTAACCCAAAAGAAAAGTATTAACCACCCTACTAAATCAAAAGACTTGCAATAACGTTTGTTACAAGGATAGAAATAAATGTGGAAAATAGAAAAATCCGATTTGAATGCCAAGAATCTAATTCTCAATGTTTAAAATAAAAACAAATAATGTATAATATATTGCAATACACACCATCTGGAAATCATTGCTGAATATGTAAAATGTGCATTTCAGCTTGTAAAAGATGAAAGATAAAAGATAAAAAGGCACAGAGAAATTGAATGAAAGAACTTTATTAGCAGTGCTCCCGTATTGGATGCAGGCTGAGGGGTGAAACAGAGGTTAGAAAGAGTCCAATATAGAAAACAGTCTGTGGTAATATCTTATATTTATTAATAAATCATTAGGGTTGTAAAATTGTGGCCACCTGGGAGGAACTACACTGCAACTGAGCAACACATACCAAAAACACTATTTAATTCTATTTTAATATTTGTTGTGCTTTAAATGTGCTTTAAAATGCATGGTGTTCCCTTTTATGAACAAGAAAATAATGACGCCCATGTTCCGGTTTAATGTGGCACCCCTGGTTTTAACAAACGATAACGAAAGTGCAAGAAACGAAAACCGAACGATCCGACATAAAAAATGCTTTATTTTCGTTTTCGTTGCGGTAAAAATTCGATATAGAGAGATTCGACATTATAGGGAAAAGATTCGACATCATAGAGAAAAGATTCGACATTATAGAGAAAAGATTCGACACTATAGAAATAATAGATTCCACATTACAGAGAATAGATTTCGATTTATGAGGCGTAACGATTCGACGTTCCGTCGAATATTCTTTGATCATTCACCAGCAACCAAAAAGATTCGACGTTCCGTCGAATATTCTTTTGACCATTCGACAGAAACCAAGTATTATTGGATTTTCGGACGAAAGCTATTCCCCAACGAAAAACTAAATAAATCAAAACGATTTTCGGGAGTAACTAAATAAATGTATTTTCCAAACGAAAACGAAAAAACAAAACAAAATATTCCAGTCTGGACATGTCTACTGAGTAAACAGGAGATTTAATCTGTTGCCACTCATCCTGCCCCCCTCCCTGTCCCCAACCCTTATTTTGCTTCACAGTTCCCTATTTAAAATGATTTTTTTTTCCTGAAACTTCCCTCTTAAAGTGAAGTTGCGTGTTATACGCCGATAAATAAGGTATATCCAAATAACACACCCAAGCTCATCCTTGGACTCTACACCACACACAGCCATAAAGGCAAGAGAATTAATGTTGGGCAGTGTATTAGTTGCTCGGAAGAAGACACTTGGACCGAATTTTAATGGTTCAAAGAATGTCAGGAAAAATGGTCGACCCTCACTCATGTTCACTTCATCAAATCTGGCCCTCTTTGAAAAAAGTTTGGACACTCCTGACTCCTGCCTTATCGGGAAGCTACCTATTGCTTTTTAAGCAATATGTGCAATCCCAAAGTCCACTTGGGAGCAAGAGGGGGTGGTCCAGCCTTTGACCTTCTAAGCAGGAGTCAAGCTTCACATTTTAGAGCATATTTACGTATTTGGTTTAGGGGATTCTGAAATTGATGAATGGTACATGTGGACACTTTGGGGCTGAACCCTAAGTATATGTAAGATTTCACCCAGTAGTAACACCCCACTTCTTCACCCTGAACAGCAGGGGTAAATGCTTGTTCTGACTACTTAACTTATTTACCTTATATTTTGCACATTAACAGCTAGAACTCTCCTTCACTCTCTAACCCCCTGGAATGTGTGAGTGCCCCTACATCATCAGGTACAATACAGAACCAATGGTCCTCCTTTTTACATAATGACATTGAAGAGCTGCGTCCGATTAAGGGCTGCACTAGTCATTTGGCTATTCATGCAAGTCCCTTGTGAAAAATGATTGTTTTTCTAAACTTGTACATGTTTATAAGGCAAATGTTTGGGCTATGGGAGTAGGGAAGAAAGGACACATCACTAGTAGAATTTTTTAAAGCAAGACTGTCCCCTGAAAGTGCTGGGCAAGGCTCATTTAGCAGACACTGGGAAAATCCAAGGTGATGTCAAGTATGACGAAAAACATCCGGTGAAGCATGTGTCTGACATTTCATGCTTTAATCTAGGACTTTCTCCAGGCCTTTGATCCAGGACAGATGTTTTTTCAAACATCGCTGTGATTCTGCAGATTTTTTAAGTGTTTAGTGTATGTAGCGCACCCTTACTTTCAATAGGGGCGTTATGCTAAAGTTAGTAGGGAATGAGAGAGTTACGTAGCTCTCATTCACAATTTGTCAAATATGGGCTGCTGTCATTCTCGGAACTGTCCTGTGGGTCAGTCTGTGCTCCAGGGGTTCTGGCGGACTCGTTTTCCTCAGCAGCCAATCAGAGGGGTTGGTTCCCTCGCTAAGGCATGCTGAGGGAGGCTATATCTGGGGCAGCTGCCTTGGCCTGAGGGCCGTTTTTGCTTTCTGCGGGGCCAAATTCCAGGTGCGGCACCCACCTTCAGGGTGCGCGCATCCATGGACCCCGCAGCCGTGGCCTACCTGGCCGAAGTTGCGTACCATGCGGAGCTCTACTCTGACATAGAGAGGGATCCCAGTAGCTGCTGGGTCCCAAACCTTTCCTGAAAGGATTCCAAGCTGGGAGCACCCCAAAGCACCCTCCCAATGTTGAGGGCATGTGGCCTGGTGCGGTTCAGGAGAGGGGGGGGGCCGAACCTTGTCCCCCCCTCTTTTCTGCGGCCGGCCAGGTCAACGTGCTCGGATAAGGGGTCTGGTGTGGATTTTAGGGGGAACTCCACGCCATTTTTTTTAATTTGGGGTGGAGTTCCCCTTAAAGTCCACACCAGACCTAAAGGTTCTGGTTATTGAATTTGGGGAGACCCCCGCGCATTTTTTTTTTTCTAAAAGTCCGTGTCCCATTGACTTCAATGGGGTTCGGAGTTCGGGTTCCCGAACCCAAACTTTTTTTTTAAAGTTCGGGTTCGGGTCCGAACCCGAACATCCAGGTGTCCGCTCAACTCTAATCCTTACCACTATTTCAACATATTTTCTTTTCTTATTATTCACTAATAAAAATAGCAACCAATAACTGGTGCCTATGCTGCATCTAGTTCTGCCTTTGACAGTTTAGCGGCTTAATGCACTGTATGTAATTTGAGCCTGCCACTCAATGATGCACTCACTATTGGGATAAATTATTGCAAATGACACACTTACTATTAAGATAAATTACAGATAACGCTACAATATATATATATATATATATATATATATATAATCTCTTTTTTTTTACTGTGAGAGGGAAAAAATGCATAAGTGGAGTCCATGGGCCGCACACCCCGAAAGTGCAAAAACAAAATGGAAAGGTCCCCCGGTGGGATTTTTAATGTACTGAATATAAGAAATTTGTTTTAAAATATTGAAATTCAATCTTTACTTGGTTTGTACAATACAGTAAAAATACAACATGGTTGGAGCATTTAAAAGATATAGTACACTCTGGTTATACATAATTAAAAAAAAATATACTAACAGTGGCAAAAAATCAACAACAATACAATGCATGATAGGCCGTAGTTCAATTAACTTCCATATGAGTACCCCGACGCGTTTCGACCAATACTGTCACGGTCTTCTTCAGGGGAATTGTACTCTATATTAGAAAAATTATTAAAGTTCTATCCCTCTAACAAAAATGTAAACATCGTTCAAAAGGATAGTGTGGGAAATAAATTTACCACTCAAGATTGGGATAGCATATAACCAGAGATAATTGCTAAAAAGTATAAAATGATCCAGAGACCCTCACAAAAAAAAACCCAGTTCCTCCGGGCGAGAGCCAGACAGAAAAAGCTTACAAGGAGTCACAAGTGTGGACCTTTGGGGGGGAGAGAAGACCGGATGACACCTGTAATGGTTAAATGTTTAAATTTGTGTAAATAAATAGTGTAAATACTTAATGTATTTCAACAGCATAGATAGCATTCATTGGGCTATAACCCCACCCATGTATAGAGATCTGATAAGATCATCAACATGAGCATGTGTGAAAAGTAGGTATTATAATGGATTGTATTACTATATCTAAATACACCAATGCTGGTGTATTATACTAATGTAAATAAGGGTATACCAAAACCAAAGGTAGGTAATGGTGAATTGGGCCTCATAATGATGTCAAAGTAGTGAAAATGTGTGAAGGGTTGTGTGTTGGAAGTGAACGGGATAAAAGATAAATAAAGAATAATGATCGAAGAAAAAAAAATCCTTTCGCAGGGGGAACATATAAAATAGTTCCTATGGGTACCCAAACAGGTGGTAACCCATATACCAAAGTTATATGTATCTATATGCTCATCACAAAGCAAAATAAAATCCTAAAGAGCCCGTCTCGAATTCCACCAAGGGTGTAATCCGAAAAGGTAGATATCACTGTAGGCTGTCAGGGGATGTCTACACAGGCATCCAATATTAGCTAACAGGTCAGTGGGCTGCACTAAGGAAAATAGGCACAGAGGTAAACAATATGTATTTAATTAACTTAAAGGTACACATGCAAAACAGAAAATCCACAAAAAAAACAGCAATCTACAAACACAGCAACCATCAAGCCACCCAAACTAATAAACGAATATATACATGAATATATACATGAAATCCAAGCGTAGATAGCAGGTAATTCAGGGATGAGAGACAAGCAAGTCCAAGGTTCAAGCCGGGATCAGGGATAGCAAGAAAACAGCAGAGTCCAAAGGTACAAGCCTGGGTCAATGGGAGCAAATCAGGAAACAAACTGGTAACAGGTATCCTGACGGACAAAATACTGAAGCACTGGATTGTAGTGCAGGGCGGGCTAATATACCTGTAGCAGTTCATCCCAATTAGAGAGGAGTCCATCCCATGGGAGACACCCGCTGGTGGACACCAGAACTGCACCCCTGTTGCTGGGAGAAACAGTGCCACCAGCAGGTGACCAAAGCCATGACATAGATCATGACATAGGCAGAATAATGACTGCTAAACCACTAAAAATAGATTATCACATAACTCATATCTGGCTCACATGCGTTAAAGGGGGAGGGGTGTTTAACCACAAAAAAATTGAATACGAGAGGGAAAAAACGCATAAGTGGAGTCCATGGGCCGCACACCCCGAAAGTGCAAAAACAAAATGGAAAGGTCCCCCTGTGGGGTTTTTAAGCGGTATGATGTACTGAATATAAGAAATTTGTTTTACAATATTGAAATTCAATCTTTACTTGGTTTGTACAATACAGTAAAAATACAACATGGTTGGAGCATTTAAAAGAAATAGTAAACATAGTACACTCTGGTTATACATAATTTAAAGAAATATACCAACAGTGGTTGGTAAAAAATAAACAACAATACAATGCATGATAGGCCGTAGTTCAATTAACTTCCATATGAATACCGCGGCGTGTTTCGACCAATACTGTCACAGTCTTGCCCAATCTTAATCTCAATGCAGATAGAGTATAACATGTAAAACCCTTTCTGGGAAAGAAAAGAGATGAGATACATCTCCCCTCCAGACTACACAGTTGCTCTAGAATAAAAAGGTCCATAGTCCGCCCCCACTTGATAATATCATACATACATTCAATGACTATATTGAACCCCGCTTAGTCCGACACTGTATCCACTGAGGCCATCCAACCTCCCCACACCTTATCAAATTTTGTCAAGACTCCCCTGCTCAGGTAGGCAGCCTTGTAAAATGGAATGGCCTTTTTGACCAGTACTTTCCAGGACTCCACCGTTGGGGCCGAGGAGCTTTTCCAAGAAAGGATGATCCGCTTTTTAGCATAGAAAAAAAGAAGGATGAGGAGCGTTCTAATCGCCCTGGTCGTGGCCAGGGGCTCCACCAAATGTAGTAGACACCCCTCCACAGTGATAGGAATTGAAATAGAAGTAACCGACCGTATACAGTCCACCACACCTTGCCAGTATGGTTGAACCCGGGGACATTCCCAAAAGACATGCATAAAGTCTGCAGAGGGCATAGAACACCGCCAGCATACAGATCTCTGGTTCCCAAATATTCTAGCTAGTCTAGCAGGAGTCAGGTAAATCCTGTGCAGGAATTTGTAATGGATGAGCCTATCCCTGGTAGAAACCAGGGCCTGAAAATCTGCCCCCCAGACATCATCCCAGTCGTCTCTGTCCAGTCCCGAGGTCACTGTCTCCCAGGCCCGTCTACATGGCGCCAGCAATTTAGTCGTTTCCTGGAAAAGGTCCTTATATAGGACAGAAACCGCTTTAGTCAGCGATTCACCACAAGCCAATATCTCCAAATCACTGAGCTCAAGGACAAGAGGACCCCCCTGGGCCTGAAATGCATGCCTTAGTTGCAGGTACCTGAAGAAGTGCGTGTTGGGCAGGCCATAACGTGCTTTTAGGTCGTCAACCGGCATAAGAGTGCCATTGGCCACTATATGTCGCAGACGCTTGATTCCAAAGTCGGTCCACACCACCGGGTCTGGATAGTCAAGAAAGTGTGACAGCTTGGGATTCCTCCACAGGGGGGTCTCAGGGGAGAAAGTGACACCATCCTGGGGTCTCAGCTCATGGGCCACAGACCATGCTCTGAGTACCGAACGCATAGAGGACGTCAAGGGGTAGGGGACCCCTGGCCCTCTATAGACCAGAAGCGAGAGTGTCTCATAGGAGCCCACACTACCAGCCTCCAAAGAGACTGCAGCGTCGTCCGGAGCAGTGATCAACCAGCGATTTGCCACCGCCAGCTGGCCGGCTAAAAAGTATTTATGGAAATTGGGTACTGCTAATCCTCCCTCCCCCCATGGTTGCTGAAGAATAGTCAATTTGAGGCAAGGGAGCTTCCCCTGCCACAGGAAGGAGGAGATCATACCGTCTATGGACCTGAAAGTTGACCTTGGTATCCACACCGGAGAGTTCCTCAGGGTATAGAGCAGGAGGGGAAGAATCTTCATTTTAATCAGACTAACCTTCCCAATGAGGGACAGGGGGAGGTTGTTCCAGGAGTGGAGTTTTTTAGATACAGTAGCCAGTAATGGAGACACATTAAGACTAATGAAATCGGTCACCGAATTCGTGATTTGCAGCCTCAGATATCTAATCTGGACAAGTGTGGACCTTTGGGGGGGAGAGAAGACCGGATGGTTAAATGTTTAAATTAGTGTTAATAAATAGTGTAAATACTTAATGTATTTCAACAGCATAGATAGCATTAATTGGGCTATAACCCCACCCACGTATAGAGATCTGCTAAGATCATCAACATGAGCATGTGTGAAAAGTAGGTATTATAATGTATTGTATTACTATATCTAAATACACCAATGCTGGTGTATTTTACTAATGTAAATAAGGGTATACCAAAACCAAAGGTTGGTAATGGTAAATTGGGCCTCATAATGATGTCAAAGTAGTGAAAATGTGTGAAGGGTTGTGTGTTGGAAGTGAATGGGATAAAAGATAAATAAAGAATAATGATGGGAGAAAAATAAATAACTTTCCTTTTCGTTTGAATTTTTAAATCCTTACCACTATTTCAACATATTTTCTATTCTTATTATTCACTAATAAAAATAGCAACCAATAACTGGTAAAACACTGTGATAAACTATAATAATATGTTTCTGGGGATGGAAAGTCTTTTGGTTGCGGCAATTTCTGTGCCTATGCTGCATCTAGTTGTTCTGCCTTTGACAGTTTAGCGGCTTAATGCACTGTATGTGATTTAAGACAGCAGCCTGCCACTCAATGATGCACTCACTATTGGGATAAATTATTTCAAATGACACACTTACTATGAAGATAAATTACAGATACCGCTACAATATATATATAATTTTTTTTACTGTGACATCCCACTTATCAGATGCGAAAGTTAAATAAATCAGATTACATCTGGCAGGAAATCAATCATGGCAAACGTTTAGAGGAACACATTTATGTATGCTCCAGGAACACATGTACTGTGCTCTCGTTTGTAATTCCCTCGTTATTACTACTAGGATGATGTATGGCACTCGTGCACTAGGCAAGTATATAGATGTTCTACATCTAAACTTTTATTCACTCTAAAACATAACCGCAGCCATAAGCAGTAATAAAATTGTCCTATCAATTTAACACTTACAAATATTTGAGACATTTTGCAAATCAGCTTTAAAGAGAAATTAGCTACCTCCGGGCATACCTGTCCTCAATGTATTCATTGCTATATACAGGTGCATCTAAAAAAAATAGAATATCATCAAAAAGTAATTTTATTTCAGTAATTCAATTAAAAAAGTGAAACTCATACTTTATATAGATGTGTTACACACAGAGTGATATATTTAAAGCATTTTTTTTTTTGTGAAAACCCACAATTCTGTATCTCAAAAGATTACAATATTAGATAAGACCAGAGCTTTTTTTCTCAGAAAATAGGTGCAGGAACTCAACCACGACCCGTTCAGATTTCACAAACAGTAGAAGGGTCTTAAAGGGGCATTAAATACCAGAATTGCATTACATACAGTGTGCAGAGTTCAGGGGGTTCACAAAGCAGTCACTTGTAAACACAGAAACCAGACTTCTGTGTTCACAAGTGATTGTGGTGTGCGGGCACCAAAGGGTCTGAGCCAAAGGTGGTGGAACTGAGTTCCACCAAGTTCCCCCAGAAAAAAAGCCCTGGATAAGACCAATAGGAAAAAGGATTTTTAATGCAGAAATGTTGGCTTACTGAAAAGTATGTCTATGTACAGTATAGTATACACTATACCAATACTTGGTAAGGACTCCTTTCGCATGAATTACTGCATTGTTGCAACGTGGCATGGAGGTGTTATTGAAGCCCAGGTTTCTTTTTTTTTTATTATTTCTTTTTTTATATATAAAGATAAGACACAGATAAAAGCATAAAAACAACTTCACATTACAGATAGATTGTAATGAGCATATTAAATATAATAATCATACAAAACAGTTGCATGTGGGTAAGGGTCACTATTCAGTCAGAGTCATACCACTCGCTGAAGTCTAATACAGGGTAAACACAAACATCTGTGCTCATCACATTTTTATTTATTTTTTTATTGAAAGAAAATAAAAAAAAATAAAAAAAAGGGAGAGAAGAGAGAAAAAAAGAAAAAAAACACGGGGGGGGGGGCAGTTAGCCCCAGGGAGCCCAGATCGGTAATGCTGAACTGGCACTGGGGATCCTATACGGTGGATCTTGCCATGTATTGGGTGAATTTGTCAGAGAAGCGAAAGAGGTTCCAGTGAATCCATCTGGACTTATGTTCAAAGCCTAGGTTTCTTAGTGGCCTTCAGCTCCTCTGCATTGTTGGGTCTGGTGTCTCTCATCCTCCTCTTGACAATATCCCACAGATTCTCTATGGGGTTCAGGTCAGACGAGTTTGCTGGCCAATCAAGCACAGTTATACCATGATCATTGAAACAGGAATTGGTACTTTTGGCAGTGTGGGCAGGTGCTGAGTTCTGCTGGAAAATGAAATCAGCATCTCCATAAAAAAACAGGTCAAAAACAATATATCCTGGCACAAAGTGAGAACTGAATCCAGGGTTGGTTATCATGTATAAAATGGTTAATGAATAGTCCAAGATTAGTCCATTAATCCATAAATAGTATGTCTATTATGTATGTGTGTCCATTCAGAGTACAGCCAGTTCTGCATCAAAGACAAAAAAAGAAGGAAAGAAGGAAAGCACCACAAAATGATGTAATATAAAAGGCTCAATAAAGGGCTCATAAAGGGCAGGGAAGGGAGGGGACCATGCCACAGCATCCTTCAGATTCAGCACCGCCCACAGGGGCTGTAGGAGTGATTTCAAAGTCTTCAGAGCGTCCAGTGGCCACCAGGAAGCAAACCAGCATGGGAGCAAATTATGTCACCACCGGACAAGAAACGACCGGGCTTGGCTAGTGGAGTCTCAGGCTTGGAGATCAGGCTATGCTCTCGGAGCTCCAGCTCTTTCTACAGGCCTCTCCAATATAAATTGCTCTTTATTAATTGTATCCTTTACATATATATTACAAATAGGATTTCTACACCAAGAAAATAAATGGGATCTTTCTATCTATCATTTAAACTACCATCTAATATAAACACCTATCTCTGAGCAGTACATTAAAGTAAGTTCCAATCTAATGCCTGTATCAAAGCCTCTATGATTGTGTTATCACAATTTCAAATATTCAATTGCATATACTGACCGCACGTATTCCTACCCCCCCCCCCTCCTATTAAATGCCATATATCATATTTTAACCTCCCTGGCGGTATGATTCTTTCAGATTTTAGGTGCTAAAAGCGGTACCATTATTTGCAAGGGAATTTGGCGTTTTATACTGTAGGCTTGTAATTCTTAGGAATAACTCACTGAAATCTATCCAAACAAGAGTCTAATAGGCATCCTGGGTATGATTTTTTTTTTTTCTTATTAAAAATTATAATATAATAAATAATTATAAAAAATTATAACAAATAATAATATAATTATAGTAAAAATTATTCAATAATGTAATCAAATCAAAATCACTGAAATTTGCTCAGTTGCAGAATTTTTGCTGTCATTATTTTTTTTTTTTTTTATGACGAATTTCCCCATAAATCGCTATCGCTAAATTCTGCAAGTGATTCTGATTTATTATCGCTGTTTTTTAGCTGCTCTAAAACAATTTTTGCCATAAAGGGACACTTTTGGTTGCTATGGGCAATCTACAGTTTGCAGGGAGAAAGAACAGTTTTTATTATATAAAAGGACATGTAGTGTACAGGGCAGACCACTAGGGACATGGGGGGTGTGTATTTTTTACATACAGTACTGTAATCTATAAGATTACAGTGTACTGTATGTATAGTGTTTGTTTACTTTTTTAAATTTGGCGCCGTTCCCCCCCCCTACGTCGCAACGCTCGCAGGGAAGGGAATCGGCGGAACACACAGCATCAGGCGGACATCCGCCCGCCGTGTACTGCGGGGATTCATCGCTGGATCGCAGAGAAAAGGTAAGTAAACTTTTTTCTGCATCCAGCGAGGCAAGTCCGTGTGTGGCACGGGGTTACCGATCGTAGATTGAAAATCTCACCCCGTGCCACACACGGGAAGACCGCCAGGGAGGTTAAATCTTAATTTAAATACATATTAACAATACCATAATTTATTCATAACTCTTTTAAGACGGTCTTTTCATACATGTCTTTCAAATACACATATTTATTTTGCCACACACTACAAAGTGTTATGTGCGAAAATAGCTACAAAGAGACGTGTGTATATATATATCTATATATATAGATATATATATATATATAGATATATATATATATTACTCAGAATAAACGTATAACTAATAATACGCTAGACCCATTAAGGTCAATTCAATTACCGGTCCTTTGAATTCATTTAAACTATTTACATATTCACTTTCTGATAGGCTGCCATATATGGATTAGGTTCCTCTTTTAAGCTGTTTGATATTTCTCCTCATCATCCATCGCAGCTGGTCAAGTGAATTATTTTATATTTTTTTCTCTTTTCTTTTCTTTTCTCCCCTTAGGCCTTGTACACACGAGGGAATAAATCCGCTGAAGATGGTCCGACGGACCATTTCAGCGGAAAAATCCCCTCGTGTGTAGGGGCAAACGGACGCTTTTTGCTGGATTCATCCGGCGGAAAAATTCCAAAGCATGCTTTGAAATATTTCCGCCGGATAGCTGGCTGGCAGATATGTCCGCTGGTTAGTACGGCAAACCAGCGGACATATCTTGCCGCACATGCGTCGTATCCTGTGAATGGATCCGACGCATGCGCGCGGAAGTGTTTACTTCCTGGTGCGGTGACGTGGCGGTCACGTGGCGGCGTCAACGTCACCGCCGCGTCACCGCGCTATCCGCCGGCGGGGAATTTGATCCGATGGTGTGTACAGCCATCGGATCAAAACATCCCGGCGCAAATATACGCTGTAAACGGTCCGGGGACCGTTTACAGCGGATATTTCCCGTCGTGTGTACAAGGCCTCACACTCCCCATCACTTTGTGTTCCCACTTCATGATGGTTTGGATACATCATACCTCCCAGTTGCCTTCTCATCAAGGTACGTTTTTTAAAAACATCCATTCTTGACTACAATGATTTATGTAATTAAACTTATTATAATATTTTTTTGTTACTCCATCATGCAATCCGTCAATATGTATACATATGTTGTAAAAAATAAATTAAATTTGTAAATCTACAACTAATCGTATTGTACCTCCCAGTGCCAATAGGATCTCCTGAGGAAGCTAACAGTGAAACTTGTAGTGATCCAGTGGCGCTGGCACTGTTATCCCTTTGGCTGGCCTTCAGTTAGAAGATTACTGTTATTACAGCATACCTGACTACTCTTAGGCCGTCTGCACAGATTTCCTTGTCCAGTCTTCAGTCTCATATGGGAGACCAAACACTATGATCTGTCCATTTATCCCTTCTTGATGCATGTTTTAATGTGATATTTAAATACATTTGATATTTAAAAAAAAATTTGAGTAACATCTTTTCCTTACTGGGATTATAGTGATAGCCTTTAGGCCGCGTACAGACGAGGAGACATGTCCGCTCAAACATGTCCGACGGACCGTTTCCAGCGGACATGTCTCTTCGGAAGAAAATCCCCTCTGACTGAGGACGCGGTGACGTGGCGGTGACGTTGACGCCGCCACGTCACCACTCCAGGAAGTAAAATACTTCCACGCATGAGTCGAATCCATTCGGCGCATGCGGGGGATTTCTGTCCGCTGGTTAGGCGTACTAACCAGCGGACATGTCCGACGGACAGGTTTGCAGCGGACAAATTTCAAAGCATGCTTTGAAATTTGTCCGCTGGACAAACCTGTCCGCTAGGTCGTACACACGATCGGAGATGTCCGCTGAAACTGGTCGGCGGACCAGTTTCAGCAGATAAATTTGATCGTGTGTACGCGGCCTTAAAATTGATTTTCATCCAAAAAGAGGACTTTAGACCACTGAACAACATTCCAGTCTTTTTTTTCCTTAGCCTAGTTAAGATGCTTCTGATGTTGTTTCTGGTTCAGGAGTGGCTTGACACAAGGAATAGAACACTTGTAGCCCATGTCCTGGATACATTTGCGTGTTGTGGCTCTTGAAGCACTGACACCAGCTATAGTCCACTCCTTGAGACTACCCCCAAAAAAATGGCCTTTGCTTCACAATCCTCCCAAAGTTGTGGTTATCCCTCTTACTTATGCACCTTTTTCTACCACACTTTTTCCTTCCATTCAACTTTCCATTAAAATGCTTGGATACAGCACCCTGTTAACAGCCAGCTTCTTAACAATAACCTTTTGTAGCTTACCCTACTTGTGGAGAATGTCAATGACTGTCTTCTGGACAACTGACAAGTCAGTAGTCTTCCCCATGATTGTGCAACCTACTTCAGTGGTCATCAACCCTGTCCTTAGGGCCCACTAACAGGCCAAGTTTGCAAGATAACTGAAATACATCACAGATGATATAATTTGCTGCTCAGTGATTTCAGTATTCTAATCTGCATCTCTCCAAGGTAATACATAACATCTGGCCTGTTAGTGGGCCCTGAGGACAGGGTTGATAACCACTGTCCTACTGAACCAGACTGAGAGACCATTTAAAGGCTCAGGAAACCTTTACAAGTGAGTTAATTAGCTGATTAGCATGCGACAGTCTACAATATTGAAATTTTCAGCGATACTTAGTTTTGGGTTTTCACCAGCTGTAAGCCATAATCATCAAAATTAAAGAAGGGAATTCTTGAAATATATCACTCCGTATGTAATGAATCTATAAAATAAGGCCCGGATTCACATACATCGGCGCATATTTATGCTGCCGTAGCGTATCTCTTTTACGCTACGCCGGCGCAGTGCGGAGAGGCAAGCATGGAAATCACAAAGCAAATGCTCCCAACTCTGCGCCGGTGTAGAGTATATTTCCTAGGTGTAAGCCGGCGTAAGTGGAAGTAGGTGGAAGTGGGCTGGAAGTGGGCGTGATCCATGTTAATAAAGCGTGACCCCATGCAAATGATGGACCGGGCGCCAGACAAGTATTTAAAATGAACTGCGCATGTGTCGGGACATGGACGTATCCCCGTACGCATGCGTACAACCACGTCAGAACAACTGCCTAAGATACGCCGTGAACGTAACTTACGCCCAGCCAGACCCACGTCGGCCCATATTCACAGACGTCCAATGTACAATACGTAAGCTTGTGTTCCCTGGTCCATACCTTTGCATGGGTTGCGCCTCATCTATGGGGAATAACTTTCCGCCGAACGTAAAACTTTGCGTAAATCATGCATCGGGCGCAAGTACGTTCGTGAATCGGCGTATCTCCCTCATTTGCATATTTGAATCGAAAATCAATGGGAGCGCCACATGCGTCCAGCGTAAGTATGCGCCCACTCTACGCCGGTGTAGGCAAGTTACGTTGGTGGGATGAAGTCTGTTTTTAGGCGTATCTAAGTTTGTGGGTTCGGCGCACAGATACGACGGCGCATATTTGTACTTACGCGGCGTATCTGGAGATACGTCGGCGTAAGTGCTTTGTGAATCCAGGCCTATATAAATAACCTCTATCTTAATCAGCATAAATAAATAAAACAATCAAAAAATATTTCATATAATAACATCATATGAATATAAATAAATATTGTTGCTGCTTGACCCCTGTGCATAGTGTAGCGCAACTAGCAACAAATTAACAAGTGCTACAAGTGAATGTGTATACATATAATAAAAAGTGTAGCAATCCAACAGTCAGTCTTCAAAAGCAAAGTTACAAACCAAAAAAAAATAATAAACTGTGAAATTCAATAAAAAATAAAGAAAGATAATTAAGTGATAGCTCAACAGTTCATCGTTCTAATAATCTAAACAGGATGCTAAGATCTTCCACCTCCATGTGAGTAATAAAGCAGTGCTCATGAAAAATCCTTCATCGGTGTTTGGATGGCTGCTCACCTTATACTTAGTCCTCTGTTTCACCAGTGGATCCAGGGTGAACTCAGATGAATGCTTCCTTATCTCCAACACCTCCCTTCAGTGCTGCATATTCTCATTCAGTGATACAGTATATAAAATAAATACAAAGTAAATCTAGTGCTCTCCGTCAGAGTTTACTATCACAATAAAAATGTAAGCTGCACACTCACATATAAGGGCGCGTACACACGATCGGTCAAAACCGATGAAAACGGACTGAAGGACCATTTCATCGGTCCAAACCGATCGTGTGTGGGCCCCATTGGTCAGTTATCCTTTGGTCAAAAAAAAGAGAACTTGCTTTTAAATTTGACCGATGTACAACTGACCGATGGGTCAAAACCGATCCTTAGTATGCAAAAGCATCGGTTTAAAGGCTGTGCATGCTCAGAATCAAGTCGACGCATGCTTGGAAGCATTGAACTTTGCTTTTTTTAAAGCACGTCGTTGTGTTAAAACACGTAAACGTCACCGCGTTCTAACACGATCGGTGTAGGCACATCAGACCTAAGGCAATGGACCATGCCAGTGTATCAAAGTGGATGATTTTTTCTATTATGATTTGTCACATTATCCTTTATAAATACTGTGAAATGCTTTTTCGATGGCCAGTGAATCCAGGATTTAAGATAAAATACAGTAGACCAATCCCTTCAAGAAAGAAAAACATTATTGTGACAAATACGGTCAGCATCAGTATAACAAATGTCCAACATTGACACAACATTGATATAGAAAATGACTCAGGAGAGGACCACAGTGGATTTACTTTTAGTAAATCAACCCCATTGTGTCATAGAGATGACAACCCCTAAAGCACAGTGGTGAGGAACTTGGGTAAAGTTTTGTGAGATGATAAGGGACCAGATATCATCTGGTGAAAACATTTTGATTAAATCAGAGATACATTTAAAATGTGTTTATAAGATAATTGAAAGCAATTGTGCCAGATCTCCATCTCCCTTTCTGAAGCCAAATCACTTTCCTGCTCGCGCTCATGTAGGGTAGTTTGGTTGAGGTAGTGAGTAGGAGCCCATAGATAACAGAGATCCCCTGCTCTGACCTATATCCCATGTACATCATTTCTCATACGGAGTCATTTTTGGGCCTTCAGTCACGGAAGAAAATTTGCATTATTTTTATCACAATACGTATTTTAGGCTTTTAAAATTTGTGGGAAGCCATTGAATTAAAAATCAGAGGGGAAAAAATATATATTTAATTTTAGTTGTGTAAATGTTAAATATTGCAAAATAATATTTCACATTTACTTATCATAATTGCTTGTTGTTAGCAGGTGGTATGCCCAGGGCTACTCTGCAGTTCTTCACAAGATTACTTACTGCTAATAGCCTAAATATCCTATGTTGCCAACTGAGCTGAATATCATGAGATCAAATGACATGCACACAGCAGAATGAGTCAGAGGAGGCACCCCCCACACTATCTGCTAGCAGATACGGAGCCTTATGGGTGTTTATTTAAAAGCAGTAAAAACTAATGGCAAAGCATTGCGAGACAAAAATTTATTTAGGAAGCACTCGGACCTGTGTGAATATTTGTAAAATAGATTTAATACAAATACTGAAAAAAAATATAAACCATGACATTTTAAACTCTGAACATACAAAATAAAGTCAACCAAGAGCCATTATATGTAAACGTTCACAACCTATTGTACAAACAGCGCTTGCCAATCCCCAAAAATTATAATATTTATAAATATATGTATTAAAATGGAAAGGATAATCATAAATAAATGTAAACCGTATGGCCAAGAAAAATTCATAATGTGGATGTTAACTACTTAAAAAACATATAAACCGTTAAACATATGATTGTGAAAAGTCAAAATATGAAAAACAAAAGTTCCAAACAAGATCCTGGCTGAGTTTCTGATAACGTCACGTTAGATGACGAAACGCGTAAGCCTGGGATGCACGTTGCGCTACGTTATGTCCTGTTGGAACACGCGCTGACTCTGCTGTGGGTCTTGTGGCTTCCATCGCCTTCGTCTGTCTATTGCAGTGGTTCACGAAGGAGGCTACATTGTTTTATTGTCTTACTTGCATTTGTAGCCATTGAGGTTTTAAAAAAAATACACTATGGTATCACAATACGAGTAGTCCGTCCTCTTATTTCTCTCCTGCACTGCTGGTGATATCCCGTTTGGAGCCACATTCCATCCCGAGGACGAGGATATTGGAGAATTTAAAGACCCTTGGAGGTCGGGGGAGACCTCACAAGCACTTATGATCCTTTCTGCCATATGGTAGTAAGATCTACAACATCCGGTGAGTGGATATCTTTCAATTACTTGTTTGCACCATCCTCCATGCAGGAAGATTTTTTTCATTTGGATCATCCAGGATCTTGTTTGGGACATTGTTTTTCATATTTGGACTTTTCACAATCATATGTTTTTACAGTTTATACGTTTTTTTTAGTAGTTACCATCCACTTTTAATGGTCATATGGTTTACATTTATTTATGATTATCGTTTCCATTTTTAATACATATATTTATTAATATAATACATTTTGGGGTTAGACAAGCGTTATTTGCACAATAGGTTGTGCGCGTTTACATACAATTTATCTAATTTGAATGGCAGCTGCTAATATAATATTTGTATGGTTTAATTGGTTCTTTGGTGCACGTGGTTTGATTTACAAGAACCATTATAACTTTTCTTTAAAATGAGGCACTACGCAAGAAATCGCAGCGGCCCGACTGAGCAGTCAATCTCCCACAGTAGGGCAATGCAGTAATTTAATCACTCACCATAAAGAAGCTAACTGTTAAGAGATCAGCACTGAGTGGACTTACCATTTAATTAAATCCACGAAAAAAATAACTTAATTAATATTCTAAATTAATTTTATTTTTATGTTTTATGCTGGTTCAACAAAAGAATAGAAGCGTCTGGACTTCAGTTATATATAGACAACATTTTTTATAATAGCTTTTCATATGAAATATGAATATGAAATTCATATGAAATAAGAAGTAATTAGCGCCATTTTTATCTAAATGGTATTTAAAATACATCACTAATTATTTAAAGCTTTATAATTGAAATAAAAATGTAAATGTCCTTCCATGAAATCATAGGTGGATAAATGGTTTCCAATAAATTACCAGTCTTAAAGACTCTGTAAGCCATTTCTGAAATCTGTCAAATGTGTAAATTTTACAAGCAACATTTAACTGGGAACCAAACACTACATTGCCTAGTTCTTAACCACTTCAGCCCCGGACCATTTTGCTGGTCAATGACTGAGCCACTTTTTGCGATTTGGCACTGCGTTGCTTTAACTGACAATTGCGCGGTCGTGCGACGCGGCTCCTAAACAAAATTGGCGTCCTTTTTTTCCCACATATAGAGCTTTCTTTTGGTGGTATTTGATCACCTCTGCAGTTTTTATTTTTTGCGCTATAAATAAAAAAATAGCGAACATTTAAAAAAAAAAAATAATATTTTTAACTTTTTGCTAAAAAAAATATCCCCTAAAAATATATAAAAAAACGATTTTTTTCCTCAGTTTAGGCCGATACGAAATTCTTCTACATATTTTACGTAAAAAAAAATCGCAATTAGCGTTTATTGATTGGTTTGCGCAAAAGTTATAGCATCTACAAAATAGGGGATAGTTTTATGGCATTTTTATTAATATTTTTTTTTTTTACTAGTAATGGCGGCGATCAGCGATTTTTATCGGTACTACGACCTTATGGCGGACACTTCAGACACTTTTGACACATTTTTGGGATCATTGGCATTTCTATAGCGATCAGTGCTATAAAAATGCATTGATTACTGTAAAAATGCCACTGGCAGAAAAGGGGTTAACACTAGGGGGCGAGGACGTGGTTAATTATGTTCCCTAGGTGTGTTCTAACTGAAGGGGGTGGGACTGACTAGGGGAAATGACAGATCGCTGTTCATACATTGTATGAACAGACGAACAGTCATTTCTCCCCCTGACAGGACCGGGAGCTGTGTGTTTACACACACAGCTCATGATTCTCGCTCTGTAATGAGCGACCGCGAGTGCCCGGCGGTGATCGCGCCTGCCGCGCCAGCCGGGCATGCATGCGGCACCAGGGGCGAGCAGGGGGCGAGCAGGGTGGCTGAAATGCAAAATCACGTAATATTACGCGATTTTGCGTAGCTGAGCCGACCTGGTCGGCGGCTGGTCGGCAAACGGTTAAAGGGCAACTCCACCGTCGTGGAGAAAAAAATAGCAAATAAAGAAAAAATAATATATCGTGTACAATTGCGATACAATTCATATTGTAATTGAATGGTATTAAAAATTATCTTTCCTTTTTCATCTGCAGCCGCTGTAATTTTCTGTAAATGCAACGCAATATGGCTACCTGGAGTTGTTCTGTACACAGAATGTGTACTAACCACTCCCTAGAAACATAATTTCCTGCTTGTGTGATTGGCTCACCAATATTCCCAGAAGTCTGCCTAAGGCCTCGTACACACGATCGGACATATCCGATGAAAACGGTCCGCGGACCATTTCCATCGGATATGTCCGATCGGGAGTTTGATCCGATGGCGTGTACACACCATCGGATCAAATTCCCCGCCGCCGGACGGCGCGGTGACGCGGCGGTGACGTTGACGCCGCCACGTCACCGCACCAGGAAATTAAACACTTCTGCGCATGCGCCGAATCCATTCGGCGGCGGCGGCGCGGCGGTGGGGGACGACATGTCTGCTGGTAAGTGTACTAACCAGCAGACATGTCGGGTGGACACAAAATTGGAAAAACAATAACTGTGGAGAAGTATTGAGTGTCGGACTATCGAGGCCAAGGAAGTAGTATAAAAATATAGTTTTAATGTAGTTATAAAAATAAAACAAATAGAACATATATATGAAAATAGAAATGATACATATATACAGGTGAACTGCTCTATACACAAAAACCCAAAGTCGCCGACGCGCGTTTCGCCGTGAGGCTTCTTCAGGACGGATGTTTGAGGATTTTTGTAAGGAGATGTGTAACAATAGTTGTATGGCCGATGACTCTGCAACCAATGCAAGACAGGGCACACACCGCGATCGAGTATTCGATAGTGTGTAATATACTGGGTTCAGGAAGGTCTTCAGAGCTTCATATAGATCTGTTAATTGACAGTAAAGTCAAAATAAGAGTGTTTCCAACATTCAAAAGAGAGATTATAATATGGTGCTGTTAGCAGCCTTCATTCCTTGATAGGAGACCATAGGGCCAACTGGGACACAAAGCCAAAAATTGTTGTATTGAGCTTCAAATACACGAGGGGTATCAGACCACCAGTCAGTGTAGATTTTTAAGCTTCTACGTATGAGCCCGCCGATCAGGGGGTTGACTAGTGCAGGCGTCCGTGTCCTAGGGTGTACATCTCGTGTGTCACACAGATGTACACCCTGGGACACGGACGCCTGCACTAGTCAACCCCCTGATCGGCGGGCTCATACGTAGAAGCTTAAAAATCTACACTGACTGGTGGTCTGATACCCCTCGTGTATTTGAAGCTCAATACAACAATTTTTGGCTTTGTGTCCCAGTTGGCCCTATGGTCTCCTATCAAGGAATGAAGGCTGCTAACAGCACCATATTATAATCTCTCTTTTGAATGTTGGAAACACTCTTATTTTGACTTTACTGTCAATTAACAGATCTATATGAAGCTCTGAAGACCTTCCTGAACCCAGTATATTACACACTATCGAATACTCGATCGCGGTGTGTGCCCTGTCTTGCATTGGTTGCAGAGTCATCGGCCATAGAACTATTGTTACACATCTCCTTACAAAAATCCTCAAACATCCGTCCTGAAGAAGCCTCACGGCGAAACGCGCGTCGGCGACTTTGGGTTTTTCTGTATAGAGCGTTTCACCTGTATATATGTATCATTTCTATTTTCATATATATGTTCTATTTGTTTTATTTTTATAACTACATTAAAACTATATTTTTATACTACTTCTTTGGCCTCGATAGTCCGACCCTCAATACTTCTCCACAGTTATTGTTTTTCCAATTTTGATTCCATATACGGATGTGGCCCATGTGAGTGCAATCCCCTTGTTTTTTCTTATCCCCTCTATTTCCATAGTCCACCCCTTCCTTCCCCTTATCATTCTCGTTTTCACATTTATGTCGGGTGGACAGATTCCACCGGATGGATTTCAAAGCATGCTTTGAAATCTGTCGGGTGGAGAAATCTGTCCGCTAGCCCATACACACGAGCGGAGATGTCTGCTGAAACGGTCCATCGGACCATTTTCAGCGGACATATCCCCTCGTGTGTACGAGGCCTAAGATACAAGTCAGGTTTCAGGAATACCCTGCAACCAAATCGTAATTTTTGGTGAGATATTTCCAAAAGGAAGATATCTAAAGGGATGCAGGCCTAGCAGATTGCCTCATTAATGCTCTGCAGCTGCCACAGCTGACTGATAATTATGAAACCACTCCCATTAGACCCATTTGGCACAAGGGCACAGACAAACACACATGGATTTCTTCAGAATAACAAAAGGTGAAATGTACATAGATCAACTGGGGGGGGGTGCTATGTTTTTCTCTCAACAAAAGTAGAGTTACGCTTTAAAGTAAAAGATCAGCTTATTTTTTTTTTATGTAACCTGCATTACAAAGTCAGGTGCATTATTCAGAGATTGGTTTTCAATGGCACAATCTACGGTCTTTTGTGTTTCACTCTGTGTCAACAGATATCTATCAAACAATAGGCAAACATTTAGAAAAAGCTGATCCCTACTGCCTTTTAAAAATATGGAAAGGAAGTTTACTGCAGTCTAGAGTGTGATGATCTACATTTTTATTGCTGTTGAATGGTACAACAAGCAGAACTGGCTACTGGAGATTTTGCTCTCACCCAGAGTGCTATCCATAGTTTGCTGTGAAATGATAGACTGGCTGGACCCAGAATAGTAAACTCACTGGCCTGTAATTGCCAGCTTCTACCTTGCTTGCAGATAGAAACAATATTAGCTGTCTGCCAGTCATGGGGAACTTCTCCTGTTATGCCGCGTACACACGGTCGTTTTTTGTGATGAAATAAAAATACGTTTTGAAAAAACGTAATTTAAAATGATCGTGTGTGGGCAAAACGTTGTTTTATGTCTTCTGAAAAACGACCAAAAAAAAAAATTCGAACATGCTTCAATGTTTTATGTCGTTTTTCAGAATGTCGTCTTTTGTTTCACAAAATGATTGTGTGTGGGCAAAACAACATTTAAAATGACGTTTTTAAACCAGCGCAAGCTCAGAAGCAAGTTATGAGACGGGAGCTTCAATGGAACAGAGTGCCGTCGAACGTGGTGTACGTAACCGTGCTTTGCAAGAGTGTGTAGGCAACGTGGTTTTTTAAAATGAACTTTGAAAAATGTTGTTTTGTTTTGTGAGATAAAACTACGTTTTTTTACATCACAAAAAGTGATCGTGTGTACGCGGCATTAGAAGAGACTGATTAAAAAAATTGTTTAATGGTCCAGCAACTATATCTCAAAGTTCTATTAGAACTCTGGGATGGATACCATCAGGGCCCATTGCTTTATTTAGCTTTAACTGACCCAGTTCCTCTGTTACCAGAAATTCAAAAAATTACCAGTCATTACTAAAACCAACATAATTTCCCAACTTCCAAATATTTTATTCCAGGTCTGTGGGCATGTTTAACCACTAGCCGACCAGCCGCCGTCGTTCTACTGCGGCATTTCAGCTCTCCTGGGCGAGAGCCCGTAGCTCTACGTCGGGACATTCGCGGCCACTAGGGGGCGCGTGCGCGCCGCGGGCGGCCCGCGCGCACGCCCCCCGCTCGCCCCCGAGTCCCGCGCGCGTGCCCGGCGGGCGCGATCGCCGCCGGGCACGTGCGCTCGTTCGTTACAGAGCGGGGAACGTTAGGTATGTGTGTAAACACATTCCTCTCGTGCCTGTCAGCGGGGGAAACGCTGATCCTCCGTTCATACAATGTATGAACGGAAGATCAGTGATTCCCCCTAGTGAGTCCACCCCCCCATACAGTTAGAACACAAATAGGAACACACTTAACCCCTTCACCGCTCCCCTAGTGTTAACCCCTTCACTGCCAATGGCATTTTTATAGTAATCCAATGCATTTTTATAGCATTGATCGCTATAAAAATGCCAATGGTCCCAAAAATGTGTCAAAAGTGTCCGATGTGTCCGCCATAATATCGCAGTACTGAAAAAAAACGCTGATCGCCGCCATTACTAGTAAAAAAAAATATTAATAAAAATGCCATAAAACTACCCCCTTTTTTGTAAACGCTATAAATTTTGCGCAAACCAATCAATAAACGCTAATTGCGATTTTTTTTTAACGAAAAATATGTAGAAGAATACGTATCGGCCTAAACTGAGGAAGAAAAATGTTTTTTTATATCTTTTTTGGGGATATTTATTATAGCAAAATGTAAAAAATATTGAATTTTTTTCAAAATAGTCGCTCTATTTTTGTTTATAGCGCAAAAAATAAAAACCGCATAGATGATCAAATACCACGAAAAGAAAGCTCTATTTGTGGGAAAAAAAGGACGCCAATTTTGTTTGGGGCTAAAGTGGTTAAACAAAGACACCGTATTTCTTCAGAACGTCTGTGTACTT
The DNA here is from genome assembly GCA_029574335.1 of Rana kukunoris. Classification (NCBI taxonomy): domain Eukaryota; kingdom Metazoa; phylum Chordata; class Amphibia; order Anura; family Ranidae; genus Rana; species Rana kukunoris. Next base: position 417,950,874 of record CM056053.1, read on the forward strand.
TGCAATTTTATGTTCAACATTCTTCTCTGCTTGCTTCTTCAGTTTCATGACCTGGTTCTTTTTGTTATAGTGCAACTTGGCTTTTGCTTTCCTTTTCTCCTCCAGGGTGGCATTGACTGCCTGGTACTTCCAGCCAACCTCATGAGCAAGGCGGCCGAGTAGAGCAAATTAACGTGTTGGCTTCAAGTGCACAATCTTCAGGGCAGCAGGGACCACAATACACTTCATCCTATTGTGAGGAGGTGGGATACCATCAATGACCTTCAGATGAACCTGTCCTCGCTTAGTCTTGTGTGGCAGCATACCTCTAAGGCCGCGTACACACGAGGAGACATGTCCGATGAAACAGGTCCGGCGGACCGTTTTCATCGAACATGTCTGAAGAGGTCTTTTGGTCTGATGTGTGTACACACCATCGGACCAAAATCCCCTCAGACAGATAACGTGGTAACGTATAACACACCGACGTGCTGAAACATGGAAGTTCAATGCTTCCACGCATGCGTCAAATCAATTTGACGCATGCGCGCGATTTCGGTCCGATGGTTGTGCGTACTAACCATCGGACATGTCCGACGGACAGGTTTCCAGTGGACAAGTTTCTAAGCATGCCTAGAAACTTTTGTCCGCTGGAAACCTGTCCGCAAGGCCGTACACACAATCGAACATGTCCGCTGAAACTGGTCTGCGGACCAGTTTCAGCGGACATGTCTCCTCGTGTGTACGCGGCCTTACAGTCCTCCAGAGGATGTGGCTAGGTGCTCTGAAGTGGTATGGCCCACGGGAAGGGTTTTTGTTCATACGTTTGCACAGGAAAGCAAGATATTTGAGTTTGTTGCAGTAAAAGTTGGAAGACATGTTGATACCTTTACATCTCATGGCAACCACTTTACATCCAAGCAACAATGGTGGCATCTGCCATCTAGGACCAGAACATGACTTGAAGCCTTGAATCCACCACCCAAGTTCTTGCAGAATCCTGTAAAACCTCCCTTTATTAGTTCTGAAGGTATCTTCCTGATCTGTCTCGGGTCCTTTGCTTTGCCCTTTGGTGCGGCTTTGGCCTCTAGTGGAACCTTAGCCTTGGCCTTAGAGTCTGCCATCTTGTGCTACCGACCGAGAAAGAGCATAATTCAACTTTTTTTTAGTGCAATTTATTGCTGCGAAGACTGAACAGAAGTACCAGTAATTGTTTAAATTATTTGCTACATCCTGGTCTCCCTCAACATATGTCTTGTGCCCAGTTTTCTTTTTAGTAATCCTATTGTATTTTTTCCTACTGTCACTAATGTATCTAAAAAAGGTTGTATCTCCTTTCTTAATAGATTGAGTAATTTCTTCCTCTTTCTGTTCTCTGGCAGCACTGATAATGTGTTTGGCAATTTTTTTTACTCTTCTCTGTCAGCTACACCCCTTGTTTCCTTGAATCTTCTATATGCTGATTTTTTTCCCATTACTATACTATTTAACTCTTTAGTGAACCATATTGTTTTTTTCTTCCGTTTATGCTTACTAACTTGCCTGACATATAATTTAGTTGCCTCCAGGATGGTAGACTTTAATAATGCCCACTGATTACTTACTCCTGTAATTTTACTCCAACATTTCAATTCATTTTTTAGAAATGTCCCATTTGAACAAAATGTGTCCTTTTTTAAAATCTAAAACGTTTGTTTTTGTATATGGCTTTTCAGTTCTTGTTTTAATATCAAACTAAAGACATTGGTCCCACGTCAATATTAAACAGTCGATCCCAATTTGTCAGTACTAGGTCCAGAATATGGTCACCTCAGGTTGGTCTTTTTACTTATTAATTGTTATTTTTGTTATTATAATATTATAATGTTGCCTTGCAGGAGGAACCTTTTTTTTTCTTTACCAAATTTACTACCGCTTAAAATGGATAATCACTAAAGTTGAACCGCAGTTTGTGGACTTTGAAGGCACAACCCCTCGCAGGACGGACCTTGTTAGCAGGCTTCCCCAAAGGCCCCATATCACCTTTGTTTCTAAATGATCTCTGTGTTAACCTTCATAGTACCTGTTTGATAAACTCTGAAGTTCTGCCTCTGCTCTGCCTCTCTGCCAGTGCTCTGCCGTGTCACTCGCAGTGCGCATGCTCAGGAAGTGCATCGATTGCCAGTGACGTCATCAGTCCTTGTCCTGCCCACCACCAGCATTCCAGACCTCATTCTGAATTCCTCTCCACCGCAGCCGGCCCCTACCACAGCAGAGTAGCAGTGAACTAGAGGATACCACGCTGCCCTTCCGAGACAGAACCATCAGCCGAAGACACCATCACCATTACCCTCCTCCATTTTCCCATTGTGCATCTGAGTACATGCCTGCCTTTTCCTTCAAAATGTGAGTTAAGCATTTGTGCAATTAAAAACTTGTTAAAACTACTGAACCCAGAGGTGCCACCTTCAGTCCATCATGAATGCTGCAGCCAGACTCATCTACCTTACAAACCACTCAGTGTCTGCTTCTCCTCTCTGCCAATCCCTCCATTGGCTGCCATTTACCCAACAAATTAAATTCCAAATACTAACAATAACTTACAAAGCCATCCACAACTCACCCCCAAGCAACATCACTAACCTAGACTCAAAATGTCAACCAAATTGTTCTCTTTGTTCCTCCTAAGACCTTCTGCTCTCTAGTTTCCTTGTCACCTCCTCCAAGGCTCATCTCCAGGACTTTGCCCAAGCCTCTCCCATCCTTTGGAATTCCCTACCCCAATCTGCCCAACTATCTCCAACACTAGCCACTTTTAAGCAATCCCTGAAAACTTTTCTCTTCAGAGAAGCCTATCCTGCCTCCACCTAACAACTGTAATTGGTGAAAGCTCCCACTATCGGTGGCAGGACGGGCAAATCTAATAAAAATGGTATGGGAACCACAGCTCCTGTACGTCTTCCACAATTCCCCTATGTGGATCATGAATAAATGGTTTAAACAAATTGAGACATTGATGAGAGATCTGATATGGATGAAGAAGGTAGCCAGGATTAGCTTAGCTACGCTTCAGCATAGAAAGGATAGGGGAGGTCTTGCAGTCCCGCATCCTAAAATGTATTTTTTGGCTGCTCAGGTCCAACACCTAGCAGGATGGGAATGGGGATGGGAAAAGAGTGAGGATTCTATATGTAATCTGGTAATTATATGTGCCCCTACATTGGAGGCAGCATCTCACCTGGAAATAGACCTCCCTAGTATACCATGCTCCGCCCCGACAGGTACTTTGCTTAAAAGGGTTTGGGGGGAGGCCAGGAAAGCCTTGGGAATAAAGGGACCGCTGCCCTTTACCCCGCTATGGCATAACCCAAGATATCCGGAAATACAGAAACTTAGGGGATTTACTATATGGAAGGAGAAAGGGATACATTTCTTTGAGCAGTTGTATGAAGGGGAGGTATTGAAAACGTACGAACAGCTGTGTCGGGAATTCCAGCTAAACCCAAAGGGGTTTTATCAATACCTCCAACTTCGACATGCGCTACAGGTACAACAAAAAACACAATCTTTAACAATATCGGCAGCACCCCTAATTAAGGTAGTACTTGGAACAGAGGATCAGAAAGGACTAATATCAAAAATATATATGGAACTGCTATCCAGGGCTCAGGATCATACATCCCTAAAATGTTGCAGCAAATGGGCAAAACACACTGATCGGACATCTGATTTGGAGATGTCCAAAATTACACCGGTATTGGGAGGAGATCTCCAAGTGCATAAGTAGACTGGCATGGACATCTATTCCCTTAGATCCTCTGATATATATATATTGGGAGCCATAGAGGCGGACACACTCCCAAAAGGAACATATATAATGTTAACCAGAGTACTATATCTAGCAAGAAAACTTATAGCACGACACTGGATGGCACCAGAGGTACCCACGGGAGGGCAGTGGATTCTACTTGTGAACTCTCTACTCCTTAGAGAAAGATTAACATACAGCCGTAGGGGGGATACTTGGAAATTCGATCAGATATGGCAATCATGGCTGGGTGATGCTAGACTCTCGCCGCCACAGTCGATAATGGATAGACTACGGAGTTAAATGCAAGGAACAGAGAGGAGCAGCGCATAGAAAATAATTAGGGAAATAAGACAGAAGGAGGAAAAAATATTCACAATAAGCTGAAGCGAGAATAGAAAGAAACAAGAATATAAAGGAGAGGTAAATTTAAATGATTAAGATAAAGTGGTGTGGGAAGGGAGGGAGGGAGGAAAATAGAAACAATGCACAAAATTATGCACAAAAGGGATATAGTTAGATAAGAAAAGGTAGTAGGTTCGGGAACCAGAGTTCGACACATTTTATTATTCATTATCTATCTAATATGTACTGTACTCTGTATTTGAACATGTGCACAAAGTGTATTATAATTGCAAATTTTGAATAAAAAAAATAAAAGACAAAACAACTGTTATTCTATTTCTCCATCAGTCCATCCCCCTCAGTTATTACCTTTTGTATCACTTAACCCCCCCTTTTAGATTGTAAGCTTTAATGAGAAGAATCCACTGATTCCTACTGTATTGAATTGTATTGTAATTGTTCTGTCTGCCCTCACATTGTAAAGCACTGTGCAAACTGTTGGCGCTATATAAATCATGTATAAAAAATAATAATAATAATATCATCTCTCCACCTATAGTAGCTGAAGCTAGACCCAAAGCTACCCACTCATTTGGTTTGGGGGGACTATCTCGGTACTGATAAATTACAATAAACATAATAGTATAAAATTGCAAAACAAACAATTGTACAGATCAGTGATTGGTCAAGGTCTACTAGTTTTGCGGGAATGCCGCTTCATCAGGACAGCCAACCTATAGAATAAATAATGCAATAAAAACATGTAATATAAATCAGCAATAAAATTTGAAAAAAATAAATAAACTAATAACTTACGCGATGAGTCAATTGATAATGCGCAGAGGCCGGGCAGCCCAGGGAGTTCCCCCCGCGGCGGACAAGGGGATAATTTCTCATGGAAATCTGGGTGTAGACAAAAAATATACATGTACATATATATATATATATATATATATATATATATATAACCCCAAAGAATCCGTAGGCTGGCAGAGTAAAAGGAAAAAGAGAGGAGGGGGAGGAAGAGAGGAGAGGGAAAGGGAAGGGGAGGGGGGAAGAGAAAGGGGGAGAGGAGGCGGAGGAGAAGGGTATAAAGGAAAGGGGGAGGGAGAGAGAGGGGAAGAAAAGAGGGACATAGGGAAGGGGGTGGGAAAAAAGGGGTGAGGGGACAGGAAGTGAAGGGGAGGAGAAGGGGAGAGGGGAAAGGGAGAGAGGGGGATTGGGGAGAGGAACAGGGAGGGAGAGGAGGAGAGGGAAAAAGGGGGGGGGGGGCAAGAGAATGTAAGTCTACATTGTAAGACATATTGGACCAGAATATACCTGTAGAAAGTGTATATTTTTGGCCTGTAACTGCTATACCTTTTTTTATACAATTTCTTTTAATAGTTATTTTGTAGGCAAATAAAAATATACTCCCAACAGTCTGACATGAGCATTGCAGTGGTATATCGAAAAATAAAATTACCTCTAGAAAATGGGATTTTTGTGGGCAATGAAACAATATACAAAAGATTGAAGAAATATATATATATATAGGATAATTTATTTTACAAAGATAACATGGAATATAGCAAAAAAATTATCATATCGCAAGGACATATACATAATATATAAACCACAGAAGTGGTAGTTTAATAACAATACATACAAAGGATGACAGTACATAAATACAGTGTGTAAATGGTAACCTCAAGAACCTAGGAGGGCTCAAGGGTAAATTCAGATAGCTGGACCGACACGTTTCGACTTGTGAGTTACACTGAATGTCTTCATCAGGAAATAACAATATCTCTGCAATTAAAAACAAACAACCAAGTAGTACATGTATGTGATACAGAAAATCAACCATGATAGATAATCATAAATTGAATAATCTGTAAATATATATATATATATATGTATATACACCCCTTGATAATAAACAATAATTATGAAAAAAGAAAGAGCTTACATGTGCATGCGTCTGTCATCCAAGCATAAGAAAAGAGAGGGGGTTTATAGGACAACGCCGGGATAACTTAAATTGCCATTTACTCCGTGGACACTGTAGCGGATCTGTCTCAAGACGATACAGCTGCTTTTGGCCATTGCTGCTCTTAATCATCTAGTAGTATGGTAAATTCCCTTCCACGGGGCTTTGTTTGTTGTTTTTTATTATTCTTTTTCCACACTTGGGAAGTTTTTTGTTGGCTTAGTAACTTAGTCTTGCCTTCTTTTCCATTTTTGTAGGTTGCCCTGCATTTACATTTACTTTGCACAGTTCTCTGCTGGGACAATATTTGCAATTTCTCCCCCTTTTTTATGGCAATTTGTTTTAGATAAACTCTAGTTTATTCATTTTATATTTTCCCTTGCTGTGGACATCCAATTTTTTGGTGGAGAGGAAATCTATGCAGGTTTCATTGGAAGGGAATGTTTCTCTTTTCTTATACTTAGATGACAGACGCATGCACATGTAAGCTCCTTTTTTTTCATAATTATTGTTTATTATCAAGGGGTGTATATACATATATATATATTTTTACAGATTATTCCATTTATGATCATCTATCATGGTTGATTTTCTGTATCACATACATGTACTACTTGGTTGTTTGTTTTTAATTGCAGAGATACTGTTATTTGCTGATGAAGACATTCAGTGTAACTCACAAGTCGAAACGCGTTGGTCCAGCTATCTGCATTTACCCTTGAGCCCTCCTAGGTTCTTGAGGTTACCATTTACGCACTGAATTTATGTACTGTCATCCTTTGTATGTATTGTTTTTAAACTACCACTTCTGTGGTTTATATATTATGACATATGTGCTTGCGATATGATAAAAAAAATTCTATATTCCATGTTATCTTTGTAAAATAAATTATCCTATATACATTACATATTTTTTCAATATTTTGTATATTGTTTTATTGCCCACAAAATCCCATTTTCTAGAGGTAATTTTTTTTTCAAAGTTTTCTTTTCCTTTCTCTTTCTTCTTTGCCTTTTCCTGTATTTATTTATACAATTTCAGGATGTGGTACTAATAGGCTTTGCTCCTATTAATATGATAATCAATAAAGTATCTGAAATAGAAACAATTAAAAAAAAAATTATAGTTAAAGGGTAAATCTTTTTGTTATATTTTTTTTTTTTTCCGTCTAATGTGACCTTTAAATCCTGTTTGATAAATACTGGTAACGTGACCTTTAAATCCTGTTTGATAAATACTGGTAGTTCCTCGCTTTACAACAAAGATTTAAAAAAATAAGCAATAAACTATGAGAGACCTTCTTGCAACTGAATAAAGAGTTTAACAATCCAAAGAACTCTGCAACCCTAATGTATGCCAGTCTTCAAATGTCTTTAAAGCTATATGATCTCTAATTAAACTCAACAGAACAGTTGAAGTGATGTGGACCGGATTTTTCAATGACCTACTGTCCAACACAATGTACTTAACTGTCATGCTTCACTGCCAGAGCTTTAGCCTATGTCAAGACTAGAGTGTGAGCTTGTACAATGCTGATGGTATGCCTGTCTAGTTCTGAGATTCAAATCTTGTCGTCTCATTATGGCAAGAAGTATTGTGATTGGTAGTTCACCAATGAATAAAGACATAGCCTTAATAAAGATAAACTACTAGTTTTTGTAGGATAGGGAAAGAGTAACATTTAACAATCCAATTAAACATATTTAAGGCCTTAGCAAATACAGATAAATTGACAAACAGGCCAAGACTAATATTTTCTAGAAGGGCTGGTTAGTCCGAAAATGGTTTTCATTTCCTTTCAAAACACCCTTGGTGTCATTGCTTTAGTCTTTAGTGTATGGTTTTTAAGCTGGAGTGTAAACAATGTATATTTTGCCCAACATGCGCAAATAAAATCCAGACCCAGGAGTCAGCAAGGTGCTGTACATAGCTTTCTAAAAACATCACAGCACCTTGATTGTGTGCTTCTCTCAAGAAAAGCTTGCACATGTTTGGATTCTCTTCCAAACCCATGTGGCCAAGCCTGCCAGGAAGCTGTTACCTGTAATGGATAAATCATTTGAAACCAAGGCATTCCCAGTGCAGCAGCCGTATGTATACATGCTCCTTGTTTATGCACGGCTGTGGGTTGGGGAATGCCTCCACTGAAGATGTTTGGCCCATTACAGTTGATAATTTGCTGATGGGCTTTTCAACATGGATGGATTTGAAAGAGCAGCCGAACACACCCAAGCTTATGCCTACTTATTATGCCTCTACTAAGATCCTCAGCCCTGATGCAAGTAGGGTCTGGCTTTTGGGAGGAATTTAAAATGCCTTCATGGGCATGTCAGTCTTCAGGAGAGGGACTAGAATGCATTTGCATGCAGACCATGATTGAAGAGCTGGAGTTCATTACAGGAGAGGAGCCCATACAACTGTGCAAGACTGAAGGTAACGGTGAAGTTCTGATTTACCATATTCTACAAAGAATAAATAAATAAAAATTTCCTATCAAATACTTACCATAATTTTCCTTTCCTAAAGAACTCCTTGGCAGCATACATATGGGTTAACCCCACCTCCATCCCTATAGGACTCCACTCCCATAAATATTTGCTCTGAGAAAGAGGTCACGTTCAATAACTAGCCTACTCAAGACACTGGGATGGAACTCCTACTGCCATGGAGTCCATCAGGAAAGGAAAATTAGGGTAAGTATTTGATAGGAAATGTTCTGTTTTCCTGACAGACTCCGTGGCAGCATATGTATGGGAACTAACTAACCATACACCCTATGGACAGGCAATGCTGAAGATAAAAACTGAAGTTTTGGTTACTGAACCCCCTCAATTCCCTTATGAAGACTGAGGATAAGAATAAATTCAATACCTTCGCCATCTCAACATACTTTGTAACCAGATTCCCTTCCTCATTCTTAATGGGGCCAATACGGTCTGTCCTCCCTCTTTTACTGTTTATATACTTAAAACATTTCTTTCTTTTTTTTTTGCTCTCCTCCGCTATGTGTCTTTCATGTTCTATCTTAGCCGCTCTAATTGCACCCATCCAGGACTTCTTTTCTCTCCTTCAAATTTATTTGCCAAAGGGAAGCACTGGCTAATGCTCTTATTTAATTTGCACTTAAAGCAAACCCATCTCTTCTCTGTGTTTTTTGTTCCTAAGATTTTATCCCAGTGTATATCTTCTAGCAAGGTTCATAGTTTAGGGAAGTCGGCTCTTTTGAAATTCAGTGTCTTCGTATTCCCCTCATGTTTCATATTTGTGTGATTTATACTCAAGCTAATTGACCTGTGATTGCTTTTTCCTAAATTGCCCCTTATTTCCACATCAATGATCAGGTCTGTATTGTTGGTAATCAGTAGGTCTAGTAACGCTTTGTTTCTAGTTGGTGAGTCTACCATCTGACCCATGAAATTGTCCTGCAAGACATTTAGGAACTGGTGAGCCTTAGATGAATGTGCAATTCCGTTTGCCCAATCTATGTCTGGATAATTAAAATCCCCCAATATGATGACACCTCCCATCCTTGGCGCTAATCCAATTTGTGATAAGAGGTCCATCTACCCCTCTTACCTCAGGTTAGGGGGCCTATAGCATACTCCCAGTATTACTTTCCCTTTAGTTTCTAGCTCCCCTAGTGATGTCATCTCTCACATTCACTTGTAAATTATTCTTGATATACATGTAGTGCCTGCGTACTTCCAAGTACAGGTGCTATTAAAATTTAAGGGATAATCAGAGTGTAAGTGACTCTCATTCTAATTGAAATTGTTTGGTTAGGGTCTCTGTTGTTGCTAGGGTGTTGTTCCACCCCAGGACGACAGGTGGCAGCAGTGGAGTCAAGATTTGGGGGCTTTACCCAGCAGCCAATCAGAAGGGAGATTCCTTGCTGGGCATGCTGGGAGAGGGTACTTATGGAACAGATGCCATTGGTCTGGGTTCTTCTTCGAGTGTGGCACCCACCTTTAGGGTGGCCACATCACGGCGCCCCTAGCGTTATGGCCTACCTGGCATGGGGTGTTCCTGGTTTCGGGCCTGAGCTGGTCCGGAACATTCAAACGGGACAGGGACTCAGTAATCGACTGGGTTCCCACTTCTGAACATCCCAAGTGAGTGTAGCTGTTTGGTGGGGAGTCCATCTGAGGAGCGCCAATGAGAGGCTGGCGGTCCAACAGGATTCAGACGAACCACCTGGGATCAGGGTACCGGACACTGAGGGATTGACTCCTCTCTCAGTCGGTACCTGAAACAATGTTAAGAAGAAGATCCAGGCGTAGCTTTACTTCTGAGGTTACCTCCACATCTACAGTCAGAGAGGGCCTGTGGCAGAGGTGTCTCCCTGACGTTCATCCGAGAGTGTCTGTGGCAGAGACATCTTTCCTAAGTTCCAAGTGATATTCTGGCTGCCAGGTCAGTGAGAGAGACCTGTCCAGGTACGCTATACCCACTCCGGCTGGAGTGGCGAAGAAAACTAAGTGTTGTCAGAAGCAGAACTGTTTGCCTACTGTACGCCTGAATCTGCTGTTTTCCTTCCAACCTCGATCTATCCTTTCCATCATCTGTTCACTGTTTTTACCCAGCTTGGTAATACAGAGCACATATAAAAAATACATTCTCTTTGTGGACATTCCTTTACTATTGCTGTGTGCATCGTTCACCCTAGACATTCTACAAGAGCCACGAGGTAATCAGCCATCCCATCTGTTCTCAGCAGCCCCGTTGGGGGTATCGCTACATACAGGCATACCCATCCCCTTTTTTACCCTCCCTATCCCTGCGATAAAAGGAAAACCCCTGAATGGTTGCCAGCCAATCATGAGAGCCAATCTAAATCCTCCTCGTATAACAGTATCTCTAGTTCTCCCATCTTGTCCACCAGGCTCCTGGCATTGGTGAACATGCTACTTAGTTTAGACCGGTCACATACTGTGTTCTTTTTGGGTGTTCCAATGTTGCAAATAGGACTTGTTGCTATACTTACCCCGGGTGCTTTAGTCAACCTACCACTAAAATAAATATAAAACATTTGGCTTTAGATACACCTAAATAAAAATAAATAAAAAAAACACTCAATTGGTATGGTTATATTACTTTTTAAATGCCCTATAAATTACATAATAATGTCAGGAGTAAAGATCACTCTTTCCATCTGTCTTCATTAGAGCATATTCTTCTTTTGTTAAGAACTCAGATGTGACTGTAGGCAGTCCTAATTGCAAATAAAGTTTTCCGTACCTTCCAGTTCTCATATATATATATAAATCTTTCCTTTGAAAAGCAGTTCAGGCAAAGATGAACATTTGGTGGCATGGACAGAAAATATTGTAGGCCTTCTGAACCATGCAGATACATCATTTGCAGAAAACCCTATTCCCTTTCATTATTAGGCAGCATTCCAAGTGTCATTTACTATTTGCATATTGCAGTGTTAAATGAACCTATTTTAGCATGGCTAATTTCCCAGGACCGTTTCTAATATACATTGATACATCTCATACAACCCAAGGAGAAGCTCTGCTGTGAGGCTAAATGGACTGGAAATAACAGAGACAGTCACTCCTTAATAGTTAATCAATTAGGACTGCAGCATATAGGACTTAACATTGTTTGCATTTTCTTCCTGGAATTGAAAAGTTGAAAGCGATACAATGAACCCTAATTACATTTTCTAAGTAAAAGTGGCATTTTCTCCATTTCAGTAGTATAATGATGGAGCCATGGTGATTACAAGTACAAACTAGTTCTATTTTTGTAAGCCCTCACAGGCAGGGCACTGATAACCATGTTGTCTTGAATTGTATTGTCACTGTACTGTCTCCCTGTATTTTGTATAGTGCTGCACAAACCCTTGGTGCTATAAATACCATTCATAATAATATTACAAATATTTTTTTGTAACATTGTCGGCACTACTGTTTCTGTGCAAGACTTCCAAATCATGTAATGGGTTTACTGCAGGGCCGAACCTAGGCAGGGTGCACAGGGTGCTTTGCACCCAGGCGCCTGAAGAAGAGGGGGCGCCAAAGTGGCAGAGTTCTCCTTCTATCCTTGTTTGTGTCCGTCAGGAACTAGTGTTCTGAGCAAAGGTGTGTGTCTCTGACCATCTCCTGTACTATGTCTGTAGTCTCTGACCATCTCATTTACTTTGTCTGCAGTTTCTGACCATCTCCTGTACTATGTCTGCAGTCTCTGAGCATCTCCTGTACTGTGTCTGAAGTCTCTGATCGTCACCTGTACTAAGTCTGTAGTCTCTGACCATCTCCTGTACTATATCTGCAGTCTCTGAGCATCTCCTGTGCTGTGTCTGAAGTCTCTGATCGTCTCCTGTACTAAGTCTGTAGTCTCTGACCATCTCCTGTACTATATCTGCAGTCTTTGAGCATCTCCTGTACTGTGTCTGAAGTCTCTGATTGTCTCCTGTACTAAGTCTGTAGTCTCTGAGCATCTCCTGTACTATATCTGCAGTCTCTGAGCATCTCCTGTACTGTGTCTGAAGTCTCTGATCGTCTCCTGTACTAAGTCTGTAGTCTCTGACCATCTCCTGTACTGTGTCTGCAGTCTCTGATCATCTCCTTTACTGTGTCTGCAGTCTCTGACCATCTCCTGTATTATGTCTGCAGTCTCTGATCGTCTCCTGTACTATGTCTGCAGTCTCTGATCATCTCCTGTACTGTGTCTGCAGTCTCTGACCATCTCCTGTATTATGTCTGCAGTCTCTGACCATCTCCTGTATTATGTCTGCAGTCTCTGATTGTCTCCTGTTCTAAGTCTGCAGTCTCTGGCCATCTCCTGTACCATGTCTGCAGTCTCTGACCGTCTCCTGTACTAAGTCTGCTGTCTCTGTCTGTCTCCTGTACCATGTCTGCAGTCTCTGACCATCTCCTGTACTATGTCTGCAGTCTCTGACCATCTCCTGTACCATGTCTGCAGTCTCTGACCATCTCCTGTATCATGTCTGTAGTATGTCTGGGGCTCTTTTTAACAGACTCTCTAACAGAAGCCCTCTCTGTGTCCATCAGAGAGGCCCCCTCCAGGTCCCAATAAAGTACCCTGCTTCTCTTACTGTATTTTATTTATTGTAAAGAGATCATGTAAGGATCCCAGGGTAATTAAAACTTTGTGGGGGACCATCTCTGTGATTGAGTCATTGCCATAGAAACATTTCTAAAGGGGAGGAGTTAGTAAAATGACCACGCCCATGTGGGGCGCCAGAAATATTTCTGCACCCAGGAGCTTGTGACCCTAGGATCTGCCCTGGTTTACTGCCTCTTTCAGAAGTCTGTACAGAGCCTAGGTCAACATATATCCCCTTCAACAAAAGTTATATTTCCATACAATCTTCAAAGGGTAAAAGGGCTGCCCCTCAATGTCTTCAATCCTTGGTTTCCAAGCCTGAATTTGTTAAACGCTGTTTCTGATCCCCTGTTATAAGGGATCGTGGGATTTCGGTAAGAGGCCAATCCATAAGCTTGGTGGAGGACATGTCACTTTTCTATTGGACACGTTTATAACCAATTCGTAATGTGACACAGACGCACGGGTGTTTGATAATTTTCCTGCTATTTACGGACTTTCTACTGTCAATATTTTGCACTGTACATTAATTTATTCAGAGCCAAAGTTTATATTCAGTTGATGGTTTTGGATTTTTATGTCACTTGTTTTTGTTTTTTGTTTTTTTGCTAAATCATTATCACTATGATTGTTGAGGGTTCTTGAGGTGACTGCATGTCGCATAGTGGCCATTATAGGTCACATTTTTGACAGCAGTTAGCCTTTCACACATATCACTTGAGACCACCCATTTCCATACATTTGTGTTTGTTAAGGGCGGTTGAGGTAGCGCGATTTATATATTTTTCTTATGTTTATTTCTTGTATTTATTGTTTACATGATAATCGCAGCACCTGGAGGGAATACACTGTAACCACGTTGTAGGTTTCTTTCTCTCCTTTCTTCTCTTTTTTGATATTTTTAGTTTCTTTCCATTTTTCCATGATATACTTTCCTCTTCTATGGTGGTTTTGTACAGAGCATCCCAGATCTCTGGTCAAAATTGGCGTTGTCCCGATGCAATACACTGTACAGGTGACATATCTAAGATTCTACACTACCATCTTGTTCTTCTTCAGCTGGTTGCCTCTTCTGGGTGCAGGCAGCCAACGTAATGCTGGGCCCACCCTCTCCTTGTGCCCTGCATGTCTCCAGGCCTAAACCTTATTGAGCATCTGTGGGGCACCCTCAAACGGAAGGTGGAGGAGCGCAACATCTCTAACATCCACCAGCTCTGTGATGTCCTCATGGAGGAGTGGAAGAGGACTCCAGTGGCAACCTGTGAAGCTCTGGTTAACTCCATCCCCAAGAGGGTTAAGGCAGTGCTGGAAAATAATGGTGGCCACACTAAATATTGACACTTTGGGCCTAATTTGTACATTTTCACTTAGTGGTGTACTCACTTTTATTGCCAGCGGTTTACACAATAATGGTTGTGTGAAGAAATTATTTTGAGGGGACAGCAAATTTACACTGTTATACATGCTGTACACTCACTACTTTACATTGTAACAGAGTGTAATTTCTTTAGTGTTGTCACATGAAAAGATATAATAAAATATTTACAAAAATGTGAGGGGTGCACTCACTTTTGTGAGATACTGTATGTGAGATAGGGATCTAAAATAGTAAGCTCTATGAAGGCAGAGGCTTATGTGAAATATGTAAAATGTTGTGTAAATTGTTGGCACTAAATCTGTAATCTATAAAAAAAAAATAACCATCACAACAATGTAGTTTTAGTAAACCATTGTCATCCAGCCAATGCAGTAATCAAAACCTGCACTGGAACTAGAAACTGTTTCTTAACAATGTGGTACAAGCAGTTATACAATGTAAGCAATAATATGGCATAAGTTGGCAATCAAATATCAGCTCTTTTTAAAAGCTTAGTGTGGTGATGCTGAGCAAAATGAGAAAGTGACCCAGCTTGTGACCAGGTGGTATAGGACCCTTCAAATACTTCACTCCATGTTTCCCAACTCCATGGACCATTGTTGGTGCCGTGACTCCTCTCTGGGAGACTTCTAAAACATCTTCTGTTCTGGCCCAAACTGGGTCATTTTTGGGATCAGGTGCATACCAAGAAATAATAAAAAAAAACTTCTCAAAGGCTGTATACCCTGAAATTCTTCATTCCGACATAGGCCAGAATGGCAGCAGGGGCACGGTCAGACAAAAATAATGAAAAATAAATAAATGCAAACAATAAATAAATTAAAAATCAGCTTTTTTATTGCAGGGGGCTGGAACTAACCCTGTTTTAAGAGTTCAATTCTGCTTTGAGGTATATAATTACCCATACTCATTCTTATCTTGGTATACAGAGTAACTCTTGTCGTTGTTGTAGAGAAGAGGAAAGTGAGATGGTTAGAGAGTTTATCAAAACACAACTGTGCAGGGCTGACACCTCTCAGTCCACAGAAATGCTGTGTGTTGTCAGGCCCACAACAAGACTTGCTGAGTGAATATTTGAAGCATCAACAGGTATTTTTCTGTAATTGCATAGCCTTTAACCCTGGTTCACACTGGTGCGTTTTGACATGCGATTTGGCATGTCAAATCGCATGTCAAAACGGCGGATTTTGCCGCAAATTGCAGGCAATGGCACTGTCCTAATCGGCGCGACGCTGCATCTGCGGCATTGCACCGATTTCAAAAAGTAGTCTCTGTACTACTTTTTGCGATTTCAGCCTGCGATTTACATTGACATCTGTGCAGAAACCTGCACAGATGTCTCTGAAATCGCAGCTGAAATCGGGACTGCCAGCGGGAGTGAAATCGTGCGAGTTCAGCTGAACTCGCACTGCTTCACTCCCTCAGCCCAGTGTGAACCAGGGCTTAAAAGGATAAAACATAGGGAAATGTGCTTGTACTGCAGAGATGCACTGCTCCATATTCACATTCTTGCACATGCCCAGTTGTAATTGGTTATTTCTTAAATCTCATAACTTGCTCCATTTCATAAAAGATTTTACTGAATACAATTATAAAGTTCCAAAATAATTGAAATTACGTTGCAGCTGAGTACACCTCCTCTGTACAGTTTAATTTAGTCTGATATAGTTTTGAAAAACAGATCTCCATGGCAACATAGACTTTTGTAAGAACTGGTATGATGGATGATTGTATCAAAAAGATCGGTGAAGACTTTGTTATAAAGGATAAGGAACATATATTTTGTCTTTCTGTCTCTCATAAAGGTAAAGCGCTCTGAGAGATTTGACTGGGAATTTTAGCAAATGTAATGTCTGACTCTTTGTAGGAACAAGTGATACACTCAATGACAACTTTGTGACATTTTAAAAACAAAACAATAAAACCTAAATGAAACTACGAGGCCATGTCATAGCTGTTAACAGTAAAAGCACTGTGTCCTACTTTCAATGTTTTTGTCCATGTGAAAATCGTATATATATATTTTTTCATCTGTCAGGTTACTTTATGTCATTTGGATCATTTGTATTTTAAGCCAAGTCCACCAAAGACTAAATAAATCACTTATTTGAGGTATACCCAAAGTATGTTGGCTTGTAAGCGGGTTGTAAATAGCTAGTTAGGTGCTGACCCAGTTCTTTGGTCCTATGGTGGGTTTTTTGGGTCTGACTCACTGGCTCTGTGTATTATTGGTCTATACTCAGTTAGTTAGAGTTTTGGACAAGAGAAGAGAGGTCCAGGGTCCATGTTAGGCCCAAGAAAGAGAGAGTCAAGAATGTACATGTTAGGGAATGAGAGAAAAAAAAAACAGAAACCATGAGGAGCTTTCTATCCAGGGCTGGTGCAAGGATTTTTAACACCCTAGGCAAAACCTAATTTTTCCGCCCCCATTGGCTCCACCCCTGGCTGCACCCCCTTTGCCCCGCCCATGTGACAGGAGGCAGCACAATACAGGAAACATCAGCTCTGCTTCCTCTAGCTGGCTCAAGTGCTACACTGCGTCTCTAACCGGCCTGCCTGTGACTGAGTTAGTTACATGCTGCAGACTGCAGAGCATTCAGACATGGGGGGAAATCAGTGGCTGGGCGCCCCTAGGTAGCAGTGCGCCCTACGCAGCTGACTATTTTGCCTAGTGGTAGCACTGGCCATGTTTCTATCTGGATGGAAAATCATCAGAACTTGGGCACTAGCTGCTGGAGAATGCCTCTGATGGACTCTCTAATGACATGGACGCTACCTTTGCAGATATGCCAGGGTAGCACACAGCCAGTAGTTAGGGTTAGAGATGTAGGGAACTGTATATGGTGTACATTCTTCTCTAACAGCAGAGGTTTGCCTTAAGGTCGAGTATTCTCCAATGTAAGTCTCAGCCTTGTTTCAGGGCATTGATAAAAATGGCACAATAATAAAGCTATCCCACGTGTAGAGAAGAACCCACTTGGGCCTCTCATGTGACCTTTGCTTGGCACCCAACAAAGAGGGAAACATAGAGGATGTGATAAACACACTACCCCCCTTCTAACAGGCTAATTATGATGACTCCAAGTGGACATACAGTACCATCTAGGGGTGCATCAACTAGCCAGTTTGGTATTCTAGTTTCTCAACCTTTTTTCAGCCAAGGCACCCTTTAAAATTTTGTACAAACTCAAGGCTTTCTAAATGTAAAAAAAATAAACAAATACTATTTCAGCTTCTCATTTCTATCCCTGACACAGCTACTGTAACCCTGAGCCCTGGTTCACACTGGTGTGTTTTGACATGTCAAATCTGCAGAAGTTGCCGGGAATGGCACTGTTCTAATCAGTGCGCATCTGTGGCGCTGCAACAATTTCAAAAAGCAGTTTCTGTACTAATTTTTGAGATTTCGAGACGGATGCACCTGCACAGATGTCTCTGAAATCGCAGCCGAAACTGGGACTGACAAGTTGGAGTGAAATCATGCGAGTTCAGCTGAACTCACAGGGCTTCATTCCCGCAACTCAGTGTGAACCTGGGCTTAGTGTTGATGGAGAGGGGCAAGCAAGGATACTGTGCAGGTGCCTGACATCTCCTTATCAGCCAATGATATCTTTGGTTGTTAGGACGCCAGTAGCTGGCCGCAAGGTTTTAATGCTACACAATAAAAAGCTATGGCTTTGTAAAACAAAAAGTAGGCTTAATTTACCTGCTGGATTGTTGAATTTTTGGGCAATTTAAAAAACGTTTTAGGCATTTTGGCACTGCACACTTGAAGAACCCCGACGGCACTACGGTTGAGAAAGGTTGGTATAGAAGAATGTGGCAACATAGAGGATTGCCAACCATCATCACAGGGAGAATAAGAAGACCATGAACACCATGTAACCAGTCAGAAGACAACAGGAAAAAGGGTTTGTATGCAAAAAATATATTTAAATTAAAGGGGGGGAGTTTTTTTCCAGGTATGTGCATGCTTCAGTGAGGGGATGCCTGGGGTTGGGCTTTAACTAACACCTGTAATGGTTACACTTTGTTGAAGTGGAATTATAATGAAAAATACTTACCTCTCTGTTCTAACTTTCCAATGCCCACAAGGTTCCCTACCAACACGCTGCACCTTCTCCATGTTTTCTTCCAAGTCTTCGGCTGTTGTGATTGGATGGTGCAGGATGCCATCATTCCCACACCTGCATTGGAATCATTTGTCAAGGTACTCTGGCACTGTATCGTAATTGTAAACTGCGCTTTGCATGTGCAACCTGGAGTACATTAGACATGTGCACTGTCGAAAAAAAAGTTTTTTTCGCTTTTTTCGAAAACTTGTAAATTCATAAATTTGGGAAATTCATAAAATTCGGAAATTCGGAAAGTTCGGAATTAACTAATTTGTCAAAAAACTAATTCGGAACTAAACGAATTGCACATGTCTAGTGTACATGCGAGCAGGCAGGTAAATTTGTTTTATTGCAGAAGAGACATCTCATGTTTCTTCCGCAATAAAGAGCCTGCTTGCATGCAACTTTAGTTCCACTATAATGTTATCTGTGGCCTTGAAGAAGACCTCATCTGACCCTTTTGCCCCTTTGTTATGATTGGTAGTAGCCTCATTAGCCAACATGGAGCCTTTGATGAAGCCACGTGACGTGGCGTAACATGTAAGGGCCGGAAATAGCAAGGTATACCGGAAGTAATACGGAACTCGTTCGTTACACGATCATTTACCTTGTAAATTATTTCATTACCTTATTAAATTGTATTACCTACTTCACCATGGGATACCCTCCTTTTGTATACCCTGAATAATGGATGTACTTGAGCCACCATCTGAGCGTCGGACATCAGCTGGAGAACATTATATGGGAATCACGCTCTGAGAGCACATTATAGAGGAGCACCTTAGAAGATTTTGGAAGATTACCGTATTTTTCGCACTATAAGACGCATTTTTTCCTCCCTAAAAAATAGGGGAAAGTGTCCCTGCGTCTTATGGAGTGAATACTGCGCAGGCTCCGCCCCCCCCCCCCCCCCCGTCGCCGCCGATGTGTCAGAATACAGACACTCGGCTCCTGTGTAAGAGAGAAAAGACAGGATGTGAGACAGGGGCATACCAAGTGGAGCGGGGGGAGGTGGACTGCCCCAAGTGCCAAAACATGGGTGGTGTCAGCACCGTTGCTATAATGGTGCGCTCCACACCCGGGTGAGTTGACACCCGCAAGATGTGACACCATCCTGCAAGTGACAAGAGCCCTGGCTGACTTTTTGTTTTCAGCTGGAACACCCCCGGCGCTGTGGTCTGGTCCAGTATCACTTCCTGCCTCTTTCCACTGGCCGCTGCTGCTGCTGCAAAATATGTCCTCAGTCCTCCTTCTTAGCTGCTGCCTGGGTGTATCTGACGCTGAGAGACAGCCAGAGGGGGTTGTGCAAGGTGAGCTGGTGATAAGGGGGGTGGGAGGTGTGGGCTGTCATGGTATCCATGGTCCATCGCCTGAGGTGTTGTGATAGAAGAGGCTGAAGGGGTGTTTGTGTCTGTCCTGCCACCCTGAGCTGATCTGGGAAGGGGCGGGTTGCTGTGTGTCCACCACCACCACCCAGGTATAGTGTAACTGAGCTGATTTGATAGGGGAGCTGGTATTACTGTGTCCACCACCCACCTATAGTTGTAATATAATATTAAATATTTTAGTACATCATTTGGTTCAGAATACTTTTTTTCTTATTTTCCTCCTCTAAAACCTGGGTGCGTCTTATGTTCAGGTGCGTTTTATGGAGCGAAAAATACGGTACTTATTCATGAAGATCACTCATTCCGCTTATGGGACTCTTTATTTGTTTATTGCACATTGTCACTTTAGGCTGCTTGCAGCCCTTACTCTAGTTATTTGTGTAGCAATACCCCCTCAAGGGCCGCTGATTGATTTGGGATTGGCGTATTAAGTTACCCTTGTATGTTGTCTAGGGGTGATTTCTGTGAGCAGAGCAATAAGAGAATTTCCAAACCTGCCACTGAAGTTTTCTGAATGCTTTATTTCCTGGTCCAACACGACCAACATCAACCTGAGGTAGATAGAAAAGGTTGATTAAAGGAGATAACATTGTGGTATCAGGCTTTGGATGAAAAGAAAGCAGTCCGGCTTTCTGCAACAGAACAGTTCGTCGCCACTCTAGCCAGAGTGGGTGAAGTGCCCCCGGACAGACTTCTGCCACAAGCCTGGCATCCGGAATGTCACTTAAGGTTGCTGGGAGGAACAAGTCTCTCTCACTGACTTGGCTCTAGTAGAATTTAGCGTTTGAGATGAAGACCTCTGCCACAGGCCCAAAGTTGGAATGTAGAGCAAATCCTCCCAGAAAGTTCTCTTTTCAATAGGGGTCACCAGCTGACAGTCTATGGTTATCTGTTAGTTCCTGGCGACCAGATCCCCGATGGTTCGTTCAAGCCTTTTTGGATCACCTGCCTCCTGGTTCTCCTCAAGCCGATCCCCCACCGAACAGCATACAGCTTAGGATCTCTTCAGTAGAAGTGGGGGCTCCAGCAAGTCGCTAGGGCCCCTTTCTGCATCAGCAGGGAACTCCACGTAGCATGCGACCCTGGCCTGGTAGGCCATATCGCCGAGGTCCATTGGGTACACACACCCTAAAGGTGGGTGCCGCACCTGGAACCTGGTACCCGCGAAGAACTCTGAAAAATGGCGTCTGCCACAGATATACCCCTCTCCAACATGCTCCGTGAGGGAACACTCCTCCAATTGGCTGCTGGGGAAAAGTGACTCTGCCTAAATCCCTCTGGCGCCACCTGCCACCCAGAGATGGAACTACATCTCTGGAGCACAGAATGACCCACGGGATTATTCAGGGCTGACAGCAGCCCAATTTAGCAAAATTAGGAGTGGGAGCAACATAACTCTCCCACACTCCCACTTACTTTAGCGTAGCGCCTTTTCTGGAAGAAAGGGGGTGCTACATTTGTTTACATATTTATTTGTTTACCTACATATGCGCTGATCACTTCCCTTATTTTATTCACTATTGGTACTTATTTATTTACCTATTTAGATTGAGCAGCATATATTCATCTATTTATTTTTTATATAGTTGGTGGCGCGAAAACATTTTATCTTGATTTCAGGGTCACTCATTGCCAACATATTTTGACAGAAATGCCAGACTAAAACCTACCACATATTTTGGGAAGCAACAATACAGGACAATGTCAATCGTGGATGATCACAGGGTGAAGGCATTAAAGCGGTGTTCAGTCATTGTTTTTTTTTTTTTTAAGTCAGCAACTACAAACACTGTAGCTGCTGACTTTTAATAAAGGCACTTACCTATCCAGCAAGCCCCCGATGATGCCCCCCCCCCCCAGGCCGATCCGTCCATCGGATCAGGTGACGGCTCCGCCATCCTAAAGAAGGGAAACAGGCAGTGGAACCTTGTTGCTTCACTGCCCGTTTTCTACTGCGCATGCGCTAGTCGAGCGGCACTTTGTGAATGGCACCGTCGTCTTCTGGGACACACACAGGTCCCAGAAGACAACGGGAGAGCTCATCAAAGAGGAGGAAGTGGTGGAACAGCACAGTAGACTAGGAAGAGGCAGATTAGGAAGCAACAGGGGTTTCTGGTAAGTAAAAAACATTTTTCTATGTTTTTTTTTATTTATTTCAAAGAACATTTTAATGTATTAATGTTTTTTAGGGTGGACCTCCGCTTAAACCCAAACTCAAACTTGCACAGAGGAAGTAAAGGTAAAAAAATACACAAGAGGGCGCAAAGGCCTAGTGCATTACCACAACAGCTCTTTTCTACTATTGCCTTAACCATTGCCCACAGTAGTCTTGTTATTTGGGGAAGTCCGGTGATTGAGTGCTGGATGGTGTTTTTGGTTTGTCTGAAGGCAAAGGTAAACACAGGATAGCACAGTGGCTTATTGTGGGTTTCCTCTGGGTACTTCAGCTTTCTTACACACTTCAAAGACATGCTGGTAGGTTAGTTGGCTCCTGTCTCCTCATGGATATACAGTATACAACAGAAATCATATCCCAGAAGATGGGCTTCTCAGGTCATAAGGCAATCAACATACTACTAAAGAGGGGCAATTGCTAGTGTGACGTGATCAATCTAAAACCTTTTGCTTGTCTAGCCATTTTCATGGTGTCAAGTGAGAAAAAAAATGGTGTCAAGCAAGAAAATAAAACCGAAACTATAAAAATAGGCTCATCATAGAAACATTTTGGCCTTTTCGCTCCTCATTGACTCAGATACAGCCAAAGGCTCCTGCTGCGATCAATCAGAGCTAGTGTCGAGGGACACATAGAGCAGGACTCAGGAGCGAGCACACATGAGTGTCCCCATATCAAGTGTCTTATTATGGGAGCATATGGTGGGGGGGGATGCTGGTGGGGGACTCAAGAATAAGAGGATCTGGGCTGCTCTGTGCAAAACCATTGTACAGAGCAGGCAAGTATAACATGTTATCTAATAAAAAAATAAAAAACTTTAATATTACTTTAAAGTGGTTGTGAAGGCACGCGTTTTTTTACCTTCATGCATTCTATAGTAAAAAAAAAAAAAATGCAGCATATTTTCTATAGTAAGAATTTTGTAAGATTGTTTGTTCATTTTTTTTTTTTATCGTTAGTGGGGTCAAATCACTGGTTGTTTTCGACCACAGTAAAAATAAAACTCAAAGGAGCAGAATAAAAAAAATTCTCAAATATACACATTTCTAACATTGTATGTGTTTTTGTTCTGTAAAGTTCACTCATTCCAAAATTAAATGTTAAAAACAAAAAAAAAAAAAAAAATCTTCATCTACTTTCGAACAACATTTAAATGTTCTAATGCCGCGTACACACGATAATTTTTCGTCATGAAAAAAACTTTGTTTTAAAAAAATGTCATTTAAAATTATCGTGTGTGGGCTTAACATCATTTTTCGGGGTTCTGAAAAACGCCAAATTTTATTTTCGAACATGCTGCATTTTTTAACGACGTTTTAAACGATGTCGTTTTTTGGGTTGTAAAAAATAATCATGTGTGGGCTAAAACGACGTTAAAAATCCGTGCATGCTCAGAAGCAAGTTATGAGACAGAAGCGCTCGTTCTGGTAAAACTACCATTCATAATGGAGTAAGCACATTCATCACACTGTAACAGACAGAAAAGCGTGAATCGTCTTTTACTAACACAGAATCAAGGGTGGCGTCATCCAAATGGAACTTCCCCTTTATAGTGCCCTTTCATATGTTGTACGTCACCGCGCTTTGCTAGAGCATTTTTTTAAACGATGGTGTGTGGGCAACGTTGTTTTAATGATGAAGTTGGAAAAAACTTTGTTTTTTCTACATGCCGAAAAACTTTGTTTTTTTTCATGCCGAAAAATGATCGTGTGTACGCGCCATAAGAATTTTCCTTTGAATTTTCATTCAAAATTCTACTAGTGTATACCCAGCTTGATACTGACAAGACCTGCAACTAAGATATATTGTTAGTGAGTGGTGACTGGAATACCAAGTTGGAAATAAAAAGGAAGGAAATACAGAAATAAAGCAGGGGAAGACTAATCAGCTTCTGTGACCACAATGACCTCTTCATTAGGTCTACGTTCTTAAAGCAACCAAAGTGACATCGGTCCACATGGATATCACCAAATGGACTCTATCTAAATCAAGAGAAAAACTTGGATAAAATAAAAGAGATCAAAAGTGGAAGTGGGTGAGAGAAGATACTATGAAAATGCACAATAGAAAAGAGATGCTAAAATCAAGAAAGATAAAAGTCTTCTAAAAGAAGTGAACTGTGAATTCCAAATAGCTGTCAGGAAGCATATGTAAAAACAATGATCGATTCAAAAAAAAAAAAAAAAAAAAGGAAAATAAAAGAAAAGCAGCTCTGGTTGCAATGGCCACCCTATCTCTGTCTCTGTCCCCCACAGATCCACCATCTCATCAATCCAGAGCTGCTTCCTCTCCGGGTTTTATGGCATTCAGTGTCCCAGCATCATTAAAGTATTACTAAACCCAGGAGCCTGCATTTACTATATCTGGTCCCCACAGTACACAGAACATGGAAATGCAATAATTTAAAGTGGAGTTCCACCCAAAAGTGGAACTTCTGCTCATTGTACTCCTATCCCCCCCCCCACATTTGGCACCTTTCGGGGGGGGGAAAGGCAGAATACCTGTCTTTAACAGGTATCCTGTTCCCATATTCCAGAGCCTCAGCTGCGGATATTTGATATTTGCATCACCGCTTTGGCTCCCACCTTCTTCTTCCCCGGCCGCCAGGCCAGTAGGAGAGAGGAGCGGAGACTCGTGCATGTGCAGTAGGGTTCCGGGGGTGAAGTCGTAAGGCTACACTGCCAGGTTCCCTTATTCGTAATGGAGGCGTCAGCACCCGACAGCTGATGGAAACATCAGCTACGGGTGCCGACATCGCTGGTCTCCAGGACAGGTAAGTGTCCGATTATTAAAAAGTCAGCGGCTGCAATCAATTTTGCAGCAGTGGGCAGACCTCCGCTTTAGGTAAATAGTAGCAGTATTTAGCAGTATATAGCAGTCTTGTGACTTCTATCAGTGTCTGGTTCAAGCTTGAAGGAGGAGTTTTCATACTGCACTGGCTGACCTATCAGGATGCAGGACCACTAACTCTGTCTGGACAGTGCTGATTGGGTCTGTGCTTATCACATGCACTCTCCCAAGAAAAAAAAACACTCTCTAGCAATACACACCAAACTGAGCGTGTGCAACCCGACTCCAGTAACTCTGTCTTATCCGGACATGTTTTGGAGACAGTGGAAGAAGGAGAGGATCTGTGCATACAGGATCAAACAGCCTTTTTACACAATGCAGAGGATTAACCCCTTAGGTTCCAAGGGGAGTATAAGAAGCATACTTTACTGCATATACAGATTGATTTTACTGTTGTGGGCTTAGTAACACTTTAACTATACCATTAAAAACATTTTGTTATATCTGTTTGACAAGTGCAGTAAAAATGGCAGCTGAACTTGTCAGAAATGTATAGCCATCCTATGTACATACTGTGTTATTTCTGAGAGTCTAATAAGCCCTCCAAATTCTTATCTTGGACTACAGAATAATTAGTGTCTATAACCCAATTTTCTACGGACTTCATATTGTAATTTTACCTACCTCCCACCAATTGGAAATACTAGGGATATAAATTGTCAGCACCTACAGTCTCCCCTGGTCAGCCTGCCTCTCACTGCTCCCACCGCCTCCAGTCTACGGTCCGCCTCTCCATTTCAACCTGTCCTGCTGTTTACAGGCCCGCCTCCTCTATCGCATTCTATGAGGTGGCACTGTCCTCAGTCACTCCCGCTCCCCCATTCCCGATGGTCCTGATGGCCCGCACCTGCTGTCTCTCTTGGTCTGCCGCCTCTGTCAGTATCAGTAAGGGGGGTCCGGTCCATAGCTCCCACACACCCTGTTTCCTGTTTTCTTTTGTCTGTTCACTTTATCGCCTTAAAATTGGAAAAAAAAAAAAAAAAAAAAACGGTTTTTGAAATTTATTGATTTGAATGTTTCGAATCGAAAAGATTGGTTGATTCGAACAAAATTTGAAAGATTCCAAATACGAATCTCAAACACGAATTGAGCGCATCAACCGAATTTAAGAAAATGAAATAACT
Source organism: Rana kukunoris (assembly GCA_029574335.1). Taxonomy (NCBI): domain Eukaryota; kingdom Metazoa; phylum Chordata; class Amphibia; order Anura; family Ranidae; genus Rana; species Rana kukunoris. The sequence continues at coordinate 417,977,063 of CM056053.1, forward strand.
AGATTAACGAATCTAAGCGAAACAATTTTTTTCATCATGCACATGTCTGATTTTTCTGAGGCACTAGGGGCTTTCACTGTACCATAGAACCAACAGCACTAAGTACAATTTAAAATAATTATGTTTTTTATTACAAAGTTTATACAAAATAAAAATATCACACACCAACAACAAAATGTAATAGTGTAAAAGGGGTAAAAGGAACTAAACCTCTTCAAAGACTGGATGTCTTAATATAGTACCCTACAAACTTAAGTAACCTAGATATAACTCTAGACTTTTGCTTGACATCTTTCGTGGTATGACCACTTCCTCAGGATTTTTGGAGGTGGTAGTGAAAGAGAAATATCCTGACACAATTTCAGGATGGCTGGTGGTGGTTACTGCAGCAAAGGAAATGAAGAGACAGCTTCTTGTTCAGTTGCCAAGAGTGAAGTGGAGAGCAGAAGAGAGCAAACTCAGCCAACCCCCTTGGTTTTTATTACTCGATGACATCACAAGACACAGGCATGTTGATTGGTTCACATAAAAAAAAGTACACACCCTCACATGATAAAAACACACCCAGTTCCCTCCCATCCAGCTATTGACCCACCCCATACACGCCTTCATCCACGCCCTCATCTACGCCCACTAAAAGCACATGTCTAGTTCCTTTGTTTAAAGTTCATAAACAGGGTCTCCCACACAAATCTTCAAGAAACATTCCTTTTGGCCAATGGGATGGGCTACAAGTGGGAGGAACAGTCTAAGAGAAGGGGGAAGTTCATGTTTGGAAGAAATTCACTGATTAAAGGAGTTAATCAGTCCGTCGTTATTTGCCATATAAGGTAGAACAGTTCAGCACAGCTTCTCTTGACCACATGACCAAAAATTCCTTCAGTGATTCCAGACAGGAAGTTGGGGGGAAGGGTTTTGACTTTTTCTTGAAACCTTCTTCACAGATGGGGGGTGGGTGTCGCGATTAGAAATGAGTGACATTTAAGATACAGTCCTGTATACTCAAATTCCAGCAAATAACACATATCGTATGTAACATCATCATGGAAAATAAAGCACGAATGTGATTTGATACATGTATATATAAAAAAAAAAAAGGTATAAGAAAGAATATATATATAAAAGAATATATAAACACTTAAAGGATTATGATGGAGAGATACATTAGTGGTTTTAATAAAAGAATTAGCTTCAACTTATCAAATATAGTATTTTGAAATAATTCTATCACAGTAGTATTAATTAGTGCCTATGTTGTAGAGATAAGTAGAGTGTAGGGTTTATGTAATTTAGCAGAAAACAATTGGGCAGGGTTGACACCAATGAGTTTACAAAAAGCTGTGTGTTGTCAGCTCACAACAGGACTTAAAAACAGAACACATTACTGGCAGATTAACAAAAAGCAGGTTGGCACCAGAGAAACAATCTGAGAGTAGAGACAAGCCACAACTATAAATCAGCCACCCCCTTTATAGCTATTGTTTGATTGGCCGTGGCAGGAGGGGAGGGAGGGTGGTCAAATCTCATAACTAGGATTAAAAATAATTTAGAAACATGACACAAAGTACTATGTGTGCTTTGTTCCATAGGGAACATAACTGTAAAACATTATAATTATAACCCTTCTTTAAACTACACCATAGCAAAACCAAAATAGAAGACTATAAAAACCAAAATAGGCACACCGCGTTTGTCTCGACACTTCCAGTCTAAACAACTTTTATCCAAAATGAAGCAATGAAATAACAAAGAAATACATTTTTTTCTGTAGTAGCATAGTTTCTTTTTTTAGGAACAAGTTATTCAACTAGAAAACAATTTCCAAGTAATCACAGGGTTCAGGGACAACTGTGGTTCTTTTACAGCAAAAAGATTAAAGTGATTGTAAAGGTTCAGTTTAAAAAAAAAAAAAACATTTCATTCATACCTGCTCTGTGCAATAGTTTTGCACAGAGCAACCCCATTTCTCCTCTTCTGGGGTCTCCTGCCAGCTCTCTGGGTTCTTTCTTTTCTCTGTGTGCCACCACTGTAAGCCACTTCCTATGATGGCACTGTTCTGGACATTTTATAGATAGAAATCCTATCCTGTCACACTTTGAATGTCAATTTGAAGGTCATGCAAGACTGTACCCAAATACATATAAATAGAGCTTTCTTTTGGTGGTATTTAATCCACCACTGGGTTTTAATTTTTTGCCAAATAAACTAAAAAGACCAAAAATTTATAAAAATATTTTTTATCCTCATTTATGTCATTAAATTTTGTAAATAAACCTTGGGCCCAATTTTGGTCTGATCTGTGTAAAATCCCCACGGACAGAGAAGATGTAGAAGACACCGACGTGCTCAAACCAGGAAGTTCAATGCTTCCATGCATGCGTCAAATCAATTTGACGCATGCGCAGGATTTCTGTCCGATGGTTGGGCGTACTAACCATCGGACATGTCCGACGGACAGGTTTCCAGCCGACAAGTTTCTAAGCATGTTTAGAAATGTTTGTCGGCTGGAAACCTGTCCGCTAGGCCGTACACACGATCGAACATGTCCGCGGAAACTGGTCTGCGGACCAGTTTCCGCGGACATGTCTCCTCGTGTGTACGCGGCCTAAGAGATAACCAGAAAGATTGGGGTAGTGAGTTTTAGAGGATGGGAGAGGCTCTGGAGAAGTCCTGGAGATGAGCATTAAAGGAGGAGACAAGGGAGCTTGAGAGCAGGAGGTCGTGGGAGGAGCGGAAAGGACGGTTTGGGTGATATTTGGAGATGAGATTAGTAATGTAGCTCAAGGAAGAGTTGTAAATGGCTTTGTATATTGTTGGTAGTGTTTCAAATTGTATTTGTTGAGCAATAGGAAGACAGTGGAGAGTTTGGCAGAGAGGGGATGTCCAATGCTGTGTTTTGGCCCAGGTCGACAAGGCCCAGGCCTAGGGCGGCACTATGTGGGGGTGGGAAAAAAGCCCCCCCACTGACAAAAAAGCCCCCCCATCCATCCTCCCTCGGCTCCTGCACTTATATTGTCCCCAACGACACTTGGCCGAGGGGGGGGGAGTGTCTGGCACCCCCCTAATGTGTCCGGTGACTGACTACATGTTATTCCACTGGTGGAGGCTTTGCCTACCCTCCCCTGCGCGGCCATTGCATCATCTCCCGGCCAGGGGCAAGGCCTGTTAGTGACAATAGGGGAGAGAGAGAGAGAGGTGAAGGGAACCCCCAGGCGGCGAGGACAGCAAGTACAATGAATACTGTATGTCATGTCAGTCTGTTAAATTTGTAGCATGGATCACTGTATTGCAATATGATCTGTCATTCAATACAGTGATCCATGCTACAAACACATTAAACAGTCCACATTAAGTGAAATTTCATGTACTGCAGTGTTCCATGCTGAAATCAATGCAAACTTTGCAGTACATGAATTGTTCACTGAATGTGGACTGTTTAATGAGTTTGTTTTGATTTGTGCATGTGGAAAATGCTTTATGGTGAAAGCAATACAAACGCATTAAACATTACACTGTAAGCCTGGGTTCACACTTGTGTGATGCGGGAACCATCGCGATTGTAGTGACGGTTACCGCATCGCATTTCTCACGCAGGAAGTTCACATTGCCCTCTGTGAACCACTGTGGGTGTCATTACAATGGTAATGACACCCCCAGATCGGTTCACAGATCGCAGTGCGAACTGTGAACTCGCACAGGAATCGGATCACATAGGTGAGAACAACCATGCGATCTGATTTCAGTGCAGGGGAAAAGAAGTCCCCGGCTTTTTTTTCCTGCCAATCAAATGCGAGTTCAGCCATACAACTGTATGGCTGAAATCGCATATCATAGACATCGCATGTGATGCATTGTCTGTGGTCGCACTTGTGTGACCCTGAGCTCAGTGAAAATTCATGTACTGCAAAGTGCTCTGTGCTATAATATATATTATATTGATCGGCTGCACTGGTTGGCACTGATAGGCTTCACTGATGCCCACTAATGAGGTGGCACTCTTGAGCTGCACTGATAAGGCAGAACTGACATGCTGCACTGATGGGCACCAATAGGCTGCAATGGTGGCCCCTGATAGGTTGCACTGATGGGCACTGATGCCCACTAATGAGGCAGCACTCTTAAGCTGCACTTATAAGGCAGCACTGATATGCTGCAATGATGGGCACTGATAAGCTGCAACGGAGACCCCTGATGAGGCCGTACTGATGGGGCTGCAATGATATGGGCACTGATAGGCCGATCTGATGGGAGTGTGCTGATGGGCACTGATACCTACTAATGAGACAGCACTCTTAAACTGCACTGCTAATGCAGGACTGATCTGCTGCACTGATGGGCACTAATATACTGCAACTGTGGCCCCTGATGAGGTCTGCACTGATAGGTGACCCATGATGAGGCTGTACTGGTGGTCCATGATGAGGTTGTACTGATGGACACTGATAAATCTGTACTGATATGGGCACTGATGGGGCTGCACTAATGTACAGAGAGGTGGAGCTCTAAGAGGAAAAGGTGGAGTCTAAAGAGGAATAGGTGTGGTTTCCAGTTGGCAGGCGGGTCTTAAACAGGAAGGGTGTGGCCTTGACAGGAAGGGTGGGTCATATTTAAATTGCGTACGTGAGTGTAGTCAGGCCTAGGACAGCACAACACCTAAATATACCACTGGGGGTGGTGGACACTGATCAGTTGGTAAGGTTGAGGAGTCTGGCATTAGCATTTATGAAAGACTAAAGAGGGAATAGCTTTCCGTGAGGTAGACCAATGAGGAGAGAACTACAATAGTCAAGGCAAGATATAACAAGGGAGTGAATATGTTGCTTAGTGGTTTAAACAGTTAGAAAGGGGCATATTTTAGAGATGTTATGCAGGTGATATCTGCAAGACTTGAACAGAGATTGAATTTGGGTCTGAAAAGACAGCCTGGGATTACAACTAGTACCCTGGCATGAGGGGAGGGACTGATGGTATTATTATTGATTTATGATTTGATACCAGCTTTGAAGAAGCTGCAGCGTGTCTTGGCTGGGAACAAGACAAGCAATGGCAGGGAGAATACATAGGCTGGCATATCCCCCCTTCCTTTGCATTCTTCTTGCCGTTGCTTGTCTCAGGAATATGTAACTATAATTCAGCCATCTCCTTCATAGCTATTGTCTGATTGGCTGCAGAAAAAGGGAAGGGTGGCAGGTCAGATCTCATAACTAGGGTTAGAAAGAATGTAGAAACATGGCACAAAGTACTACACATGTTTTGTCTCATAGGGAACAGAACTGTAAAACAAATTGAATGATAGATCCTCTTAAAACGACACCATAGCAAAACAGAAATAAGAGAATATAAAAACAAGCACCCGACTTTGTTGTCTTTATGCCTGTGCTGGAAATCAAAAGAAATAGCTTTGCTTTTTGAAGCTTATCCTTGTTCCCAATTTAGTATATCTCACACTGTCTTTTGTTCTGCTAACTACTGTGTGCAATTTACTTTTTCCTTTTCAGATTAATTAGAGCTCAGGAATTTGAAAAACAAGCTTCAGAAAAAAAAAACTCTTATCCAAAGGTTCTTTGAGAATTTTGCTTGATACCTGTGAATAGGTTGACAGTTTCATCTTTAAACAGCGAGTGGTAAATCACCCTGAGGATGTAGGCGCACTTAAAGTAATGTTTATGCGTTTATGTTGGCTCCGCCTCCTGGAAACCATTTCACATTCCACATAAATAGCTCCTTCAGCAATGCCACAGCTTTCCCCCCAAGTCTTTGAAGAGGAGGTAAATACCTGAGGTAACACAAAATAAACAATATACTCTATAATTAGAAAGGCATTTTCATAATCCTAACTCAATCGTTGAGTTACAAGTGCTCTTTTCTCCTGAATGAAGTTTTATATAGATATTTGTGCATTTACAATAGTAGCTTTTATGGTAGGTAAATCATATACTTAAGGAAATGTACAGTGTTTTGCATAGATAGTATATTATCCTAAGAAAAAAACATTTACAATTATTTTTATTACCTTTTTTAGTAATGTAATAATGAAATATTACATATGAATATTTGATATTTTCTTTTCTGAGCATTATTGCTATTTTTTTTAAAAATGTTCCACTATTTTTTACTTACAGATTTAAGAATTAGTAATAAAAAATAAATATATATATATTTTCTAAAAGCATAGGGCCTGTAGAATAAAAAGATGGTGTTAATGATTTTTTTTTTTTTTACATTCCATGATAGTTGCAGAGAGAGATTAGAACACATGTCAGGATGTTATAGCTGTGTGTGCTTCTGTTAACTGCTTGCCGACCCCTAAGTCGGCTCTCCTGTGCCAGATCACGTACCTAGTATTTGATTTGGCACTTGTGGGTAGGGTGCGTGAGCACGCATTGCAGTTGTGCTGTGATTTGACATATCAGTAGCCAATCAGCGGGCACCGACCAATAGATGTCCGCCAGCACTCGCTGATCATCATGAAGAGACAGAGGACCAGATTCAGATACATTAGAGTATCTATCCGGTGGCGTAGCATTTCCTCTTTACGCTACGCCTCCGCAAATATTATGGGCAAGTGCCTTATTCAGAAAGCACTTGCTCCATAATATGCGGTGGCGTAGCGTAAAGTGCCCGGCGTTAGGCCGCACAATTCAAATTTGTGATGTGGGGGCGTGATTCATGTAAATGAATCATGACTCCACGTAATTGACTATTTTTTGGACGGCGTAGACGTTCCCAAGGCGCATGCACGAAATCACGTCGCTATTTGTCAATGTAAACGACGTGAACGTAACTTACGTCGAGCCCCATTCCTGAACGATTTACGCAAATTTTGAATAGAGAGCGGGATTTGTTGGGACCCCAAGGGCCCAGCCAATACCTAAGGAGTATGTGGAGACAAGGCTCTGTTCTAATAGGGGGGAAGTGATGGATTTTGTGCCCCTGCGAAGCAGGGAATAAAATCCATCACTTCCATTAGTGAACGTAGCACACATAGTAAACACAAATAATAACTATGTGAAAGATGTACTACAGTGCTATTATGTCAAATTAAAGAAAAAAACAACAAAAAATACCCAAATGATATCGCTGCATGCACAAAGGTGTACAAAACCAAAAAGTGATAAATGAAATATATTAGTGATGCGCTGAAATCAACTTATGTTGTTATATATAGTACAGTATGTGCAAACATTGATACCAAATGTACACACTGTATCAATGAAATAACCAGTGCAATAAAAATGCTATTTGAAGCAAAAAATTACATAAAATCATTGGCCCGGATTCAGAAACGCTTTACGCCGGCGCATCAAAAGATACGCCGTCGTAAGTACAAATGTGCGCCGTCGCATCTTTGCGACGATTCACAAAGCGAGATACGACGAAAAACATGGCTTCAGCCGTCCGACGTAACTTGCCTACGCCGGTGTATCGTGGGCGCATAGTTACGCTGGACGCATTTGGCGCTTCCATTTTAAATATGCAAATGGAATCAAAATAAGAGCTAATGGAGGCCCCAATAACCCTGGAGGAGGTTCAATAAGCTGTCACTGAGATGACCAACCAGAAGTCCCCCGAACCGGATAGACTTCCGGTGGAAATCTACAAATATTATGGGAAAGTGTTACTCCCAGAAATGGGCAATGGAAGGGGGGAAGCTCCCCAATTCTATGACTGAAGCTACAATAATAGTACTGCACAAGGAGGGGAAAGATCCGCTTGATACAGCATAATATCGGCCTATTTCCCTTTGTGCAGATGCTAAAATATTGGCTAAAATAATGGCGGGTAGGTTGAATAAAATTGTTGCAAGACTTATACATCAGGACCAAACCGTATTCATACCAAGTAGATCAACTAGTATGAACATCAGGAGGGTATTTCTTAACCTACAAACGCCAATAGAGAATGGAGGTACAAGAGCAGTAATGTCCCTAGATGTGGTCAAAGCTTTCAGGGGTATATCTGGCACGTTTTGGAAGTCTTTGGGTTCGGGCCAAAATGTATTAGATGGGTTAAGTTATTGTACAATGGTCCTAGTGCGAGAATCAGAGTCAATAATGACTACTCAACCAAGGTTCTGTTGGAGAGGGGCACAAGGCAGGGGTGTCCATTGTCACCCCTGCTATTTGCCTTAGCAATGGAACTGTTGGCCACGGCAATAAGAACGGATTTTAAAATGAAGGGATTCGTGAGACTGATTGGGGAGGAGAGGATTGCTCTCTATGCAGACGATGTCCTCCTCTTCCTCGGTGACACGGATCAGTCCATCAAACAGGCTATGACTATTTCCGGAGAGTTTGGAAGACTTTCGGGATTGGTCATAAATTGGCAAAAATCAGCATTAATGCCGGTAGACCCAATGAGGACCCAGACATTGGCAGAAATCCTACAGTTAGAGATAGTGGGGAGAATGAAATATTTAGGAATATATATAACAAAAGATCCTAATAAATATATAGGGAATAACTTAGTCCCCCTAATGGCCAAATTTAAAAATAAAATCCAAATTTGGCGGCATCTCCCGCTGTCGGTTGTGGGGAGATGTAATTTGATTAAAATGCTGTGGATGCCACAATTATTATATGTGTTGCATAATGCACCCATATGGATTCATAAAAAATGGTTCAGGAAATTAGATACCATGTTTAGAGAACTGATATGGAAAGGAGGTCAGGCGAGAATCAGGTTGCAAACCCTACAACTACCAATAAGAGAGGGGGGAATGGCGATACCGCACCCACGCTGCTATTTCCTGGCAGCACAACTGCAGCATATAGGAGTAAGAACAGAGTCAGGAGTAGATATAAATGGAGGCTTGAGTAGAGTAGATATAAACAGTAGTAGAGGTGTTGGAAGCAAATTAATTTGTCATTAGAACCCCCACGGTTAAAATGGCCATTAAAGTATGGAAAGCAGTAAGGTCACTGAGAGGACAGGGAGGTATAACAGAATATGCATCGTTGTGGAATAACAGTAACCTCAGTGTACTCAGTTTTGTTGCCAGCGGTTTACACATTATTGGCTGCGTGTTGAGTTATTTTGAGGGGACAGAAAATTTACACTGTTATACAAGCTGTACATTCACTACTTTACTTTGTAGTAAAGTGTAATTTCTTCAGTGTTGTCTCATGAAAATATATAATAAAATATTTACAAAAATGTGAGGGGTGTACACACTTTTGTGAGATACTGTAAGTTGAGCAGCTCCCACCATCAGTACAGATCAGCAGCACATCACACCTGTGCCTTCCTGTGAGGATGACAGCAGTAGCCAGGCAAAAGATCCAGGAAAAGACACCCAGCTAATAAGCCCCTCTTCCCTGTTAAGATAATACTATGCAGGGGAGGCTGCTAGTAAAAGGGGGACTGTGATGTAAGGGATCAAAAAGGGGGCTATTACTGCATGGTGGGTTGTGATGGGGGACTGTGATTGCTAGGGGCCCTATGATCAGCACTTGTTCTGCAAACTTCTTAAGGTCCCCAGCCAAAACCTACATAGCTGTAACTTCATGGTTCCAAGCTGTGAACCTGTAGACTGTTTCATTCCAGCTGTACCATTCTGCAAACTATCTCATGGTGCCCAGCTGTGAGTGAAAGACTGTACTGCTGCTGGTAGAAATAGAGAGAGTTATCCTCTGCAGAATCATGCTCATGTGTTGTGCAAAATCCCACATCACCCCGAATCCTCTTCCAAGTTCCTACAAGCAATAAAATGCGCCGGACTATTGCTGCCTGCCTCTGCACAGGGGGTTAGTGCATAAATAAGTACGCTCATCTAAATGAGCCCTAATATGGCTTTATCTTTGCTGTAAATCAGCAGTTCTGAGTGCACAGTTGACCCAGGGCCTGAGGCAAAAATAATGAATTTCCCTACTCTAAGATAAAAGAGAATACCTTTTCCTGACTACTAATATTCTCCCCACTGGAAATGTTTATAAAGGCAAAAATAACTGAAAGAGGGCCAATTACTTTTATGTACAATTTTTTATTTATTTTTTTGAAAAAACAAACAGAAGATATATCTCACTCAATTAAAGGATTTTATCACATATGAATATTGTTTGTTCTCTGTTTGAAGCTTTTTGCAATAAGGGAGATCAAAGGACACCAGCGGCTCTGTAATGTGACCCTGAAGAACTTTCCCTTCTAAGGTTATTTAGCAAAACATGAAATAGAATTTCATTTTCCTTTTGTATATTGCCAAACGTATGACACTCTGAAATATTGTGTAATTTCTAATTTTGTGGAACATCTTTAAAATACTTTTTTTTATTATTATTATTCAGCTAGTGTAGGTACCTAAAATATGCTATAAAATACTAAGTTGCCATATGGCAGAAATTGGGCTTGGAGTGGGAGTACTGCTTTCCGACAAGAAAAGTTTGATTTGAGCTTGTGTGAGAACCATGTGTAGGTCCCATCTGACTTTTTCTGTTGGAATTTCCGACAGCAAAAATTTAAGAGCTGGTTCTCAAATTTTCCGACGGGAACATTTCTTGACAGAAATTATGATCATCTGTATGCAATTCCGACGCACAAAAAAACACGCATGCTCGGACTCATTGAAATTAATCTTTCTTGGCTCACCATATTGTTGTATTTCACTGCGTTCTTTTTTGTTTCAATATTTTTTATTGGAATTTTAAAGTATATACATAAGTAGATTGTACATGTAAGATCATCAAACACTAACATACAATAATGTTTGAAATAAGAGATAAAGAAAAATTCAGTACATTAATACGTATCCTTACAAGAGAGGAAAGTATCAATTTACATAAATCACTCAATAAACAAGTACCTTCCATAGATTTATTGGTATACTAAAACAGTTAATAATCAAGATATGAAATATTATTGATAGATAGTTATCCTTCTCAACTTTGTTTATGTAAATTATATATACAGGATTTGATTTCCTAAAAAAAAAAAAATGCAAAATTCAGAAGTCTAGTGTCAAAGCAAACAATTAAACCTTGTGATCTAGCCATTTTTTCCAAGGAGCCCACGAGATGTCGTGTTTGTGTAAAGTATTCAGGGATATAGCCAATAAACGTTCATATGTCATATGAAGATTTGTTAGCGACAGCTTCAATCACAGATGGAGGGCAAGAATCTCTCCATCTTCTAGTGATCAATTTTAGCACCTGTCTTAGCTATTAATATATTGAATATGTTTGTCCAGTAATCATTGAGTTTAGGACAACTCCATAAAATATGGAGTAGGTCTCCTCTAGCTCCACATTGTCTCCAACATCTGTCGGAGTGCTGGCTACCAAATTTGGACAAAACATCGGGTGTATACTACCATCTCAAAGTAATTTTAACCGATAATTCCCATAGGGATGTGCATTTAGAGGCTGACTGATTCAATTAAACACCAATTTGTTGTTGGGGTAGAATGAAACCACTCTTTTATTTGAGTTAAAACGGAGCTATAGAAGTCGTCCTGGAAATCAATGTAGCCGACTCCTCCCCACATCCTATGTTTAATCATTTTATGATGGGCGCATCTGGATTTCTTTCCTCCCCAGACATATCTGGATAGAAGCGTTTGAAGAGATTTGAAGAAACTAACAGGGATTGGGATGGGAAGACATCTAAATAGGTATAAGATCTGAGGTAGATGGATCATCTTAAACGCCGAAAGTCTACCCCACCACAAAAGTTCATGTTTACCTAACTTTAATAAGTCTACTTGCAATTTCTTTCTTAGGGGAATATGATTGTGGGCGAATAAAGATTTAGTGGATCTGGTTAACTGAATACCCAAGTATGGGATGTTAGTATCTGCCCAAGTGTAGGGAAAGTGGTGTTGGAGAAGATTATTTGATACTGCGTCTATACCTATATCAAGGACAGATGATTTCAGGGTATTTACTTTGTAATAAGATATCTTGCCGAACCAAGATAATGTTTCTTGTATTTCAGTTAAGGAAGTGAACGGGCATGTTAACATTAATATAACATCGTCAGCAAATAGGCTGATCTTATGTGTTTGTGAACCTATGTTTACCCCTGATATCTTGGAGTTAGATCTGATATGTTCTGCCAAAGGTTCCATCAGTTTAGGAATTAGGATTAGGAAGTATGTCAACAAGTCTATTTGCGATTGTTTTGGCAAATATTTTTATATCAATGTTAAGAAGGGAAATAGGACAGAAATTTGGGGGAGATGTCGGGTCCTTTCCTGGTTTGGGAGGTGTTATTATCAGTGCAGATAACATTTCATTCGGAAAATACGTTTTAGAGTCAGAGTGGTTAAACATATCTCTCATATGGGGTATCAGTAATTTTTTTAATATTCTAATGTATTCACCAGTGAAACCATCCGGTCCAGGTGCCTTGCCTCTAGGAAGGGATTCAATAGTGTTCGACAGTTCCAAGTCAGTGAAAGGGGTATTTAGTAGATTAAGATTTTCCTCTGATAATTTGGGCACATTTATTTGAGAGGAATGATTGAATCTCTCTAGTAGAAGGTTGATGAATATTGCTATCGCTATTAAGGTTGTAGAGCTTGCTATAGTACGATCTGAACTCATCCGCTATTTTTTGAGGATTTATTATCTTAGTTTGATTTGTAGGATCAACAAGGTGAGGAATTCTAGTTTTAGTTCTGTATCCCTTAATACGGTTAGCTAACATTTTCCCAGCCTTGTTGCCGGTGGCATATGTGTTCGCTTTCAGTCTCCGTAGTCTAAAGTCATAAGACTCCATAAGCATAGAGTGCAAATCATGTCTCAATTTAAAAATTTCGGATCGTAGGGCGGGTGTAGGATTATTTTAATTCATCGCATTCAAGTCTTCTAGTTTTTTAGTTATGTCATCAATGTTTTTGGTTTGTTTCTTCTTAGCTTGTGACCCTAGTTGTATGAAAATACCCCGCATGAAAGACTTATGTGCGCTCCACAGTATCGCCAGGTCGGATACAGAACCCACGTTGTTGGAAAAAAACTCATTGAGTTTCTGTGACATATATTGTATATTATCAGGTTGCTGTAAAAGGTAGTTATTCATACGCCATATGTAAGATTTTTGATAAGAGTTTGCATTTTTCAACTTGACACTAATTGGGGCATGATCCGACCAGGCGATAGCATGGATGCGTGCTTCAATTACATTTTGAAATAACCATTTGTCTGATATGAACATGTATATTCGGGAATACGTGTTGTGTCGCGGGGAGTGGAACGTATAGTCCCTCTCCGTTGCGTGGTAACACCTCCATATGTCAAATAGATCATTATCTAAAAAAAAAATTGATAGAGGAGAAGCAAATCTTTTAGCATCAGAAGAAGAATCGATATCTTTATCTGGGACAATATTGAAGTCTCCATATATCAAAAGATGACCTATCTGTATGTCACATATTTTTTTCAATACCTTCCTATGGAAACCCATTTGTCTAACATTCGGTGCATAAACATTCACAAGCGTGTAGGTTATATTGTTCAGTTTGCACACCAGTATTATATATCTACCTCCTGAATCTGACTAGCATTTTAACAAATCAAAATTTAAGGAGTCCCGAATTGCAATTAAAATACCTCTTTGTTTATATTTATAATCGGCCCTAAAAATATGAGGAAAGTTTTTATGTTGACATTGTTTTTTATGTTGACATTAACGCCATTGGCGTTATTTGAGAGAAAATTGATGGACATAGTGATGTGAGATGGATCTTAAGTGTTTAAATACTCACAGGTCAAGAGGAAACCCAGCTGGAGAAGGACAATCAAAATGGTAGTTATACTCGAACACAGATGCGATTTATATAGATGAGGTCAGTCAGGCACTGTTGAACAACTAAAAATAAAAAAATAAATAAAACAAAAGTAAATTAAAAGAAAATAAACAGAACAAAAATAAACAAAACAAACAAAATAAACAAAGAACAAATAAATAAAATTACATTCTAAGCAAATAAGAAACGTAGATGTAATATAATCCCTTTTTCAAAAAATAAAACTATACCCCACAACTGTGGTGTATTTAATAACTGGTAAAGGGAATGTAATAGGGATAGTATAAGTTGGGTATAAAAAACAGCCGACTAATAAAAGGGGGTAATGTTCAAAAAAGATCAAAAATGACAAAACATGCATAACAGACACCGGGGGCGTATGCAGATAGAGAAAAAAGAGATAAAAGAAAAGATAAAAATGGAAGAAATTAGGCTCCCATCAATATTTCATTTTGTTTTTGTTTTTTTTATCATTTTCCCTTATGAAGAAGGTAACCTTCACGAATGTTGCTATCAAGCCTTGGTCTTTCCTTGCTTTTCCATTCTTCAGGAGAGAGTGCTGGAATCATGCCCCAAGAATGTAAGAGACGCATTCCACTTGTATTGGATTTTATGGCCATACAATGTTTTTGAAACAACTTTCAGTTGTCTTCTCAAAGCCAGAGTATGTTGTGACAAGTCTGCATACATTTGAATTCCCTTATAAGGTTCAGGCAAAACCATCAGGACCCTAGCACTTGTGAGCAGTTTCTCCTTAGTATGGAAGAAGTGAATCTTCATAAGTATGTCCCTGGGAATAGAAGCGACCATGTGTTTGGGTTTGGGTATGCGATAAATCTGATCAATCGTGCTTTCGATTTGAGAGACATTTGGGAATAAGGTAGCAATCAGATCGTCCACATATTTGTGTAGATCACTTGGAGTAATGCATTCTGGGACTCCTCTCAACTTCATGTTACAACGTCTAGACCGGTCCTCCAGGTCCGCGATTTTAGCTCTGGTCCATACATTTTCTTCCACTTGATCTTTACATGCCTCAACAAGGTCATTGACAGTTTCAGAATGATCGTCCATTTTGTTTTCAACAGTCAGCATCCTATCGTTCAGACCTTTTAATTCGACAGAGAAGTTATTCATCATGACAGATAAATTTGACATAAGTGATGTTTGTAATGAAATTAGCATTTTTTTCATGGTAGTGTCCATCACTGGCAACCCTGATCTGGGGTAGTTATAAATCGATGGCGCAGTATTGGGGCCTGTCAGATCATGACTGACCATTGCCATACCTGACTGCTGAATCTGTGCTGCGTCATCTATCCTCCGTTTTGTTTTTGCTGGGCTTTGAGAGGAAGGACTACTCGGCGGGGATTCTGGGGTATCATTTAGATGATCTATCGAGAAATGTGAGCTGGGATCTTTGTTTGGGAGATCCGTGTATGACGATGGTGTTTGTGGAGCTGCGTCACCTCCGCCATCTTGTAACAGTTCCCCCTTATGCTCCGACACGTCAAAGAGGTTAACTAACATCTTTGCTTGCTTCTGGTCTTTTCATTTGCGCGTCGACATCAGGAACACTTCGTTCGGTGCGATCTTACCCTTCTTCGTTCCGGTAGCCGCGTTTAAAAGGATTAAAAGGATCGTTTAGCCGTTAAACCCCCGGTGGTCTGTAGAGCAATACACTCAGGCGGCCATTACAGTCACGCGCAAGCCACGCCCCCTTTCACTGCGTTCTTGATGGTCGAAAAATTTTGTATGACCGTGTGTATGCAAGAAAAGTTTGAACCAAAATTCAGTCTAAAAAAATCCACGGTTTTCTTGTCAGAATTTCCGATTATGCGTACGCGGCATAAGATAATGGGTTAGAAGGGTAAGTGGGAAAGTCCAAAGAGCTATGGGTACATGGAGCAGAGGGACGGAGTCATACTGGCTTTGAAAATAACTGACTACCTTCTTTTTCATATGGCCATAGAATGTAAATCATTTGCATTTCAACTGTATATACAAAGCTGGCCACCCAAAGTTTGATTCCTTTGTAAAAATACACTTACTAGCTGATGGAGCTGATTGGCTGCAGCTGCAGATTGATGGAAAAATTTCCATGTCCCCCTGACAGAAGTTGGTTAAATTATCTACTTCTGTTGAACAGGAACAGCAGCCCACTGATCTGGCTGAATTTCGATCAGTGAAAGACCAGCGTAAGTCTTCAAGCAGAGATACACATTGAAGGGGGCCTTTCAGTAAGCCTACATGAATACATTACTGCCATGTCATAACAGTATATGTGCAGCCAGGTGCTGGCTAACTTTGCCTGTGTCGTGGGACATTCTGTAAAACCAGCTACATTGAGCCTGTTACCCTCTAGTGCTCAACCTGGACATTGTGTCATCATCTCCTGAATGCAGAGCAAGTAGAAACCACAGCTGAGAGCAGGGGATCGTGGGATATGTGGTCCAAGGAGCCAGGATTTGCATTGGAGACAGACTCCTGCAGACTACTAGTTTCAGCCGGCTGGGAGAGAGAGGAGTGCTGGGTGAGGACTCAAATAGTCTAGTCCGGGGGGAATTATTTTCTTAGTACCACTGACTTCAGCTGAGAGCAATAACCCAGTGGAGAATGCGAGCAGGTGTCAAGGCCTAGGCAGTGTGAAAAGCCTCCGCCGAGTCAGCGAGCAGATCCACCATTACCAGCTCCCTGTCGGCTGAGTGAATGTCGGTGGTCACTCTCATTGTCACCAGTACAGTTACAGTAGAAACCCAGTGTTGCTAGGTACACAGCCAGGCACCCTTCAGTGTTTGCAGATTCTTCAGGAGCCTGTTCCAGGACATCCTATTCCTTTGAGACTTGGTATCATCTGGATTGGTGAGTGGGCAGAAGCCACTGCATGCAGACACCTTTATAACATCTCTGTACATTAAAGCCCCAAAAAGGAAACACTTTGCACATGCTATTTTCTGTTCCTGGTCGTCATTGCACAGCAATCCTTCTGGACCCTTGTTGAGCTAGCTGAAGACACTGAATATCTACACCACAAGAACTTCTCCGCTCTCCTTTCTCCCCCCACTTAAAGGACTCCACGCGTCCGTACCATACAACCAGGTTCAAGAGGTCTCCGCACCATTGGTTCGGTCCCGATTGCTTTTGGGGAACCGACAACTAGGAAGAGAGTTGGATCACCGACCTCCTCACTACCAGAGGATCTGCCACCTACCAGTTACCATGCTTTATTGACTGGCTGTTATACATCCTCACCAATCTTTGGCTACCCGTGACAAATACATTCCTCTTTCGACTCTTCTGCCCAGAAAACTCTCCTTGATGGCTTTCCTTCTGCACCCTGTGTATGCTTTATATGCTTTAAAAGCTCTGATATGCTATGTACCACCATGCACCCCTTTGAATAACCAACTTAGGACAGTTTTAACACTTTATTGTAGTTCTTATAGTAAATAATTACAGTCACAAAACTAATGAGAAATTTTAGTGATTGGGATTACACATATTTCAGAACATTCGGCCGTTAGCCATCAGAACAGCAATCTTCAGTTGACCCTACACTAGAAGAATTTTGTTCGAAAATGTTTGTTCCAGGGACTTTTCATTAAATTTTCAAACATTTTAGGAACGTAGTGATGAGAAAATACAAAGGAGCAAGATGGACTTTTTTTTAATTTATTTGGAAAGGCATTTGTCAAGTCAATCGGCCAGATTTCATTGTGGGGACCAAAAGCTGGATCTCAGAAAAAGACAGTAACTTACGGAGAGGTGCATTTGATAGGGTTTACTATTTGATCACCTCTGCGGTTTTTATTTGTTGCGCTATAACCAAAAAAAAAATAATTTTTAAAAATATATATATTTTTTACTTTTTGCTATAAAAATTTTCCCCCAAAAAAATCAGTTTAGGCCAATATATATATATATTCTTCTACATATTTTTTGTAAAAAAAAAAGCATGTATTGATTGGTTTGCGCAAAAGTTATAGCGTCTACAAACTATGGGAAAGATTTATGGCATTTTTTTAACTAGTAATGGTGGTGATCTGCGATTTTTAGCGGTATTGCGACATTGCGACGGATCGGACACTTTTGACACACTTTTGGGACCACTGACAATTATACAGCGATCAGTGCTATAAAAATGCACTGTTTACTGTGTAAATGTCACTGTCAGGGAAGGGGTTAACACTATGGGGTGCTCCTGGGGTGTGCTCTAACTGTATGGGAATGGGACTGACTAGGGGAGGAGACCGACCAGTGTTCCTATATACTAGGAACACACGATCTGTCTCCTCTCCTCTATCAGAACCAGTGTTGCTCATCTTATTTTAAAAAAGTAATTAGTTACAGTCACAAATTACTTCTCCGAAAAAGTAATTAGTGACTCAGTTACTACATTGAAAAAGTAATTAGTTACTCAGCAAAGTAACTGACTTTTTTTTCCCGGTGTATAAGACGACCCCCTAATTTTCCAGCTAAAATATTGGTTTTGGGATATACTCGCCATATAAGACGACCCCTCACAGTGCCATCTGTAACATGCCTCACTATGCCTCACTGTGCCTGTAACATGCCTCACTGTGCCTGTAACATGCCTCACTGTGCCTGTAACATGCCTCACATGCCTCGCTGTGCCTGTAACATGCCTCGCTGTGCCTGTAACAAGCCTCGCTGTGCCTGTAACATGCCTCGCTGTGCCTGTAACATGCCTCACATGCCTCACTGTGCCTGTAACATGCCTCACTGTGCCTGTAACATGCCTCACATTGTGCCTGTAACATGCCTCACATTGTGCCCGTACCATGCCTCACATTGTGCCCGTAACATGCCTCACATTGTGCCTACCTTCTGTTTGCAGAGATGTCAGACGTCGGCGGCCATCCATTATTCAAAAGCCGCACCTCCTCCTTTAGGCTGTTCCGTGATAGGCGGAACAGTAATTTCCCCAGCAGAGCCTCTGTTTAGTGTTCAGCCTATCACGGATGTCCTCTCGTCCGAGGCTGAGGATGAGAAGGCATCCAGTCAGAGGGAGATCTACAGATACACCGGCGTAATTCGAATTTCCCGCCGGCGTGTCTTTGTTCTCTATCCAGAAAACAAGATACGCCAGCCTTACGCTAAGATACGACTGGCGTAAGTTTCTTACACCTTCGTATCTTAGATGCATATTTACGCTGGACGCTAGGGGTGCGTCCGCGTAAATTATGCAAATTAGGTAGATACGGCGATCCACAAATGTACGTACGCCCGGCGCAGTATGTTTATGTCGTTTGCGTAAGCGTATGTACGGCGTAATGTTACCCCTGCTATATGGTGGCACAGCCAATGTTAAGTATGGACGTCGGGCCAGCGTTAATTTTTCCGTCGTTCGCGTAACCCGTTCATGAATAGGGAATTGCGTAAATTACGTACACGTCGTTTTCATTGACTATTCGCTACGTGATTTCACGCATGCGCACTAGGGTACGTCCACGGCCGGCGTTGTTTGCGTCGGGTCATTCATAATTATAATAAAACACGCCCCCCCCCCCCCCCAGTAAATTTGAATTACACCCGCAAACGCTGGCCCATTTACGCTACGCCGCCGTAAGTTACAGCGGCATTTCATTGAGGATTAGCAATACGCCGCTGTGACTTACAGCGGCGTAGCGTATATGGGACACACCGCGCGGGCGGATGGTGTCTGTGGATCTGGCCCTTTGTCCTTTGTCTCTATACCCTGTAAACAGTCATTTTAGCAAAAAAAAATGTTTCCTTTAGTGATCCTTTAACCACTTAAGACCTGGACCAATACGCTGGCAAATGACCCAAGGGGTTTTTGCGATTCGGCACTGCGTCGCTTTAACAGACAATTGCGCGGTCGTGCAACGTGGCTCCCAAACAAAATTTGCGTCCTTTTTTTCCCACAAATAGAGCTTTCTTTTGGTGGTATTTGATCACCTCTGCGGTTTTTATTTTTTGCGCTATAAACAAAAATAGAGCGACAATTTAAAAAAAAATGCAATATTTTTTACTTTTTGCTATAATAAATATCCCCCAAAAATATATAAAAAAACATTTTTTTTTCCTCAGTTTAGGCCGATACGTATTCTTCTACATATTTTTGGTAAAAAAAATCGCAATAAGCGTTTATCGGTTGGTTTTCGCAAAATTTATAGCGTTTACAAAATAAGGGATAGTTTTATTGCATTTTTATTAATTTTTTTTTTTTTACTACTAATAGCGGCGATCAGCGATTTTTTTCGTGACTGCGACAATATGGCGGACATTTCGGACAATTTTGACACATTTTTGGGACAATTGTCATTTTCACAGCAAAAAATGCATTTAAATTGCATTGTTTACTGTGGAAATGACAGTTGCAGTTTGGGAGTTAACCACAGGTGGCGCTGTAGGGAATGTGTGCCCTAATGTGTGTGTTTACAACTGTAGGGGGGTGTGGCTGTAGGTGTGACGTCATCGATCGCGTCCCCCTATTACAGGGATGACGCGATCGATGCTCCGGCCACAGAGAAGCACGGGGAAGCCGTGTGTACACACGGCTCTCCCCGTTCTTCCGCTCCAGGGACTGATCGCCGCACTGCAGCGGCAATCGGGTCCGCGAATCCCGCGGTCCCGGTGCTGGAGCTTCGGACCGGGTCGCGGGCGCGTGCCCGCGGGCGCGCGCCCGCGACCCACGGCTGGGTACTAAAACCAACGTATATATACGTTGATGTGCCCAGCCGTGCCATTCTGCCGACGTAAATGTGCAGTAGGCGGTCCTTAAGTGGTTAACTGCTTGCGGACCACCGCATGTACATTTACGTCAGCAGAATGGCACAGGCAGGCACATCAACGTATATATACGTGCCTGCCTTGCCGTGGGTCGGGGGTCCGATTGGGACCCCCCCCTGGTACATGCGGCGGTCCCCGTGGCTGGCCGAGCGATCCGGGATGAGGGGGCGGCTATTCGTTTTTGTCCGCCCCCTCCGGATCGCTTCCAACCAATCCGCGCGCTCCCGCCATGTCACTTCCTCCTCCTGTGTAAACACAGGAAGAGGGAAGTGATGTGATCTCTCCCCTCGGCGGTATTTTCAACCGTCGCTGAGGAGAGATCACATCTCACAGTAAGTCTGCACAACACTACACTGACACCAGGACACACAGGCAGACTTAACCCCTTGCGATCACTCCCCCCCCCCTATGTCATAGTGTCACTGAATACAGTAATCATATATGTATGATTACTGTATTTAGTGTCAGTGTGACAGGCAGTTAGTGTTACGTTCAGGGTAGCCCCCGTACCCCCCCCCCTAATAAAGTTTTAACCCCTTGATCACTGCCCTAGTTAACCCTTTCACTCCCTATTGCCGGCATCACTAAGCGTTCATTTTTCTGATCGCTGTATTAGTGTCGCTGTTACCGCTAGGTAGCTATTTTTTTTTATTGCGATTTTTTTTTACTAAAGACATGTGGCTAAATAAATTTTGGCCTAAATGTTTGACTAAAATTTAGTTTATTTGATTTTTCTTATAACAAAAAGTAAAAAATATTGATTTTTTTTTCAAAAATGTCGCTCTATTTTTGTATATAGCGCAAAAAATAAAAATCGCAGAGGCGATCAAATACCACCAAAAGAAAGCTCTATTTGTGGGGAAAAAAAGGACGCAAATTTTGTTTGGGAGCCACGACCGTGCAATTGTCAGTTAAAGCGACGCCGTGCCGAATCGCAAAAAGGGGCCTGGTCCTTTACCTGCATTTTGGTCCGGGTCTTAAGTGGTTAATTCATGGTAACCACCATTAATTACGGTACCTCGTTGTATTTTATAAACTATTCAAAAAAAATTTTTTGTTCGTTAATATTTTTACACGTTTAACATATTGTTTACATGTTTTCTATTAAGAAGCGCAAAATGTATTTTTGTAAATAACTTTACAATGCTTTGTACCATTGCTGACAGCTGAAGTGTAAACAAAACAGTTGCAGTAGTTGTAAAAAAAATTGAAGCTGTGCATATTGAGCTACTTAAAAAATTATTTTTGATGACGCGTTAGTGGGAACATTTTTGAAAATTTTGCAGGAATGCAAAGCACAATCTGTATATAAGTTGTCTAAGACGGCTCAGTCAGGCAGCTACTGAGCCTTCATAGTAACATTCAAATGATTTTGCTAATGAATAACTCAGTCAGTAAGTAGATGAAAGGGCATGAAAGTCTCCCCATGTGAAGAATAACAACAGTGGATTAAAAGTGACATTATTACAGTTAATTGAATGGGAAACATATTACTGGGTCAATTTGACCAAAAAAAAGACAATTCATTTAGCAGTTAAATATGCCTTCGTAACTTGTACATATACTTTCCTGCATAAATATTTCATATTAGGCATGGTGTGACTGAATACCAAGTACATTCCATTAATGAGATGAAGTCTTAGGTCAGCAATAAACTGCAGCATGAAGAGACCACCAAGAAAACAATGCTCCATGGGGCTTGGCTGCTGGCTTCGTAACAACAACTTTATTTATTCTTGGAAAATACAATAAAATGCAGAATACTGGTGATTATTTGAGGTTTTATCTTTAAAGCTGAATTCCAGGAGGAGATAAAAGACATAAACTAATGCAGCGAGCAAGTGTATCTAAGTGCAGCCAAAACATTTATGTGACATTTTGCTAGGAATGGTTAGTGGTTAGTACCACTGTCAGGATTTTATTTCTTAAAAGTCCAAGAAAAAGCAAATGTGAAAGTTATATACTCGTATCCTACATCTATCAACAAGGAGGCTTGATGACTTAACCTCAGCAGCCCAACCCCCCGCACCAAGGGGCAATGGTCTTACTTTAAAGAAATTAAATGCAACTGAAATTGAAAAAAAAGAGTGCCAGGCAGTTGTCTCAAGAGTCCGTAAACACTTAATATTGATAACAACAGAAATGAACATAAAAGGCAGCCAACGTGTTTCTGTGGCCAACAATCCCTTCAGGGCTTAGAAAAAAAAAACATAAAGCTTCCTATAGGGCTCTGAAAGACTTCTCAAAGTTTGGTTTAAATACAAATGCAAATAGAACTTAATCTCTTTGATGGTTCATCCAAATGCCAGAATTTTTACTCTCAAACATTATATATAGAAGCAGTAGAAATATTGCTTCTTTACATGACAGCTTACTTGTTGTCAGTAGTTGCTAAGGAAGTGGCAGGTGCCGCCATCCACCATGTTCTTAGCAACCAGTGATGTCACCTGGCATCGGAGAGGAGACACAATAGCTCCTTAGGATCTGATATTCCGCATGTTTTTTCTACCAATTGTAAGTGTAATACTTTATTAAACCCCCCCCCTTTTTTTAAACTTAATATGCTATGAGAGTCCATCTCTTTATGTCATTTTCGAGTTAACCCTGGATCAACCTCTGGGTTCCATCTGGATATCATACCGATTGGTTTGTGGGAGACCTGACTTCCCAGCGCGCTATGAGACTGATGCAAAGCAGTCTCTCCATTTGGTAAGCAGGCAGTCCTAACTCGGGGGTGCAGTGTGAAGATCTGGTTTTTGGTGCAGAAGACTGACGTTCACTCATCACTTTTCATTGCTGTTTAATACAACACAAATCATTGCTGGACTTTTTATCATCTAACGTTCTCTCACTAAGTTGGTTTTTTGGTGACTTTTTCTTTCACTACACTGATTTTCCTTTTTTTTTTGGGATCAGTTATTGATTATACATGTTTTCAGAATTTATGTATTTTTTAGCACGTACATCATTAATTAGCGCTGCACTCTCTTCTGTTTTTTATCTTGTATTGAGTTGTTGTACACAACTTTTTAGTGCTGGCAGCTCTTAGTTCATATTACTTATTGTCATTTTATTCACTCAATTTTTCACTTGTAAGCGCAGTGTCAGCCTTGTGGCTTTTTTGTTTACCTTTTTATTCATTGTCCAAGAATCCCTGGCCATGTAAATAAAAAGGATGGGGTTACCATTACATCAGTGATATTAACCAAAGATGGTTGTGGCCACGTTTGTTTGATTACATCCCCCAGGAGACCCTGCCTCTTTGTTTACTTTAGCAGTAGGGACCAGTTGATGTCATAGCACATGATATAGCAAGTCAAACCATGGGTTAGGAGTTAGCAGTGTGTGTTTTTTACTTTTGGTGGGTAATTGGGCATCATTTACCATGATTCCCTCTGGCAAGGTACCCTCCTTATATTTGATCACCTCCGTCAATTTTGAAAAAAAAAAATTATATTTTTTTATTTTCTCCTATAAATCATTTCCTATAAAAAATGTCAAAATCAAATCTATTACATTTTCGCCAAAATGTTTTCCGCTACATGTCTTTGGAAAAACAAAAACCCAATATGTGTATATTGATTGGTTTGTGTGAAAGCTAAAACGCCTCCAAACTATGGGATATACAGTATACTGGATTTTTAATTTTTTTATACTAGCAAATGTAATGGCAGCGATTGGTAACTTATAATGGGACTGCGATAGTGTGGCAGCCATTCTGACACTAACTGACACTTTCTAGGAGCTAACTAACTGCCACTGACATCACCAGTGCAATTATTACAATGATCAGTGCTAATAATATGCACTCTCACTGTACTAATGACACTGGGCAGGAAGGGGTTAACATCTAGGGCACTCGAGGGGTTAAATATGGCTCTAATCTCGACATGTGCAGTACTTGCTGCCAGGTTAAGGCTCAGCTTGTGAATGGGAAACAGTCTTGCAGGATCTCTTAGCTGACGTCAGACAAAGGAAATTACGTAGCCCCAGCATGTAAACATAATTTTTCCCAGTCATAGGGTGGGAGTGGGGAGGAGACATGTAAATGAAAGTGAAACTGCAACAGAGAAGATCAGCTCCTCTCCACCATCAGACAGGACTGTGCTGTGTGACAGATCAATGTAAATCCCAGAGCTGTATAAGTAATGTAGCACTATCTCCGGAGCAGCTGCTGGTTTGTTTTGGGTGGCACGTTACCTTGTGGCTCTTCCGCCGTCCTAGGGGTGTATGGTGCATATAGCAGTAATGAAATGTCCACGACAGGTGTCTTTTTCTGTGCTCTTTATTACCCAGCCGGGTAAAAACATTAAAACTTGTGATGAAGAGTAGAGGTGAAGTAAAAGAAGAAGTAGCAGACTCAGGAGCGACAATAGGGAAACAGTCCTGCTCCCAACAATGCTTTGTATTCTCTGCCACTCCAGCCAGAGTGGGTATAGCGTACCTTGATAGGCCTCTCTTACTGACCTGGCAGCCAGGGTATCGCTCGAACTTGAAGGAAAAACCTCTGCCACAGGCCCTCCTGAAATGGACTCAGGGAAAAGCCTCTGCTACAGGCCCTCTCTGTGATTGTAATTACAGAGATGATCCTCCTTGATAGAATTGCACCTGGATCTCCTTCAGATAGTTTTCAGGTACCAACTGACAGGTGACCAGCCTCTCAGTGTCCAGCTACCTTGATCCCCGGTGGGTTGTCGAGACCCTATTGGATCGCCAGCATCTCATTGGCTCTTCTCAGGTGGACTCCCCACCGAACAGCTACCTCGCTTGGGATGTTCAGCATTGGGAACCCAGTCGACTACTGGGCTCCCTGCCACAGCTTAAATGTTCTGGACCAACATGGTCCCGGAACCAGGAACACTGAATGGCACGCACACCCCGGCCTGGAAGTCCATTACGCCATGGTGCCGTGATGCGCAGTCACCTTAATGGTGGGTGCCGCACTCCGAAGAAGAACCCAGACTAATGGCGTCTGCCCCATAAATACTCTCCCCCAGCATGCACAGTAAGGCTGAACCCTCCTGATAGGCTCCTGGGGAAGAGCACCCAAATCTTGACTCCACTGCTGCCACCCATCGCCCTGGGGTAGGAACTACACCCCAGTAACAATAGACAGCCCACAGCACAGCCAAGCTGAGACAGAGACCAGTTTTGAACATAACAATTGGATCAGAGTCAGTTAACACTCTGATCCCTCTCTAAATTTAACTAGCACCGGTACTGTTAAAGTAACCAGGCGCTACAGTAGAAATAGAATTTATTTGGCAGATAAAACAGGTCCCTTAAATGTTTTTCATCTGTCTATTTAGTTGTCTGCCTAGCATTCAGCTTTAAAGAGACAGAGTGGCTGTATTATTTTTTTTTAAACCAAGCCATACCTGTAAAAGAAGAATGTTCATACATCCATTCTTGCCAGTACTTATTTTCTAAGGCAGGGATGTCCTACAGGGAAATCATGAGGATAATGTACATTTTAGAGAATTATCATTTAATTCTGCTAATCATCTTCTGCCTTCAGTTGCTCCACCAGCCAAGCAGAGAAGATGAGCGGTAGTATAACATTAGAGTTGCCGTTTGGGAGTCAGTTTAGATACAATTACTTGAACTTTAAAGTGGACCTTTAGTAATTTTTTCATCTTTCCGTCTATTAAATCTTCTGCCCTTGTTGTTTTAACTTTGGTTAGTAAAACATTTTTTTCCTGCCAGTAAATACCTTATACAGCCAAATTCCTGTTTCTTGTCTGGTAAAAATCCTAGGCTTATGACATCATGCACATCTCAATCTCTTGCTCACTTTTGTGAGAGTTTGTCAGGAAGGGAGGGGGATGGGTCATACGAGGGCCAATGAGAGCTGCAGAGCTGGAGGTGAGCCTCTGTGTGTCTGTGTAAATCCAGGAAGAGAACAGGCATCAGCTTCAGCTGCCCAAAGTAAAAATGGCTCAATGGAGGGAGATTTCTGCAGCATATCTGGCAAGTACAGAATCACAGTATATATAAAATAATGCAAAGTGGTTGGAGAGAAGCTTCAGCATGGCAAATATGTTTTTATTACAAATTATGGGAGCAGACTGCAGTTCCCCTTGAAGTGCTACCATGTGATATCCAGTACAGTGTTTAAGTGAACCTGAAATATTGACATATTCTGAATAACAAGCCAAAGCAATTTAATCAAATTTCATTCACTTCTGTAGCTATAGTCACTGTGGAGAAATTCATCTTCAAAATTTACAAATCACAACTTGTTTCCCCTTTATTTTCCATGGAAGCAGAACCTTGGAAGCCTACCGATGCTGTAATATAAACACAGAGCAGATTTTAGAAACCAGACAGAATTTGACTTTTTGTTGTGATTTTGTTAATTTAAATATGTCAAGCTACATGTAGCTAGAGGTCAGGGACAGCTTGCTTTGAGGCTCTTTTACCGCCTGTTAGGGTTCATTCAGACGTGCAACCAGGCTGCGGTAAAAGCAGATTGTTAAGCCGCGGTTTTACACAGGGCCGTCTTTGTTGTGAGGCCCAAAGCAGCTGCCTCATACTTGCCAACTATCCCAGTTTAAATTCCCTTGAAGTTTTAGTCCTGTGCTGTGTCAGGCTTTCACACTGAAGTGAAAGAAGAGGCTCCTTCAGAGTGCTTTGCAGGCGCATTTTTTAGCGCTATAGTGCCTGCAGTGTGAAAGTAGCCTCAATGTAAACAGACAGATCCCCGTTCTGTCAGGAGAGAGGTGACAGATCATCTCTTCATACTGATTATGAACAGCGATCGATTTCCTCCTCCAGGCAGTCCCAGCCCCCAGTTAAAAACACTCCCTAGAACACACATTTAACCCCTTGCTCGCCCTCTAATGTTAACCCCTTCCTTGCCAATGATATTTATACAGTAATCAGTGGCTATTTTTATCTCTGATTGCTGTATAAATGTCAATGGTCCCAAAAAAAGTGTCAAAAGTGTCCGATCTGTCCGCTGTAATGCCGCGGATCACCACGATTGCTAGTAAAAAAAACTGAATAATAAAAATGCCATAAATCTATCCCCTATTTTGTAAACGCTAGAACTTTTGCGCAAACCAATTAATATACGCTTATTGCAATTTTTTTACCAAAAATATGTAGAATACATGTTAAAAAATCATTTTTGGACATTTAGAATGGACTTTACCGGTACCAGAAAGGAATACTGTATACAATTATAAAATTGTATTTATTATATATTACAAAATTGTTAAGTTATACAGATTAAAAACAAGAAAAATAAAACTCTCAATGGTATAATCACAGGTATGTAGAATTGTAAATTCCCTATTGCTGCCAAGTCTTGTCATTCTGTAAAACTTTTATTAATTTTGTAATATATAATAAATAAAATTTAGTAAAATTATACAGTATTCTTTTCTGGTAAAGGTAAAGTCCATTCTAAATGTCCAAAAACTATTTTTTAACAATTTTCATTGGATGCAGTATCCCCTTGCTATCTTCTTATAAATATAGAAGAATACATATCGGCCTAAACTGAGAAAGACATTTTTTTTTTTTTGGGGGGGGGGGGGGGGTTACTATAGCAAAAAGTAAAAAAATAGATGTATATCTATTTTTTAATGGTCTGTCTTTTTTTGTTTATAAAAAAAAAAAAAAAAAACAATAGAGGTGATTAAATACTACCAAAAGAAATCTCTATTTGTGGGGAAAAAAGGACATCAATTTTGTTTGGTTACAACATCGCACAACCGCACAATTGTCAGTTAAATTACGCAGTGCCATTTTGCAAAAAAATGGCCTGGTCATTAAGGGGGAAAATCTTCCAAGGGGCAAGCGGTAAATGGACTGTAGTGTGTTTTTCCAAAAATGAAAACAAACTGCGAAGGCATGTGAACCTAGCCTTACACGTTCCAGTTTCCTAATAATTGCCCAACTGACTTGATGGGAAAACTTCTATAGTCTCTTTTTAGTAGTAAGATTCCCTTCCAGATCCCAGATGTTAGTGGTTGTCCTTGTGTAGGGTACAAATTTGGAAGTGGAAGGTTCATACCAGGGGCGGACTGACCATTCGGGCACGAGGGCCCTATGCCACTAGGGGGCCCCATCAGGGTTGCCAGCCTCAGTAAAACCAGGGACAGTATTTAAAAAATCTGTGTTTTTTTACATCTGTCCCTGAAATATTATGTATATGTATACTGTGTGTGTACTGTGTGTATATTTATATGTATACTGTGTGTATATGTATACTTTGTGTGTGTACTGTGTGTCTGTATTCTGTGTGTATGTATACTGTGCGTGTATACTGTGTATGTATACTTTATGTGTGTGTGTGCGTATAGTGTGTGACCCCATAATCTATTGCCTGGGGGCCCCATAATCTCCTATTGCCCGGGGGCCCCATAATCTCCTATTGCCCAGGGGCCCCATAATCTCCTATTGCCCGGGGGCCCCATGAGTTGTCAGTCCACCCTTGGTTCATACATGTGTCCGGCGTTACCATAGATTCTATATATCAGGATCTACTGCAATTACCTGGGAACAGATGGCTCGTAGAGGGTATTAGGGGAATATGGAGCAAGACTTGAAGTTTAGGAGTTCTATGCCATTGATTCATAAAGCACTTGGGGTCCATCTACATCTTTATGTATCATTTGTTGCTGCATTACGGTTCCGTACATTCGTCCCAATGCACTATGGCAATGTACCTGTTTGCAGCATGGAATAACGCAACACAAAGTAGGGCCTTGCATTTGAAAAAGTAGGCTACATCTGATTTACAGCACATTAATCACTTCAGCCGCGGAGGATTTGGCTGCCCAATGACCGGGCCATTTTTTGTGATTTGGCACTGTGTCGCTTTAACTGACAATTGCACAACGTGGCTCCCAAACAAAGTTGATGTCTTTTTTTTCCCCCACAAATAGAGCCTTCTTTTGGTGGTATTTGATCACCTCCTGTGCTTTTTATTTTTTGCACTATAAACAAAAAAAAAAATACAACAAATTTGAAAACAAAGCAATATTTTTAACTTTTTGCTATAATAAATATCCCCCCAAAAAATGTTCCTCAGTTTAGGCCGATATGTATTTTTCTACTTATTTTTGGTTGCGTATATTGGTTGCGTATATTGATTGGTTTGCGCAAAATTAATAGCGTCTACAAAATAGGGGATAGATTTATGGATTTTTTTAAAATATTTTTTTTACTAGTGATGGCAGCAATCTGCGATTTTTATCGTGACTGCGACATTATGACGGACACATCAGACACTTTTGACACATTTTCGGGACCATTGTCATTTTTACAGCGATCAGTGCTATAAAAATGCACTCTGGAACCTGTGTGTTTCCCAGAAGACAGCGGGAGGGGGAAGGGGCGTGACCCCCATGGGAGTCTATGGAGTGGATGCACATACCTGTATTATACAGGTATCTGCACCCCCCTACCCCCTGAAAGGTGGGGAGGGAGGGTTCCAAAAAGCGTAGGTTCCATTTATGTGTGGACCTCCACTTTAAGTGTGTCCTAGGGGGTTATTCTAACTGTGTGGGGGCTGGGCTACCAGTGACACGACATTGATCACTGCTCCCAATGACAGAGAGCAGTAGATCAGTGTCCTGTCACAAGGCACAACAGGGAAATGCCTTATTTACAGAGGCATCTCCCCCTTCTGCTGCTGCTCTGTGACACGATTGAGGGACACCGGTGGACATAGAGTCCGCGGGTCCTACAGGCACGGTCGAGGAGCTCGTGGCAGGGGCACACATGCCTGCGCAGCAGCAAATTCAAAGAAACAGTTGTGCTATTCTGCCAACGTATATCTACAGGAGGCAGTCGGCAAGTGGTTAAAAAAATGGTAATCAAAAACTTTTATTTTACAATTGCTCAGATGATACATATAATCATAAATGCATTTGGACATTAACTTCACTTTTGTTGAGAGAAAAACTCATTCCCCTCTGGGTGATCTATGTACATTACAAGGATTTTCTTTCAAATAGTTTTTATTAAAGAATTTTTCAAGGTACAGTCGGATCATTTGCATAAATGATATGTGAATATATCAATGAATATCACAAGTAACGTGTAACATACAACTAGGTTGCGAACACATGTAGCAACAAATCAGGTGAACCAAGCATAACACTCAAACGGCAAGTTGAGGCAGTGACAGTAGGATTACGAGTAAGCAAATGGATTAGACATAGAGGAAGAGGGAGGATGGAGTGGAGTGGATGAAAGAAGGTAGAAAAAGAGGTGGGGAAAGGGAGAGAGAGAAGGACCTGAGAGTATTAAACATCACTGATATTAATGGTTGAAATTAGTATCATACCAAACTTTCCATGGGTTCCACAGGGTCCACACCCTGTTGCATGTTTGTTTACCTCTGAATAGGATAGTTTGATATGAGTAGTGGGTTTGTACTAGGTTAACTACCTCTGGGAGAGTGGGGACTTCTTTTGATTTCCATTTTCTGGCGATCAAAAGTTTAGTTGCTAGGAAGATGTGCGTGGTCACTAGTCTGAGACGTGGTGGTAGATCGTCATTGTTAAGGTGGAGAAGTGTTACTTACAGTCTTTGTGAGATCTTGTGGTACAACAGGGAAGCGGGATATGGTCTGTACAATCTGTAGGTCAAGGAATGTGTTCTCGGAGTTTAGATTCTCTCCACAGGTGCAGGGAGGGAGGGAAGCAGACAGTTAACAGACAGTCAAAAACGAACTGCAGTAATGACTGTGGGGGTATACGAGAATCAGTAGTAAATCAGATGGACTACTGAGTGATGTGGAGGGTAAAAGTTTGTGGATAGACTGCAACGAGCAGGCACTGAACCGGAGTGCGAGAGTATGAAGGATGGAATAGGTGCACTAACCTCATGTCACTTGGTGATACCGGGACGCCCCCTAGCGGAGGACGCGGGCGTAGTGCTTGCGGGTGAGGCGCTGCATCCAAATCTGGGATAATCTTCCATTTTTTGAGGAGTTGAATACCATCTTCTACAGTATGGATACTGTGTTTCACTCCATTCCTGGTGACCAGAAGCTTGGTCGGAAAACCCCACTGATAGGGTATTTTGTGGTTGTTCAGCGGTTTAGTGATGGTTTGGAGTTGGCGTCTTTGTTGGCGGGTGTATTGGGAGATGTCAGCAAATAGTTGCAATTTCTCATAGGGCGGTGGCAGACGGTCGAGGTGTCTCACCTTAGATAACAGCATATCTTTAGTGTGATAGAAGTGAATCCGCATGAGGGTGGATACGATCGATAATTGTTTCCATTTGTGAAAGTTCCGGCAGGATCGCAGAAATCATCTTTCTTGCGTAGGAATTGAGGTCGGCTGTAACGACCGTTTCAGGAATTCCACGTATCTTCACATTGTTGCGTTTCGATCGGTCTTCCAGGTCCGCCATTTTGGCCCGTACCCACTAAATCATTAACTGTGACTGACATATCACTCATCTGCTGTTCAATGTGGCTCACTTTGTGTCCCATACACATCATTTCAGACTTAAATGTGCAGGGTGATCAGCATGTCCTTTAACATGGTATCTATAACCGTCTGGTTGCTGGTGGGGAAGGCTGCTATAGGAAAAGCCGCAGGCGCCATCTTGAGGAGGTTATCTAATGCATGGCTCACCTCTGAGGCCTGTGCTCCAGTGTCCAGCCGCATCCGCGCTTTCGCCAGGCTGTTGGAGGAGGAGGACGATCCCGGAGGTGAAGTGGAGTCCAGGGAGCCTGGCGGTAGCAGAGAGGAGGGGTCCTCGTCATCTGGCAGGTCGGTGTATGCCCGCTCTCCACTCGGGGAATGATCGCAGGCGCCATCTTGGATCCTGTCACCCGGCGAGAAGGAGAAAAAGTCTGTGAGTTTCCGCGGCTGGCTGTAATCTTTCCTCTTGCGGGTGGCCCCGATCAGGTTCCCCATCATGTGGGGGTCTGTATGGTACATTTTGAGGTGTGGGTTATTGCTGCTGGCAATGTATTCTCCGGTTCAGTGCAGGAGCTGAGGATTCAAGCGTCCATGCAGCTCGGCGGTTAGCCACGCCCCCCCCATTACAAGGATTTTAACAAACTTTGTTGCAGATTCCTACCTTTTGTTAGTCCAAAGAAATCGCTGCGTGTTTCTCTCTTTCGATGAGTAAATCTAATAGAAGTGTTTTATAATTTTATTGTTTTATAATTATCATTCACCTGCTGTACCAAAGCTGCTGGGCCTGCATCCCTTTAGACATGTTCCTATTGGGAGTATCTCACCAAAAATAATTTTTTTGTTGCAGGGGATGCCTGAAATCTGACTTGTATCTTAGTGTACGCGTCTGAGAAAATCAGTGAGCCAATCACACAAGTAGGCAATTATGTTTCTGGGAGGGATCGTTCTGTACACATTCTGTATACAAAACACCTCCAGGTAGCCATATTGCATTTTACAGGAAATTACAGTGGCTGCAAATTGAAAAGGAAAGGTAATTTTTAATATCATTCAATTACAAAACGACTTTTATCGCAATTGTACATGCTACATCATTATTATTTTTCACAATTTTTTTCCCACAAAAGTGGAGTTACCCTTTAAGGTTCCTTGCAAGCCACACATTTAAATTGGCTGCCCTAATGAAATGCATGTTAACGTGCTACTGCTACATAACATGTGTAAATGCATCGCAAAAATGTTGATGAGCCCTAAAACTGGGTTAGCATAGCAGCCAGTATTTTCAAAAGAAGAAGTGATCTTATATATAGAAACATTGTCCTGATGCGTTCCAGATGCTTTTCTGCGTGCACGTTTTTGACGAGTTCCCGTGCATTTTTGATGCATTTTTGGTGCAGTCCATTTTCCCCCCTCTTTTTTCTTAAACTTAAATAAGAACATGTGTTTTCCGGTGCATTTTTGGTGCGTTTTACAGCATTACAGTACAGTACAGTGCAGAAAAAATGCAACATGTTCTATATATATTTTTTCTGGGACTAGAACTGCAAGCACTGGTGGTGTGAACTATGCAATTGAAAACCTTATAACCTACTTTCAATGCGTTTTTGATGCATTTAAAAACCGCATGGAATGCATGTGGTGTGAACTGCCCCTTAATGTGGTTACAAAGGCTCAAGGTTTCTATGCATGATAGAAGAAACCCTTCTTTGTGCAGCAGCCCCCCCCCCCCACCCAATACTTATCTGATTCCCATTGCGATCCAGCGGTGTGTCTCCTCGGGACTCTCCCTCCTCATTGGCTGCCACTGCTGTCAATCCCAGCCAGTGAGCCAATGAAAAGGGGACAGAGCCAAGCCACGGCTGTGTGTGTGAATGGACCCTGCGTGGGTGCCCCCACAGCAAGCTGCTTGCTCAGAGGAAGGGGCCAGGAGCACCAGCAAGGGACCCAAGAAAAGGAGGAGCAGGGTTGCTTTGTGCAAAACCACTGCACAGAGCAGGTAAGTATATGTAAGTAATTGTTACTTATGTAATGTATATGTAGCGCTGATGTATATAAATGTGTATATTGCATTCCCTAGATGGCATTCATGGACATTGAGATTGTTGAGTGCTTGGAGCCATCTAGTGGCCAATTGTTGTTAATGCAAGAAGCATTCCACTATCTGAGGAATAAAGAAGAAAGACTATTGGTTCTCAGAGTTGACCTTTGTAAATAGGAAGTTGATCAAAGACCCAGGAACAATTTCTTGCGCAGTGCATGCTGGGATTTGCTATATAAGGAGTGGGAGCAGCCATCTTGGGCCCTTTTGGAACCGCATGGGCAGCCGGAGAGGATCTGTGAGGAGACGGGACCGAACAACAAGGCCCACGGACATTTCCATTGAGCATCGGAGGACGGGAGTCCCCCAGCAGAGTTGGCCTGGTGTTTGATCCAGCTGACGGAGCAACGGGAGGAGGTCGCCGGACTGTACGGAGCCTGTGTCCAGTTAGGTGAGTGGGTTACGGCCCACAGTTTGTTATGCCTCACACGCCATTAGACTAACACACAGGCCTCACTACATACTTCCAAGAAGAAGCGGAGGGGTTGCCTTTAGGAAGGTTGAAGGCCTAGTTGTTCGGGACGCTCTCCAGAAGGCCAAGGCAGTTAACCCACTCATTGCGGAGACATTTTTTTCAGGAAGTTTATTCGTTTTGTTTGGATTACAAATTACTTGGGAAACATTATTACCTAGCGAAGAAAGAAGATCAAGAACTGACTGTTTGTTTTTTTTGTGAGATCTCACGGTTACCTTACAAAGTAGGGGGAGCTCCTAGGCTTAGTTTTATTTTCTTATTCATATACCTGCAGGTATACTGTTTGTTATTTGATTGCTGTATAGATTTAATTTTTTGTGCTCTCATCCCATGTTAGGAGGATAGCACAGTTTATGTACTGGTGTTTCTTTACTTGCCAATTATCAACAGTAAAAGAATACTACTGTTTAAGCATATCAGGGTTGTGGCGTATTGCTTTATTCACTCTAGGTGCCGCTCGTGGATCCTGAAGTTACAAACAGGTATCTGGTATCACATTGTACAGTATTGTATTGTATTGCACCACAGCTGTGTAAAGGGGATTGAGCCTTATCATTGGGGTTGTAGTTAGAGTGCAGGCCCAAAATTTAATCAGCAGCTCCTGCGGGGGTCAGTGCTACATATATGTAGCACTACCCCGAAGGAGCTGCATGTTTAATTTGGGTGGCACGTTACCTCTGCATCGCACGATGTAAAACATGTCAGCCTTTTCCTTTTGCCCACTTATTTTTCTTTGACTGCATCAACTTTGGTTGTTTTTTCATTTGAATTTTTGTTTTTTATGTTCTGAATAAAGACATTGTTTTTTGAGGAGCGCGGCAGTCCAGGATTTTTCTTTCATCCCATGCAATTTTGCGCAGCCAGCACCCTCTTGGTTTGTTGGGACGGAAGCAAAGGGGATTAATAGTTTTTCAGAGCGGTTTACTTTTCTTTCACCTCTGTATCTCTGCCATCTAGGGTACTGGATGAGAGCTGCAGTAAAGTCAATGTCCACACGGCAGGTGTCTTTTCTGTGCTTTTTTTACCTAACGGGGCAAAATAGTGAAAATTTGTGGAAGGTGAAGGGATATCAGAATGGAAGACAGAAAATTCAGGTGTAACTGGGTGTGGAAACCGTCCTGCTTCCTACGACAACTTTACTTTGCCACTCACCTGTCACTCTACAAGAAACCCACCCCCCCCCTTGAGGTCACCATGGACCCCATCACAGTAGTCCGTTGGTGCGAAGCAGAAGGGACACGCTCAGAAGCGAGCGTGGCCATTGAACTCCCAGGGAGCTACTGGGAGAAGAAGCAAATCAAAGAGGTGGTACAGACATTGTCTCCAGACAGAAAGGCCTACGTGGTTGCAGTGAAACCAGACTTTGGGACTGATTGCACCTATGCCCTGATAGAGTGGGGACGGGGTGTCCCTGAAAATTTCCACGGTGCTACCATAAAATTGTCCGAGAAGACAGTGTTCCACCTGACACACCCCTGCAAAAAGCAGTTAGAACCCCTAGACAGGAACGCAGGAGCCGCCGCCCAGCGGCAGGCGAAACAACAACTGGCTGAGTTACAGCGACAATACCGTGAAATACAGGAAAAGTTTCAGGAGACATCCAGCATCATAGCAGATCGCATGGATGGACTGCGCGTCGGCTCAGAAGACCAGAGAGCTGGCCAGATGACACCAAACCCAAGGAGGGAGCCAAGAAGACGCAGCAGGGGCTATCTGCAAGAAGTAACTATTAGGAAGGATTTCCGCATTGATGGCCAAATAGGAGAAAAGGGACAGAAGGGCGAACTGTCTTACACCAGCCTCCTACACCAAATAGAGCTGGGGCTACAAAAAGGATATCTGGAATCGGAAATCAGAGAGGCTGTGGTCCACGCCATCAGCCCAGGCTCAAGTGTTAGGGGCATGTTAGAGAGAAAGAGTGATTTGACTTTGAACCAGCTTAAGAGGATTCTAAAAAGTTACTATGAGGAGGAAGATGCCACAGAGCTATTCCACCAACTGATAAATATTGCACAGGACAGTAAAGAGACTCCTCAGAACTTTCTGTTTCGGGCCATTGAACTCAAGGACCGCCTGCTGTTTACCTCAGGAGAGAGAGGGAGCGGGGAACAATTTGGAGCTGAGCTGGTACAGAAGAAATTCCGGAGATCCGTGACCACGGGGCTGAGGAGCGACTATGTCAAGCTCCACTTGAAGCAGTACTTGGAAGATCCCTTAACTCCAGACGAGGTCCTTCTTGAAAAAGTGAACGAAGCGGATAAGATGGAGATTGAGAGAGACCAGAAACAGAGAAAGCTTCAAGCTTCAAACACCACAAGTGCTAAAATACAGCAGGTAGGTGTCCCCTTAGACACCCAGGAGTTGAATGTGCTGGCGGCAACCATTGACCAGGGATCATGGCTTTCATCTGTACACCACCCACCCGCGAGTCAGACGGAGCTGGAGAGGCTTATGCAGACCCAGAAAGAGATACTGGAGATGATGGCCATGATGATGACTCAGCTGGTGAAACTAAAGGCAGAAGGAGTTATGCCAAGGAAGGTCCCAAAAGCTACCACCATTACCAGCCCTACGAAACAAACACAAAGAGTCTGTTTCAAATGCGGAGGGATGGGACATTTCAGGCGAGTGTGCCCCAGCCCACTACCCGAGGAAAACCCACATCAGTCGGAGGGAAACTTCAGAGGGCCCCAGTGAAGGAGTCAACTGGGCGCCCGGGTGCAGTAGCGAACTCCACACCGACTCACGTGCCACGGCCCACTGGAGCCACCAACAAGGCGGGGCAGAAGAAAAAGAGGCCCTCAAAGGCCAAAGTCCGAGCCACAAAGCAGGCTAAGGGTACAGCTACCAGTGGATTTCCTCCCAAGCTAGTGGGACCTTCCCCAATTGTCCCCATCCAAGTGGAAGGGATCTACACAAAAGCCCTGCTGGATACTGGAGCCCAAGTAACCTTATTATACAGGGACTTCTATGACAAGCATCTCAAGCACCTGCCACTACGGAAATTGGAGGAGTTGGAGATATGGGGTTTGGGCACTCAGAACTTTCCATATGATGGTTACCTGCCAGTCAGACTCACCTTCGACCCAAGTACAGTAGGAGAGACGGAGACCTTTGACACATTGGCCATAGTGTGCCCTCGTCCTCCAGGAGCTGACAAGAGCTCTCTTATCATTGGGACAAACACTGACTTAGTGAGGAGACTACTTGCACCGCTGGTAATTAAGAAGGATACCCGCCCCACTGAAATACATCCCATGTTGGCCCAGACATACCGAGACCTTATCCAGGAGGAGAAGGCTCCTGAAGAGGGAGTGGGAAAAATCTGGCTGCTGAACAGAGGAGAGAAAATAGTCCAGCCGGGTGAAGTAATCTGCCTAAAAGCCTCGGTCAAATTGAGCTGGAAGAAACCAGGCCCTTTCATTGTCCTGGAAAACCGCAAAGAGGGGAGAAACGGACTAGAACTCATCACTGAAGTGTTGCCCACCAGAGTATTGGAGAGAACTCACGGCAAAGTTCCAGTCAGTGTCCGCAACACAGTGCCAGTGAGAGTGCCAGCCAGGCTACTGTTGGGACGGGTCAGTCCGGCTGTTCCAGTCGAACCAGGAGGTTTGAAAGGAGGGTCAGCCCCAGAAATCCCTGAAGAAGAGTTCAGCCCAAAAAATACGCCTCTTACTCCTGCATGGAGGGAAAGGGCCAAAGCCCAACTGCTGAGATGGAGAGCAGCCTTCTCGAAAAGTGAATTTGACGTAGGATTGGCAAAGAGTGCCACCCATCGAATTCGTCTGGAGGAAGACAAGCCATTTCGGGAAAGGGTCCGGCGGATCCCCCTAGGAGATCTGGAAGACTTGAGGGAACAATTGGCTGAACTTAAGAGGACGGGCATTATCCGAGAGTCCAGGAGTCCCTACGCCTCCCCTATAGTGGTGGTCAGGAAGAAGAATGGGTCCCTACGCCTGTGCATTGACGACAGGACCCTGAATCGGAGGACCATCCCAGACCAGTACACCACACCCCGAATTGAGGATGCCTTACAGAGTCTGTCAGGAGCAAAGTGGTTCAGCGTACTGGACCTGAAGAGTGGGTATTACCAGATTCCTATGTGCCCTGAAGACAAGGAGAAAACCGCTTTCATCACCCCAGTTGGGTTCTTTGAGTTCAACCGGATGCCGCAAGGCCTGACTGGGGCCCCAGCAACTTTCCAGAGGTTGATGGAGAAGACAGTGGGTGACATGAATCTCCTTGAAGTCCTGGTATACCTGGATGATGTCATAGTCTTTGGGAGGACGTTGGAAGAACATGAAGAACGCCTTGAGAAGGTCTTGAAGAGACTTCATGATGAAGGCCTGAAACTCTCTATGGAGAAGTGCCAGTTCTACCAACCCTCGGTGAGTTACCTGGGACACATTGTGTCTGAAGAAGGAGTGGCAACTGATCCCAAGAAACTAGAAGCTGTCACTTTCTGGCCCAGGCCCACCAACGTAACTGAGCTCAGGTCATTCTTGGGTTTCTGCTCATACTACCGAAGATTCGTAGAGGGATTCGCAAAAATAGCCCACCCACTCACTGAACTCTTAAAGAAGCAGGAAGAAGCTGGTGAAAGCGCGGGTCAGCCGAAGAAGCCTAAAGAGGGGTCTAGAAGGAAGAAAGAGTCCATCCAGGATCAGTGGACTCCAGAATGTGAAGAGGCCTGCAGGAGGCTGAAGTGGAGTCTTACTACTGCCCCAGTGTTGGCCTATGCAGACCCTGCCAAACCATATGAGTTACATGTGGATGCCAGCCGCGACGAGCTGGGGGGAGTGCTTTACCAGGAGCATGAAGAGCACTTACGGCCAGTTGCCTATGTGAGTAGAAGTCTGACCCCTGCTGAAAGAAACTATCCAACTCACAAGCTTGAATTTCTGGCTTTAAAATGGGCAGTGGTGGACAAGTTGAAGGACTACCTTTACGGGGCTGAATTTGTGGTCAAGACGGACAACAACCCCCTCACATATCTACTCACCACTGCAAAGCTGGATGCCACCGGTCACAGGTGGTTAGCTGCCCTCTCAGCCTTTACCTTCAGCCTGAAGTACAGACCAGGAGTTGGTAACCGAGATGCGGATGCCCTGTCAAGAAGACCCCATGACCCCTTGGAAGAATGGACCCAGCTTACCCCAGAAGGAGTGAGGGCCCTATGGGAGGGCACAAGTCAGTACCAGAAAGGTGGAGCCAGAGCTGAAGAAGTAGGAGTATCCTCAGCGGCAGTACCCAGGTGCTACTGTAACGTCTCCCAGGTCACACAGGAGGGCCTACCCAAGTTATCCAGGAAGGATCTTAGGAGAGATCAGCAGGGAGATCCACTGTGTGGGCTGGTGCTGGAAGCATTGGAATGTCAACAGCCTGATGTACTGCGGAAGAGTCCTGAGAGGGAAGCCCAGGTGTTATTGAGAGAATGGGATCATTTGCAGCTGCAGCAAGGGGTGGTCTACCGAAGGGGCCCCTCTGATGATCCAGAAGCAAAGTGGCAGTTACTCTTGCCTGAAAAGCACAGAGAGACGGTACTGATTGCTTTACATGATCACCATGGACACTTGGGAGCCGAGAGAACTCTCCAACTAGTAAGGGATAGGTTCTACTGGCCTCACATGAGAAAAGAAGTGGAGAGCTACTGTCACTCCTGCCTCAGATGCATCCAACGGAAGACATTGCCCCAGAGGGCTGCCCCAATGGGCCATTTAGAGAGTCAGGGCCCAATGGACCTGGTTTGCATAGACTTTCTTTGTCTGGAATCCGATCTGAGTGGGCAAGGTGACATCTTAGTGGTGACAGATCACTTCACCCGTTATGCTCAAGCTTTCCCTACTAGGGATCAGCAAGCAACCACAGTAGCAAAGACTCTCGTGGAAAAGTTCTTCGTACACTATGGCCTGCCTCAACGCATACATTCAGACCAAGGAAGGGACTTTGAGAGCAGACTAATCAAAAGGCTGTTGGATCTGTTAGGCATACAAAAGTCCATGACTACTCCTTACCACCCACAAGGGGACCCCCAACCGGAAAGGTTCAACAGGACTCTCTTGAACATGTTGGGGACCTTGACTGCCGAGCAAAAACCTCACTGGAGTAAACACATTGCTGCATTAGTCCATGCCTATAATAGTACCAAAAGTGATGCCACTGGATATTCCCCATACCGACTGATGTTCGGCCGTGAAGCAAGATTGCCAGTGGACCTGGCGTTTGGTTCCTCCTTGGACCACACCTCCGAGGCCTCCCATAAAGGGTATGTGGACAGACTACGGCGGAGCCTGAAGACAGCTTACGAGCAGGCTCACGCCACCTCGGATTCCAGGGGGGAGAGGAACAAGAGGAACTTTGACCTGAAAGTGAGAGTCCAGGATCTTCAGCCAGGTGACCGGGTCTTGTTGAGGAACTTAGGCATTCCAGGCAAACACAAGTTGGCTGATCGCTGGAAATCACAGCCATTTGTTGTGTGCAGGAAACTTCCAGGGCTCCCAGTGTATGAGATCAAGCCAGAAGGAAAAACTGGGCCAGTAAAAACATGGCACCGAAATCACCTCTTACCTCTCACTGAGGCAGTCAGGACAAGCACAGAGAAGGAATCCACACCCACTGATGTGTGTAGACCAGTAACCAGGTCCCAACCTGCACCTTCTATAGATGAGGGAGTGGAGATGAGCTGGCTGTGGCTTCCTGAAGATTCAGAAACAGATGCTGATGTCCTTTCGGAGGTAGAGGAGGATGATAATGGAACCCTTAGGGCAGAGGCCCCGGAATTTGTGCCGACCACTCACTCTGTAGGAGAGCCCAGTGCTTCCATTCATTCCCCACCCTTAAGCATTGAACGGAATGATGACCTTGGCCCAGAAGGAATGGACACTCCAAAAGTGCCCAGAGCAAAGAGAGACATTCGCCCACCACGTAGACTGACTTATGACACATTGGGCGAATGCTCTGAAGCCTCACAGTTTGTGAGCAGAAGAAACTTTGAACTGCCTGGTCCCTCTACTCTTGATTTAGTAAGGGACAGCCCCAGCTCACCCCTTGACACATCTGTACCAGACATGGTAGTATCAGCTGTGGGTGCACAGGATAGCTTCCCACTGTATGACAATTGGTGGAAAGCTCCTCTGTCCGTTTTGTGTGAACGTATAGAAACTAGAATGCAAGATAGGATTAGCAATTTGGACCTCTTTGGGGGACCAAAGAGACAAAGTAGGGGGAGTGTGTAGCGCTGATGTATATAAATGTGTATATTGCATTCCCTAGATGGCATTCATGGACATTGAGATTGTTGAGTGCTTGGAGCCATCTAGTGGCCAATTGTTGTTAATGCAAGAAGCATTCCACTATCTGAGGAATAAAGAAGAAAGACTATTGGTTCTCAGAGTTGACCTTTGTAAATAGGAAGTTGATCAAAGACCCAGGAACAATTTCTTGCGCAGTGCATGCTGGGATTTGCTATATAAGGAGTGGGAGCAGCCATCTTGGGCCCTTTTGGAACCGCATGGGCAGCCAGAGAGGATCTGTGAGGAGACGGGACCGAACAACAAGGCCCACGGACATTTCCATTGAGCATCGGAGGACGGGAGTCCCCCAGCAGAGTTGGCCTGGTGTTTGATCCAGCAACGGGAGGAGGTCGCCGGACTGTACGGAGCCTGTGTCCAGTTAGGTGAGTGGGTTACGGCCCACAGTTTGTTATGCCTCACACGCCATTAGACTAACACACAGGCCTCACTACATACTTCCAAGAAGAAGCGGAGGGGTTGCCTTTAGGAAGGTTGAAGGCCTAGTTGTTCGGGACGCTCTCCAGAAGGCCAAGGCAGTTAACCCACTCATTGCGGAGACATTTTTTTCAGGAAGTTTATTCGTTTTGTTTGGATTACAAATTACTTGGGAAACATTATTAGCTAGCGAAGAAAGAAGATCAAGAACTGACTGTTTTTTTTGTGAGATCTCACGGTTACCTTACAAAGTAGGGGGAGCTCCTAGGCTTAGTTTTATTTTCTTATTCATATACCTGCAGGTATACTGTTTGTTATTTGATTGCTGTATAGATTTAATTTTTTGTGCTCTCATCCCATGTTAGGAGGATAGCACAGTTTATGTACTGGTGTTTCTTTACTTGCCAATTATCAACAGTAAAAGAATACTACTGTTTAAGCATATCAGGGTTGTGGCGTATTGCTTTATTCACTCTAGGTGCCGCTCGTGGATCCTGAAGTTACAAACAGGTATCTGGTATCACATTGTACAGTATTGTATTGTATTGCACCACAGCTGTGTAAAGGGGATTGAGCCTTATCATTGGGGTTGTAGTTAGAGTGCAGGCCCAAAATGTAATCAGCAGCTCCTGCGGGGGTCAGTGCTACATATATGTAGCACTACCCCGAAGGAGCTGCATGTTTAATTTGGGTGGCACGTTACCTCTGCATCGCACGATGTAAAACATGTCAGCCTTTTCCTTTTGCCCACTTATTTTTCTTTGACTGCATCAACTTTGGTTGTTTTTTCATTTGAATTTTTGTTTTTTATGTTCTGAATAAAGACATTGTTTTTTGAGGAGCGCGGCAGTCCAGGATTTTTCTTTCATCCCATGCAATTTTGCGCAGCCAGCACCCTCTTGGTTTGTTGGGACGGAAGCAAAGGGGATTAATAGTTTTTCAGAGCGGTTTACTTTTCTTTCACCTCTGTATCTCTGCCGTCTAGGGTACTGGATGAGAGCTGCAGTAAAGTCAATGTCCACACGGCAGGTGTCTTTTCTGTGCTTTTTTTACCTAACGGGGCAAAATAGTGAAAATTTGTGGAAGGTGAAGGGATATCAGAATGGAA
This sequence comes from Rana kukunoris, assembly GCA_029574335.1. Classification (NCBI taxonomy): domain Eukaryota; kingdom Metazoa; phylum Chordata; class Amphibia; order Anura; family Ranidae; genus Rana; species Rana kukunoris. The sequence goes on from CM056053.1 coordinate 418,020,379, forward strand.
GACAGAAAATTCAGGTGTAACTGGGTGTGGAAACCGTCCTGCTTCCTACGACAACTTTACTTTGCCACTCCAGCCTGAGTGGGTATAGTGCATCCAGACAGGCCTTTCTCACCAGCCTGGCAGCCAGAATGTCACTCTAATGAACAGGGTTAAGTCTCTGCCACAGACCCTCCTGGAGATTGGAGACAATTTTGGTCCAAAATCCTTCTTGACTGGATTCAGCACCCGGTTCTACTTCAACTAGCTTTGGTTAAATCAGCAACTGATAGGCGACCCGCGTCCAGCCTCTCAGAACCAAAGTGTCCTCCGATGAATGGACAGGCCTCTCCTGAAACACCAGCCTCGTGCTCGGTATCTCCTCATCAGGTGGCTTCCTCCAATTGGACGGACAGCCCAGGACCATCTGGCAAATTAGGGACCCAGTCGACTCACTGGATCCACCAAACAGACAAATGCGCTCCAGACCAATGGTCCCGGAGCCAGGAACACTGCGACACACACGCACACACCCCGGCCAGGAGGGCCACACATGGGGGTGGTGGGACGACTGCCCAGCTAAAGGTTGGGAACACAGCGACCTAGAACCAATGACATCTGCCCTTTAAATACCCCTCCCCAGCATGCACAGTAAGGCGTCCAACCCTCCTGATAGGCTGCTGAGAGGAGATATTCAACTGCACCTGACCCCACTGCTGCCACCTGTCGGCCTGGGGCAGAACTCTGTACCCCAGGCAGGGCCGGACTTACCATTGGGCTTGACTGGGCTCAAGCCCATGGGCCCCGTCCAATAGGGGGCCCCTCTAAAAAAAAAAAAAAAAAAAATTTTTTTTTTTTTTTTTTTTTTTTTTAGGGGTCCGGAGGTCCCCAGGGCCCCGGACAGCAACCCTTCCTTTTTTTATTTATTTTTATAAAAAAAAATGTTATATATATATATATATATATATATATATTTTATCATCATTATTATTATTATTAAAGGGCCCAGAGTAATTTTCTAGCAAAAAAAAAATATTTTAACTTCAAAAGAGCTGTCAGAAAAAGGTTTGGTGTTTAACCCCTTCCCTACCGCCGTATAGGGGAATCACGTCATGGTGATCCCCTTGCCAATGAGACAGGACGTTGCACAACGTCCTGTCTTCACGGCGTTCTAGCGCGCGCGCGCCCGCGGCACCACCCGCGATCCCGCGCGCGTGCCCGACAGCCGTGATTGCCGCCGGGCACCCGCGATTTCCGGAAATCACAGCAGGAGTGTGGATCTGTGTGTGTAAACACACAGATCCACCTCCTGTCAGCGGTGAGGAGACTGATGTGTGTTCCCAGTACAGAGGAACACACATCGATCTCCTCCCCCTGTGAGTCCCCCTCCCCCTACAGTTAGAACATACTTTTAGGACACATTTTAACCCCTTCAGCGCCCCCTAGTGTTAACCCCTTCCCTGCCAGTCACATTTACACAGTAATTAGTGCAGTTTTATAGCAATAATCGCTGTGTAAATGTGAACGGTCCCAAAAACGTGTCAAAAGTGTCCGATATGTCCGCCGCAACGTCACGGTCACAAAAAAATTAACGCAGATCGCCGCCATTACTAGTAAAAAAAATTAAATAAAAATGCCATAAATCTATCACCTATTTTGTAGACCCTATAACTTTTGCGCAAACCAATCAATATACGATTATTGCGTGTTTTTTTTACCAAAAATACGTAAAATACGTATCGGTCTAAACTGAGGGGAAAAAAAGTTTTTTTTTAAAAAAATATTGTGAGATGTATTAAATAAAAAGGAAAAAATATTGTGTTTTTTTTTAAATTGTCGCTCTTCTTTTGTTTATAGCGCAAAAAATAAAAACCGCAGAGATGATCAAATACCACGAAACGAAAGCTCTATTTGTGTGGGGAAAAAAACATAATGATTTAATTTGGGTACAGTATTGCCTGACCGCGCAATTGTCATTCAAAGTGCAACAGCGCTGAAAACTAAAAATTGGTCTGGGCAGGAAGGGGGTGAAAATGCCCTGTATGGAAGGGGTTAAAAATTCCTAATTTACATACAGAAGAAGTTAATTCCTTTGAAGAGATACAATGTTTAGACTTAACTTTCCACTGATAAAGAATGTTTCCAAAACTTGGCAGATTGCCCAGACTGACTTTTGGCTGAGAGCAGACAGGAAATTCTTTGCATACCAAAGTGCAGAGAGAAAATTATTTTCATGTGAAAGATCGTGAAACCCTGTATCAAGAATCGCAACGGGAAAAAGATCGCGATAACGATTCTTGGCGATTAATCGTGCAGCTCTAATATATATATATATATATATATATATATATTTATTATTATTAAAGGGCCCAGAGATCCTCAGGGCCCCCGGATGGCTACCCCCCCTTTTTTTATATATATATTTATACCTTTATTTTTATTCCGTGCACAGATGAGAGTCTCCCCCCCGCTCAACAACTTTCAACTTTAATGCGCCCCCCCCGCTCAACAACTATGATCCCCCCCCTCTCTTCAACACTCAAGCCCAGGGGCCCCCACCACCCTAAGTCCTGCCCTGACCCCAGGCAACGACAGTATTCACAAACAGTACAGCCAAAGCTGGAGGAGAGGCCCTCAATTTAACCAAATAAACAGGTTCAGAGCCAACTACCTCTCTGAACTCCCCCTAAATTTACAATAGGACTAGCTGTGAAAATAGCCAGGCGCTACATATATGTTTTAAAGAATTGCCTTTAATATCACTTTATTCACCAAACCACACATTTAAGGCCTATTCTCACTTTAGTTCCATGTTGTGGTGCATTAACAAGCGTTGTGTCGCACGGTGAAACTTATTGCGTCAGTTTATTTTAAATGGGCCGCAACACACCACAACACAGGCATGAATAATTCATCATTTCCCTGTTAGGATAAATAAAGTATTCTGAATCTATTTTTTTCAATGCAGTGAATCACAAGCCATGACATGTGTGCGGGTGTGTGTACCACTGGTGACTGAATTTGTGTGCCATTCAAATGTGCTGCAAAAATGTACAGTTTACTGTGCTTTTCAGTAATGCATAGCTCTGATTAGGTAATTAATCTATCTATCTGCACAGCATACCTCGGTCACGTGATTTTAATTATGTTCTTTGTTATATGTGGTCATTTATTTCTGAAATCCCAAAGAGCAACAAGTGCTTTACTTTAATAGCCTCTCAAGGTGAAAACTGAGCAATATTCAGCGCTTTGCTGTTATTTTTCATAGTACTTGACTGCCACCTGCTGTTCATTATGATCATTGCTGGATAACACAAGATACACCCAATAACAGGTGCAAAATATTCATGTGTTTAACCACTTCAATACAGTACTCTTAAACCCCCTTCTTACCCAGACCAATTTTCAGCTTTCTGTGCTCTCACACTTTGAATGACAATTAATCAGTCATACAACGCTGTACCCAAACAAAAATTGTGTCCTTTTTTTCCACACAAATAGAGCTTTCTTTTGATGGTATTTGATCACCTCTGCAGGGTTTTTTTTTTTGCGCTATAAACAAAAATAAAGCGACAATTTTGAAAATAAAAATCAATATTTTTTACTTTTTGCTATAATAAATTTTCCCCAAAATATATATAAAAAAAAAAATTCCTCAGTTTAGGCCAATACGTATTCTTCTACATATTTTTGGTAAAAAAAAAATGCAATAACCAATCGATTGGTTTGCGCAAAATTTATAGCGTTTACAAAATAGGGGATAGTTTTATGGCATTTTTATTATTATTTTTTTTTACTAGTAATGGCGGCGATCTGTGATTTTTTTATTGGGATTGTGACATTATAGCGGACACATCAGACACTTTTGTGACATTTTTGGGACCAATCACATTCATACAGTGAACAGTGGTATAAATATGCACTGATAACTGTAGAAATGTGACTGGCAGGGAAGGGGTTAACCACTAGGGGGCGGGGAAGGGGTTAAATGTGTAGCCTAGTTTGTGTTCTAACTGTGGGGGGAGGGGGGGTGACTGGGGGAGGTGACCGATTGTGTCCCTATGTACATAGGACACAGATCGGTCTCCTCTCTCCCTAAAGGACGTGGAGCTCTGTGTTTACACACAGAGCTCCACGTCCCTGCTCAGTTACTGGGCAATCGCGTGTGCCCGGCGGCGATCGTTGCCGCCGGGCACGCGCATCGGGACCTTAGCAAAGTGGCGGGTGCACGCGCCCCCTAGCGGCGTTAAAAGACAGGACGTCAGAACAATGGAGTCTTCCGCCCGCCGTCATTTGACGGCGGGCAGTTGACAAGTGGTTAAAGTGTGTGAATCTAAAAGTCCTAAACCAGTTGCTGAATCAGAATCCAAAAACAATAACTGCTATTTGAGGCAGGCTCTAGTCTAATGCCGCGTACACGCGATCATTTTTCGGGTTGTAAAACGTGAAAAACCCGCGCATGCTCAGAAGCAAGTTATGAGATGGGAGCGCTCGTTCTGGTAAAACTACCGTTTGCAATGGAGATAGCACATTCATCACGCTGTAACAGACAGAAAAGCGCAAATCGTCTTTTACTAACAAGGAATCAGCTAAAAGCAGCCCCAAGGGTGGCACCATCCCAATGGAACTTCCCCTTTATAGTGCCGTCATACGTGTTGTACATCACCGCGCTTTGCTAGAGCATTTTTTTTTTAAACGTGCAGGGGTGGACTGACAACTCATGGGACCCCCGGGCAATAGAAGATTATGGAGCCCCCAGGCTTGCAGATGGCCACCACGCCAGGAGGCAGTGCAGAGGCGGGGCAGCTAAAATCTCAGGCATTTCAGATCAAAAGCAGGTCGGTTTCGGACATATCAGGGACAGATGTAAAAAAAAAAACACAGATTTTTACATACTGTCCCTGGCTTTATTGAGCCTGGCAACCTTGATGGGCCCCCCTAGTGGCATGGGGCCCTCAGGCAGTGCCCGAGAGTTCCAATGGTCTGTCTGCCCCTACGATTGTGTGTAGGCAAGGCCACGCTTTACTGATGAAGTTGAAAAAAACGTTGTTTTTTTCTATAGCCTGAAAAACGTTGTTTTTTACAACCCGAAAAATGATCGTGTGTACGCGGCTTAACCTCTTCAGGTCCGCGCTATTAACAGAATACGTGAACAGCGCGGACCTGAGGCGCCGGGGTCACGTCTTTGGACGTCATTTGCTTGTAATTCCCCGCGCGCGCCACAGGGTGGCACGCGGCGGGGAAAAACAGTCCCGACGCATCACCGAGGATCCGATGCGTGTACCCGGCGGCCGCAATGTCCGTCAGGTACACGAGATCGTCGGTGAGAGAGCAGGGACGTGGAGCTCTGAGTGTAAACACAGAGCTTCACGTCCTGTCAGTGAGGTGACAGATGCTGTTTCTCTTGTACATAGGGAGACAGCATCGGTCACCTCCCCCAGTCACCCCCCTCCCCCCACACAGTTAGAACACACCCAGGCAATACATTTAACCCCTTCCTCACCCCCTAGTGTTAACCCCTTCAATGCCAGTCACATTTATACAGTAATTAGTGCATTTTTATAGCACTGGTCGCTGTATAAATGTGAATGGCGCCAAAAATGTGTCAAAAGTGTCTGATGTGTCCGTCGCAATATCGCAGTCCCAATAAAAATCGCAGATCGCCGCCATTACTAGTAAAAAAAAAATATTAAAAAAAAAATCATAATTATGTCCCCTATTTTGTAGGTGCTATAACTTTTGCGCAAAGCAGTCACTTATTGTGATTTTTTTTTTTTTTTTACAAAAATATGTAGAAGAATACGTATCGGCCTTAACTGAGAAAAAAAATATAAAAAAAAAATGGGATATTTATTATAGCAACAAGTAAAACATATATATATATATATTTTTAAATTGTCGCTCTTTTTTTCATTATAACGCAAAAAATAAAAACCGCACGGGCGATCAAATACCACCAAAAGAAAGCTCTATTTGTGGGGAAAAAAAGGATGCCAATTTTGTTTGGGTGCCACGTCGCACGACCGCGCAATTGTCAGTTAAAGCGACGCAGTGCCGGAAGCTGAAATTTCGCCTGGGCACGAAGGGGGTTTATGTGCCCAGTAAGCAAGTGGTTAACGCCCATATGCTACACTTATGCAATGTTGGGTTTACGACATTTACGTGCTAACAGCGCGCTCACTGCACGCCCTTCAGCACAAGGACAGTTCTCTGCCTGATCTGAAGATTGGCAGCCAACGAAAGCGATCAAATTTCTTCATCAATTTAGGCCAGGGGTCTCCAAACATTCTAAACAAGGGGGCGGTTTATTGTCCTTCAGACTCTTGGAGGGCTGGACTTTGGCCAGCAGGAGTAGAAATTTTCCTGGCATCACTGTTGGTAAACATCTGGTATCATGGGGAGAAATGGTGCCCCATTGCTGGTATCATAGGGAGGAATAGTGCTCTATTAGTTGTGTCAGTGGGAGAAATGGTGCTCCATTGTCGGTGTCAGATGGCGGAATAATGTCTCGTATCAGTGGGAGGGATAGTGCCCCAAGGGCCAGATAATGAGTGTATATTGATTAGTGTGCCCAAAAGTTACAGCGTCTACAAACTATGGTATATATTTTATTTATTTTATTTTATTACAAGTAATGCTGGCGATCAGCGACTTATAGCAGGACTGGGTTATTGCAGCAGACAAATCGGATACCTAACTGACACTTTTGACACTTTTTGGACACCAGTGATACTAATACATTAATCAGTGCTAAAAAATATGTCACTGTACTAATGACACTGGTAGGGAAGGGGTTAACATCAGGGCCGATCAAATGGTTAAATGTGAACCTAGGGAGTGATTACTAACTATGAGGGATGTGCTTTGACTGGGGGAATGTAAAAAATCTGTGTTCCTGCTAAGCAGGAACACAGGATCAGCACATTCCCCCCTAACAGAACAATGATCTGCCTTGTTTACATAGGCAGACCGACATTCTGACTTTCTCCTGAACAATTGGCGGGTCCCTGCGGATATGGCATGCGCCGGACTCACTGATTCGCTCACAGCAGAAGCAGGTCGCGGGCAGAGCACACGCGTGCGCCAGACCCGGAAGTGTCTGATCACATACCAGGTACATGATCTGGCACAATGCGGCCACGCTGCCGCAGTATCTATACGGTGGGCGGTCACTAAACAGATAAACAGACTAACTGGTCAGATCCAGAGCTGTATCCTGGCCTAGGCCAACAAGGCCCAGGCCTAGGGCAGCACTTTGCAGGGGGGCAGCACGAAAAGAGTCCCAGCCGGCTTGCGCTACACTGTTAGGAAAATAAGTCTAGCGCCCCCATAAGGCGGCTGCGCTGCTTCTGGTATGCGGGCGGCCGGCATTCCACAACTGTGGGAGGGGGGATTCCAATGTTGACTGTTTTATCATCCTGGACCACAAACCTTCCTCACTGTGCTATATGTTTTCTGCTGCACCATCTACTTAACCACTTATGCCCCGAGCCTGTTTTTCAGATTCGGTGTTTACGAGACTAAAACATTTTTTTTTGCTATAAAATTACTTAAAACCCCCAAACATTATATATATTTTTTTCTAAAACCCTAGAGAATAAAATGGCAGTCATTGCAATACTTTTTGTCACATCGTATTTGCGCAGCGGTCTTACAAGCGCACTTTTTTTGGAAAAAAAACACTTTTTTAAATTAAATAAGACAAAAATAAATTTGGCCCAATTTTTTTACATTTTGTGAAAGATAATGTTACGCCGAGTAAAATGATAGCCAACATGTCACGATTAAAAATTGCGCCCGCTCGTGGCATGGCGTCAAACTTTTACCCTTAAAAATCTTGATAGACGACATTAAAAAAATTCTACAGGTTGCATTTTTTGAGATACAGAGGAGGTCTAGGGCTAGAATTATTGCTCTCGCTCTAACGATCGCGGCGATGCCTCAATTCTGTGGTTTGAGGCGCGAGCTCGTCGAGACGGGGCGATTTAAAAAAAAATATATTTTTATTTATTTTACCAATTTTTAACACTAAAATAAAAAAAATAAAAAAATTATCACTTTTATTCCTATTACAAGGAATGTAAACATCCCTTGTAATAGAAAAAAGCATGACAGGTCCTCTTAAATATGAGATCTGGGGTCAAAAAGACCTCAGATCTCATATTTAGGCTTAAATGCAAAAAAAAAAAAAATGTAAAATGTCATTTTTCAAATGACATAAAAAAAAATGTCTCTTTAACACGCTGGGCGGGACTGACGTTTTGACGTCACTTCCGCCCAGCAGAGCTACGGGGACGGATGAGGGAAATTTTTCCCTCACTCGCATCCCCACTGAGCACGGGAGAAGACCCGATCGCCCCGCTGCTACCAACGGCTCCAGTAAGCGGCAGAGGGCGCGGGAGCGCAGCAGGAGGGGGGGGCCTCGCCCGCCACCGATAACGGCGATCTCGCCGCGAATCCACCGCGGAGACCGCCATTATCGTTTGACCGACCGCCCACTGAAGAGATGGATATCTCGGTTGTGGCAGCAGCTGCTGCCGTTACCGAGATATCCATCTTTAAAGTGCCGACGTAGAACGACGGTGGGCGGTCGGCAAGTGGTTAAAGTAGAACTATAGGCCGCTACACAGTAAGAGAGGGTTATAGCCCCTGTCAGTTTATTTTTTACCATCCCTGTCCCATTGCGAAGATTTCCCTTCACTTCCTGCTCTATGGGCAACCAGGAAGTGAGAGGAAATCTAAGTAAATTAAGGGAATCTATTGCCCCCCCCCCAGGCCCTCAGAACTAGTGTCCTCACTCAGGGCAGGTCTTAAACAACACAGGGTGTGGCCGTGACAGGAAGGGGTGGGTCATATTTAAATTAGGGGGTGCATGAGTTTAGTCAGGCCTAGGGCAGCACAAAACCTAAATACACCTCTGGTCAGATCACCAGATGTTTCTTTTATACCAAAGTATTGTTATAGAGTTTTATTAAATTTTTTCAAGTTTTGGCAGTTTTTAGGTTTAATCACACCAAAAGAAAATTCTCTGTCTCCAAAAAGAATATAAAATGAGTAATTGTCAGTCAAACTATAATAGTAATGAAAACTTGAAAACAGCCTGGAAATGAAGGGGTATATCCAGGATGGTGTTCAGGCAGGGCTGGTGCAAGGATTTTTGCAACCCTAGGCGAAACCTCATTTTGTCACCCCCCCCCCCCGGCTCCACCCCTGACTCCACCCCCTTTTCTCTGCCCATGTATACCTCACCTTCTTAATGAAGCGCCCATGAAATGCAGCCCATCAAATGCAGCCTACCAGTACCCATCAAATGCAGCCTCACCAGCACCCATCAGATGCAGCCTACCAGCGCCCCTCAAATGCAGCCCACCAGCGCCCATCAATTGCAGCCTCACCACCAGCGCCCATCAAATGCAGCCTCATCAGTACCCATCAAATGCAGCCTCACCAGCGCCCATCAATGCAGCCTCACCAGCGCCCATCAATGCAGCCTCATCAGCGCCCATCAAATGCAGCCCATCAGCGCCCATCAAATGCAGCCTCACCAGCGCCCATCAATAAATGTTTGCTTGCTTCTATTCATTTGGGAGTTGGGACACAGACACAGTCCTCCGTCGCAGCTGCTCCTTGGATACTATGTGAGAATGGAGCGGCGTCTGCCTGCTGATGCCGAGACTTAGTTGCTTGCTGTAGAGAGAAGAGTGTAGGAACACCAGTGGCCGGGCGCCCTAGGCAGCAGTACCCCCTAGGCGGCTTCCTAGTTTGCCTAGTGGTAGCGCTGCTACACCAGCCCTGTGTTCAGGTGGTTGGGAGGCTATTTGATGGTACCCAATTGCAGTATGACTGTACAGAATGGAGCAGCGTTATCGCTCCCACAAAATGCGCTGACATGTAGGTAAAACCTGAACAGTTCATACCCGGCTGTAGCTTCAGTAAATACTGGGAAAGTAAAAGGATGAATTAATAAAGTTGTAAGAGTAATAGAAGGTTCTGCTCACAGAAAGCGCGTTCCTCCTAATAAAGCTATTCTTAACAAAAACCTGCTGAATCGATATAATGTCTGGCAGTAAGTCTGTATGCGTTTTAATGGAGATAACAGCAAAAGCTTACCGTTAGGATTATGCAAATTACCACCGACAATAAATGGCTTTGTGCTGAATCTAATACTTCTGAAAGAGTTTTATTCCTGAGTTCTGTACAATGCAGATTTAGCTCATCGTGGATGTATTTGTATTATATACCAGACGAGACATACACACATTATACATGGGATGACAGTGTCAGATATTAGTGTAAAGGAAGAATAGAGGTATTTCCTGTAACAGCCAATCACACTGTCATTTGGGTGACAAAGAGCAACAAGTCAATCCTTTGAATGCAGAATAGTTCTTTGAATTCCGCTTAAAGCAGTAATAAACCCAAAAGCAAACATTTGTTATATTGCAGCTTACCAATTCTTATGCTGCGTACACGCGATCGTTTTTCGGCATGAAAAAAACGTTGTTTTTAAAAATGTCATTTAAAATGATCGTGTGTGGGCTTCACATCGTTTTTCATCTTCTGAAAAACGTTAAAAAAAAAAATTTGAGCATGCTGCATTTTTTAACGTCGTTTTAACCACTTAACGACCGCCCACTGTATATATACGTCCTTTTTTTAAAGATGGATATCTTGGTAACGGCAGCAGCTGCTGCCACAACCGAGATATACATCTTTACAGTGGGCGGTTCTGTCAACGATAACAGCGGTCTCTGCGGCACATTCGCCGCGAGATCGCCATTAATCGGTGGCGGGAGAGGGGCCCCCCTCCCGCTGCTCTCCCGCGCCCTCCGCCGCTTACCATTGTAGTCGGTAGCGGCGGAGGCGATCGGGTCCGCTCGTCTGCTGTCCGGGGATGCGACTGAGGGAAACATTTCCCTCACCGGTCCCCATAGCTCTGCTGGGCGGAAGTGACGTCAAAACGTCAGTCCCGCCCAGCGTCTTAAAGAGACAATTTCTTTGTTTACCTTTTTTCTTTTTTTTTTTTTTCTTTTTCATTTAAGCCTAAATATGAGATCTGAGGTCTTTTTGACCCCAGATCTCATATTTAAGAGGACCTGTCATGCTTTTTTCGATGTTTACATTCCTTGTAATAAGAATAAAAGTGATAATTTTTTTTTTTCAGTGTTAAAAATGCTAAAATAAATAAAAATAAATCCGAAACCAAAAATTTTTTTTTTTAAAGCGCCCCGTCCCGACGAGCTTGCAAACAGAAGCGAACGCATACGGGAGTACCGCCCGCATAGGCGTGCGCACAGGGTGTGCCAGGTGTGCCCAGGCACACCCTAATTACCCTGTGCAGCACAGATTCCCCCTACTGCCTTGGTTCCCCCACTCCTTTCCCTTCAGCGCTTCCGGATTCCCTACTCTCCTCTTCCTCTGGCTGTTGCTGCAGGGATGTTTTAGGATGAGTGGGGGAAGGGGCCAGTAAATATGTAACTTACCAGCCCCTTCCCTTTCATCGTGAGTGATCGGTAGTATGTGTTTGAGCTTTGGGGTGCACACCCTAATGCAATAGGCTGCACACACCTATGACCGCCCGCATATGAAAACGGTGTTCAAACCACACAAGTGAGGTATCGCCGCGATCGTTAGAGCGAAAGCAATAATTTTAGCCCTAGACTTCCTCTGTATCTCAAAAAATGCAACCTATAGAATTTTTTAAACGTCGCCTATTGAGATTTTTAAGGGTAAAAGTTTGACGCCATGCCACGAACGGGCGCAATTTTTAAACGTGACATGTTGGGTATCATTTTACTCGGTGTAACATTATCTTTCACAATATGTAAAAACATTGGGCCAAATTTATTGTTGTCTTATTTTTTAATTAAAAAAAGTGATTTTTTTCCAAAAAAAGTGCACTTGTAAGACCGCTGCGCAAATACGGTGTAACAAAAAGTATTGTAATGACTGCCATTGTATTCTCTATGGTGTTAGAAAAATATATATTTATAATTTTTGGGGGTTTTACGTAATTTTCTAGCAAAAAAAAATTTTTTGTCTCGTAAACACGAAATCTGAAAAACACCCTCGGTCCTTAAGTGGTTAAAAAATGTTTTTTTGGGTTGGAAAAAATGATCGTGTGTGGGCTAAAACAACGTTTTAAACCCGCGCATGCTCAGAAGCAAGTTATAAGATAGGAGCTTGAATGGAACTTCCCCTTTAGAGTGCGGTCGTACGTGTTGTATGTCGCCGCGCTTTGCTCATAATTTTTTTTAAACGATGGTGTGTGGGCAACAACGTTTTTAATTATGAAGTTGAAAAAACTTTGTTTTTTCTACATGCTGAAAAAAACATTTTTTTTTAATGCCGAAAAACGATCGTGTGTACGCGGCATTAGATGTGATGTCTGCATTTGTTTTATTTTTTAGGCTTTCTTTCTTCTGTTTCCATATGATCATCTGGCCAGTAAGTCTGTTGTTTTTTTAAAAGAACAAGCTCTCTTCCAGTTTACAGGAATGAGACAACCCATTTAACACAAGTAAGTGTGCCTACAGTGATCAGATTTTATTTATTATGTAAAAACCTTTATCCCAAAAGGAAAGAAAAAAACAGTTTGCTATAACTACTTCTAAATTGTTTGCTGGAATTTGGCTTTAATTTGTTAGTGCATTTAAGTCTGCTAGTATCTTTAACACCCCTTCCCCTCCAGACTGACAATGCTGCTGTCTGCTGGTGCCCCCTGTGCTCCTTTATCCAAACTGGGGGCACTATAATACAGGAAGTGTGTATTATAAACAGAAGAACAAAAGCCTAATGCCGCGTACACACGATCGTTTCGTCTGATGAAAACGGACCGATGGACCGTTTTCATCAGACGAACCGATCGTGTGTGGTCCCCATCAGTTTTTTTTCCCATCTGTGAAAAAACGTAGAACCTGTTTTAAAATTATCTGATGGTTAAAAAAACGATAGAAAAAAACAATCGTCTGTGGAGAAATCCATTAGTTTAATATCAACGCATGCTCAGAATCAAGTCGGCACATGCTCAGAAGCATTGAACCTGATTTTTCTCAGCACGTTGTTGTGTTTTACGTCACCGCATTCTGACACGATCGTTTTTTTAACTGATGGTGTGTAGGCAAGACTGATGAAAGTCAGCTTCATCGGATATCTGATGAAAAAATCCATCGGTCCGTTTTCATCGGATGAACCGATCGTGTGTACGGGGCATTAAAAAGAAAACAAACGCAGCCACCACATCTAATGATTGATAAGCTGCAATGTATAAAAAAAAGTTAAATATCTTGCCGTGATTATGTGACAACTTGATTAAAAAGATAAAATATTCAAACAAATAACAGTGAAGTCCAAAAAAGTTAAATAAAATACAGTCCAATGACAGATATAAGAAAACACAAATGTGTACAAATAACATGACAGTCCCAATCATATGTGGAATCACCACTGTGCTGTTGAAAGCATTGTGTTGCGCCAAAACTTATGACCACCAAGTGAACCGTCACCACCATTGGAAATGGACTCTTACCGGAACAGATAGACCCTATTACAGAGTCACAGTAGCCTGTTAACGATAATCTCATCATAAAGGGGTTCAACAGACGTCACTTGGTTGGAATCCCGTAGTGTCCAGTATAGGTATCTCCAGTATAGGTCGAGTCAATACCATCCATATATTTCACAATATTAACCATCAAATTTGAATATAAGACATAGAGAGCATGGCTCAGCCCTACTCCTCCCCCCACTGGCTGTGATTGACAGCAGGGGGAGCCAATATCCCCCGCTGCTGCATCTCAGCCAATCACTAGGGAGAGACACGAGAGAGCCTCAGGTCTCATGCACATCGCTGGATCAACATTGGGCTTAGCTAAGTATTGGAGGGGACTGAGGGGTAACTTCATACATAAAAAAAAAAAAAAAAAAACTTCAGCCTTTTCAACCACTTTAAAATTGTTAGAAAATCTTTTCTCAACCTTTTCAACACGAAGGAACCCTCTAAAATAACTTCCTGCTCTCAGGGACCCCTTGCTAGAGATAACTATATCTACAACTCAGGATACATTAGTGTGATGGTCAGTGGGACGAATGCTCCTTACACATGTGGGAAGAATTGGGAAGAATTACCCCCTTATGCCCCGTACACACGATTGGATTTTCTGACAGCAAAAGTCCGATGTGAGCATTTGAACGGAAATTCCGACCGTGTGTATGCTCCATTGGAATTTTGCTGTCGGAATTTCCGCCAACAAAAGATTGAGAGCTGGTTCTCAATTTTTCCGATGGAAAAAAATCCGATCGGAAAATCCGATCGTCTGTAGCAATTCCAACACGCAAAATTCCGACGCTTGCTCGGAAACAATTAAACGAATGCTCGGAAGCATTGAACTTAATTTTCTCGGCTCGCCGTAGTGTTGTACGTCACTGTGTTCTTGACGGTCAAAAGTTCCGAAAACTTTTGTGTGACCGTGTGTATGCAAGCCAAGCTGAAGCGGAATTCCGTTGGAAAAACCATCCAAGATTTTTCTGACGGAAAATCCAATCGTGTGTACGGGGCATAACAGATAGCTAAAAAGATCATTGGTCTCAGTGGGAACTTATCTGAGAGGCAGAAATTGCTCATTGCTCAAGGAGCCCCTAACAACCTCTGGAGGAACCCTAGGCAGGGATCCATGGAATTCTGATTTAGAAACCCTGGGCCAGATCCACAAAGAATTACGCCGGCGTATCTACAGATACACCGGCATAATTCAAATTTCCCGCCGGCGTATCATTGTTTTGTATCCACAAAACCTAATACGCCGGAATTAAGCTAAGAGACGACTGGCGTAAGTATATTACACCGTCGTATCTTAGTTGTAGTGTTACGCTGGATGCTAGGGGCGCTCCCGTCGTATTTCCGTGTTGAATTTGCAAATGAGCGAGTTACGCTAATTCACGAACGTACGAGCGTCCGGCGCATTCCCTTTACGTCGTTTGCGTAAGCGTATCTCTGGCGTAAAGATAAAGCTGCTATAGTGAGGCACAGCCAATGTTAAGTATGGACGTCGGGACATCGTCGTATTGGACGTCGTTTACGTCGTTTGCGTATGCCGATCCAGAATGGGCCTGGGCGTAAGTTACGTTCACGTCTTTTTCATTGACTATTTGCGACGTGTTTCACGCATGCGCACTAGGATACGTCCATGGCTGGCACATGCGCAGTTAAAAAAAAGCATTGTTTGCGTCAGGTCATTCATAATTATAATAAAACACGCCCCCCTAGTAAATTTGAATTACACCCGCGTACGCCGGCCCATTTACGATACGCCGCCGTAAGTTACAGCGGCATTTCTTTGAGGATAAGGATACGCCGATGTGACTTACAGCGGCATAGTGTAAAAGGGTCACGCCGCGCCGGCGGCAAAGGTATGTGGATCTGGCCCCCTGAGTTAGAAAGTGAAAAAGTTTGTTAGAATGGTAGCCTTTCAACTGATACTGGAAAATACCTAATATCTCGAAATCTATCCAATTTTTTATCAACCATATAGCACTAACATTTGTACCAAAACATATACACATTTGTTTTAATCTCTGTTTTATTTATTTTTTTCACATTTTAAACAACATACAAACAAATGTCAAAACCCATTTTTAGCCCAGGTTCACACTGTAGCGAACACAGACATCGTATGTGATTCGCACCCGCACTGCAGTGCTGATCACATGCAATGTCTGTGCAATGCAAGTTCAACCATAAAGTTTGTATAGCTGAACTCACATTGGATTCACACAAAAATGGTACAGGTACAGGTACAGGTACAGGGACTCCCCCAGGGACTCCCGCCCCCCCCCCCATGAGATCCGAATCCACAGTTCACATTGAGCTATTGACACCCGCAGCAGTTCACAGAGGGCAGTGTGAACTGCCTGCGGGAGACATGCGATGTGGGAGCCGGTGCTGGAATCGCACTGGTTCCCGCATTGCTACAGTGTGAACCCAAGCTTGGATATTTCCATACAGTTTTAAAAAAAAACGATCATCATTTGTTACACTACCAATAAATATATTTTCAACCCTAAAAAAAAAAACGATTATACTAGAGATATCTTTTTACTTTTCCCATTTTTACAAATCCATAGTGAAACCTACAACATATCTAGATCTTTGGGATTTACTAGGTTATAAAGTTATATTTAGACACCAGCCAAATCTTAAAACAAAGGTTAAATCTTCCATATCTAAATAGGTAGCCGTGAATCCTCCACCATTTTACAAATATCCTACCTATAAAAGATATGATATGTCTGAGGCAGGGTTCGACAAAATCCGGGCACCCAATCGCAATTGCAACTGGAATTAGCGACCTGGTGCCCGGGGAAGGAAGCTTAGGCCTGCAGAAGCCCGCCAAGCCGCATCCTCAATTACCGGCCAGCGCTGGGGGGAGGTGGGGGCGCACAGAGACACAGGATACTCCATCCTGTGTCTTCGTGCTCGCCCATCTCCCTCACCTTGCGATCGCGTCGGGCCACGCCGGCCGGCAGGTTAGGACCCATTAGTTTGGGATACTTTGTCGCAGTAAGTGGGCTTAGCACTATATGACCATATAGTGTGACCAAACCCCTGTATTTTTGAATATGTTCAGGTGTTTTTAACTAGCCTTGCAGGATAAATGTAATTTTTGCATGTGTGAGCTATAATCTGTTTTGTAGTGGACGGTAATTGAGGCCGCGGCTTTGCGGCCTTCTGCAGGCCTAAGCTTCCTTCTGTGATCTGGCACCAAGTAAACCAGCAAATCTAATGGAGCTTCTCCAGTGTTTTTACTGCCATCTCCTTCCCTCTAATTAGAGCCCCCAAACATTATTTATTAGTCTAGCGCCCCCATAAGGTGGCTGCGCTGCTTCTGGTATGCGAGCGGCCGGCATTCCACAACTGTGGGAGGGGGGGATTCCAATGTTGACTGTTTTATCATCCTGGACCACAAACTTTCCTCACTGTGCTATATGTTTTCTGCTGCACCATCTACTTAACCACTTGAGCCCCGAGCCTGTTTTTCAGATTCGGTGTTTACGAGACTAAAACATTTTGTTTTGCTATAAAATTACTTAAAAACCCCAAACATTATATATATTTTTTTCTAACACCCCAGCGAATAAAATGGTGGTCATTGCAATACTTTCTGTCCCAGCGTATTTGCGCAGCGGTCTTACAAGCACACTTTTTTTGGAAAAAATACACTTTTATTTATTAAAAAATAAGACACCAGTAAAGTACCCCCCTTTTTTCTTTTTTGCAAAAGATAATGTTACGCCGAGCTTTAAAATTGTGTCCGCTCGTGGAATGACGACAAACTTTTACCCTTTAAAATCTCCATAGGCGACGTTCTACAGATTGCATGTTTTGAGTTACAGAGGAGGTCTAGGGCTAGAATTATTGCTCTCTACCAATCGCAGTGATATGTCACATGTGCTGTTTGAACATTGTTTACATATGCGGGGCTACTCGCGTATGTGTTAGCTTCTGCGCACAAGCTCGGCGGGACGGGGCGCGTTTTCTGGCTCCTAACTTTTTTAGCTGGCTCCTAGATTCCAAACAAATTTGTCAAAACCTGCTTTGAGACCTCATCTTATAATTCTATATACCAGATAAGAGGTGCTTTATCCCTATCTTCGGTAATAGCTACACCTAATATATTGCAATACTAATTATTTAAAAACTTGCATTCAAGACATTCATATGGTAGGGTGATGTCTGTACTAACCTCCCTTACTATTATCCATATCCTAGCCAATAAACTAATGTCAAATTACATCTACACATACATGAGAAAGGACAACACAACAAACATAAAAAATAAATAAAAAAAATAAGAGGGGGGGGGGGGGTCAGGTCAGATTTTGCTATAAATATTGTGAAAGTGTTGTCAAAGTTCGGAACTCCTCCCATTGCTGCCATATTTTTGGAGTTTGTTCTCTCTTCTGTCAGAATCATCAAATATTGCATCTTATTCATTTCACATGCCCACTCTGCCATTGAGGGACCTGACGTTTTTCGCCAATTTCGGGCTATGACTACGCGTTGCAGTAAGTATATGACGTAAGAAGTCTTTTTTAATGATTTACACTTTTCCAGGAATAATAGATAATACAGAAATACAGATATTCAGTTATATAGGAGATTCTGTAATTTTCCGATAAGTTTTAAATATCTTTGACAAGAAGAAGAAAAAAAATAGGTGGACAATAGTACCATATTTGTGCCATTACGCCCCTTGCATCTCCAACAGGTCTCTTCTTTGTCAGCATTGAATTTGTACAAATATACCGGCCATCGGTACCATCTTGCAATAATTTTGTATTTTTTACTTGATGTTTAGCTGATCATTTGATACCTGAGATAATTTATGTGTTAAAAAAAAAAGATTTTTCCCAGTCTGACATTGACATTTCTAGTTCATTTTCACATTTAGTTAAAGCGGAGTTCCACTCAAAAGTGGAACTTCCGCTTATCTGTCTCCTTCCCCCCTCCGGTGCCACATTTGGCATCTTTCAGGGGAGAGTGAGGGAATGGGTACTAATTAGAAAGCATAGCGCGCTTCGCGCATGTGCAGTGGGGAACTGGCTGTCTGAACCCGAAAGACTTCACTGCCAGGTTCTCATACCAGGTATGGCGGCGGCTATATTAAAAGTCAGCAGCTACAGTATTTTTCTGATTTTTCGTGGGGGAGCTGGACCTCGTCTTTAAATATGTTAATTCTACTCGAGGATCTACCAGAGTCTGGACAATTCTTAAATCCTCATAACTGTGCCATTTAAGAAAAACCGAGGCTTCTCCTGCCGGTGGAAATTCTGGATTAGAAAATAAAGGTGTCATAGGCCCAATCAGAGTCGACAGCAACTTATTTTTTTAGAAGCAAGTCCCACACATTCAATGTTGAGGGGACTAAGAACGGCAAGTCTTTCATCAAAGGTCGAAGTTGGGGATTGGCCCATGGAAGTGATTTAAGTTTCATGGTAGTAATATCCTCTTCCAGTGTCATCAATTGTTTACAGTTTGCGGTATGAAGCCTACTCTACTATCCTGATCATTGATGGGGACTGTAAACATAGTGTAAAATTTGGAATCACTAAGCCCCCAGTGGATTTTGAATTAAAATATTCCCTTTATATCAGTGGTTCTCAACCTGGGGGTCGGGACCCCCTTGGGGGTCAAATGATGATTTGCCAGGGGTCACCAAATCCTGGGCTGTTCCTAAAGCCCGCACCACTTTCCCAGCCTTCTTACGGCTGCCCAGCAGGACTGTCTCTGGAGCAAGTGGCTGCCCAGCTGGGCTGTTCCTGGAGCCCACGGCTCCCCACTCAGCCTCTTCGCAGCCGCTTATTCAGTTCACGGCATGGTAGGGGGAGGAGAAACTAGAGGTCAGCTGACTGGTGAGGATTGTGAGGTGGGAGGGGCTGGAGGAGACCCTATCTCCTGATTTCAGCATAAGTGTCACTGCTACTAGACACCACAAAGTCACAGCGAGTAACACTACATGTGATTATAGTTTCCATTAAAAGTCCCCACTACAGTTCTCAGATCAGCAGCAGACCTTGATCAAGAGCACCTAAGTTGGCTGATAAGAACTCCCCCCCATCATTGCCACTCATCCCAAAACCCCGCCAGCACTGCCACTCATCCCATTCCCCCCACCAAGGAGTAAGAGAAGGAATAAAAATAGAGAATACATGGAAGGGAGAGAAAAAGAGGAGGAAGAAAGAAGAAAAAAAAAAGGGGGGAGAGAAAGAATAAGAGAAAAAACAAGAAAGACTGCTAGAGAGAGGGGTGGGGGGGAACAAGAAATGAGTATAGCGAGAGATAAAAGGGAAAGGAAGGAGAACAAAGAGAAAGAATAGTACATCCTAAAATGTACCATATGAGGTTTTAATACTGTGCGAGTGGAAGGGACTCAGGGAGCGCTAAATTGCAGTTGGTTGGGGCGCAAATTACTTGCCTTGGGTGCTGACAAGACACACTACGAAAATAATTTTACTGTAAAGCCGCGTACACACGATCAGTCAAAACCGATGAAAACGGACTGAAGGTCCATTTCATCAGTCCAAACGTGTGTAGGCGCCATCGGTCAGTTATCGATCGGTTTGGACCGATAAAATGGACCTTCAGTCCGTTTTCATCAGTCCAAACCGATCGTGTGTAGGCGCCATCGGTCAGTTATCCTTAGATCCAAAAAAATAGAACTTGCTTTAAAATTGAACCGATGGACGCCTGACCGATGGGTCACAAACCGATCGTTAGTATGCAAAAGCAATCGGTTAAAAGGCCGCACATGCTCAGAATCAAGTTGACGCATGCTTGGAAGCATTGAACTTCGTTTTTTTCAAACACGTAAACGTCACCGCGTTCTAACACGATCGTTTTTTTAACCGATGGTGTGTAGGCACATCAGTCAGCTCCATCGGTTAACCGATGACAATGGTCCTTCATACCGTTCTCATCGGATGGACTGATCGTGTGTACGAGGCTTTAGGGGTCCTCACAACTTGGGAAATGTTATCAAGGGGTCACGGCACTAAAAGATTGAGAACCACTGCTTTATACCAAGAAGACTTGTGGGCCCATATAAACTTCCCTACAGCTCTATGTAACGCCCAAGACTAGTTGGAGGGAATAATGGGACTGCTTGAAATACATACAGTAATTTTGGTAATATGTCCATTTTCACTATATTAATCCTACCAATCCAAGAAAAAACTGCTCTATCATACATTTGAAGTAATCTAATTATTAATAATAATAATAATAATGTAGCTACTAGTTACTATCATCCACACATATTCATTCTGCTGTCAGACTTCCATACATCACTCTCCAGTAGACAATGAACAGTCATTTGCGTTGTTTTGTTTATTTAGGGGAAATAATTTGGTTGGGGAAAGGGTATGGGATGCCCATAGAACAGATTACATTTGCCATGTTATAGCGGTTGCGCTTTAAACTGAAAATGGTCATTGTGACTTTGCTGATTAACTTAAAGAATTGCTATAGCGGTTACGCTTTGCATATTCTAAATAGAGCACAACTCCTGCAGACTGTTACTCCCAGGACTCTTCTGCTCCTGCACAAACTTCCCTGTCACAGCGTTATTCTTTCCGCCCTATCATCTTGAACTGTACCAGGCATCACTCTGAATAATCCCTGGCTCACTCACCAAACTTCTTCTGCCCTGAGCACTTCTTGAATAATTTACCTGGACCATGCACACCGACTGCTTCTCCAGCTCCTGTTCCAGGACACCTCTCCATGACCCTCCCAGCTCCCTAAGCTCCTGCCGAGGTGTGCACCCCCCCCCCCTTCAGATGGGGGTAAGCCTCCAGTTGCAGTCTAACACTACATTGTTCAATTCACCCAGCTGACAACTCCCCTCCAATAGGCTGGACCTCAGTTTATCTAGGAGACCTGCCCCCCCTCCAATCCTAGTTGGGGATTCGTCAGGGCTTCTTACATGAACTTCCTGTCACTCCAAGGCCCAGCCCTGCCCCTCTTCCAGAACATTCTCCCTGTAAGCAGGGGAGGTGCCCAAAAACTGAAAGACAGGTAGTCACATCCACTGCTACACTAACCACTTCCTGCCCCCCAGATCAAAACAAACGGGCCTAGCCTGCAGCAAAGGCCTGCCTAAATGTACCTGCTTGGCAGTAATCACCCAAAACACCTTTCCTTTAGCACCTACCTATGGTAGAGGGCGCTAATAAGGATCTCATTGCAGTGTGAATTATTGGAGAGTGATTTACAGTGCCTTGAAAAAGTATTCATACCCCTTTAAATTGTCCACATTTTGTCACGTTACAACAAAAAATTTAATTGTATTGTATTAGGATTTTATGTGATAGACCAGCACAAAGTGGCACATAATTGTGAAGTGGAAGGAAAATGATAAATATTTTTCAAAAGTTTTTACAAATAAATATATGCAAAGTGTGGGTACATTTGTATTTAGCCCTCCCCGGGTCAATACTTTTGTAGAACCCGCTTTCGCTGCAATTACAGCTGCATGTCTTTTTTGGGGTCATGTCTTGCCACAGACTTTCAATTGGATTTAGGTCTGGACTTTGAATGGGCCATTGTAACACATGAATATGCGTTGACCTAAACCATTCTATTGTAGCTCTGGCTGTATGTTTAGGGTTGCTGTCCTGCTGGAAGGTGAACATCTGCCCCAGTCTCAGGTCTTTTGCAGACTCTAACAGGTTTTCTTCTAAGATTGTCCTGTATTTGGCTCCATTCCTCTTCCCATCAACTCTGACCAGCTTCCCTGTCTCTGCTGAAAAAAAGCAATCCCACAACATGATGCTGCCACCACCATGTTTCACAGTGGGGATGGTGTGTTCAGGGTGATGTGCAGTGTTTGTTTTCTGCCACATGTAGCACCCTGCTCCTGTTGACCAGGCACTATTATAAAAATGTAGTGGGATATCTGAAATGTAGTTATTTTAGATTTGTGTTTTATGGCTAAATTGGCCTTTGCTCCAGCTTTGACTGAGTTGGGTGTACTTCCCATGGGTACCAGCAGGTGTCGTTGTCCCCTCTGGTTCCGTGTTGGAAGTTACAGCCAGTCAGAGTGTATTGGGTGCTCTTTCCCAGAACCAACCTAGTGGGAGTTTCTTTACCGCTGGGCATGCTGGGAGAGGGTACTTAAGGGGTGGACGCCATTTTCCTCACGCTCTTGCCTCATGGTCACTTTGACCTGTGGAATGTGACAGTTACTCTTTTGCCTCGGGGCTGGCTGGCCCGAGGCTTCGCAACTGGAGGTAGGCCCAGAAGCTATCTGGGGCCTACTGGCTCGAGGGTGATCCCATGCTGTCTGTCCCGCAGGAAGAAGCTGATCAACTGAAGGAACCGGGGGAGCACACGTCTTGGAGAGGACACAGCTGGAAGCTGGTATCTCGAGAGGAGCCTGACCTATCTGCTTCACAGTATTGTCGGGTCGGCTTAAAGGAAATTTTTCATTCTGTGCAAGTGAGTTTACTGAGGAAAATTCTGATTATTAGATCCTGTGGCAGAGGATCGTTCAGCAGCTATTGTTCCTATAAGTTCTGTGGCAGAGACCTTTACTTTTTGACTGTTCGTGCATCATTCCGGCTGCCAGGTCTGTGGCAGAGGCCTGTCCGGGTGAGCAAGATTCAACGACAGTGAGTGCACCTGACTCAAGGTTTCATTGATATACAGAAAGGTACCTGAACTTTCCCTCTCCCTCCATTCCCCTTGTTCTGTCAATGTTGTGGTTGAATAAAAAGCCTTTGGAAAAGACTCAGTGACTGGCAACCGTGTTTTTGAAATTTGATTAACCCTAGATTCTAAACCAACACAGGGAACAGTGGGGTAGCGGCAAACCAAAACTAACCAGCAGCTCTATCGGGGGTAGTGCTACACACACATACCGTTTTGCTTTTATGCCAAAAAGTAAAATTTTGGTCTCATCTGACCAGAGCACCATCTTCCACGTGTTTGCTTAATCCGCCACAGGGCTTCTCGCAAACTGTAAACAGGACTTCCTATGGCTTTCTTTCTAAATTGGCTTTCTTCTTGCCACTCTTCCATAAAGGCCAGATTTGAGAGCACGACTAATAGTTGTCCTGTGGACAGATTCTCCCACCTGAGCTGTGGATCTGCTCCATTCAGACCTAGGCGTCGGCGGCAGCGGCTTATTCGCGCGACATGCAGTAGGCGTTTTGTCCCCGCGATTTGCGGCGACAAAACGCCTATAGTTTTTTTGCTGGAGGGCAGAATTTTACACTGTCGGCTATGGCCGAACGCCGAAAACGCCTGAAAAAAAGGGTCCGGGACTTGTTTCAGGCTTCAGGCTTCAAGCGTATCGGCGTTTGGCATAGAGATGTGAACCATCTCCATAGCCGACAATGTAAATTCGCCCCTCCAGCGTATCACAGGCTGCTGCAGCGTCGGGCTTCAGGCGACAAAACGCCTAGATGTGAATGGAGCCTTACTATGGACCGCTTTGCTGATTCTCCAATTAATGTTCTTCTTGTCAGTTTAGGTGGACGGCCATGTCTTTGTGGGTTTGCAGTGTGTGTCATACGCTTTCCATTTTCGGATGATGGATTGAACAGTGCTCTGTGAGATGTTCAAAGCTTGGGATATTGTTTTATAACCTAACCTTGCATTGAACTTCTCCACAACTTTATCCCTGACCTGTCTGGTGTGTTCCTTGGCCTTCAGGATACAATGGCCTGGATTCACATACATCGGCGCATATATATGCCGCCGTAGCGTATGTCTTTTAAGCAACGCCGGCGCAGCGCGAAGAGGAAAGCACGGAATTCACAAAACAAATGCTCCCAACTCTGCGCCAGCGTAGCATATATTCGTAGGCGTAAGTGGAAGTTTGCTGGAAGCCAGTTTTTAGGCGTATCTTAGTTCAGTGGGCACGGCGCACAGATACGACGGCGCATATTTACACTAACGCGGCGTATCTCGAGATACGTCGGCGTAAGTGCTTTGTGAATCCGGGCCATTTTGTTCACTAAGTTTCTCTAACAAGCCTTTGAGGGCTTCACAGAACATATGTATTTATACTGAGATTAAATTACACACATGTGGACTCTACTAATGAGGTGACTTCTGAAGGCAATTGGTTTCACTAGATTTTAGTGTATCAGAGTAAGTCCTGGTTCATACTGGGCTGCGGGAGTGAAATCGCGCGATTTCAGCTGAACTCGCGCGATTTCACTCCCTCTGGCAGTCCTGATTTCGGCATGATTTAGGAGACATCTGTGCAGGTTTCTGCACAGATGTCAATGTAAATCGCATCCTGAAATCGCAAAAAGTAGTACAGGAACTACTTTTTGAAATCGGTGCAGCGCCGCAGATGCGGCGTCACACCGATTAGGACGGTGTCATTGCAGGCCTAATGTGAAATCGCATCTCAAATCGAACTAAATGGTACCCAGTGTGAACCTGGGCTAAAGGGGGCTGAATACAAATCCACCCCACACTTTTCACATATTTATTTGTAAAACATTTTGAAAACCATTTATTATTTCCCTTCCACTTCACAATTATGTGCCACTTTGTGTTGGTCTATCACATAAAATCCTAATAAAAATACATTTATGTTTTTGGTCGTAACATGACAAAATGTGGAAAATTTCAAGTTATGAATACTTTTTCAAGGCACTGTAGTTCCTAAAGTTTAATCAAATGTCGGGGGATATATCCCTAAATATTTAATGGATGCTTTTTGCCATCTAAAATATATATTTTTTAAAGAAGATATTGAATTTTAATTGGTAATGAAATATTTAAAGCTTCAGATTTATCATAATTAACTTTAAAACTACTCACTGCTCCAAAACAGTTAAAGGAGTTGTAAATAAAATAAATAAATCAAACATTTATGCTGAAATGACTGTTTACAGGGTATAGAGACATAAAAGTTAACTGTTTCCTTTTAAAAACGATTAAAAATAGATAAAAATCAATCATATAATGTACCTGTAGTTTCTAGTTTCGTTTTTGCATGTTGTTTCCTGCTTCTCTGCTCTACAGAGCCACAGAGCAGTGATGGTTTGGAAAACTAAACTGATCCAAAGGGGAGGTGCTGTGGGGTTTTAGTGACCACCGGGAAGTGTGGAGATCAGAGAAGATTTACAGCAACTTGAGAGCAAAAATGAACAATGAGGACATGAAAACCGCAGTGCATTAAGATAAAGGAAGCTATTAAGATAAAAAAAAATGTTCCTTTACAAACCCTTTAAGTTCTTGAATAAGGTTTTTTATGGTCACTACAGGGTTAGTAATATACAACAGTAAGTCATGAGCGTAGACTGACATTTTGTATTCTTTTTCCTTAACCTGAATCCCTTTAATATCCATATTGTTACGAATGGCTGTGTTCAAATGTTATTTTACTAACACATACTGTATAACAAAGGGGATAAAGGACATCCCTGTTGGGTAGCATTTCAAATCATTATAGGGTTCTCAAAGAATTCCATTTGTACATATTCTGGCTCTCATTCAAGCCATCATTTTCTGAAGAAGTTGAGGGCCTATTCCCAAAGCGCTTCATATTTTCTTCAAGAAAACACCATCCATCCCTGTCAAATGCCTTTTCAGCATCTATTGAAAGAAAACAGGATGGGATGGAGTGTTTCTGAGCGTATTCCAATAATATCCATCCAGTATATTATTTCTAGCCTCTCAACCCATAGTAAAGCCTACTTGATCCGAATGAATATGGCAAAAATACTGTAGGTGTAAAGTCGTGTACACGCGATCGGTCAAACCGATGAGCGGTCTGAAGGACCGTTGTCTTAGGTCAGTGGTCGGCAAGCCGCGGCTCGCGAGCCACATGCGGCTCTTTACACACTTTAATGCGGCTCTTCTGTGTGCCGGGCGCCCGCTCCCCTCCCTCCTCTCGGGCAGCCGCCCCAAAAGTCAGGACTCTGCAGCTAGCCTCTGTCAGTGCGCGCCCTGTGTGCAGCCCCGGCGGCCGGCTCCACACAGCTCCAGTCGGGTCATGTGGTATAGGGGGGGCGTGACTTTCTGTGTAGCGCTGCGCCGGCGAGGCAGCATCCTCTCTTTGTCTGCCGCCCTCAAAAGAAGACTGTGCCTCCCAAATCAGCAGCGTGTCATCCGGTAGGTGTAGCAATGGCCTGGCCTGCCTGCCTCTGGGGACTCAATGTCTGTGACAGAAAAAGGAAGGGCTGTGAGGGAATGGAGGGGGGGAGGGGATGAATATGAACTATATGCCTCTGGAACTTGGAAATGAGAGATGTGGGCAGGGCCAGGGAGAGACAAATGAAAGGGGTGACTGATGGCCATCATGGAGGGGGGGGATGATTATGAATTATGTACTCATATGAGAGATGTGAACTGTGAACAGGGCAAAAAGAAAGGGGTGACTGATGGCCATCATGGGAGGGGGGTGGTGATTATAAATTAAGTGTGCCTAACTATGGAAATGAGAGATGTGAACAGGGCAGGGTAAAAAGAAAGGCGTGATGGCCATCATGGAGGGGGGAGGGGAATGTGACATGAGGGGGAGAAATGTGACACGAGGGGCAGAAATGTGACACGAGGGGCAGAAATGTGACACGAGGGGCAGAAATGTGACATTGTGGGATTGACATAAAAAGGGTTGATGTGAAAAGGGAGGAGGGTGAGGACATAAAATTGCGGAATATCGTAATCTAGGAGCCAGCAAAATAAGTTAGTGGCCAGGTTCTGAGGTCAATATATAACAGTACCAGTGAGGACTATTTGAGTGTGTTTTGACATACTTTTATATGTACTTTTTTAGTTGTATCTTGATTTTTATTTCATTTTATGTTGTCATTTTTTACTTTTATTCAACTTGACTGCAGAGCCAGTGCAACGTGTGCATGTCTGTTTTATTACTTTTACTTCTTGCCTACTGTTTGGGTGTATCCATCAAGGTGGAGAACCCTGCTTAAAATATCCATGATGAGCCCCACTAATTTTATAATACTATTTACACACAAGATGCCATATATGCGTCATCAACAGATAAATACCAGTGCGTCATCCACAGATCCCCCATAACAGTGCGTCATCCACAGATAAATACCAGTGCGGCTCTCAAAATAAATTTCAATCGTGGTTTTGGCGAGATTTGGCTCAGTTGAAAAAAAAGGTTGCCCACCACTGTCTTAGGTTAACCAATGAAGTTAAATGATGATCAGTCATACCTACACACCATCAGTTAAAAAAACGATCGTATCAGAACGTGGTGATGTAAAACACGACGACGTGCTGAAAAAAATGAAGTTCAATGCTTCCAAGCATGCGTCGACTTGATTCTGAGCATGCGTGGGTTTTTAACCGATGGTTTTGCATACTGACGATCGTTTTTGAACTATCGGTTAACAATCCATCGGTTACATTTTAAAGCAAGTTTGCTTTTTTTTAACCAATGGTTAAATAACTTATGGGCCCCACACACGATTGGTTTTGACTGATGAAAACGGTCCTTCAGACCGTTGTCCTCTGGTTAACCAATCGTGTGTATGCGGCTTAAGTCTATTTGCAATAAATTTGGATTTCTAGATATTAGGTATTTTCCAGTACTGTGCTCTCCATTCAAAGGCTGTTAGTCACATATGATAAAAAAAATAATCCCAAAAAATTTATGAATTCATTGACCTAACAGAAATTAACTATATTTGTATCAGCTGAAAGGTTACCATTCTAAGAAACTTTCAAACTCAGGGTTTCTAAACCAGGGTTCCTCCAGAGGTTGCAAGGGGTTCCTTGAGCAATAAGCAATTTCTGTCTCTCCGATAAGTTCCCATTGACACCGATGATCTTTTTAGCTATCTGTAAGGCCGCGTACACACGAGGAGACATGTCCGCTGAAACTGGTCCGCAGACCAGATCGTGTGTACGGCCTAGCGGACAGGTTTCCAGCAGACAAAAGTTTCTAAGCATGCTTAGAAACTTGTCCGCTGGAAACCTGTCCGTCAGACATGTCCGCTGGTTAGTACGCCTAACCAGCGGACCGAAATCCCGTGCATGCGTCAAATTGATTTGACACATGCGTGGAAGCATTGAACTTCCTGGTTTGCGCACGTCGCCGCGTCACCGTCACCGCCACGTCACCGCGTTCTCTGTCCGCGGGGATTTTGGTCTTGTATCTTGATTTTGGTGTGTACACACCATCAGACCAAAATATCCCAGGAGACATGTCCGATGAAAACGGTCCGCGGACTGTTTTCATCGGACATGTCTCCTCGCGTGTACAGGGCCTAAGGGGTAATTCTTCCCACATGTGTAAGGAGCATTCTTCCCACTGACCATCACACTAATGTATCATGAGTTGTAGATATTGTCATTTTTATCAGGAGTTCCCTGAGCATAGAAATGGTGTTGAAAAAGGTTGAGAAAGGTTTTTCTAACTAATTAATAACTTAATTAATTTTAAACTTAATTTTTTTAGACTGTGACTATTTACTTTTAGGCTTATGTCACCCTTGCAATTCTGCTGCAAGTGTCCAGTGAGGCCGCGTACACATGATCAAATTTATCTGCTGAAACCGGTCCGTTGGACCGTTTCAGCAGACAAATCCGATCGTGTGTACAGGCGAGCAGACAGGTTTGTCCATCGGACAAATTTCAAAGCATGCTTTGAAGTTTGTCCATCGGACAAATTTCAAAGCATGCTTTGAAATTTGTCCGCTACAAACCTGTCTGTCGGATCTGTCCGCTGGTTAGTACACTAACCAGCGGACAGAACTGTCCGCACATGCGTCAAATGGATTCGACGCATGCGCGGAAGCATTTTATTTCCGGGTTTGGTGACGTGGGGGCATCAACGTCACCGCCACGTCACCGCGTTCCCTGGACAAGGGGATTTTCATTCGATGGTGTGTACACACCGTCGGACGAAAATCCGGAGGAGACATGTCCGCTGGAAACGGTCCATCGGACATGTTTCAGCGGACATGTCCCTCCGTGTTTACGCGGTCTAAGAGAACAACACATAACTTCTTTGGAAACCTCACAAGCAATTACTTCCGGGAATACTGTGGATGACTAGCTCAAAGGGCCACCCGTCCCGCCCCATTCTCGTGCGTCCGCAATAGAACAGCAGTGGAACTGCAGCGCCGCGCCGTTAAACACTTGGGTTGCCATCACAATGAGCGGCGGCGAAAGTGCACACCGTTGTGATGGCAACTAGGGTTGCCCCGATACCACTTTTTTAGGACCGAGTACAAGTACCGATACTTTTTTCCATGTACTCGCCGATACCGAATACCAATACTTTTTTTAAAATGTGTCCCCAAATGCATCCATGTCCCCCCACATATTGCAGCCATGTCCCCCCACATATATCCAGCCATATCCCCCCACATATATCCAGCCATATCCCCCCACATATATCCATCCATATCCCCCCACATATATCCAGCCATGTCCCCCCATATATTGCAGCCATGTCCCCCCATATATTGCAGCCATGTCCCCCCACATATTGCAGCCATGTCCCCCCACATATTGCAGCCATGTCCCCCCACATATATCCAGCCATGTCCCCCCACATATTGCAGCCATGTCCCCCCACATATATCCAGCCATGTCCCCCCCATGAATTGCAGCCATGCCCCCCCATATATTGCAGCCATGTCCCCCCACATATTGCAGCCATGTCCCCCCACATATTGCAGCCATGTCCCCCCACATATATCCAGCCATGTCCCCCCACATATATCCAGCCATGTCCCCCCACATATATCCAGCCATGTCCCCCCACATATGCAGCCATGTCCCCCCACATATTGCAGCCATGTCCCCCCACATACATCCAGCCATGTTCCCCCATATATTGCAGCCATGCCCCCCAACATATTGCAGCCATGTCCCCCCACATATATCCAGCCATGTCCCCCCATATATTGCAGCCATGTCCCCCATACCTAGTAGATGATGATGCCGCCGCCGCTGCCGCGTTAATCAGCGTGCGGGGAACATTACAGGCAGCTTTCATTTGAATAGCTGTCCATTCCTTGCCGCACCGTGTATAGGCACTCCCCCTTGCTCGGGATTGGACGGATCTATCCAATCCCGAGCAAGGGGGAGTTTCTATACACGGCGCAGCGGGGAATACAGCTATTCAAACGAAAGCTGCCTGTAATGTTCCCCGCACGCTGATTAACGCGGCAGCGGCAGCTTTGCGGTATGCGGCGGGGGCGGCTGCAGGGGGGCAAGTATTCTATTCAGGCATTAGGGGCATTTGCGGGAGTACAAGTACTCCCGCAAATACTCGGTATCGGTCCCGATACCGATACTGGTATCGGTATCGGGACAACCCTAATGGCAACCCATAAACATCAACAAGCTAGGAGACACAGGGGAGGGGCAGGGCATCCTGGGAGCCGAGGGAGCTGACGTCAGGATCGCATAGCAACAGGCATTTCGACATGAGTAAAACATTTTTTTATTTTTTTTCAGGTCTAAGCTACAATATAAAGCAAAGTTATATTTTTGATGGAACTCCACTTTAACTGTAGCTGCTGACTTCTAAGAAACGGTCCATGTAATCAAATGCTGTCTTCTACGGTTCCGTCACACAGCCATTCTGGCTTAGGGAACAAGCTATCACTTTTTGATGATCCAACTCCCTACTGCGCATTCTCGAGACATAGCCTGCTATAAGACTAGTCTTGCTGCTCCTGTGATGTGTAACATTATCCCGGGAGGCTGTAGGCAGAAAAAAAGGGGTCAGGTTAAGGAAATGCCATCCTTGCCTAGGTGAGGAACAAGAAAATGGGCGTGGGTACCGCCAAAAAGAAGTGCTATCCATAATACATAATTTCTTTACAGGCTGGGAGAGAGGAAAAGAAAGAAGGTAACTTTCTCCAGAAACTGGTCAGATTTTTACATTATACTTAATGGGCCAGATTCTCATAGAATGGCCGCTGGCGTAGCGTAAGCCATTTACACTACGCCGCGGCAACTTAATGGAGCAAGTGCCGTATTCCCAAAGCACTTGCTCCGTAGTTTGCGGCGGTGTAGTGTAAATAGCCCGGCGTTTCCCGGCGTAAATGGAAGGGGGCGGCTTGTATTTAAATTAAGGGCGCCCCCGCGCCAAACGAACTGCGCATGCACCGGCCATAGTAAAATCGCAGTGCGCATGCTCCAAATTATGACGGTGTGTTCGACGTGAAGGTAATCGACGTAAATCCCCATTCATGGACGAGTTACGCAAACAACGTAAAAACTTTCAAATTTCCCTCGGTCACGGCGTCCATACTTAGCATAGGATGCGCCATCTTTGGACTGCTTTATCTTTACGCAGGAAAAACCTTACGGAAACTGCGTGAACGACGACGGGGCGGCGGAAAAACTTTCGGGAATTGGCGTATTAGGCTCATTTGCATAGGCAAATGAGAAAACGTAAAGGCCACCTAGCGGCCAGCGTTTTCATTACATCTACGATCCAACGGTGTAATTGTTTTACATCTGTCGGATCTTTAGTGTATCTATGCGTAAATGATTCTAGGAATCACACACATAGATACCCATTGAAAAAAACAGAGATACGACGGTATATCTGAGATACACCGTCGTATCACAGCTGAGAATCTGGCCCATGTCTTTACTTGTTATTTTATGCTCTGATAACTAAATAAAAAATTGAATGTTAAAAAAAAAAAAAAGAAAGAAAGAAGGTAACTTAAATTTTTGGGTGAAGGTCTGCATTATGGCCCCTTGCACACAGGGCCATCCCACAACCGGACATCCTTCCCAGTGTTTTAGTGCACCAGAGAGAGATAGGTGTAGCACCAAGCCCTGCTGTCTGCAGGTGGTCAAAGTGTGAGGAAAGGAATGCCTATAATCGGCTTTTGTTTAGCTCATGATCAGCTGTCATTGGACACAGCTGATCACATGGTAAAGGGCCGCTGTGATTGGCCCTTTGCCCCAATCTGTGATCGCTGCGTCCAAAGGACTCAGCGATCACAGATCGCACAGCCTGCGCTACGGGGGGCTCACAGGCAGCACGATCATGGAAGGATGTCATATGACACTCTCCCGGAAAAGTAAATCTGCCCTATAGTCGTCTTTTGGCAATAGTGAATGCAGGAAGTGGTTAAAGTTGAAGTTTATGTATGGCAATTCTTACATAGTTACATTGATCTAGCTTAGCACCACTACTAAACTGATCTTTACTAGTGTTGCTCAAGAATATTCGCATTGCGAATATTCGTTACGAATATTGCATATTCGAGTATTCGCGAATAACTTGAATATTTATTTTTAAAACAGATCACATCCTAGTGATCTCCATAGACATCTAAAAGCATTGCTGGTATGATTAGAGACCCTGGGCCGAGTAGCTGAGGCGATCCTTTTATGTTGCCGAATATTCGCGAATACTTTCTCTGCCCTTCTTTTGCATCAGAGCCAATCAGAGTTCTCCTACCACAGTTGTCAGAGGTTAGCAACCTCCATAGCAACCAATAGGAACCTGCCTGCACGACCATTATATAAGATCACTCCCAGCAGTATTTCAGTGCAGATTCACAAGGTGGCTAGAGAGAGTGGAGTGTTTATGTGCGTTTTTCCTGTGTATTGCGATCTTAGAGCTTAGCATTGTGCTTCCTATAGTGCTTTCAGTTCTGAGTTTCCTGCTTCTAAAACCAAATGCTTTTTTCAAAGCAAAAGACCCAACAGCTTTTCTAAAAGCTCAGATTTGTGTTGTTTTGTCCAGGTTAGTGTAGCTTAGTGTTGGATAGATTTCTGTGTAGTTAGTGTAAGTGTACATTTCTTTAAGGTAGCTTAGTTTAGTGTGTGTTTAGTCTCTGTGTTTTGTGTATAAAAAAAAAAAAAAAAAAAAATTTAGCTTTAGTTTAGTCATATAAGTTTGTGTAAGTAGAGTTAGTGTTTAGTACCTATTAGTTTAGTAATCCAGGAAATGATCTCCGTTTTCGCGTGTTGTTCGCGCGCATGCGCATGTGCGGACGAGAATTTTGCAATCAATTTCGCGAAATTTTTTTTTGATAAAATATCACGAATATTCGATATTAACCAATATTTCACGAATATTCTTCTATATATTCGTGAAATATCGCGAAATTGAATATGGCGTATTCCGCTCAACACTAATCTTTACTTGCTTCCAGGTCCCAAGTAGCTGCTCTGCTACATTATGAACACGGTAGGTCAATCGATTTGCATGGGCTCCATTCGGGAAAAAAATGCATTTTCTCAGTGAAGGCAAAGTATTCTCTGATTGGATGAGATGGAGGCAGTGAGACATGAGAAAGGGTTTTTATAACTAATTAATAACTTAATTAATTTTAAACTTCATTTTTTTAAACTGTGACTATTTACGTTTAGGCTAAGGCGACCAGATTTTTTAAATGAAATCCGTGGGACATATTTTTTTTTTTTTACTAGTAATGGCGGCAATCAGCACCTCTATGCCCGTCGCCTCCGCCTCACAGACTCTCAAGTCTTATGCCACGTACACACGACCATTTTTCATGACGAGAAATATGCAATTTTTTTAAATTAGTCATTAAAAACTATCGTGTGTAGCCTCCAGAGCATTTTTCTTGACGAGAAAAATGAGCGATAAAAATTTAGAAGCTGCTCTATTTTTTCTCGTCGTTTTTCACATTGTCATTTTCTCGTCGTGAGAAACGGTCGTGTGTAGGCTTTAACAACGGGGGAAAAAACGTGCATGCTCAGAAGCAAGTTATGAGAAGGGAAATTTGCATAATCAGCCCAAAGGGTGGCACCATTCTAATGGAACTTCCCCTTTATAGTGCCGTCGCACGTGTTGTGCGTCACCGCCATTTACGTGAGCATTTTTTATCAAGATCGTGTGTAGGCAAGGCAGGCTTGACAAGAATCACATGGAGAAAAACGTAGTTTTTTCCATGACTTGAAAAACGGTCGTGTGTATGCTGCATTACTCTCCGGGCCCCAGCTACTACTGGGTGGGGTGCAGAGGAAGATCACTATACCAGGGAAGGCAAGGAGATAATCAGGCAGGCGGCTGCTGGGACTTGAGCCAAGGCAGAAGAACATGTGAGCGAAGCTGAATGGGCATGCACCCGAAACTGAAGTAATATTCCCTCCACTCCGACCAGCACATGATCATCAGAAAGGGGCACATTTAATGGAAAAAAAATACACCCCCCTAAGCTAGTAGGAGCGGCGGGGGATGTGTAATTCAGATTTTTTTTTTATTCTGCACAGACTGTCTTTGAAATTGCCCCAGCCCCTGTTCAAATTCAATCCGGGGACAAAAACGGGGACAGACTTGGTCCGGGGACAGTGTTCTCAATCTGGGGACTGTCCCTGGAAACCAGGGATGTCTGGTCACCCTATTTTAGGCTTATGTCACCCTTGCAATTCTGCTGCAAGTGGCCAGTAAGAGAACAACACATAACTTTTTTGGAAACCTCATTCACTGAGAAAATGCAAAGTGTTCCCTGAATGGCTCCCATACCAAGTTAGCGACCTCCTGTATTCTGTAAGCAGTAGGACAGCCGTTGGGCACTGAGCCCAGAAGCTACCGGCAATCACTGTGGGAGCAGTGTGTACTTCAGTGATTTCAAGTCTCCACAGGGATCCCATAGGCAGCGTTGGGACAAGGAATGGGCAAGAGGGACAGCCACACATCCCACACATCCCTGCTCCAACATGCCCACTCTCTACCCCATCCACCCTTGGACACAAAAACACGTGGTGCATGTGCAACTATCTTTTAGCTGGGAGAAAGCAGGCAATTGGCCACACATGTGTAGTGAAAATTCCATGCCAACCATGGACGGCAGGAGCAAGGGGGCAGAGAATAGGCGCATTGGCTCTAACCCATTCTACAGGAGAATGCCGCCGCAACTTTACACGCAAGTACTGTATTCACAAAGCACTTGCTCCTAAAGTTGCGACGGCGTAGCGTAAATGGGCCGGCGGAATTCAAATTGGGCGGGTAGGGGGCGTGCAGTATTTAAATTAGGCGCGATCCCGCAGCGAACGTACTGCGCATGCGCCAGCCGTCAATATATCCCAGTGCGCATGCTCCAAATAATGACAGTGTTTTCGACGTGAACGTCAATGACTTCAATCCCCATTCACGGACGAGGTACGCAAACGACGTAAAAAATTTCAAATTTGACGCGGTCACGACGTCCATACTTAACATAGGATGCACCTGCTTTTTGGTGCTTTATCTTTACGCCGGGGAAACCCCTTACGGAAACGGCGTAAAGTCACTGCGTCGGGCGGGCGGGCGTACGTTCAGGAATTGGCGTATCTCGCTGATTTACATATTCTCGGCGTAAATCAGCGGGAACGCCCCTAGCGGCCATTTTAAAATTGCAGTTAGGATACGACGGCGAAACACAATTACGCCGCTCGTATCTTAACTCAATCCCGGCGTATCTTGTTTTCTGAATACAGAAAACAGATACGCCGGCGTAGGTTAGAAGTTCTGTGGCTTATCTAGA
Organism: Rana kukunoris; assembly: GCA_029574335.1. Taxonomy (NCBI): domain Eukaryota; kingdom Metazoa; phylum Chordata; class Amphibia; order Anura; family Ranidae; genus Rana; species Rana kukunoris. The sequence continues at coordinate 418,056,331 of CM056053.1, forward strand.
AATAAGCCGCGTAACTTCTACCTGAATCTGGCCCTATATTGGGATTTCACACTTTCATGTTTCATTTTTATTTTATTTTAAGACAAAAAAGGAACAATTTCCATAGAAATCAGTGTAACAAAAAATAATAACAACAATAACAACACATTTAAAAAAAAAACCCACATTGATAACAGCCTTTCCTTCCTCTGAACAGATAAACAAGTTCCATGAAGACCAGGTTTTTGTGTATATCTCTCATTTCTGCTGGGCTGTCAAACCCAGATCTTCCTATTGAAGGGGGCTGTGTTTGTTTCTGGGATTTTACCCTTATATTTTGGACATTAAAACGTTTGTTAACCCCCCCCCCCCCCAAAAAAAATGGATCCTGCTCCTTTAAAGCATGTTATATGACACAGTGCTTGTCCTGTGCCATCCCCCCTCCCCCGTAATACATAAAAAACCTGGCTGTTCCTGCCAGTTTCTCCCCATCCTTCTGTTAACTGACCATGGTGTATCATGGCTGCTGAGCCCTGACACTGTGGTCAGTTTACATGCTTCTGTCATCAGTAGCCTGCTATCTGCTCTCCTCTCTGCTCCTGTTTCCTCCTCCCCCTCACCTCTCTGTCTGTGTGTGAGCTGCCCCTCCCCCTCCTGCTGCTCTCATAACACTAACTCTTATGCCATGTACACATGACCGTTTTTCGGGTTCTGAGAAAACTACGTTTTTTTCAACCCGATCAATAAAAAGGACTTGCCTACACACGATCGTGAAAAAAAATGCTCTAGCAAAGCGTGGTGACGTACGACACATACAACGGCACTATAAAGGGCAAGTTCTATTCAGATGACGCCACCCTTTGGGCTGCTTTAGCTGATTTTGTTTTAGTAAAAGACGATTTGCGCTTTTCTGTCTGTTACAGCTTGATGAATGTGCTTACTCCATTACGAACGCTAGTTTTACCAGAACGAGCGCTCCTGTCTCATAACTTGCTTCTGAGCATGGGTGGATTTTTCACGTGGTTAAAGCCCACACACGACCATTTTTTACAACCTTAAAAACGACAACGTTAAAAACGTAGTAAAAAAATAGAGCATGTTCGAAAAAAATTGACATTTTTTAGAACCCGAAAAATGCTCTGAAGCCCACACATAATCATTTTTCCTGGTGCCTTCATGGCAGCATACATATGGTTGGTGGCTCCGCCCTCATCCAACCCACAGGACCAATTATAACTCTTTAAAAGAGAGTGACCGCCTCCCCTCTGACATTCTTTTTTCTGTCCTCAAACCTGCAGGATCATGGATCACCTGGATTCAGCCCTAACTATGCCACTGCGTTAGCCAGCCATTACAGGTTCATGCTCCCCTGTAGATGAAATCTCATATCTTAGGCTGCTAAACGCGCCAAAAAGGTTTGGGAGCCCATTTTTCTGTGGATCTTTTCTGGGTCTGGAGTTCAGGTATTTTCCTCCATCCGTGACTGAAAACACTGCTCCAAGGTAAAAGACGACTTATTACAAGTTTGCAGTGCTATTTTTCACTGCTGATGATTGTGGCTTGTTGGAGACAGGTGGCTATTAGGCCTTCTACAGCTGCTTACAGGGCAAGTCTTGTTCAACTGTTTAAAAAAAAAAAAAAATGTGCCCATTTGCTATGAGGGAGATTACATTGCTCCTGGGCTATAACGAGGTATGGCAGAGTTTATGGCTCTCACAGCCAGGCATGCAATCTCCCGCGGCGGAGGGCCCCCCCCCCCCCCCCGCTTCCCTGCTGGAGAGCATCTGCGGCGCTTCGCGCGCGCCCTCTGCATTTTATTTATCCCTTCCTTGGACACTGTCATGTTGCAGGGTTATGACGTCACCGCGTGCATGCGCGGTAGTCTCCGGAGGCCAATGTGGCCATCTTGGTATACCCGGAAGTAGTCGGTATATATGTTTTTCCCTCATTATTTTTAAACAGCTCTTCACTGCAACACATCCTAGGTTGAGGGAAGATTACATTCTACTGTCTTCCTCCCTTTTTTTCCCCATATTATGGATTCAGCCCAAGGTAAATGTGGAAGTGGATCATGTTTTGTGCATATTTACATGGAATACATATTTTCATGTGCATATAATGGGTGAGGATGTTTTTTTCTGTACATATGGGTATGTACATGGATGTGTAGGTGCATGTGTATACGTATGTACTCAGGTAGGGTATCCTTGGTACCTCATGGATCTCAGCCTTGCCTGTGCATAAGCATGGATGTGTATATGTATTGTAAGCTGGGGATAGGTAGCGGGTACAAAAGCTCCCTGGGATGAGCCAGCACAGATACCAAAGTCCATAGGATAAGTGAACAACAGTGGGATGTTTTATTGGTGCTATACAAGGTCTATTTACAGGTGCTGTACAGTGTGCAGAAAACAAAACAAAAATAGCCAAACAAACACCTAGCCGTGTCTCGGCTCTAACTACACGATATGCAGGTCCTAACTACTAAGCTAAACAAGCCTACCGCTTGTTAGCTCAAACACAAACTTCTTACCAGTTTTTTCAGCAGCCTCCTTGCTCTCACAGATTCACACTGTTTCCCAGGACAGAGCAATGGCTGTTAGCTCAGGTGAGCTTAAATTGGCCTGGGGGAGAGGGCCAACACCTGACCTGGATCAGGGCTCAGAGATCCCTGAACGTGTAAGAGAGGAGCCTGGGAGAGGTATAAACCCTGAACTGGACTTTACCAGGCTCTCTCTGGGACGCTCTGCTACACACCCTCCCCCCTTGTTTCAACCCCAGGGTGGGAACACCTGTAGCCCAACAGGAGTGAACACGGGACAGGGCATCTACATTTCTCATCTCAACACCTGGCCTGTGTTTTACTGTAAAGGAATAATCCTGTAGAGCCAAAAACCACCGGTTCACCCGCCTATTTGTCTCCTTCTTTTGGGCCATCCATTTCAAGAGAGCATGGTCAGTTATTAGCTCAAACTGGCGCCCTAACAGGTAGTACCTGAGCGCATCCACGGCCCACTTTATGGCTAAGCATTCCTTTTCAATGACTGCATACTTTTTCTCATGATCATTGAGCTTTCTGCTTAGGTAGACCACAGGGTGTTCTTCCCCGTTGTGTACCTGTGACAATACTGCCCCGATACCTACATCAGAGGCATCTGTCTGTACCAAAAAGTCTTTGGCGAAATCGGGGGAGTATAGCACTGACTGTGCACAAAGAGCTTTTTTCAGGGCTTGGAAAGATTCTTCCGCTACTGGGGACCATTTCACCATTACAGAGTCTTTCCCTTTCGTAAGGTCTGTCAGTGGGGCAGCTAAAATTGCAAAATTTGGGATAAATCTTCTATAATACCCCGCAATGCCAAGAAAGGCCCTGACCTGCTTCTTGTTTGCCGGACGTGGCCACTCCTGGATGGCTTCTATTTTATTTACCTGGGGCTTTATGACACCACGGCCAATAGTGTAGCCCAAATACTTGGCTTCCTCTAGACCAATGGCACATTTTTTGGGATTTGCCGTAAACCCTTCTTTGAAGAGGGAATCGAGGACCGCTTGGACACGGGGCAAGTGAGAGCCCCAGTCAGTGCTATGCACCACTATGTCATCCAGATAGGCTGCAGCATACTGTCGGTGAGGTCTTAGGGTCCTGTCCATGGCCCTCTGAAATGTCGCAAGGGCATTTTGCAACCCAAAAGGCATCTTTTTATATTGAAAGGAACCCTCCGGGGTCACAAATGCAGTCTTCTCTTTGGCACTAGCAGTCAGGGGTATCTGCCAATAACCTTTTGTCAAGTCCAAAATAGTCAGATAGCGAGCCTTGCCAAGTCGGTCTATAAGTTCATCTACTCTGGGCATTGGGTACGTGTCAAACTTTGTCACTGCATTAAGCTTCCTGAAGTCATTACAGAACCGGTGCCATCTGGTTTTGGGACTAACACGATGGGGCTCGACCAATCACTATTGGATTCCTCAATGACATCTAGCTCCAACATTCTTTTAACTTCAGCACTGATGTCCTTTCTCCTCGCTTCAGGAATTCGGTACGGTTTGAGCTTGACACGGACCCCAGGTTCAGTAACAATATCATGCTGAACCTCCGAACTCGTGCCGGGCAACTCTGAAAATTTCTCTATATTCCTTATCAGGAACTCTCTAGCTTCCTGTTTTTGGGAAAATGACAGGGTGTCCGGAATCGTGACCTCAGGGATCAGAGGGGATTCAGTACCCTTAGGCGTTACCGGGAGGGACCTTGCAGTTAACGCCAGTCTATCCTTCCAGGGCTTTAACAGGTTTACGTGGTAAATCTGTTCCGGCTTCCTTTTACCTGGTTGATACACCTTGTAATTGACTTCCCCAACTCTTTCAATTACTTCAAAGGGGCCCTGCCACTTAGCCAGGAACTTGCTCTCAACAGTGGGAACTAATACGAGGACCCTGTCACCCGGTGAGAAAACACGGAGTTGGGCCCCCCGGTTGTATATTCTCTGTTGGGCTGCTTGTGCCTGTAGTAAATGTTCTTTCACCACTGGTATTACTGCTGCAATCCTGTCCTGCATTTGAGCGATATGCTCAATTATGCTTTTGTGAGGTGTCTGTTCCCCCTCCCAAGTTTCCTTGGCTATGTCCAAGAGTCCCCGAGGGTGTCTCCCGTAAAGCAACTCAAATGGAGAGTACCCTGTAGAGGACTGGGGAACCTCCCTGATAGCAAACATCAGGTACGGTATCAGGAAGTCCCAGTCTTTCCCATCTTTGTCAACAACCTTTTTTAACATGCCCTTTAACGTCTTATTAAAACGTTCCACCAAGCCATCTGTTTGCGGATGATACACAGAGGTTCGCAACTGCGTCACCTTAAATAACTTGCACAGCTCCCTAGTTATCCGTGACATAAATGGGGTACCCTGGTCTGTAAGGATTTCTTTAGGGATGCCAACCCGACTGAACACCATAAACAGCTCTTTGGCAATATTTTTAGCAGACGCGGCGCGTAAGGGAACGGCCTCAGGATAACGGGTAGCGTAATCCATAATCACGAGGATATGCTGATGACCACGGGCGGATTTGGGGAGCGGACCCACAAGGTCCATGGCAATCCTCTCGAAGGGCACTTCAATAATGAGCAAGGGCACTAAAGGACTTCGGAAGTGGGGCTGGGGGGCTGACATCTGACACACCGGACAGGATTGACAATAATTTTCAATATTTTTCTGTATCCCAGGCCAGTAAAACCTGCGCAACACTCTTTCAGTGGTTTTCTCAACCCCTAAATGGCCTCCTAGCAAGTGCCCATGGGCAAGTTCCAACACCACCCTTCTATAAGGCTTAGGGACCACCAACTGTTCAATAACTTCATCATTCTTTTTACATACACGATACAGTAAATCATCATTGCTGCTGAAATAAGGAAAACAGGGCCTATCCCCTGGTTCGACAGGTACATCATTAATCACCATTACATTTTCCCAGGCCCTGGCAAGGGTAGGGTCTTTTCTCTGCTCAGTACCAAAATTTTCCTTGTGCACATTGAGGTCAGTAAACTCCAACGTAGGCTCCGAGTCGGCAGACGGCTGTCCGGCTCTACTGGTTGTGGGGACTTCCTCAGGCTCCTCCAGCTCCCCTGCCATAACCGAGAAAGGAAAACTCGGAGAGCCCTGAGATGAGTCCCCTGAACCCACAATATCGGAAGTAGCCAGGAGCTCTGGCTCTGCGACTGAGTCAGGTACTGCGACCGGGCCGGGACGATCCCACAGCTCCCAAAACTTAGGGAAGTCCCTACCAATGATGGCCTCATGCACCAAGTGGGGCACAAGTCCGACCGCATGGGACACCGTACCTAAGCCAGTTTTAAACTGAACTGTGGCTATAGGATACTCCCGGGTATCCCCATGTACACAGATCACAGCAACTTTTTTTTCATGAAAATTCACAGTTTTAACTATCTCAGCTGTAACCAAAGTAACCAGACTTCCAGAGTCCAGTAAGGCCGTAATAGGCTTATCATTAACAGTCATGTGATACATGTGTTTCCCCACATTTGGCACTGCAGCGCATGAAACAGCAGCAAACATAGACTGCCTTCTAATAGACAGATCACACTGCATTGGTTCATCAGTCAAAGGACAATTTGCTGCAACATGTCCCAGCTCTTGGCAACGAAAACACCTGATGTTTCCCCAAGTTGGTTTGCTGACAGGCAGTGGTTTCCCTTGCTTGGGACGCCAAACTTCCGTCCTGGCACCAAACATCCTCCCCCCTATTTCCTTGCCATGCTTACCACCCACTTCCCCTGGAACAGTCTTACCGGTTGCCTGGGGAGACCGTGGCTTTGGGTGGAAAGTCCGTGCGGCTGTTGGGGTGGTGATAGAATAAATCAAATATAACTGGGACCCCAAAGGTAACCCAGAAATAATTTGGAAAAAGGGGGGGTGGGCGGGTGGACTATAGCGGTACTGCGTACAAGAAGGTACAAGGGAACATAGACTGAGGTAAAAAATTACAATTGTTTATTATAATGAACAAGTAGGACACACGTTATTAGATCATAAAAAACAAACAAACAAAAACAATATTAAAAATGTGACACAGTGCATGCCAAACCAGGTCACCGAGGTGTTAAATCAACCCTAGGCAAGGGGAAGCGGTGAAGAGGGTGTGGTCATGCCCGTTGAATCTCAATCTGGACTAGTTTCGCAACAATAGTTGCTTCATCAGGAGAGGTAGTCTAAAAACATAATACAGTAATTATAATCACAGAATCCATACATATAGGTAAATATGCATGATAGTGTATCACAATATTACTATACAAGTATTCGTTTTATACAGCATAAACATTGGGGATTCTAAAGATGCCAAGTGGCTTACCTGCACTGTTTAAAGGAGACCACCGAAAGCTATGAACCGCAGTTGGAGGGAGGTAGCCTCTCAAGAACGGGTAGGAAGTAGAGGGAGCCACAATATGGGCTATCCTAAAAAAGCTATGTATAAAGATGGATGTCAAATAGGATTCGTTGCATTGACTACCATAGGGAGGGAAAGGAGGGGGTGGGGATGGTCCCTTGTACCTTCTTGTACGCAGTACCGCTATAGTCCACCCGCCCACCCCCCCTTTTTCCAAATTATTTCTGGGTTACCTTTGGGGTCCCAGTTATATTTGATTTATTCTATTGACATTTAGGATGATGGTACTTTTATGCTTGTTTACTTTTGTGTTTACTCCAAGAGGCTTTAATTTAATCAATCTGTTGGGGTGGTGACCAGGTTCTCTGCAGCAAAGTACCTTTCGACGAGTTCCACCAAGTTATCTGCCGACTTGGGGTCCCCTCGACTCACCCACCTCTGCAGGGGAATTGGGAGTGACCTCAGGAATTGGTCCATGACCACACGCTCCACTATTTGTGGCGCAGACAGGGACTCCGGCTGTAGCCATTTTCTCACCAGGTGGATTAGGTCGAACATCTGCGATCTTGGGGGCCTCTCAATTTGGAAGAACCAGCTGTGGACCCGTTGGGCTCGAACGGCCAAGGTGACACCGAGTCGCGCCAGAATTTCCCGCTTGACCTTTTCATAGTCTCCCGCTTCTGCCGACTCCAGATCATAGTAGGCCTTCTGCGATTCACCAGAAAGTAAGGGGGCGATCAGTCCTGCCCACTTGGTTTTAGGCCAACCTTCCCTCTCAGCGGTCCGTTCAAATGTTAGCAGGAAGGCCTCTGGATCATCATCCGTAGTCATTTTAGACAGAAAGCGAGCCACATGGATGGCTGAAGGCTTGTCTCTAATATCCTTGATTTCCGCAGGTGCCCACTGTGCTAGCGTTTCTACAACCTTAGTCAGGGTTTTCCTATCCGCTTCTGCAGCAGTGGCAAGCTGTTCAAACAGCCTCTGCGATTGCTCCTGTACAGCACTAATCTGCCTCTGCGATTGCTCCTGTGCGATAGCGTTGGCTTGCTGCAGCGCAGCATTAGTTTGCTGTTGTGCAGCGTTTGCTTGCTTTTGTGCAGCATTGAATAGCACCATTTGTTTGAGGATTTCCTCCATGTTGTCACTTTAGGTACTGGCCTTTTAAATAGTAACTTACTATTGCTGATCGCAGCCTCCACCATATGTAAGCTGGGGATAGGTAGCGGGTACAAAAGCTCCCTGGGATGAGCCAGCACAGATACCAAAATCCATAGGATAAGTGAACAACAGTGGGATGGTTATTGGTGCTATACAAGGTCTATTTACAGGTGCTGTACAGTGTGCAGAAAACAAAACAAAAATAGCCAAACAAACACCTAGCCGTGTCTCGGCTCTAACTACACGATATGCAGGTCCTAACTACTAAGCTAAACAAGCCTACCGCTTGTTAGCTCAAACACAAACTTCTCACCAGTTTTTTCAGCAGCCTCCTTGCTCTCACAGATTCACACTGTTTCCCAGGACAGAGCAATGGCTGTTAGCTCAGGTGAGCTTAAATTGGCCTGGGGGAGAGGGCCAACACCTGACCTGGATCAGGGCTCAGAGATCCCTGAACGTGTAAGAGAGGAGCCTGGGAGAGGTATAAACCCCGAACTGGACTTTCCCAGGCTCTCTCTGGGACGCTCTGCTACAGTATGTATACACACACATATATATATATATATATAGTTTTTATGTATTCAGTATATATATGAAAATAATAATCATATACGAGCATATGCGTTCATGGGTGTATATATGTATATTCGTAAGTACGCTATACATATAGGTATGTGTTCCAAAAAAAAATATATATAATAATAATAATAATAATAATAATAATAATATAAAAAAAAAAATCATCAAACCACGCAGGTCAACCTTGTTGGTTTCCCTCTTTAACAGCCCTTCCCCGCAGCTCAGTATTACAAAAAGATCCTCAACATACCACTAGGTAAGTGGCTGCAACTACCAGGTAAGTTCAAAATAAAAAAGAACATGTGACTACCTTCTATAGAGGAAAAACAGAGTTTTTCTGTCCTTTTCCTTCTTTTCCAGCCCGCAACCTTAGCCAAATCGCAGATGGGCGCAGAAGAAGGGGTCCAAAGCTTATGGTGTCCCAAAGAGTGGTCACTCTGCTTCAGCCCACGCTCCTGACAGCCGCAGGTCTTCCCGACATTCGTCCGGAAAGTATCCCTCTCCTCACCACCCTGCCACCCCCAAAGCCTGCTGGGTCTGCGGTGATGATGCGCTTCCAAAAAAATTGGTCAGCAGTTACTGCTTTCTGGGAGAAGCCAGAAATGAGGCAAAGGAGAAGGAGGAATACTGGGTCAACATTAGGAAAATAATTAAAGACGCAATCCATGAGTTGTCTCCATCTCAAGGTCCGGCTACCTCCTCATCAAAAGATATGTTTCAGGCGTCTGCCCCCAAGATCCCAGGTCAGCACGTAAGTGCAGGGGCCAGTTTAGATGACTCCCAAGATACATCCGAGAAGCAAGGGTCCCACTACGATTCTGGGGTACCTGATAATTTTCTGGACGCCTTAATGCAAAATATGGTAGCAGGCCAGGTCGCCTATATCCATCCTCGTGGGCTGTCCCCTCCAGCTGACACTAGTGCTCAGTCGTTTGTTTCCTTGCCATCTATGGCTCACTCGACTTCTGTAAGAAATGCAACACATTCCTCAAGAGGTGCAGCGTCTCAAGAAGACATATTGGGTCACAAGTTTGTGAAACAGCCTCAAATCTATATATGAGACAGCTGAGAGAGCGCGAGAACCAGCAGCCGCTTTAGCTTTGGCTACCGAGACAACAAAGGCATGGTCTACCAATTTTGAATCAGCCTTGACTCAGGGCTTCGAGCCAGAGGAAACTCTCAATTCTTTGGAGCAATTAAAATTGGCTTCAGGATCTATGGTCGAGGCAGCAGCGGAAACACTGAATTGTTCCTCTCAGGCCTTACTGCATATAGTAACTGCCAGGAGGTATAGGAGTAGGCAAAGGAACCTCCAGGCTATCCTCATGAACATAAGGAAAGAGGGGGACACGTCTAGCTCTCCCGGAATTCAGAAGCCCTTTTGACTTCCTGTTTACTCAAGCTGAACCAGCAGGTACTGCCATTCTGGTTTGACGGGAAACTGACGCCTCTACAATTCTCCTTGGTCGCACCAAAAAATAAAAAATAAAAATAAATTTCTAGCTCAACAGGCTCCTAGGTCCTTGCTACTCACCAAGGTCAGTTATGGGATAAAAAAAATCGCAGGACTCTGCTTCAGCTTAAACAAAGCCCATACATGAGGGATTTCAGTTCCGAGTTCCGGTTTGGGAGTGCATACCTCTCAAATCTTTTTCTCTTCTGGTTATCTGAAAAAAGGAAAAATGTGTGTGTTTCTTTTTCCTTTCCTTCTTTAAATGTACGAAATTCACCCCAAGCCTACAGCAAACTTGTCAACCTGGCAACCCTCGGATGAGAATCCCTTAAAATAATGGGACTCATGGCAGTACGACCAGAAGATAAGATGGTCCCTGTAAAGCCTCAAGGGTTTCCACCTGCATTTTCATCAGGTTCTTCTGCCCCTTACGTTCCAAGACATTAGTGGACTTCATTTGCAATTTTAATGCCTGCCTTTGGGCACACCATGCGCCCTGGATCCCAGCACAAGATCTAGTCTTAATCTCTTCCGAAGGGAAAAGTTGCACTTTCCGCATGAACAGGAAGATGTTCTATCTTCATTTCATTACAATAAGGGTTCCAATCTCATATACAAGAGGTGTATGTTCACCTTAGCATGAATGCATTTGGTCAGGTAGTTACCAGAAATATATATACTGTATATATATATATATATATATATATACATACATATATATAAAAATGTTTTAGTCTTTTTGCCTGTGCAAAGATTATATTCCTAAGGGACTGATGTCTCCCCCTTAAAGAGAAGAATGTCCCCATCCACAGCCTAAGGTGGGAACATGACAATCGGAATCATATCGGGGTCCTCCTACATCCTCCCCCTGGACTCTGACAGCATGGTGGGAACATCAACATCTCTACACCTCGTTGCAACAGACTTTCCTAACAGAAAGGTCCGGGTCTCAGAGAGTTCTACCGTTTAGAAGTAGTACTGGTCCTGTGCTATAGTCAAGTCTTCTCGGTGGGCGGAGCCACTTCCAGTTGGTCCCTACTCCTTGGTCCATCCCTGAAGCAGCGACAGTTCTTCTGAATTTCAGCAACCTTAGGGGACTCAGTTATCCAAGACAACTGGCATTTAAATAAGGACAGTTCGGTATCCAACATACGGGAGGCAGGTACCGCTGACATATCATTATTCTGCCAGAACATTACCCATGAGAGACGAGTCCATTCCCACAGGTCGGCCCTAACCTGAGTCCAGTCCCAAAGGACGAACACACGCACATAAGCAGATCATCATTCTTCAAAAACATTCCTGATATGGCTCAAGGCCAAGAGGATCTCACCAGCCTCAAGCAGTTGATGTTTTAAAAAAAAAAAAAAGGGGAAGGGAATAAATCATTTGGCTGATCACCTAGGAAGGAAAATACCAGCTCCAATACGCAGCTCTTGGTTCAGCTGGCCTCCCAAGGGGCTGTCCTCATGGGCCAGTCTGCTAGTTAAAATCTCTACCTTCTGCTGGACATGGCTGAGTGAGGAAGCAAGACTCTTGAGCTCCCGGCCTTGTCCTCCCCTTTGACGGCCAAATTGCTGGAATTTTAGGCATGCAATCCGCCAAAAAGTGCAGGAACAAACCAACGTCCCGCATCACCCGTTCCGGTGTCAAGACTGGCGATCTACACCGTTATTTTGGCTCCCGATCATCAACATCCCCTGGAGCTATAGTGGCTGCACCACGAGGCAGCCCACGAGGCGACCCGGCGGACATCTTAGAACAAGAACCCTGGCCCTCCTCACCCGGCGAATCGGCGACTCACCCATGCACGCCGAGGACACCCGTATCTCCGGTGGCGGATATGTCTACCCCCGATTCGATCCCCGGAGGCCTATCAGCTGAACAAGAGATCCGGACACTGCTACAGGCCCTCCCCACCAGATCCGACATAGAGACCCTCATACTTAAACTAGAAGAGACTCACCGCCGGGACTTCCAGGAGGTTAGGGCAGAGGTCTCCACGTTGTCAGAAAGGGTATCCTCGGGTGAGAACTCGCTAGCAGCAATCGAGCAACGGGTGTCCGGCCTGGAGCGGGACAGGGACCACCATAGAGATGCAGCGTTTGCGCTCCAACTACACCTAGAAGAGGTCGAGGACAGGAGCCGCCGCAACAATCTACGGCTACGTGGGATTCCGGAGTCGGTGGACGCCGACGCCATGGAAGATACATTGTTGGAGCTGTTCCGCGATGTACTGGGCGCCCCGGAGGAGGATGTGGAAGTAGACCTCTAATCTTATGAGGCTTACTATGTTTTTGTGCAATTTTATGTTTTTTTTTTGTTTTTGTTTTTTATGTCTCCTCTCACCCTCTCTTCTGTTCATGCAGGGCACCATGAGGGGAGAGTTATTGGGTTGGTCTTGTGCTGGGCGGGGGGAGGGAACTGCTGGCCCCTTGACGTTGTCATAGAGAGGGGGACCTGGGACTGTTATGTTGAACTCACGTTGTGCCTGCTTAGATGTTAAATGTTCTTGATGCTATTTGCACCTTCTTGTATGGAGCCCTCTAATATAACTGTTTACAGGATGTTCAAGGTTAATTATCTGAGGCTCTCTAAGAGACCACTCACTTTGAATGGTTCAGCTGCTCTGCACCACTGATCCACTAAGATGGATTGCATTGCCGCTACTGACGTGTACTACCACAGTTTATGGCCTGAGAGGGGTTGGGGGGAGCCGGGAGCTCACACCTCCGGCTCCGTCCATCCACTTTTACCCACATAGGCCTGCGCTCGTACTCCGGACTAGGTCTGGTGAGCGTTTTAGCGAATTAAGCTACCTTAGTATCTCCTCTTCGCCACACACGCTAGTGTTGGCTTCCTAATTGCATCTTTCTCTCTTCCTCTTCCCCTTCCACCTGAGTCCACCTGACGCCGAGACCGCTAAGACTCCCGCTGTCCCTCCCCCCCCCTTTTTTTTTTTATCCCCCTCCCCTCCATCCCAGCTCGCAAGCATGGACGAACTGACCATTGTCTCACTGAACGCCAAGGGGCTGAACACCCCTGAGAAAAGAAGGATGCTACTTCATGACGTGCGCACCCAAAGAGCAGACATTGTCCTTGTACAGGAGACGCACTTCAGGGAAGACAAGCTCCCAATCCTTAAAAACAGATACTACCCCACGGTATACCACTCCTCCTATTCAGTAGCGAAGTCCAGGGGAGTATCAATACTGATTGCAGCCAGAGTACCTTGGGTATTAGACGACATACAGAAAGACACCGCAGGCCGTTTCTTATTTTTAAAAGGCCGAATTGGCACAACTAGCATCACCCTGGCGAACCTTTACGCCCCCAATGTACACCAGGACACATTCCTGACGAAACACTTAGACCGCCTGGCCCGATTCACCTCCGGACAGTTAATAGTGGGTGGAGACTTTAACACCCCCCTATCTCCCACGGAGGACACTTCTTCTGGTATGTCCTCGATGAACGGGAAAATGCGTGGCCGTATTCAGACAGCACTTCATGCAAACCAATTGGTCGATGCATGGCGCTTGTTTCATCCTGGCGAGAAGGATTTCACCTTCTTTTCAAGACCCCATCAGGTATACTCCCGAATTGACTACTTCCTAGTTCAACACAGATACCTGATAGCAGTCAAAGACGTTAAGATTGGGTCGATCACCTGGTCGGACCACGCCCCGATAACGCTAGTATACGCCCTGACAGGGACCGAAGCTGAGAGAAACCACCCATGGAGACTAAATGAATCACTTCTGCAGGACCCAGAAGTCCTGGCAGATGTTGTGAAAGAACTAGAGAGCTACTTTGCCACCAACGATACCCCAGATACCACCCCCGGGGTGGTCTGGGAGGCCCACAAGGCGGGAATAAGCGGGATCCTCATTAAACATGGGGCCAGAAGGAAAAAACAGAGACTGGAACAACTGACGACCCTGATGTCCAGGCTACAATCCCTAGAAATGCAGCACAAACAGACACCGACGCGACAGTTAAACACTGACCTTGACACCACAAGACGCCGGATCACTGACGCCCTCATGCATAAGGCCAAGGCAGCCATTCAGGTCTGCCGTAGCAAGGTATATGAGTCTGGGGATAAATGCGGTAAAATGTTAGCCAGATCACTACGTACACAGCATAATGCGTCCTATATTCCCCATGTTATCACTAGAAACGGACAAAAGGTATCGATCCCACAATCGATATCAAGGGAGTTTAGAGACTTCTACCACGCACTGTATAACTTGACCCCCATGACCCCAGACCAGAACGCAGACCTTACACGTGACTATTTGGCCTCCTCGGGTATGCCATCCTTGTCTCCCGACGCCACGAACCTCCTAGATAGCCCCATTACCATGCTAGAACTCCAATCAGCCCTAGGAGCCACTAAACCAGGCAAGGCACCAGGCCCCGACGGACTGACCATTACATACTACAAGACCCTTCTTCCGTGCCTAGGTCCTCACCTGATACGTTTGTTTAATAGCCTGGGGACAGGAACAAAATTACACACATCTACCCTGCAAGCCCACATAGCTGTCATTCCTAAAGAGGGTAAAGACCCGAGCCAGTGCGGTAGCTATCGTCCTATTTCACTGCTCAATGTGGACCTAAAGCTCCTCACCAAAATCGTGGCCTCCAGGATCCAGCGTTACCTCCCGAACCTTATCCACCTCGACCAAGTGGGGTTTGTCCCTACCAGGGAGGCTAGGGACAACACCACTAAAGTACTGAATCTACTACACACGGTGACTACTAGAAAGACACCGTGTGTCTTTGTGAGCACAGACGCCAAAAAGCGTTTGATAGAGTTAGCTGGAGGTTTATGTTTGACACGCTAAAACATATCGGACTAGGACTTAAAATGACCAATTGGATCTCAGCGACGTATGCAGACCCGACAGCCAGGGTCAAACCTAACGGGGTACTGTCAGAGGCCTTTCCGATCAACAATGGGACGCGCCAGGGGTGCCCTCTGTCGCCCCTCCTGTTCGCGTTGACCCTCGAACCCTTCCTGCGTCGGATCCGACTTAATTCTGCCATATCCGGGGTCAGAGTGGGAGATGGAGAATATAAGGTCTCTGCATATGCTGACGACCTCCTGTTCTCGCTGACAGACCCAGAGACATCCTTGCCAGGCCTGCTGCAGGAATTTGTATCCTACGGACAGATATCCAACCTAAAAATTAACATGGGCAAGTCAGTGGCGATGGGGGTGGGGATCCCGGATGCGTCCTTGAGACGACTCCAAGGAAGCTTGGGCTTGCAGTGGACGGACACGGCCCTAAACTACCTAGGTACCCGTATACCCCCGACACCTTCCCAACTTTATAAACTGAACTTCCCACCACTGATGAAAGAGGTGCAGAAACTGCTGGACCGCTGGACCACGGGTCTCCATTCCTGGTTCGGTAGGTGCAACATATTAAAAATGTCCATCTTACCCAAGTTCACGTACCTTCTCCAGGCCATCCCCATACACATACCAGCAGACTATTTTCGGCAAATACAAACTATGTTTAAGCACTTCCTGTGGGCCGGGAAACACCCCAGACTACATAGGTCGGTTCTATCACTACCTAAACGTTTCGGGGGTTTGGCCATGCCTAATGTGCGTACATATTATCACGCGGCCCATTTCAACCGTCTCATAGATTGGTGCCGACACGGGAATACGAAACTATGGCCACGGTTGGAACAAGCTCAGAGCGAGATTCCACTACAGAGAGCCCCGTGGTGCTCTGTAGCGTTACCCAAAGCCATTAAGTCCCATACACTAATAGGCACCACGATCAAAATATGCGCCAGAATTCTGGACCAAACGAGCCCCTCTTTAGAGCAATCGCCCCTACGCCCAATATTGGGTGACCCACGGTTTGAACCGGGTTTTCGTGACACAACATTCCGGGCACTGAGGGAATCTGGCATTTTCCAGGCCTCTCACTTTAGCACGGCGGAACATTGGCGTACACTCGCGGAACTACTAGACAGAGACGGCAGATACCAACTAGATTTTCTGAAAGCTAACCAATTAAGCCACTTTTTGCACACATTGCCACCGCCCCCCGCAAATAGTCCGGCTCTCTCACCCCTGGAGGAGCTGTGCTCGGGTACGGAAGTGCTACCGCATGCGCTGTCCATCCTATATTCTACGCTGATCACACCGGAAGAGGGGTACCAAATCCCCTGTATTGCCAAGTGGGAACGTGAACTTAACTGTACATTCTCCCATAAACAGAAACAACAAATTCTTACATTCACACACCAATCCTCTATTTGCACGAAAATACAAGAGACGAACTACAAAATCCTGACCCGATGGTACCGTACCCCAGCTCTCCTGCACAAACTGTTCGGGACGACGCCGGATGTGTGCTGGCGCTGTCGGAGTGAAACAGGGACGATGCTTCATATTTTCTGGTCTTGCCCAAAATTGAAGCCCTTCTGGACGGAGGTGAGGAGGATTTTACAAAACTTTTCGGAAAGACAGATCCCAGACGACCCGGCATACTTCTTGCTACACGCTAATGACACCCCCACGCGCACATATAAAAAATCGATTATCCGACACCTTCTAGACGCAGCCAAGGCCTGCATCCCCATTTGCTGGAAGTCGCCAGACCCACCGACTGTAGCGATGTGGCTACGAAAAGTAGACGACATTAGCAGACTGGAAGACCTGATTCTTACCAACAAGGACAAGCAGGAAACATATACACAGACCTGGCAATTATGGGGTATCTTTACTTACTCTGACGAGGGGCAGACACTAAGGAATCCTACCTGAACCCACAGACGGAACTGTTCCCCCCCTCTCATTACACCACCTAACCCTGTCGGATGGGGATCATTCGACAGACATGTCAACCATATAGATCCATGCTTGCGAGCTTCCCCCCCCCCCCCCTCCTCTCTCTCCCCTACTGACCCTCGGGTCACTCCCCGTGGGCTTCTCCCCGGGATGACTGCTCCCCTCCACTGTCCCGTGTCAGACACGGGAATTCTCATTTCTCATTTCTTCATACTTTCCACCCTCTCTCTCTTGTTACTTTTTGGAAAACGGAAAATAGGAGCATGTCCACGGGTCCATATCTCCTGATACATCTTTGGGGCTGGTGCGGTCTGGTAATATTTGCCGAACCACACCCAACACATGCTGAGTCCGATGAGGTCGGTACATGGACATTCACTTACCACCTGTGTGAGCTGACACCCTGGCTCCGGTGGGCGTATCACCCATCAAACACCGCTCCTGGACTTGTCATGCCTATATATGTTTATATAAAGTATATTTCCCGGTAGATGTCATAATGTTTTTTCACAATGTTGTGATTCGTGTGGATATGTTTCCTGCTGTGAGTAAATAAAGATTTTGAAAAAGAAAAAAAAATCTCTTCCTTCTGGTGCATGTTTGTTTTTTACACTGAAGGCTCCCAGTTCCTTCACACAATTTCCCAATCTCAAGGGTAATATGGGAATACGCCCTCCTACCTGGTTAAGTGCCAGCGCCTAGCAGAGAATTGGTTCACCTCCCCAACTACAAATCCTTGGTTGGTTTAGGAAATCTTGACACAGGCTGCCAGGCGAGCAGGCCCTGTTCGGTCCTTTTGCCGATTCCAGTTGCGCACATTCGCATATCCGAAAGAGTTCACTCCCATCCGTTTTCGGAAGTCCCTGGATTTAATCATCAGGAATGGAGCAGGGGGAAAAAACTAAGAAAGTTCAGTCGCTCCCACAAGATAAATGGCTTTTACCCAGAAAAATCTTCCTCCGGTAGCACCTTTTGACAGGAAGAAAAGCCTTTTTCAGCCCTAGAAGACAGCAGATGGAACCTGAATTCACAATAAGAACATGCCTCGAAGGCAATCATTCCTTTTTATTTTTTCCCCAGATAGAGTGACTACGTCTAAAGGGGGATGTGCCTCTGCGATTCAGTATACTCACAGTCTTTCCTTGCACATACATGAGAATATTCTCTTTAAAGCGGAGTTCCACCCTTAAAACCACTTTCTTTCATCCCATCCAGCATACTGGCGTCAGCGCCAGTATGCTGTTTTTTTTTTTCTTTTTTAATCCATGTACTTACTTTATAATAGATCATTTAATTTTGGGCGCACCGCGATGTATGTCGCCGATATAAGGCGTCACGTCTTCCGGAAACAGCCGACTAGCGTTCGGCTCTTCTCGGCGCCTGCGCACATACCCAGGAGCTGACTGCGCAGGCGCCGTAAATAGCCGGTCCTAGTTCGGCTTTTTTCGGAGGGCGTGACGTGGCTATATACGGCGCCTGCGCAGTCAGCTTCTGGGTCTGTGCATAGGCGCCGAGAAGAGCCGAACGCTAGTCGGCTGTTTCCGGAAGGCGTGACGCCTTATAGCGGCGACATACACCGCGGTGCGCCCAAAATTAAATGATCTATTATAAAGTAAGTACATGGATTAAAAAAAAAAAAAACAGCATACTGGCGCTGACGCCAGTATGCTGGATGGGATGAAAGAAAGTGGTTTTAAGGGTGGAACTCCGCTTTAAGACGCTACTCTCGAAGCAATTTTCCTTTTCTTTTTTCCATACTTCTAAGCACCGTCTCATCCATTCAAAGGCCCTCAAAATCCAAGTGTAACAGAATGGCCCGTGACACCCAGAGACGTTGGAAGAATGAGAGATACTCTTGTGCCAGCAGCAACAATAACTCTTGGGTCGAAATCCACCCTGTGCCCTTTTGGGTGTAGGGTGGCTAATAGTGAATCATAATTCATATATTACATGAGATGGGACATTAATAATACTTCATATTTCAGGACTGAGATATCACAAGGAGTTCATGATGACATGACCAGGTCAGCCAGTCAGTGAGTCATACCTTTTGTATAATAGGCTATTGAAATCTGAAGGTGTGGATTGCACCCACTCTCACTGCCATTGTGTGATAAAGCTGTATAGATAACTTATTCAACTAGATGTCTGTGTTATTATTCAAGGTTAATTGAACCCTATTGAAGATACGGTGCCCACCGGTCTACATGATTAGCTTACCTAAATGCCTTTTAGAGTGTGATTGAAGCCCCCCATGGTGTGAAGGGGGGTGGAGATTGCATTGTCCTGTGATGAACTGTATTATGCTGTACTGGATATAAGAAGCTGAGAAAATACTAATAAATTGTCATATCTTTGGAAGCAAGAACGGAGCTCTGTCTCGTCTTATTCTGGGAAAGGATATGGATCGTGGATGCAATATTGTCGGAGTGTGTCAGATAAGCTTGTTGTGGTTGGATGGAAGGTTGTAAGCGGTGGTGACCGTTACACCAAGCCTCTGTATTTAGGACTCCGATGTTTAAATTTATTTAAACAAGTTGGTCATCCGGCAGTCTTGCCAGTTCAAGCCCAGAACTCCCTCTGCAAGCCAATTTATCTAAGAATTGGTAGTCCCAAATCTCCAATATGTTCCAACAACTCCTGACTGGCCAAGCCAGTTAGAAGAAGACTTCCTCATTCATCTTCGAAGCTGGCAGGCATGCTACCAGCTTACCTTGAAAAATAAAATAAAAAAGGGGGAGAAAGCTGTGGACACAGAGGACAACTTCATCAAGTTGGATAGTTCATCTTATCCAGACAACATACCAGGCTAGTGGTCCTCCGCTCCAAAGTCAAAGAATACTTGTGCGGGGAATGGCGGCTTCCTGGACTACAGCAATACTAGAATCTTCCAATAGCCCTGCCGTTGGGCAACCGGTCATTCTACACCGCATTCATGACCTAGTGGGGTCTACTCTTACTCATAGTGATGTAGGGGAGAAAAGTCTGTTCAGCTGTTTTCTCTTGGATAGAGATTAAAATACCTTTTACTGCAACCCTCCCTGTAAGCGAGTTATTTACCATATGTATGCTGCCATGAAGGCACCAGGAAACGGAAAATTAAATACCTACCTTTCCGTAATTTTCCTTTCCTGGTGCCTATCCATGGCAGCATACACCCTCCCTTTCTTAAAATCCTTAATTGTTTGAGTCTAGTTACAAGAATGTCAGAGGGGAGGCGGTCGCTCTCTTTTAAAGAGTTATAATTGGTCCTGTGGGTTGGATGAAGGCGGAGCCACCAACCATATGTATGCTGCCATGGATAGGCACCAGGAAAGGAAAATTACGGAAAGGTAGGTATTCAATTTTTCGTTTAATGATAAGAAAAATATAAATCGCACTACCTCAAACACCCTTCTTGCCGGACGCAAGCGTATGCAAGTGGGTGATCTAAAATAATATAAGTGAAAGGCTGGCTGCTATGTCAGAAGCGACCTGTAGTGGCCACTAGAGTGCAGCATGCAGCAACCTCAAAATCCCACACCTGTGATGGTGATGGTGATTTACAAGTGAAAACAAAAAACAAACGAAAAACACTTGGATCAAAAGGCATTAGCTAAATATGAACTTTGGCTATGAATGAGTTAATAGTCCAAAATAATAACAGCAGAAAGTCTATTGGATAGCAGGTAGTATGTCAAACACCCGTGCATCTGTGCCACATTACAGATTGGTTGTAAACGTGTCCAAAGGAAAACGTGATATCTCCTCCACCAAGCTTATAAATTGGCACCTTACCGAATTCCCATGATCCCTTATTATAGGGGATCAGAAACAGCATGTAATAGGTCCCAATCTCACAGTTTCGGATATGCGGTCCTGGATCTCGTTCTTCAAAAAATTCCAGCAGTATCATTGCCCACCATGTAAGAAACTGTGACAGCTCCACATGTGCGTTAAATGTATAGAAATGTATTTAAAAAGTTAAAATTGCACTTACAGTTATGCAGTTTAAAATTTGCCTTGAATCTAATGTGCCGACCGGTACACAAAACTCTCAGACAGCCGTCCACTGGGGGAACGTCAGGAGCTTCTTGGGTGACGACAGCGCGCCGCTCGCCCTATGTCCGTTTCGTAAAAAAATTACTTCTTCTAGGGGCTAAAAAACATACTTCTTTAATGACATTAAAAAAAACTTCATTTTTTAGAACCCGAAAAACGGTTGTGTGTATGCGGCATTATACACCATCAACACTGTCTCATTTTGCAGTGTCCCTCTCTGTGAATGATTTATAAATAAAAAAGTTGTAAATACCTCATTTATGAGCTGAGATTGGGATCACATGACCAGCCATCTTTCTCCTTCTTCACCCCTCCAGACTGACATCAGGAATCTCAGCCCGCCTCACTTTTTTAAGAAGAAAACGAGAAAGCTAGCTGGTCATGTGATCACAATCTCGACAGTGAAATTAGGTATTTGCAGCATTTATTTTTATAATTCACACACAGAGGGGGGGACACTACAATAGGAGGAAGTGCTGATTGTGTATACAGGTTAGAGTGGCTTAAAAACCACTTTAATTGTCATTCATTATATGTTTTTGATTTACATGATGTATATGTAACTTTTGAGGCCCTGCACGTTTATTTTGCACATTTCCACAAGGCACAGATATACTGCTTTTTTTGTGTAAGCAGCCTTACCAGATTCATTTTTTCAGAGCACAAATATAATATCACTTTGTACAAAAACTTCCATGGGCTGCAGTGCCTGTGATTTTTTTTAAAAAAGGTACGTACACCTTTTAAAAAATGCTGCCGCAGGGAAATCGCATGGTCTTTTTTACCATGCAATTTCTCTGCTATTCCGCACCCGCTCTGCAATTTTACATGCGTAGGGAGTGTCACTGTTTTCACTGTAGGTGGTTGCGGGTGTCGGGGGAATGGAGCTATTTATTTAAAAGTCGAATACCAGATGCAGAACAACCTTTGATAGCGAATAGGCAAATAAAATAATAAAACCCACAAAAGAATAAAACCTTTCATCAATGTTTATGATTTTTTGTGTAACTGTCACAAAGCAGCCATTATATAGTATAGTGCCGATTGAACTGTTGGCCCTTCCTGTATAGATGGAAATCTGCTTTCACAGTATGTTACATTTGTATACAATGGGCCAGATACAGATACAATTAGATTATCGTAGCGTTTCCCAAATACACTACGCCGCCGTTTTTTACCTGGCTCTACGTGGAATCCAGGTAGATTTTGTCCAGTAAACGACGGCGGCGTAGTGTATTTCTCCCGTCGCAATCCATCTACGCGAGTAGGGGGCGTGAATCATTTAAAATAGGCGCGTTCCCGCGGCGATCGAACTGCGCATGCTCCGTTCGCAAATTTCCCCCCGTGCATTGCGCGAAAACACGTCGTTACATCATTCGTTGTTTGAGTAGCGTCGTTTACGCACGATCCTCGTCCCGAACGAGTTACGTAAAAAATTAAAATAAAATAAAAAATCGACGCGTGAACGACGGCCATACTTAACATGGGCTACGTACCGTTATACCAGCAAAAAGCTGGTCTAACAGTACGTAAAAAAAAATAGACGAAAGCGATTGCGAAGACCACTCGTATCTTCGTGGATCGCCGTAAAAACACATTTGCATATCCCGACGCATGAAAACGATGCAAACTCCTCCCAGCGGCCGCAAATATATCGCAGCGTAGATCCGAAGGCTTACGAAGACGTAAGCCTCTCGGATCGAAGCCCGAAGCCGCCGTATCATGGTTTGAGGATTCAAACTAGTGATACGGCGCGCGAAATTTGAAATTACTCCTGTCTAACACCAGTTAGACAGGCGTAATTGCTTTCTGAATCTGGGCCAATGTATCTAAATCCAAGAACAAAAATGTAACATATTGCAGCTTACCGATCCTTACATGTGATGGATACATTTCTTTTTTTTTATAAACTAAGATCCTGTTCAGTTCGCCTTGCAATTGCGGTCTTATTGACTTCAACAGGCAGTATTTGATGCAATTGCAGCATGTGTAAGGTTCTGTTTAGCTGCAAGTTATGTTTAGGTAGGTGGCTGGGCGCAAAGGAGGTAAAGCTTTGGCACAATTGTCTACTTTTACTACCACCTCGCTGCTGATGTAAATAAAAGCTAAAGCAAGTAGCAGGTAGCTACATTCTCCAGTAATATGATAATCCTCAAAGCGGCTATTTAGTACCCCCTAACAAAAATAGAAGACAGCAGCTACAAATTAGACATGTGCGTTCTCGTTCATTACGAATGGATTTTCGTATGAATTTGTTAGTATTCGTACATTCGGATCAATTCGAACATCCGAAAAGCTGAAAGAACCAATATACGTAAATTACGAATGTAGCGACCCCTTACTTTCTGTAGGGGCATTACGCTAAAGGGGAATGGGAGAGTTATGTGGCTCCCATTCACAATTTGTCAAATTTAGGCTGCTGTCATTCCCAGACCCGTCCTGTGGGCCAGTCTGCGCTCCAGGGGTGTGTGTTTCCACCCCTGGGCGGCAGCTGGCACTAGAGGGGTTCTGGCGGACTTGCTTTCCTCAGCAGCCAATCAGAGGGGTTGGTTCCCTTTGCTAAGGCATGCTGAGGGAGGCTATATCTGGGGCAGCCGCCTTGGCCTGAGGGTCGTTTTTGCTTTCTGCGGGGTCCGAGTTCCAGGTGCGGCACCCACCTTCAGGGTGCGCGCATCCATGGACCACGCAGCCATGGCCGGAGTTGCGCACCATGCAGAGCTCTACTCTGACATAGAGAGGGATCCCAGTAGCTGGTGGGTCCCAAACCTTTTCTGAAAGGATCCCGGGCTGAGAGCTGTACGGTGGGTGATCGGCTTGAGGAGAACCGGAGGCAGGTGATCCAATAGGGCTTAAACGAACCATGGGGGATCCAGTGACTCTAACTAAATCTATTGGGAGGACTCGCTCATTTCAATTTCACGCTCACTCAAGTACTAGGCCTGTGGCAGAGGCCCGAGCCAGGCCTGTGGCAGAGGCCTGGTCCTCCCAACATTTGCAAGTGACATTCCGGCTGCCAGGCCTGTGACAGGGGTCTGTCCGGGGGCACTTTGCCCATTTCGACTGGAGTGGCGACGAACTGAGTTCATCATTGCTGAGAGCAAGACTGCTCTCTTCTTCTTCATATCCAAGGCCTGATACTCAAGCTCGCTCTCTCTCTCTGCTCATCAACCTTTCCTGTCCTGTACTATGTTGATGAAGGCCATCTTGGGCCTTGGAATAAAGCATTGAAGAAAACCCAACTAAAGCCTGGACATTCGCACTCTCTTCCTCAACTCACAAGTATCACCCCTAGACACCTGCCAGGTAACACAACACGCCAATCCCGCTTATACTCAGCGGCTCCTGAATGTGGTAGCGCTACACGAATGATTAAAATAAGGAACAAGCGAAAATACGAATGTACGATTGGACAATCTAACTAAAATACGAAACACTGAAACAGCAAAAGAACGAAAATTACATCTATAACAAATGATTTGCATTGCGTATTTTAAATCCCTTGTCTGTTCGTATTTTCATTCGTATGTTTGTATTTTCATGTGTGTGTTTTGTAAATCCATTTCTTTGTCTGTTCGTAAATTTGTGTACTCATATCGTTCAGCCTATCTCTTTTGTGCTGAGTCACATTGGACAGTGTAAGGCCGGGTTCACACCTATGCGAATTGGTTGCGGCTTAAACCACATCTAATACGCAGAACATTTTTAAATACATTGTTTTCAATGAGGCTGGTTCACATATGTGCGATGCATTCGCACTGCGCATTGCCGGAAATCCGTATGCGTTGTGGAGGCCTTGCGGTGCGGCTCAGGTGCGAATTCAGTCCCATTAACTTCTATGGGTACGCAGCTGATTCGCAGATGTGTTCAGTTCTCTTCAGGAAATCCTCTCATTCAGCTCAATACACTTCTCCCCCACTCTCCTCTCACTTAGAACTTCCCCCAGGTCTCCAAATTCGCAGCAAAAACTGAGCTAATCTGCTGAACACTTCTCTTATCTGTCTGCAGAGATAAAAGAGCTGAAATACACACCACACAAGTGTGAACCCAGCCTTAAGCCTCGTACACACGATCGGACTCCAAACAAACTTTTCCATGGATTTTTGTCCGAAGGGAGTTGGCCGGACTTTTGAAACCGAAAAAGTTTGTCCGATGGAACGTACACACGGTCTGATTTTTTTGAAAATGCTCATTTTGAAGTTTGTTGGCAAAAAGTCTGACCGTGTGTACGTGGCTGCGATTGATGGGCACAGTGGCTGCATTTGATGGTACAGTGGATGCTTTTGATGACACAGTGGCTGTGTTTATTGGGCACAGTGGCTGCGTTTGATGGGCACAGCAGCTGAATTTGATGGGCACAGTGGCTGTGTTTGATGGCACAGTGGCTGCAATTGATGGGCACAGTGGGGCTGCAATTGGTGTTTTTTTTTCCAGACATTTTTTATTTTTTTCAAATTTTGAGCACCACCTACCACTGGTCCCTGGCATTGCCATACGCAGTAGGAAGGCGCCTGTGAAGCCAGAAGGAGTCACAATTGGCTTCCCACTGCGCACTGCTGTGTAAATGGTCTTCTGGGACCTGTGACGTGTCCCAAAACACCGTGGGCAGGGAGGAGAGAGCTGAACTTCTGCTTGGATCGCCTGGCAATCCAGGAAGAGATGGAAGCAGGTTACCCATCAACAGCAGGTACCTGCTCCCAAAAAAATATAATATCTAAAAGTTGAAAAGGAGGGCGGGAGGAAGTAGAAAAGCGGAACTTCCCCTTTTGGGTGAAGTTCCACTTTAACCAGAAAAATCCCACCTCAAAGTTGATTATACACTGATGGAAATTCCGCTAGTCCCTCTGCCTGCAGCCTGTCACACTCTATGAGAGGCTGACAGCTGCTGTGTCTGGATGGGGCTGGACGGTGCACCCAGCAGTATTTACACTAAGGGCAGTATGCACCCAGGGATGAATGCTTAGAATGCAGACTGTCTGTGTTCTGGGGTCTGTCTCTAAGTTAGGGTGACCAGACATCCCCAGTTTCAGGGGACAGTCCCCTGATTGAGGACACTGTCCCCGGACCAAGTCTGTCCCTGGTTTTGTCCCCAGATTGGATTTAACCGCTTCAATACCAGGCTTTTATACCACCTCCATACCGGGCCTATTCTGACACTTCTCTCCTACATGTAATAATCATCATTTTTTTGCTAGAAAATTACACAGTACCCCCAAACATTATATATGGTTTTTTTTAGCAGACACCCTAGGGAATAAAATGGCGGTCATTCCAAAGTTTTATCTTGCACGGTATTTACGCAATTATTTTTCAAACGCCTTTTTTTTGTAAAAAAATTGTTTTATAAATTAACAAAATAACAAAACAGTAAAGTTAGCCCAATTTTTTTGTATTATGTGAAAGATTATGTTACACCGAGTAAATAGATACCCAACATGTCACGCTTTAATTATGCGCACACTCATGGAATGGCGCCAAACTTCGATACTTAAAAATCTCCATAGGCAACGCTTTATTTATTTTTTACAGGTTACAGTTTAGATTTACAGAGGAGATCTAGTGCTAGATTTGTTGCTGGCACTCTAACGCACGCGGCGATACCTCACTTATGTGGTTTAAACGGCGTTTACATATGTCGGCGGGACTTGCGTGTGCGTTCGCTTCTGCACGCGAGCTATCGGGGACAGGGGCGTTTTAATTTTTTTTTTATCTTTTATTTATTTTTTGGACTTATTTTTTATTTATTTTTACACTTTTTTTCATTTTTTTTTTTTTTTCCCACTTTTATTCCTATTACAAGGAATGTAAACATCCCTTGTAATAGGAAATGTGTGTGACAGGTCCTCTTTATGGAGAGATGTGGGGTCAATAAGACCTCACATCTCTCCTCCAGGCTGGAAACCATGAGATCGGTGAAAAAAAATTCACCGATCTCATGAATGGGGGCTTAAAGCCGCAATCGCGGCTTTGTTTACTTACGGGGACCCGGGCGTGACGTCATCACATCGTGCCCGGGTCCTCCGACGGTCATAGAGATGACTGGTGACCATCTGGTCACCAGTCATCTCTATGCTTCCTGCCGCCGCCGACGATTCGTTCTCCGGGCCCCCGAAGGCACAGGTAAGCCCGGAGAAGCACCGGATGGCGGCGGGAGGGGGGGGATGTCCCCTCCCGCGGCCTGTAAGAACGATCAAGCGGCGGAACCGCCGCTATGATCGTTCTTACATTGTGCAGAATCGTCGGCTGAAGAAGAGGATATCTGGATGATGCCTCTGGCTGCAGGCATCATCCAGATATTCGCCTGCAATGCCCAGGCCGTCAATTGACGGCCACTTAGGATGGTAAATCCCATCCCAGGCCGTCAATTTTCTATGGCTGGGTATTGAAGTGGTTAATAGGGGGCAGGGGCAATTTCAAGGACAGTCAGTGCAGAATTAAAATAAAAAAAATTGAATTACACACCCCCTCTCCGCCGTGCCTACTAGCATAGGGGTGTTGTATTTTTCCCAGAATCTGTGCCCCTTTCTGATGATCATGTGCTGGTCGGAGCAGAGGGAATATTTCTTCAGTTTCGCTCGCATGTTCTTCTGCTTTGGCTCAAATCCCGGCCAGCCACCTGGCTATCTCCTTGCCTTCCCTGGCGGAGTGATCTTCATCTGCTCCCCATCCAGTAGTAGCCGGGGCCTGGAGAGTAAGACTTGAGAGGCTGTGAGCCAGGGGCGACGGGCAGAGAGTCGCTGATTGCCGCCATTACCAGTAAAGAAAAAATATGTCCCCGGATTTCATTTTAAAAATCTGGTCACCTTACTCTAAGTACCACGGGATGCTCCGTCCGGTCCCAGCAACTGTCAGCATCTCATAGAGTTTGATAGGCAGAGGGGCTGTCCGCCATTAATACACGCACGTTATGTTAAATAATAACAACTCCCTCTCTTCCATTCATTTCTATGGACTGTTAAAGCAACAAAATAATCCAATAATCGGACATGCCCCAGTGTTTCACACCACCACACCCAGTACATGAAAGGTGTGTTGCCGTGCCATTGAAAATGAACGCATGTAAGCTCGAAGACACTGGTTTATATTATTTATCTTAGGCCGGATTCACACCTATGCGAATTGGTTGCTGCTTAAACCGCATCTAATACACAGAACATTTCTAAATACATTGTTTTCAATGAGGCTGGTTCACATATGTGCGATGCATTTGCACTGCGCATTGCAGTAAAAACGTGTGCGGATTTTATGTCTTGCGGTGCGGCTCAGGTGCGAATTCAGTCCCATTATCTTATATGGGTACTCAGCTGATTCGCAGATGTTTTCAGTTCTCTTCAGGAATTTCTCTCATTCAGCTCAATACACTTCTCCCCCACTCTCCTCTCACCCGGAACTTCTCCCAGGTCTCCAAATTCGCAGCTAAAATGCAATAGATCTGCTGAACACTTCTCTTATCTATCTGCAGAGATTACAGAGCTGAAATTCGCACCGCACAAGTGTGATTCCGGCCTTAAAGCGGATCTTCACCCTAAAGTGAAGTTCTGCTGATCGGACCCCCCCCCCCCTCCGGTGTCACATTTGACACCTTTCAGGGGGGATGGGGGTGCAGATACCTGTCTAAAGACAGGTATTTGCACCCACTTCCGGCCCGCAGTCTCGGGCAAAAGACGGGTTTTTCCCGTTGTGTGCTGGGAACTCTCGGCTCCCAGCACACAGCGGGAGCCAATCGGCGGGCGCAGTGCGACTCGCGCATGCGCCGTAGGGTACCGGGCAGTGAAGCCGGAGCGCTTCACTTCCTGGTTCCCTCACCGTGGATGGAGGGGGAGCAGCAGAGAGACGAGCGAACGCTCGTCCTCTGCTGCGGACGCCGCTGGACTAATATTAAAAGTCAGCAGCTGTCCTAATATTAAAAGTCAGCAGCTGCAGTATTTATAGCTGCTGGCTTTTAATATTTTTTTTTTAAGAGGCCATCCACTTTAAGATACATTTACATAAATAAATCCACAAGGACTTTTTTACCATGACTATTCCTTTATATTGGCTTTTAAAATGTACAAATGCAGCAATTTAGAATTGGGAGAAAAAGATTAGCACAGGGAAACACCTTTTGTAAGATAAAAAGTGCATTTTATATAACACAGTATATAGATCAGATCAAAATGACAGGGGACGTTGCTCCAAATCAGGGACAGTCCCTCAAAATCAGGGACGGTTGGGAGCTAAGCATTTATTCATTGCCTGTAGCTTCACATATCTCCCTCTTATGCAACCCTGGTTTTTGGCATGGCTGAAATATTCAATATTTTATTCTATAATTCAAAATAAATGAAAAAGATTCAATAAATTCATTAAAAATGCCCCTCAAACACCAAATTTCAATGTCAGTCTTAGGCTTTTTAACTTATTGTGACAGAAAGCAAATGTGTCCACAACTACTTATTTCAATAAAGTTTATTTTAAATTATAAAAAAAAAAAAAAAAAGGCAGACGTCTACACAAGCCTCTTGCGCAGGCGCGATACTTAGGCCACATATAAAGACGCCTGTGTCTGGTCGGCCATGTTACATACTGGCAGTTAAAAAAATGTTTTTCACAAGCTGGATAAAGTTACAAGCAGCCCTCGGCGGCTTATTACACACGCTCACGCTTATCCTTTTTGCTGTGATCATTGACATTTGATTCCGGGGGACTTCACTCCCTAACACAGCACTGAGCTGAGTCCACGTCAGCAGTGGAGCAAAGTCACGTGACCGGACCCACTCCCTGCAGGCCCCAGCCTTTCTGTTCGTAGACGTCTACCTTCCAAGCGGCTCTGCCCGGAAGGCAGAATATCACGTGATCTCAGCTCTTGTTCCCATTGGGGAAGGTGCCCCGTACTGTCCAATCAGTACAAGGCGGTGTTGCCATGCGCTTTGCCCTGTAGGCAGGGCTGCCTGGCAGGCGTCGCGGGTCTCCCCTTCCCCTGGATGTGGTCCGGAGTGATGACGTTGCGAAGTTAGGCCCTGGGCGGAGCCGGCTTTTCTCCAGTCGTTCTCCCCTCCCCGGCTCTCATTCTCGGCTGCTGACACTCGCAGGAGTTCCCGGGGCCGGGCAAGAAGGAAGGCAGGCTGCTCATCACCCCCCACCATGGTGTCCGGCTGGCAGGAGGCGGCGGCCCAGCATGCCGAGGAGGTGTCGGCCCGTCTGAGGCAACTGCTGACCTCGGGCCTGGGCCTCCTCCGCACCGAGCTGGGAGTGGAGCTCGGCCTGCAGCCCCAACTCTACCCGTCATGGGTGTTCCTGGCCGTGCCGGCCTTCCTGGCTCTGCTTCTCCTCCTCCTAATGCTACACTGCGCCTCCTCATCCCGGGGCTCCCCCACCAGGAGAGCGGCAACAGCGGAGGACACCGAGCCGACCCTCCACCTCACCAAGGCCGCCCCTCTCACCACCAAGACCGGACGGCTGGAGGAGGCCAAGAAGAAGAGCAAGAAGAAGGCGGCCGACAAGGCCAAGGTGAGTGAGGGCAATGTGTACACCTAAATCACCCGATCTGAGCCCCTAAATCACCCGATCTGTACATCGCCCAGAGCTGAGCCCCTAAATCACCCGATCTGTACATCGCCCCGATCTGAGCCCCTAAATCACCCGATCTGTATATCACCCGATCTGAGCCCCTCCATCGCCCGATCTGTATATCACCCGATCTGAGCCCCTCCATCGCCCGATCTGTATATCACCCGATCTGAGCCCCTCCATCGCCCGATCTGTATATCACCCGATCTGAGCCCCTCCATCGCCCGATCTGTATATCACCCGATCTGAGCCCCTCCATCGCCCGATCTGTATATCACCCGATCTGAGCCCCTCCATCGCCCGATCTGTATATCACCCGATCTGAGCCCCTAAATCACCCGATATGTACATCGCCCCGATCTGAGCCCCTAAATCACCCGATATGTACATCACCAGAGCTGAGCCCCTAAATCACCCAATCTGTACATCGCCCCGAGCTGAGTCCCTGAATCACCCGATCTGTACATCGCCCCGAGCTGAGCCCCTGAATCACCCGATCTGTACATCGCCCCGAGCTGAGCCCCTGAATCACCCGATCTGTACATCACCAGCGCTGAGCCTCTAAATCGCCCGATATGTACATCACCAGAGCTGAGCCCCTAAATCGCTCGATCTGTACATCGCCCCGAGCTGAGCCCCTAAATAGCCCGATATGTACATCACCAGAGCTGAGCCCCTAAATCACCCAATCTGTACATCGCCCCGAGCTGAGCCCCTGAATCACCCGATCTGTACATCACCAGCGCTGAGCCCCTAAATCGCCCGATCTGTACATCACCAGCGCTGAGCCCCTAAATCGCCCGATCTGTACATCACCAGCGCTGAGCCCCTAAATCGCCCGATATGTACATCACCAGAGCTGAGCCCCTAAATCGCCCGATATGTACATCACCAGAGCTGAGCCCCTAAATCGCTCGATCTGTACATCGCCCCGAGCTGAGCCCCTAAATCGCCCGATATGTACATCACCAGAGCTGAGCCCCTAAATCGCCCGATATGTACATCACCAGAGCTGAGCCCCTAAATCGCTCGATCTGTACATCGCCCCGAGCTGAGCCCCTAAATCGCCCGATATGTACATCACCCCGAGCTGAGCCCCTAAATCGCCCGATATGTACATCACCAGAGCTGAGCCCCTAAATCGCTCGATCTGTACATCGCCCCGAGCTGAGCCCCTAAATCGCCCGATCTGTACATCGCCCCGAGCTGTGCCCGACAAACCCTTGTATTACATAGGTGGGGGGAAAGCTAAAGCACATTGTACCGTGTGGGGTGATCAACCTCCATCTTTTATTGAACTACAAGTCCCATCATGCCTCTGCCTGAGGGAGTCGTGCTTGTAACTGTCAGTGGCTTGCAATGCATCATGGGACTCGTAGTTCTGCAACAGCACAGGTTTGGCACCCGTGTCTTAGCTAGTTGTGGTCATTTTGAAGCAGATTGTACAATCGGACTGTAAATCAATGGTCTGCATAAAGCCGCCCATGCACTGTACAATCTCATTGTACAATCTGCTTCATGGAGAACTGTCACCTGATCCCTCGGTGATCTACTTCCCGTCTGGACCTGTACATTACACCGATGTGGGGAGATCTACAGATACTCCTCCATTAGGACTCATTTACACAAGCAGCTGGGGGGCAGTACAAAGTGGCAAGTGAGTCCTCTCTAAGGCTGGGATCACACTGGGGTTGCCACATCATCCCTTTAACCACTTGACTTCTGGGCACTTAAACCCACTTAATAACCAGACCAATTTTCAGCTTTCGGTGCTCTCACATTTTGAATGACAATAACTCAGTCATACAACACTGTAACCAAATGAAATTTTTGTCCTTTTTTTTCCCACAAATAGAGCTTTCTTTTGGTGGTATTTTATCACCTCTGCGGTTTTTATTTTTTTCACTATAAATGAAAAAAGAACGAAAATTTTGTAAAAAAATTAATTTTTCTTCATTTCTATTATAACATTTTGCAAAAAAGTAATTTTTCTTCATAAACTTGGCCTAAAATGTATACTGCTACATATCTTTGGTAACAAAACAAAAAAAATTTAGATATTATTTAGTCTGGGTGAAAGTTATAGGGTCTAATAGCTATGGTACCAATTACTGAAAATTTGATCACATCTGATGTACTGACATCCTCTCTCATTTCTTGAGACCCTAACATACCAGAAAAGTACAAATACCCCCCAAATGACCCCTTTTTGGAAAGAAGACATTCCAAGGTATTTAGAAAGAGGCATTGTGAGTTTTTTGAAGTTGTAATTTTTCCCACAATTCTTTGCAAAATCAAGATTTTTTTTCATTTTTATTTTCTTTCCACAAAATTTTCATATTAGCGGGTTATTTCTCACACACAGCATATGCATACCACAAATTACACCCCAAAACACATTCTGCTATTCCTCCCGAGTATGGCGATACCACATGTGTGGGACTTTTACACAGCGTGGCCACATACAGAGGCCCAACATGCAGGGAACGCCATCAGGCGTTCTGGAACACCCAGACCAATTCTGACATTTCTCTCCTACATGTAAAAATCAACACTTATTTGCTAGAAAATTACATAGAACCCCAAAACATTATATTTTTAGCAAAGACCCTAGAGAATACAATGGCGGTTGTTGCAACTTTTTATCGCGCATGGTATTTGCACAGCAATTTTTCGAACACTTTTTTTTGGAAATAAAACAGTTTTGTGCTTTAAAAAAAAAAAATTAAATTTAGCCCAATGTTTTTGCATAATATGAAAGATGAAGTTACGCCGAGTAAATAGATACCCAACATGTCACCCTTCAATATTGCACACGCTCGTGAAATGGCGCCAAACTTTGCGACTTAAAAATCCCCATAGGTGACGCTTTAAATATTTTTACTGGTTACATCATTTTAGTTGGAGAAGAGGTCTAGGGCCAAAATTATTGCTCTCGCTCTAACGTTCGCAGCGATACCTCACGTGTGGTTTGAACACCGTTTTCATATGTGGGCGGGACTTGCGTATGCGTTCGCTTCTGCATGCGAGCTCATGGGGACAGGGGCGCTGTGCCCAGATGTTTCCCCCCAGAGTGTTTCCCCCCAGAGTGTTTCCCCCCAGAGTGTTTCCCCCCAGAGTGTTTCCCCCCAGAGTGTTTCCCCCCAGAGTGTTTCCCCCCATTGCAGAGTATTGCAGCAGGGATGGCTGAGGAGGGAGGGAGGGATGGATGGATGGATCTGTGACTGCATTTGTCACAGATCCAGCCCGCAGCACTGGCGCTGCCATCCGCTCCCTCTCCTCTCACACTGTACCGATCGGTACAGAGAGAGGAGGGAGGAACCGGCGTCATCAAATGACGCCGGTCTGTTTACATCTGATCGCGCCGTCATTGGATGGCGCGATCACGTGGTAAACCGCCGCTATCGGCAGCGATTTACCGTGATCCGTGACCCGCCGGGTCCAGAGGACCCGGCGGTCACGGACATTCCCGTGTGCGCGCCCGACTCTGGGATCACGTTATATAACGTGATCCCAGAGTTAAGCAACCACCTTGCCGCCGTTATTTTTCGGCAGGTGGTTGCTAAGTGGTTAATTCAGAACACATTTTAATTACAGAGGTTCTGTGGCTGATCAAGGTGGTAATTAAACTCGGTGCCTTATCTGCAATAAATCAGCCTCAGTGTCCTGGATTAAAGGGATGATGTGGCAACCCTAGTTCACACTGGTGTGTTAGATGTTGCATGTGATTCGCACCGCTGTGATGTCTGTGCAATGTGAATGCAGCCATACAAACTGGATGAATTCACATCACATTCACACCAGGATGGTGCAGGACCCGATTCCAGTGCAGACCAAAAAAAAGGATCACATGGATGTTCATACTAATCTGATTCCTGCACCATTTGACAGTTTGCACTGTGATCTGTGAACTGATCTGTGGGTGTCCTCAAGTTTCTATTTACACTTGCAGCAGTTCGCATAGCGAGTTCTGTGATGCTGCAACCTGCACTGGAATCACACTAGTGTGAACGGAGTCTTAAGGGCTAAATATCCAGCCGTATTGGGCAGTTCTATAGAAACTTCGGCACCTGTGAACCACAGTCCGACTTCTGACGAATGTCTGACTTCTGTCGAAGGGGCATGACCGAAAAAGGTCTGCCAATCAGCACTTTCAGCCAGTGGCTGAGAGCACTGACCAAAGTGCCCCTTCTCTCTCCCCCCCCCCCCCCCCGATCCGTGTATAGACACTCTACCTTGCTCGGGATTGGACGGATCCGTCCAATCCCGAGAAGGAGTGTCTATACATGGCGTGGCAGGCATTACAAGTATTCAAACGAAAGCTTGTAATGCAGGGGGATTAACGCAGCGGTATGCAT
Source organism: Rana kukunoris (assembly GCA_029574335.1). Classification (NCBI taxonomy): domain Eukaryota; kingdom Metazoa; phylum Chordata; class Amphibia; order Anura; family Ranidae; genus Rana; species Rana kukunoris. Next base: position 418,091,165 of record CM056053.1, read on the forward strand.
CATATCTACTACTACAGGTGTGGGGGACAGGATGTGGCTGCAATATGTGTGGGTGGGACGTGGCTGCAATATGTGTGGGGGGGACGTGGCTGCAATATGTGTGGGGGGACGTGGCTGCATTTGGGGACACATTTAAAAAAAGTATTGGTATTCGGTATCGGCGACTACTTGAAAAAAAGTATCGGTACTTGTACTCGGTCCTAAAAAAGTGGCATCGGGACAACCCTAGTACTAACATCAGATTGTTAGTAAAGTTGCCCCTTTTGATTGCTTCAGTTTTTTTTGTTCAGTCTGCTGGGCTGAACAAAAAAGAAAAATGAATAGTGTGTACCAGGCTAGTGTTAAAGTATGTTTACACTAGTGGCGATAGAGGGCAGTAAAAGTAACTGGTTAAACCATAATCTTTACCCCCCCCCCCCCCTTAGCAGGAAACGCAGCAGCTGGAGGTGTACATGTGCCATGGCTCTGGTGCTTTACTTCAAGTGGTTCTAAAGTCTGGAGGTTTTTTACCTTCATACATTCTATTCATGAAGGTAAACTTTATATGTGATTCTCCCCTAATACATAGCTTATCCCCCCCCCCCCCCCGAACCAGCGATGTGCATGAGATTGTCTGCTCTCTCGGGACTCTCCCTCCTTATTGGCTCCCACTGCTGTCAGTCACAGCCAGTGAGCCAATGAGGGGGGGTGGGGCTGAGCGGGACTCCCATGTCTGAATGGACTCGCAGAGCAGCGACTCAAGGGCATGCCTGCTCGGGTGCCCGCATTGCAAGCTGCATGCTTTGGGGGAACTTTATAAGAGGCACGGAGGCAGGAGCGCTGGCGAGGGACCCGAGAAGAGAAGGAAAGGGTCTGCTTTGTGCAATACTTTTGCACAGAGCAGATAATAACATTTTTGTTTAAAATGTTACCTTTATCCCAGGTTCACACTCGGCAGGAATGAAATCGTGAATTCAGCTAAACTCTCATGATTTCATTCCTGCATGTCAGTCCCAACTTCGGTGGGCGTTTTCGGAGACATCTGTGTGGGTTTCTGCATAGATGTCTATTAAAATCGCACCCCGACGTTGCCAAAAGCAGTACAGAAACTACATTTAGGAATCGGTGCGACACCACATTTGCAGACAGTGCCATTGCCGGCAATAGCTGCCAATTTGCCATGTGATTTGACGTGTAAAATCACTGCAATGTGAACCTAAATGCCACTTTCAGGAAATATACCCGTCATGTTCAGCGGGTGCTACTGTATGCCAAACGCAACCCATGCTAATGGATGGGGCTGAGCTGCAAATGCACACAGTAATGGAGCGGTAAACAGACGGTGAGGAGGCCATACGACACCTTCATATTGTCTGTCAAATGCTCTCTGAAGAGTGAACCAAACTAGATGTTAATCTAATGAAGAGGCTGTAGGGGATGTACACATGCTTCAGTCACAATGCATTGCTTCACAGCCACAGTAAAAACAATGATTTCGGCAGGGTGTTCATGTAAATGGGGTTGTACTGCAGTGTATGTGGTGTGCGGGCATTTCAGGGTTAAAATAGACATATCTCCTCCCAACTACCCGTCCACTGTGGATCTCTTTTCAGAGGGCTCAGCAAGAGCTGCCGCTGATGTAAATAATCTTTAGCACACTGCTACAGGGATCATTGAGTCCTATGCTGAGGGACGGGGGGCTTACTGCTCAGGAACCCTGGCTGAGAACTATGAGTTGGCATAGATGTTGGTAGATCTGGAAGAGATTGGATTGGAACGTGTGGCCAGCTGAAGATTGCAGGTAATGGGGAAGGTTTAATAAGAATGGAAAGTGCAAAATCTGGTGCAGCTCTACATAGAAACCAATCCATGCCGACTTTGGGGCGCCGCACTGATTTCCAAAAGCAGTTCCTGTACTACTTTTGGCGACTTCAGGGGTGATTTCAATAGACGTCTGTACATGAATTTGCACAGATTTCTTTCACATCGCCCCCGAAGTCGCACTGAAATGCAAGATTGAAATTGTTTGCATTTAGCTGAACTCGCACAATTTCAAACCCGCGTTTAGTGTGAATGTGGGCTCCAACCTGGAAGCTGATTGGTTTCTATTCAGAGCCACACAAGGTTTTGCAATCTCCAGTTTTAGTAAATGAACCCCCATAATGTGAATTCACCCTCAGTCTTCAGCTGGCCACGCGCGTTCTAATCCATCTAAAACCAGCTTTTGCACTCTCCAGTTTTAGTAAATCGGCCCCTGTATGCGGAGAGGGACATTTTACTGCATTGTGAAACATCTGTCACCACAAGGACACCGGAAACAATTGTTGCTATGCGATTCAATGTAGCATATTTGCATTTTATTGCAGCACACGATAGCGTTGCAGTGTGTATGAAGACGCAAAAGAGGGGAGATTTACTAAAACTGGAGAGTGCAAAATCTGGTGCAGCTCTGAATAGAAGCCAATCAGCTTCCATTTATTTATTTTGTCAAAGTTTAACTGAACAAGCTGAAGTTAGAAGCCCCTGCTGTGCATGGTAGCCAATCGGCTTCTAGCTTCAGCTTGTTCAGTTAAACCGACAATAAATCCTGGAAGCTGATTGGTTTCTATGCAGAGCTGCAGCAGATTTTGCACTCTCCAGTTTTAGTAAATCTCCCCCCTTTGTGTCTTCAGTCACACTGCAACTCTGTTGGGTGCTGCGATAACATGCAAATATGCTACATTGAATCGCATAGCAATGTACAGCAATAGAGCACATCATGATGGTGTACGTTGCTATGAATGAAGTGTAGGGTTTGTACACTTCATATGTTTTTTCCAAGAAAAGGGGGAGCCTTGTGATGGGCTGAATGGTACACCACACTGCCACCTATCACAGCCAGGAACGGAGAAAGAAAGCACTACAGGGCAGCTCTGTTCAGTGTGAATTCACTCTCCAAGAAACAAGAAGTTCATAGAAAATAGAAAGGTGAGCGAGCGTCGGTCACGTGACTGCACTGACCAATGAGAATCTGTTTTGAGCCTCCTTCTCCCAGAACGGCATCCCAGAAGAAAGAAGACATTGTCATTGGTCAGCGCAGTCAAGTGCCTTTGCTGATGAATCGCCACTAGCGTTTGCAGGCATGTGACCTGTTTCCCCGGCTGAAAGGGGCAGTGGGGGATGGGATTTACAGCAGCTACAGGGACCAGAAAAGGAGCGTGTTATGAATTATTATTTTATGAAAAAGTGAACCGATCCTTTAATTACATTTCCAAGAAAGATCATACTTTCTATCATTCTTGGGCCCCCCCCCCCCCCAAAAAAAAACATTATTTGTAGGATTCTTGCCCTTCCTTGGAATAACATTCTCTTCTCCGCATCCCGTAGTTGAGTAAAGAATATGGCACCCGCTTAAGGCCGGCTTAAGATCCACTAGGATTTGTCAGCACTATTTGATATCTTCAGGAGGCCTCCTCATTGATCTCAGTGGAGATCTGTAGCTAAAGCAAAGCGGCAGGCTGACAACATTCAGACAGGCCAATGAGGGCAGATAGGCTGCTGCATTTACATTATTATATAGGATTTATATACAGCACTTTATAAAATGGGGGGGGGCGGCAACTGTACAAGAGGGCCCTGCTCATTGCAGCTTACAGCTAAATGCCACCTCTAGACTCAGCAGTGCTCTGTGATATGACCCTATATAGTGCTTCCAAATGCTGTCCCTGGAAGCAAACTGTCTGCACTGAGGGTCAGTCGGAGCCCCTAATCACTGAGCTCAGCAGTTACATGCAAACAGTGGCAGCACCAGCCGTTCCTTTCTACAGGGTATCGGCCTTCTCGTGTCACAGCTGTTCACACGCCGTGCATGCAGCTAGTTTCTCCACCAGCAAGAATTTCTCATTCACACTGCGGATGAGTGAAAATTAAGCCAGGCAAGGCCATATGCCGCGTACACACGGTCGTTTTTTGTGATGAAAAAAAAACGACGTTTTTTGTGAAGTAAAAAACAACGTTTTTGAAACGTCACTTTCAAAGACGATGTTGCATACACACCATCGTTTTTTTCACAAAAAACGAGGTTACGTTCACCACACTTTTCCATTGAAGCTCGCTTCATAACTAGCTTCTGGGCATGCGCGGGTTGAAAAACGTCGTTTTAAACGACGTTTTTGCTACACACGGTGACTTTTTGTGAAACAAAAAACGACGTTTTGAAAAACGACACAAAAAATTCAAGCATGTTTGAATTTTTTTTGGGTCGTTTTTTTAAGACAAAAAACGACGTTTTGCCCACACACGATCAATTTAAATGACGTTTTAAAAAACGTCGTTTTTTTTCATCGCAAAAAACGACCGTGTGTACGCGGCATTAGAGATGATTTTCTTTCCTGCAACCATGGGTTACAGGAAGGAATATCCCTCAATTTCCCCATCAACACAGTCAGTGTTAATGGGGAATCCCTCCCCTTTCTTTCCTCCTGGCAGGAAGGGGGGTTGGCGATTCAGGGAGACGTCCCTGCTGAGAGAACACAGTGATTATTTCTAGCTGCTATAGCTGCGGGCAGTAATTGCATGCCTGAAATCCAACATGCTGGTTGTACCTGAGTTGATCAATTTAGGTACAATCAGCTTGCCTGTAGATGGATCGAATCTCAGCCGGTCCCCGCTGAACTGGCTGAGTTTATGGCCAGCTTACAGGTCTCTGCATTGAGCTCATTCAGGGGTGTGTATGAAGCCCAGAGTTGGGCTTTACACGATGGTGGGCCTTAGGCTCGGTTCGCACGTGAAGGCCATGCAGCCCACGTTTGCTCGGGCACTGCAGTCCATTTGAAAACACAGCCACAGGGTAACTGCATGGTCTTTTTCCCTGCAGTTCCTGCACTTGCGTTCCTGCTGTGGGCTGAGATGCGTGGGGTGCCATTCAAAGTGAATGGAAGCCCCATGCGTCTTGCAAGAGCAGCACGATTCACCTACGAGTGCTGGAATCGGTGCAATAACCGTAATGCACGGCCCACACTAGTGTGAACTGAGCCCTAAAGAACAAGGTGTCCCCTGTGTAAGAAATGACTGGTGAGCAGACATGTCACTCGCATTTCTAGAAATTCGTTAGTGTTGTGCTCCAGTCAGGATTTAAGGGACCCGTAATTCAGATTTTTTTTATGAGCCTCCTATATTATGAAGTATATTGTATTTCTAATATTGTAACATAAAAATCGGTCCACGAGCCTCCACATTCTGGCCTTTCATATGACAGCCACGTGCAACATTCTGTCATTATCCAGATGGCTTTCTGCTGCAATCTGGTTGCTGTCTTTCCTTTGACATGATCTGATTGCTGTGTACATAGCCCCGGGGTCAGTACTCTGCACTGCTCTGTACATTGTGTCCTGTATTCATCTATAGGAGGGGAAGGTCTTTATTGACACTGGTTTATTGGATGGAACTTCTAAGCTGCCTGATTAAGAGGAGGCCTCAGTAAAGTATTTAATAAAGTTCCTGAAGGGCTGAACTATCTAGTTCTGTTGGTTGAACTAGATGGAGTTGGGTGTTTTTTTAGCCTATCTTTGTAAGGCCCCTTTCACACGACAAGCCCGCTCAGATCTGCCTGTCCATTTTCAGGCGGATCCGAGAAGGCCATACATTGACTCCTATGGGCAGGCGGATGTCAGTGGAGATTTGTCCTCTGACACCCGCCTGCCATTCGATCCACTCAAGACAAAAGTATGGCGATACATCGCCATCCGTCTTGGGGGATCGGATGAGATCTGATGAAAACGGACACACTGGCCGATCTATCTCCCTATAGGAATCGGCGGGGCTCTGACAGACCCCTCCCCGCTCAGTGAGCAGACAGACCTGTCATCCGCCAGCTCAGCAGAGATCAACAGAGCGATCCAAACCCTGCTGAGCTGGCAGAATTTTGTTTGTGGGACCTGAGCAGACTCCATACAGTTCTACGGATGTCAGTGGGGACATGTAATCTGCTAAATGCAGATGGATGGAAATCCTATTTACTATCCAACTATCGGATTGGATGAAAATGGACAAGCGTTCTCTTTTCATCTGACTTCCCCCCACAGAGGAGAGCTGGGCTCTGACAGGTCATCCGCCGGCTCAGCGCGGATCAATGGAGCGATCTCCTGCTGAGCAAGTGGAGTCCGTCACAACAGACCTGGATGTGTGAAAGGGGCCGGACATGCAGCATATTGCTACAATGCACAGGTTGCGGCTCAGCAGCGCAGACACAAAGCTGATCTCTTTGTGCACTTCAAATTAATTTTTTTACAAAAAGAGACCCTGCGCTGAAACGCTCATCACACCGCCTCCTCCTCACCATGGCTCTCTGCAGCCAAAAACTGAGAGCTGTCCGCACACTAAACCAGAGTGTTTAGCATATGGGCAATTCTGACAGCTGTGAAGGTTAATGGATCTTCTATTCTGTACACAGAAGAAAGGGAAGGGAGACCTTGCCCACATGGCAGGACATTTGTTAGCTCTGTGCTGACCACTCATGTCCTATTGACCCCGAGTGAGACCCTCCCCTCCCCCAGTTATCTGCCACACACTAATCATGCTTCACTCCCTGGTGACTGACCAGAGACTGAACCTTAATCCCCAGAAAAGGGTCCCAGCAGGCGGTGCCCGGGTAGAGTTGTAGTCAGCAGCTGATATTTCTTTTTGTTTGTTTGCTTGATGCTTTTACGTGAAATGATGCAGCTGCCTGACCTCTGCCCCTTTCCCACTGCATTTTTTGGCTTAAGAAAATATAGCAATAAAACATTTTTTTTTATACTGTAACTGCTGCAGATAGAAGTGTGACGGCTTCTATTTTTTGATGTCCAGCCTTTCTAGATAGACATGTCTATTGGCTTGGCTTCAGAAAGAACCAAATCCTGATCTTAATCAGAGAATAATTATATAGTATGTCGGTAGAATAAAATAAATTGCAGTACGCCTCTGCTATACCGGCACGTTCCTTGTGTTTTATCCCTTCAAAGAATAAGTTCACCTTTTGGAACATATTCCAGCAGCTGCAAACCCCCCCCTTAGTGACAGTGAGTGGGCATCTTTTCTGGGCGCCCGATGTCACTACTTTAACCACTTGTCACCTGAGCTATAGCTCAATGAAGGCTGCAGCACCATCATATGACGGCATCACGCCCGCTTCTGGGCACAGACGGCAGGCTCTGTGATCATAGTGTCCTCCGGACACGGCTGATAACAGATTGAGGTAAAGAGCCAGTCAGCCGCTCTTTAACACATAATGTCCAATCATCGCTGCTCACGGAGGTAAACGGGTGCCAGTTATCGGCACTCCTTTCCTCATGCTGACAGCATGAAGAGAGGAGAGCTGATTGATAATCGGCTTCTCTAAGTGCAGTCCCATCAGTGTCGCCTATACGTTCTGTATCTCAGTGCCGCCTCACCAGCGCACATCCGCGAAAGAGAAAATTACCTGTTTGCAAAATTTTATTTTTATTTTTTATTTTTTTTGTTTAGCAAAAACTAAAAAACCCAGTGATGCTTAAAAGGCACTAAAATAAATCTCTATTTGTGTGGGGAAAAAGAATAAACATTTTATTTGGGTACAGTGTTGCATGATTGTGCAATTGTTATTCAAAGTGCAAAAGCGCTGAAAATTGGCCTGAGCAGGAAGAGGGTGAAAGTGCCCATTAGGTAAGTGGTTAAAATAATATGGCTGTGCGGGGCTTTGTCTGCCCAGCCAAGTCATTCATTCAGAGTTCTGTGATCGGTAAACTACAAGTGTTCACAGCTTTTGCAGCTGTCGGCTTGTAGTTTCAATGAACTACTATGATGCTGTTACGTGCTTTTGGTAGTTAGTTTGCTCTTCCTGCCAGTGTGTATCTGTCTGCCTGTACGAGGTATGAACAGACGGATACAGACAAGTCTTCCATATGATCGGTGTGTATCTGTCTGCCTGTATGAGAGGACAGATACAGACAAGTCTTCCAAATGATCGGTGTGTATCTGCCCATACGAGGTATGAGAAGACAGATACAGACAAGTCTTCCATATGATTGGTGTGTATCTGCCTGTACGAGGTATGATAGGACAGATACAGACAAGTCTTCCATATGATCGGTGTGTATCTGTCTGTACGAGGTATGATAGGACAGATACAGACAAGTCTTCCATATGATCGGTGTGTATCTGCCTGTACGAGGTATGAGACAGATACAGACAAGTCTTCCATATGATCGGTGTGTATCTGTCTGTATCTGTCCTCTCATACCTCGTACAGGCAGACAAGTCTTCCACATGATCGGTGTGCTGTCTGATCTCAGGCAGACACTGTCCCAATTAATGTGACCTCTGACAGCCATACACTACTGCAGCTCAAGTGTGGGGTACAGACAGAGCAAGTAAATATTCAAAAAGGGGGAAATGTAGATCTTTCTACACGGCTACAATTAAAGCCTAAGGCTAGGTTCACATTAGATCTGATTTTCAGTGTAACTTGGCTGCACTCTGACCTGTTTTTATACCGTTGCGTTTTTTAGTAAATAGATAAGAAAGTATAATCATATTTGCTTGTTTTCAAGTGGTTGTAAACCTCTCTGTCACTTTTACCTATAGATAGTGTAAATATCTTTTGAATGTGCTCCATTTAGAAGATGTTTACCTTGTAGTGCGCCGATGATGCAATTAGCGCATACGCTGTGAAGAAATGGCACTCCGAGCAGTTTCTTCACTAGCAAGTTTTGTGACTGACGGCTCCCGTGGCCCCGGTAGAAAGAGGGGTGAAGATGGCTGTGGCCACCAGCGGGGACATCGCAGGCTTTGCTTGCAGGTAACTGCCACATAATGGGCTAGTATGCTTTTACTTTGCAGGGAAAAAAAGAGGAAGTAAAACCCATTAGGGTTTAGTTCCTCTTTAAATGTTAACATTTCTTCAGTTACTTTCTGGTTTCCAGGCCTAAGCAAATGTCACATCCCAGGAGTATTCAGGAGAGGTTGTCTCAGCTAAACACACCCTCCTTCCTGCATGCCTGAGCAAAGGACAGATGGTTTTGAGGAAGTAAATACTACATCAATCATCTGCCCTTACTCAAGATGGCCACCGCCAACAATGTTAGTCCCCCCCCCCCCCCTGCTTATTTATCAGCAAAATAAAGAATAGATACATGGATGAATTAGTGAGTTTGCTTTGTATATTACAAATGATGTTTTTGGTTTGTGGTGTTCAGGTGTAGTTACAATTTAGGGAGCCGTCATAACGGCATCCTAACAACCAATCGCTGTACTTCTATATAGGAGTGCAGTTTGTATGAGTTTGGCAGCCCATTTAGCTTTTTTTGTGTTTTTTTATTTTATTTATTTTTTTGTTTTTGCAGCGCGTTGAACAAAAAAATGACCTGACTCCCCCATTCACACATTCAAGGTGGATGGTGGAATCCGTTGTGCTATGGTATTGTATACTGACAGTGGGGAGAGAATGCAGTGATAGATCTTGCTTGCTTGCTATAGCCAGCGGCATTGATCATTTGGGGGAAAAAAACAGACGGGCTGGTTGTGCACAAGTCAATCGATTAACTGATGTAAAAACCAGTCTACCCATACATGGATTGAAATTCAGCCAGTACCTGCTGAACAAGCCAAATTCCAATCCATGTATTAATGTAGCCGTCTTTAAGCCAGCTATAGGCAGTTTAAATCTCATACGGTTCAGCAGGAATCGGCCGAGATTTAAGCCATGTATGGACAGGCTGAATGTAATCAAGTTGATCGATCAACTTGGGTACAACCGGTCTGATGGATTTCACATGCACTTATATGTTGATGGAGGAATCAAGCAAATTTCACTAGGTCTTATGGCTGGCCTTAGTCTGTGCATTCAAGAATTGGTTGAGTTAAGTTCCACTTTAACCACATAAGGACGCGGTGAATCCGCCACAGAGACCACCATTATCGTTTAAAGTACTGACGCTTGAAGAGATTAATATTTTGGTTGTGGCAGCAGCTGCTGCCCTTACTGAGAGATCATTCTTCAGAGAGGACGTATATAGTCGTGTGCTGGTCCTTAAAGAGGAGTTCCACCCAAAAGTGGAACTTCCGCTTAATCCACTCCTTGCCCCCTTACATGCCACATTTGGCATGTACATTTTTTTGGGGGGGGGGGGAGTGGGGGCTTTAGGAGGAGTGGGACTCCCTGGCTCTAGTAGGGACCTGCAGTGGTCAGTAACTGACAATCTAATGCAGTGGTTCTCAACCTTCTAGTGCCGTGACCCCTTAATAACATTTCCCAAGTTGTGGGGACCCCTAACGGTAAAATTATTTTTGTAGCGTGGGTTGTCAGGCAATACATACAGGACATTTAGCTCTCCCTGAGTTCCTTTCCACTCGTACAATATTAAAACCCATTATGGTACATTTTATGATACCCCCTCTTTCTCTTCTTCATTTCCTTTTTTATCTCTCTCTATGCTAATTTCTTGTCCTCCCCTATCCCTCTCTAGCCATCCTTCTCATTTCTCTCATTCTTTCTCCTTTTCTTTGTTCATTTATGCCCCCAACCCACAGACATTTAGCGCTCCCTGAGTCCCTTCCACTCGTAGACTATTAAAACCCCCTAGGGTACATTTTGGGATGTATCTCTTTTTCTTTGTTCTCCTTTCTTTCCCTTTTATCTATCTATCCTAATTTCTTATGTTTTTCCCCATGCCTTTTGCTAGCCGTCTGTCTTGTATATTCTCTCCCTTTTTTTCTTTCTTCCCCCCCCCTCTTTTCCGCTCCCTTCCATGTATTTTTTATTTTTATTCCTTCTCTTACTCCAAATTACAATCACAGGTAGTGTTACTCACGGTGTCTCCGACTTTGTGGTGTCTCGCAGCAGTGACACCTATACCAAAATTAGGAGATGGGGTCTCCTCCAGCCCCTCCCACTTAACATTTCTCACCAGTCAGATGACCTTTAGTCTCTGCAACCCAGCCATGCCGTGAACTGAGCGGGCGGCTGCAAAAAGGCTGGGAGAGCGGTGCGGGCTTCAGGAACAGTCCAGGATTCGGTGACCCCTGGCAAATTGTCATTTGACCCCTGTGGGGGTCCCGATCCCCAGGTTAAGAACCACTGATCTAATGTATTGCTGTGGACGGCACTTTGAATTTTACTTTTCTAACGAAGACTGAGTGTTTCTAATGGAATACGTTTAAATTCTCTGAATAATAAATACTAAAAGCGAGGATGTAAGTTTTATAGAAGCATGAGATGGAAAAATACTTAGCCGTATTCTGAAATCCAGCCCCTGTAGCATTTCTACACATGGCTGAAGTTCAAACTTGCCTCCTACAGAATGAATGTGCCGGAGATGTCCTTGTAGCAGCTGAGAATTCTTGGTAGTGACATGCCTGGCTGCTTGGTGTGTCAGCCTTTTCTGCTACAAGAGATTGTCATGGGGGTCAGAGGTCTGATACAAGTGGATTGCCATTTTTAGGTACTTGGAAATTCATGTACTGCTAATTCTTTGTATGTGGCTTATTACTTAAAGAGAACATGCATCTGACAAATGTAAAATTCTCTTAGCTCAATATCCTAAATATATTTAATTTTTTTTAAATTTTTTTATATATAATATTTTTGCAATTCAATCAAAACTGTCAAAAAATAAATAAAAATCAAATAGCCAGAACTTCCCTTCTGATCTTTTTTAGATGACCAAACTTCATCGCTCAGGCAGGGCAGAAAATTATCAATAATTTTGATTGATTAGCAGCACTGATACTTTTGTGATTATGATTTGTATTTGATCAATCAGATTATACGATAGAAACAGATGTGATTGACTTTTGATAGAAAATTGCAATCTATATCTTAAAGGGGTTGCAAAGGTAAACATTTTTTTCCCTAAATAGCTTCCTTTACCTTAGTGCAGTCCTCCTTCACTTACCTCATCCTTCCATTTTGCTTTTTAATGTCCTTTTTTCTTCTGAGAAATCCTCACTTCCTGTTCTTCTGTCTGTAACTCCACACAGTAATGTGACACTTTCTCCCTGGTGTGGAGAAAGCCTCTTGAGGGGGCGAGCAGGATGGTCAGGACGCTATCTACTTTGCAGATAGAGAAAAGAGGTGTGTGTTAGTGGGTGTCCTGAAACTCCTGCTCGCCCCCTCAAAAGGCTTTCTTCACACCAGGGAGTAAGCCTCCCACTACTGTGTGGATTTACAGACAAAAGAACAGGAAGTGAGGATTTCTCAGAAGAAATAAGGACATTTAAAAGCAAAATGGAAGGATGTTAGGTAAAGGAGGACTGCACTATGGTAAAGGAAGCTATTTAGGGAAAAAATGTTTTACCTTTACAACCCCTTTCACTATTGATGCAATGTGGATCTCCACATAAAAGGGGAAGCTCTGCTTGCTTGTTTCCTTCCCCCTCCGCTGCTACATTTTGGCACCTTTCTGGGGTGAAAGGGGAGTGGACACCTGTCTGATACTCGCTCCCACTTCTAAGTAAGACCGGCGCAATCTTGCGGCGAGCTACAAAATCTTTTATTAAAATGGATCTTCACTGCTTCTGAGCACCAGAAACACTATTTAATTCATTTTTTGTATTTAAAGCAAACCCCCCAATCCATCCACGTCTCCATGCTTTGTTTTGTTGAGCAATCACTTTGAATAACACATTTCTGTCCGTCCCCATTTTGAGTAAGGGCAGATGATTCATATAGCATTTACCTGAAATCCATCTGCCCTTAGCTCATGCATTCAGACAGAAGGGTGTGCTTGACAGATAAAACCCTTCTTCCCCTCCTCGCCTTCTGGAGACTCCTGGGATGTATGACCTCATTTGCCAAGGACAGAAAACCAAGAAGCAACTGCATTGGTCAATTGTTAGTTTTTTTGTTTTTTTCTAGGGGTGAGCATGAAGTTTATACTTACCAGATCCTCTGGAAAACCCAGCTCCCTGCGTTGGCTGTTCCTGTCCTTGGAACATGCTGACGTCAGGAACAGCCCAATTTCGAGACCAGTCTCGTGCATGAAAATTCAACAGGTCAAGTATATCTCCGCTGTTCTCTCCCCAGAAGAAAACAAATGGTGTAGCTCATGTAGTGCGGGCACAACCCCCTCTGCACAAGGGGGGAAAAAACTTTGCTCTGATTTCTGCTTTAAAGTGGGAGGCTTTAGAAGAGGATAAGTGTGAATAAACATACCTGTGGGCTGTAATCATGAAGATCTTACAGTGCTCATTACCCAAGGGTCCTGTGTCATAAAGCCGGCCTTGGGTCACCTGATCCATAGCCGCTCTGGATTGTATCTTCATTCATAGGGACTGAAGATGCTGTTGTCATCAGCACCACACCCGCTTTAGGTCTTGTGATATGGCATATTGGTGTTTACCCTAAAAAAATATATTGATCCTGTTCCTTTAATGCATGAATAAGAGCACAGTGCTTGTGCTTTGTCATTTGGCCCTTTCCATCACCTAAAATACCTGGCTGATACTGCCTGGCTATGCCCCCCCCCCCCCCCCTTATAAACTGACCATGCTATATTATGGCTGCTGAGCCTTGACACCGTGGTTAGTTTACGAGCCTCGGTCATCTGCAGCTCTCCTCTCACCCCTCCGTCCCTGGCTGTCAGCTCAAGCCAGTGCCCGCCCCTCCCCTCCTGCATCTGAAGTTGCATTAAAGATTTAATACCATCCTCTGTTCAATAATCCTGGTTGCCCCTGTGTCTAGCCTTGTACAAATAAGCCGTTCTATAGCTGAATTCAGAGCAGCGCTCACGTGACCGTCCGCCTCTCTCCTCTTTTCCTCCCTACTGACGTCAGTGGGGGTTTCTCATTCCCACCCACTGCTGTCAGATGGGGAGAGCAGAGAGGCGGCCGGTCACATGAGCGCTGCTCTGAAGTCAGGTGTAGAACAGCTTTTTTTTTTTATACGACAGGCATGCAGGATTATTAGAGGATGATATGAATTATACATGGTGGCTTAACAACCACTTTAAGCAGAGGGTTAGTTATGGAGTTAACAGGTCCCTTTCTATACACTCTAACTATACCATCTCCTCTTATACCATCTTTAAATATTTGCAGCAAATCAAAACCTTGCATTTAGATGAGGTTCTATCCATTATTACTGAAGAGTCTGCTACCTTTATTTTCCCAATTTAGGGACTAAGGTTTGCAGAGAAGACCGAAATGCACAATCCTATTCTTAGCTTTCCATTCCTTGGTGGATTCCCTTATCCCTTAAGACCACTAGAGCTAAATAAGTTTGTTAGTAATGCACAAATTGGTTGCCAGGGAACATGTTGCCATTGACCACCATAGAAACGTCTGTGTTGGTGTTCATTTTTCCATACATTTGTAAATATCACCAACGCTGCCCTATAAGACATATGGAATGCTTGCCTTCACCAGTGAACAGAAAAGTGTGGGGTTACCTCGCTGAGCTGCAGGGCTTGCAAGCCATTTCAGGCTTAAAGGAGAGTTCCAGACTTTTTTATGTTTATTAAGCCCAGGTTCACACTGGGCTGCGGGAGTGAAGCGGTGCGAGTTCGGCTGAACTCGCACGGCTTCACTCCTGCCCGGCAGTCTCTATTTTGGCCGTGATTTTAGAGACTTCTGTGCAGGTTTTTGCACGGATGTCAAAGTAAATCGCGGCCCCAAATCGCAAAAAGTAGTACAGGAACTACTTTTTGAAATCGGTGCGGCGTCGCACCGATTAGGACGTGCCATTGCTGGCAAATGCTGCCGATTTGAGATGCGATTTGACATGTGAAATCGCATCTCAAATCGTACCCAGTGTGAACAAAACGTGTAGCTGCTGGCTTTTAATAAACATACACTCACCTGTTCCACGGTCCAGCGACGCGACGCCCAGAGCTTCGCTCTTCTCCACCGGCGCCTCCATTGTAACTCAGGGACACCAGGCCGTGACAGCTTTTGGCTTCACGGCCGGGCACTCACTGAGCATGCACGTATGGCACAGCACACCTTGAGTGGACAGGCGATCACCTGGGACCTGTCAAGTGTCCCAGGTGATCGCCTACAGGGAGGGGCCGCCAAAAGGCCATATGAAGTCCCTGGGTGGAAGGAGAAAGTGGAACAGGAAGTCCCAGTCCTACTGAAGCCCCGCCCCCCCCCAAAAAATACATGCCAGATGTGGCATGTAAGGGGGCGAGGAGTGGTTAAAGCCGAAGTTCCACTTTTGGGTGGAACTCCGCTTTAATCAAGGCAGAGCAATCTTATATCCAATGCATGTTGTAGATGGGACTTTACTACTCCCAACTCAGACCGATCCTGTGACGGGAGTCACTTTGGGTGGGGGGGCACGTGGAACCCAGAATACCTCGCAGAGGTTGGGGAAACCCTTGCTCCAGCCTCTTATGTCTGTCACCCTTTGTCTCTAATGGGGGCGGAGGGTGACTGAGAACCCCAGTCTGATCTGTACTAATCGGACTCTCTGAACAACCACACTGCAATGTTGTGCGCATGCACACACACAATTTTCTCATACTATGGTGTGCTTTGTGTTGGGTCGTCTGGGGTGTGGCTGTATTCCATTTTTCTATTGCATCTGTCATCCTTTGGTATTATGGGATGTGTATGTAGATTAGCTGTGGGGGGATGGGGATCCCTCCAACAGCTCTCCCTGCTGATTGGACAGTCTACCCCGCCCTAAATGCAACGGGAAGGGGGTGGGGGGGATTTTCTTAAGTTACCTCTGTTTCAATAAACAGTTTCATGTTTAGCAACCAAAACGAGTATCGTCTAGTTATTGCTTGTCAAAGGTTTGAAATATCTGTATTCAGACCGGGAGGAAGCGGTTTATATGACGGAGTGTGGGACGTTTCATTACAGGTCCCACACTGATTTCTTTCACATAGTAAAGCCCTTTCTTCTCATGTTGCCCCAAAACGAGGCGCTCCTCCAACTAGGACTATAAATGAATGGAAACCAGACCAATGGAGTCCAATTGGACTGCTGCTAGACTTGTTCTTATTTAATCCCTGTCAACTGTGTGTGTGTATAGCACTATACAGTGTGCTGATGGCTGTGCCTGGAGTTTATCGAAGCTGAGGGGGCATAATGGTGCACCAAGCGGTACTTGCGCTTAGGGCAGTTTACACCCACAGACAAATGCTTGGCATGCAGGTAGCTTGCATCTGGGCATTCATCTTTGGGCGCTTATTGGTCTAAATGAAAGCACTGATCTGTGGACCACCCAGACACAGCAGCTGACAGCCTCTCATAGACTTTTACAGCCAGCAGTAGGGTTAGATGGTGCACCTGTACCTTCCACCCGCACCTAAACACCAGAACCTCATCTACACTCCCGGTGTACAGGAGGCCTAACCCATGCAATGAGAAGGAAAAAAGGCTGTCCGTGTAACAACAAGCAAAATTAGCAACAAAGAGTAGAAATATAAAAAAAAAATACATTTATGGTTTTGAGGGCTTTTTTAAATTTTTTTTGTCTTGGTTTATTTCCAAAAATTTGGGTTGCCTTTTCCACTTATTTATTTTTTTGTTTGCAAGTCTTGACTTATCTTTTTTTTTACCTTTATAATTAGTCTTTCATAATCTTCCTTTTTCTTCTTGCAGCCTAACGGTCGCCCAGTAGAGCTTGCTGAGGAAGAGGTGATTGTTCCAGTTAAAAAAGAAAGTCCAAAGCAGCCACTTGACGCTGACAAGAAGAATGAAAAGGTGACTTTCTGTTCAAGTGTTGCGTATTTATTTGGGTAAAACAAAATGTGCGCTAAATATTGCAGAATACAAACACATTCCTTTTAAGTATTTTAATGAGCCGTTCAGTCCCCTTGATACGTTTGCTGCAGCCCGCTGTGCTGTTTTGTAAATAAAATTACCATTTATTTGCATGCCCATTTGTAGCAGACTTGGCACTAGATGAGGAAGGGTTTATTGACTGATTTTCCAAGGCTTAACTGTTACAGGGATGTGGAATGCAATTTTCTGCTTTACAGTGAACCTATGCTGCATCATTGTAAAGCCTGTCACCTCTAATCTTTCAGCTGGCTCACAGACTAATAATTGGTGCTTCTGGTGTGGGCGAGCAATGACTGCCTGTAAGCTCTAAGGCTAAACAGGAGCTTATACAGCTGGTTGGCATTTTAATAAACCTGTTGGGTGAAGCACAGGTTTCCTTTAGGATGTTGGCAATAAACATTTG
The DNA here is from genome assembly GCA_029574335.1 of Rana kukunoris. Classification (NCBI taxonomy): domain Eukaryota; kingdom Metazoa; phylum Chordata; class Amphibia; order Anura; family Ranidae; genus Rana; species Rana kukunoris. The sequence continues at coordinate 418,108,275 of CM056053.1, forward strand.
ACAGTAATGTGCATAAACATTTGTGTGTGCAAATTAATTTAATATATTTAGAAATATTCATTTAAAAATATTACGCAGTCTAAGGACTCTCACAGCTCAGCCTTCTGTTAACGTGTTGCTAAACCCTGAAACTTCATTCACTATACCTGGTCTCCTACAGCAGCCCTCAAAATTTCCACTCGCCTACTAGCATTTGGCGAGTGGATTTAAGCTGGGGGCGAGTGATGACAGGGCTGCATGACCAATCTCCCTCCAACTTGTGCCTACACTTAGAGTCCCGATGAGATTGGTGGCCGAAGAGGAAAGGTGCATGCTCAGGAAAAGTAGTCTGGTGAGCCGCGCACAGGCAGAGCAGTACACAGGTGCTCTCCTTACAATTCTCATTAAGCCATGGGACCTAACAGTATGACCTCTCTGAGCCTGCCCCCCTCTTCCCAGGCCCTGACCAATGTAGCTGCAGAGCAGAAAGTAATGAGTGAGGTGGAGGATTGCAAAAATGACCACTCCGGTGCAGTGCTCACTAAAAGTTGCCCTGACATGAGAGCGGCAGCCTTCCAGTTTGTGCAGTTTTCTTCTCCTTGTACTCTATGTAAGTGTCCAACAGTTCAGCCTGAGCACTGTGAACAGACTGGTCTCAATGTGCGCTGTGCTATGGTGTCAATGGCTGTGCAGTTGTGTGGATCTCACCGCTGGATTGTACGCCCTCCCGCTGTGCTGCAGCTCCTCTCTGCCAGGCTGAATAAAAGGGGGAAGTGGGGACATGCAAGCGTAGAGCCGCACACATAGGCTCCTGATGATGATGGAGGGAGAGGGAGAGAATGGATGGGAGTTGCAGAGGAGACAGCAAGAGAATGGGGAAGAGACCCAGTTCTAGTGCCCTGTCCCTCTGGTCTGCCCCCAGTGCCCTGTCCCTCTGGTCTGCCCCCAGTGCCCTGTCCCTCTGGTCTGCCCCCAGTGCCCTGTCCCTCTGGTCTGCCCCCAGTGCCCTGTCCCTCTGGTCTGCCCCCAGTGCCCTGTCCCTCTGGTCTGCCCCCAGTGCCCTGTCCCTCTGGTCTGCCCCCAGTGCCCTGTCCCATTTTGTTAAAGTTGTTGTTGGTAATATTTAATTTTGTAACTTGATTCTGCATAAAACATTGTCATTCCATGAGATAATCTATGAGGGCATGTTTACAGGTGCAATTAGGCACAGGGCAGTGTATGAATTAGGTGGGGCAACTAGTGGCGAGTAACTCTTGAGGCCTGGCTAGTAGCTCAGGACTTGAAATTTTGAGCCCTGTCCTACAGTACACATCGCATGGAAATGCAGTTATTTTAGTAAATATAAAGTGCTAAATTCCTTGTCTCATCAGCAGAATATAGCAGTTCCTAGTAAAGCTTGTAGGGGGAGTTTTCATTCTCCCCTGACCCTCTGTCTGGACAGTGCTGATTGGCCCTATGCTGATCACATGCACCTTCCCAAGAAAAAAAAACAACTCTCTAGCAATACACACCAAACTGAGCATGTGCAGCCTGTCCCCTGGCTCTGTAAATATTACATTATTTTTTTGTAGACATTGGAAAAAGAGAGAGATGACAGAGACAGGATCAGCCTTTATACACAATGCAGAGGATTAACCTCTTAGGTTTCACAGCGAGTGCTTTACTGCATGCTTTACTGCATATATGGCTGATTTTACTGTTGTGGGTTTAGTAACGCTTTATGGCAGTCCATGAATTCTAAATGGACTCCCAATACAACACAATGTAAGAGACCTGGACTGCAGCAAACTTTAAATGCAATTAAGTGTGTGTTGCAAAGCACTGCAATGCAGTCTTGTCAGCCCTTACTGTATTTTGTGTTGGGGTGCTATTTGAAAAAAGCGACAATGCACCACACAGATTAGCGTACATAAACATCATGCATAGGTGTGAAGCCGGCCTAATGCCTGGTACAAACAATAAGATTATTAAATGAACGATAGTATTTTTTTTTTTTTTTTTTTTGCTTGTTAGTCTCATATCGATAATAAAGGGTTTACTAAAGTTATTAAAATTCTCGTAAAAAACACAATAATCCAGAAGTGATGTAATGTGTTGTGTATTTGTATTTTCGAACTACAACTGTACTGATGAAACTAAAATCTCACGACCTGGTATCGTACAAGAAACATGAGCGTGTTTGTCCCATTGGATAATTTTGCATAAGTTGTGATCGGATTTCGAAAGCTGTGTACTAATAAGCAGATTATCGTACGATCGCTCTGAAAGCGGTATTTTTCGAACGATTTTCTGATCGTGTGTACGGGCCATGGAGCAGCTATTGGGATTGAACTTGGTTGCTGTGTACACAAATGGTAAACAATGGCTTTCTATTGGATGCGTACATGGTTATTGAAGGTCCTCGCTTTATTTTATTAGGTGAAGAAGAATAAAAAGAAAACAAAGGCTGATATAAAACAAACTCAGCAGTCGCCCAACCAGGATAAAAAGGAAGCAGAGGAAGGTAAACGATTCTACTCTCTCATATTTCTGTCACTTGAATAAGTATTATCTAGATATTAAATCATTTACCCAAAATGTCCTGTAATGATCATTTGTTTGCACAGGAGCAAATGCTAAAAGAGATGCCTGGAAGAACGCATTCCCCTTTTCTTTTCTTTTTTTTTGGCTCATACTATGGGGAATGGAAGCAAAAATCTATTTATGGCAACTAAGGGCCCTTTCACACGGAGCGGTCCATTTTTTGGTCCGCTCCGTGTGTCCGTCGGCTCAGTGGGGGGTCTCCGCTGAGCTGTCGGGCGGACAGGGCGGTCCCTGCACAGCTATCCCCTATGGGGAATCGGATGGAAACGGACCGTCTGTCCGTTTGCATCCGATCCGTTCGGCCGGATGGAAGAAAAATAGGACATTCTTCCGTCCGAAAAAACGGATGCAGATCTGGCGGACGTTAGCGGATGCATTATCCGCTAACGGATCCGCTCCCATAGGGAAGCATTGAGGTCCGTAAACGGACGAACGGAACGGACGTGTGAAAGAGCCCTAAGAAATCCAGTACCACTTTACTTTTGTATACAGGAACCGGCATAATTAACTTGGGTTGGATTTCTTAGTGTTAATATAAATAAATATGTGTATGTATGTGTGTGTATGTATGTATGTATGTATGTATGTATGAATATAATATATATTTAGAATTTTGGAGTATGAATGTAGTATTGGATAGAAGATGATCCTGGACTGCCGCACTCCTTTATTGTACAAATAAAATCCAAAAAACAACCAAAGCGATGCAGTCAAAATGAAGTGAACAGGAAAAAGGTGGCTGACATGTTTCACATCATACTCGTAGCTGAGTAAGCATCACATGGTGTGAAACATGTCAGCCACCTTTTTTCCTGTTTACTTCATTTTGACTGGAATCGCTTTGGTTGTTTTTTGGATTTCGTTTGTACAATAAAGACATTGTTTTAAGGAGTGCGGCAGTCCAGGATCTTCTATCCAATGCACCTGTGCATAGCCAGCACCTTTTTTTGGTATAGTGAGACAGAAGCAAAGCCAAGGGATCAGCAGTTTTTATAGCGGTATCATCTCTCACTTCAACTATATGAATGTAGTATGTGTGTAGATGAATTAATTATATATATATATATATATATATATATATATATATATATATATAAAAAAAAAGTGAGGACATTTTTTGAAGACCTCCTTTTGTGTATATAAAGTCACTGGTCACTTAGGTATACCTGTTCAATTGCTTGGTAACACAATTTGCCAATCAGCCATTCAGCAAGTTGGCTTCCCCAAGTCTAGATGCCATGTGAAGTTCAAACCGAGGATCAGAATGGAGAAGAAAGGGAAATTAAGTGACTTTGAACGTGCCATGGTTGTATATTTCAAAAACTGCTGATCTACTGGGATTTTTGCACACAACCATCTCAGGTTTACAGAGAATGGTCTGAAAAAGAGAAAATATCCAGTGAGCGTCAGTTGTGTGGAAGAAAATGCCTTGCTCTGAGGAGAATGGGCAGACTGCTACCAGATGATAGACAACAGAAACTCAAATAACCACTTGTTACAACCAAGGTATGCAGAATACTAGCTCAATGGCACAAAACCTTGAACCTTGACACAGATGGGCTACAGCAGCAGAAGACCACACTGGGTGCCACTCCTGTCAGCTAAAAACAGGAAACTGAAGCTACAATTCAGTCCCACCACAATTGGACAACAGAAAATTGGATAAACGTTGCATGGATGGTAGGTCAGAATTTGGTGTAAACATGAAAGCATCAATGGTTCAGGCTGGTGGTGTAATATGTGGGGGATATTTTCTTGGCACACTTTGGGCCCCTTAGTACCAATTGAGCATCAATTAAATGCTGCTGCCTACCTGAGTATTTTTGCTGACCCTGTCCATCCCTTTATGACTACAGTGTGCCCATCTTCTGATGGCTCCTTCCTGCAGGATAATGCACCATGTCACAAAGCTCCAATCATCTCACCACTGGTTTATTGATCATGACAATGAGGTCACTGTACTCCAATGGTCTCCACACTCAGCAGATCATGGATGTGCAGCCGACAAATCTGCAGCAACTGCGTGATGCTATCGTGTCACTATGGACCGAAATCTGAGGAATGTTTCCAACACCTTGTTGAATGTGTGCCATGAAGAATATGGGCAGTTCTGAAGGCATAAAGGGGTCCAACCCGGTACTAGCAAGGTGTAACTAATAATTAAGTGGCCAGTGGTGTGTGCAATAAAATATAATTTGTCAGTAAATGGAGGGGGCCGCATGTGCTGCCACTGGCTGCATTGGCACATAGTTTTGTAATGGTTTAGTGATCCTTTGAGTGCCTATGTTTTCATACAGCAGTGCTGGAGAAATCTCAGGAGCCAAGTTACCAAGTTGCTCTTTGGTCTCTTGGGGGAAGTGAATTCAGTAAAAAGTTGTGTTTTTATTTAGAAGTCGGGTCCACGGTGAGTTTACCTGTATTGGCACAGCTGTAACAGTCACTGATAATTGGGCTTGTTATAACTAACGAGCTGATGCATTTGAGCATACAACTGCCTCATTTAATTGGCAGTTTCAGCCTAGGATAAGAGCTCTTGCGCACAAGTGTACGGTTTGTTGCATACAGATCTTTAACTTGTATGGATCTGAACATGGCAGTATTCTCTGCTATGGACCCATACACAGTCATTCAGCATCAGCTCAGGTTATTCTGGGCATGCATTGCTTCACGAATGACTCATTTAACTACTTGAGGCCCGCGCTATAGCCAAAAGAGGGCTTCAGTGCGGAAGCCCCTCTCCTCGTTCCCTGCGCGCGTTCCCGAGTGCGCAGCGGGAAAATTCGGTGCTGCCCGTGTCCCTTGGACACAGCCAATCACAGATCGCTGTGAACGACCAGAGTGGCCGTTTGGTATGTGATCTCTGCGGCCAATGAGAGATGATCTCAAATGTATACATATGAGATCATCTCTCATTGCCGGCTCTCCCTCCTCACACAGAGACAGCGTGTGAGGAGGGAGAAAGATCTGTGAGTTTCCTAGTCTTTACAGTGCCCATAGGGATCTGTGCCAGTCTGGGACCACCTGTGCCGTCAGTGATCTGTGCAGTGCCGCCAATCGGTGCTCACCTGTGCCAGCTCATCTGTGCCACCTCAGTGCCCACCTGTGCCGTCTCACCTGTGCACAGCTGTGCAATTAGTCAGTGCACATTTGTGCCGCCTCATTTTTTATGATTTGCACTATAGCTTGTAGACTCTAAAACTTTCACACAGACCAAATAATTTCCAAAAATGTTGGGTTATTTTTTTATCAAAGACATGTAGCAGTGTAAATTGTGGCCAAAATGTATGAAGAAAAATTAATAATTTGCAAAATTTTATCACAGAAACGAAACGAAAAGAGAATCTTTTTTTTTTTCTCTAAATTTTCGGTCTTTTTTCATTAATGGCACAAAAAATAAAAAAACCCAGAGGTGATCAAATACCACCAAAAGAAAGGTCTATGTGTATGAAAAAAATAACAAATCATTTGGGTACAGTGTTGCATGACCGAGTAATTGTCATTCAAAGTGTAAGAGCTCTGAAAGCTGAAAATTGGTCTGGGCAGGAGGGGCGTGTTAAGTGCCCAGTAAGCAAGTGTTTAAAGTGTAAGTAAACCCTCCTACAGTTTTCTGCCATTTTGCCTCTCTTTAATCTACAACTGCCATGATGCTGCACATGTAATCGCTATGACACCAGCCATTGGATGGTTTGACAGTTTGGTTAAAAAGCACAACCAATCGGAGTGTTACATTTCTGGCACGTGCCGGAAATTAAACTAATTTATGGATAGGCTTACTTCCATTTTAAGGGGAGATGTAACCCTCACATATTTACAGGTCAGTCCTGACATGTACCTAATGCTCACTATAGCACAGTAAAATACTACCTGCTGCCTCTTTTCTTTTCTGCATCTGTACTGCAACAATAGAAAATTAGGCTTTTTGTGTTGTCCATGCATTTTAGATTTCCTTATACCATAAGGACCTATGAGCTGCCCCAATCCTCTTCTCAGGTCCCCCACTGGCAATCTTGGCAGCTCCTCTTCATGTGTCCCCATAGCTAGGCATTTTTTTGGCGGGGGGGGGGGAGGGGGGGGGGGGGCACATGGTGCCTGCTCACTTCAAACATGCACGATCCACTTCCACCTCACTGCTTTTGTTTTGGCAGCAGTAGTCAATGGCTCCTAAAGAGGGAGAGCAGATGCAACATTGCACAATGCTGGGTCTCTTCTTCCTCTTCCCCCTTTACATAGGGAAGGGGGAGGACAGAGAGACCCTTAACCTTGCATTAAGGTAAAATCATTTTGAAGCGTATGTTAATTTTTTTAAATAAAAAAAGTGATAATAAATGCGCATCAATCAGCAGATCAAGGGTGCAGTACCAGGATCCTGCAGACTCTCAGCACACTGTCCGCCCGTCCCTTCTTATAGGCAGGTAGTTACTGAATTGCAGGAAGAATCTAAGAGAGCACTCACTAGCGTCCTGGCAGTTCAATGAGACCTACAAACCGCTGGCCGCGGTGACCGATGATACTTGTAGTTCATTCATTCACTGAACTCTGTGAATGAACTCTGAATGACGTGAATGTGTAGGCAGAGCCCCACACAGCCCTGCCGTTTTTAAATTGTCACAGTGGGTGCAGGGAGAGGATATCCCTCCCACTGGAAGGCAGTGATGGGGGGGAATGGAGGCAGGAGCTGGAACATTGTCCACCCTAAATAAGAGAAAAAAATATTGGTTGGTATTGTAGAACTGTCCAAAAAATGCTTGTTACCTGGAGCTTTGGATGATCCAGTGGTTTCAGTACTTACCTCGCTGACCTGGAGTACTCGTATCTGAATTTGTTGCCTGTGCACACGTTCCAAACGGAGTGCTGAAAGGTGGAGACACGCAGGCCCATAATATAGTATGTAGTAGGTCAGCAATGGCAGCTTCTTGTTTACTTTGTTTGGTCCCGACACAGCCCATTGTATGACTCCTGGCACTCAAGATGAAGTTTGATAGTTCTGTCCTCGGCAGCCAGTCTTCATTCCCAAATGGTGTCATGTGGAGGAGGTAGGGGAAGCCTGCATGTACAAGAACAAACGTTGGGAGGAATCCTGAGCAGCCTGCCAGTGGATGGGGGCTGCAGGGATTATGGAAAATGTAAACAGAAGCTGTTTTGTGCCCTAACTGTAAAGGATCACTTTGTAGAAGGGTGGGCTAATATAACCCAGTCCCAGGTGTTAACCACTTAAGACCCAGACCAAAATGCAGGTAAAGGACCTTGCCCCTTTTTGCGATTCGGCACTGCGTCGTTTTAACTGACAATTGCGCGGTCTTGCGACATGGCTCCCAAATAAAATTGGCGTCCTTTTTTCCCCACAAATAGAGCTTTCTTTTGGTGGTATTTGATCACCTCTGCGGTTTTTATTTTTTGCGCCATAAACAAAAATAGAGCGTCAATTTTGAAAAAAAATCAATATTTTTTACTTTTTGCTATAATATCCCCCCAAAATATATATAATTTTTTTTTTACCTCAGTTTAGGCCGATACGTATTCTTCTACCTATTTTTGGTAAAAAAAAAAATCGCAATAAGCGTTTATCGGTTGGTTTTATTGCATTTTTATAAAAAAAAATTTTTTACTACTAATAGCGGCGATCAGTGATTTTTTTTCGTGACTGCGACATTATGGCAGACACTTCGGACACTTTTGACACATTTTTGGGACAATTGTCATTTTCACAGCAAAAAATGCATTTAAATTGCATTGTTTACTGTGAAAATGGCAGTTGCAGTTTGGGAGTTAACCACAAGGGGGCGCTGTAGGATTTGTGTGTTCCCTGCGTGCGTTTACAACTGTAGGGGGTTGTGGCTGTAGGTGTGATGTCATGGATCACGTCCCCCTATAACAGGGATGACGTGATCGATGCTGCGGCCACAGTGAAGCACGGGGAAGCCGTGTTTACACACGGCTCTCCCCGTTCTTCGGCTCCGGGGACCGATCGCCGCACTCCAGCGGCGATCGGTCCCGCGGTCTCGGAGCTTCGGACCGGGTCACGGGAGCGCGCACCCCCGTGACCCACGGCTGGGTACTAGAACCAACATGTATATACGTTGATGTGCCCAGTCGTGCCATTCTGCTGACGTAAATGTTCAGTAGGCGGTCCTTAAGTGGTTAAACATTTCTCACCCACTGCTTCTATACATGCGGCATTTCTGTTTGTAAAATATTTTGCTGTAAATACCGGATTTAATCTTCTTCGAATCAGTCACGTTGTCGCAAAACTCCTAGTTTCTTTGTCACTGAGTGGCTCAACAGGCTGAATTCAGACTCGTGACCCCCACCAGTTTCCACTGCTTCCCCCCCCCCCCCCCCCCCCCCCCCCCCCCCCATTATTGGCATTGTCTCTCACCAACTACAGCAGCTATGCAATGACAGAAGGCAGCATTTTAAACCAGAGTTATATTAACCACTTAAGACCCGGACCAATACGCTGGCGATTCGGCACTGCGTCGCTTTAACAGACAATTGCGCGGTCGTGCGACGTGGCTCCCAAACAAAATTTGCGTCCTTTTTTTCCCACAAATAGAGCTTTCTTTTGGTGGTTGATCACCTCTGCGGTTTTTATTTTTTGCGCTATAAACAAAAATAGAGCGACAATTTAAAAAAAAATGCAATATTTTTTACTTTTTGCTATAATAAATATCCCCCAAAAATATATAAAAAAACATTTTTTTTCCTCAGTTTAGGCCGATACGTATTCTTCTACATATTTTTGGTAAAAAAAATCGCAATAAGCGTTTATCGGTTGGTTTTCGCAAAATTTATAGCGTTTACAAAATAAGGGATAGTTTTATTGCATTTTTATTAATTATTTTTTTTTTTACTACTAATAGCGGCGATCAGCGATTTTTTTCATGACTGCGACAATATGGCGGACACTTCGGACAATTTTTACACATTTTTGGGACAATTGTCATTTTCACAGCAAAAAATGCATTTAAATTGCATTGTTTACTGTGGAAATGACAGTTGCAGTTTGGGAGTTAACCACAGGGGGCGCTGTAGGGAATGTGTGCCCTAATGGTGTGTTTACTACTGTAGGGGGGTGTGGCTGTAGGTGTGACGTCATCGATCGCGTCCCCCTATTACAGGGATGACGCGATCGATGCTCCGGCCACAGAGAAGCACGGGGAAGCCGTGTGTACACACGGCTCTCCCCGTTCTTCCGCTCCAGGGACGGATCGCCGCACTGCAGCGGCGATCGGGTCCGCGAATCCCGCGGTCCCGGTCCTGGAGCTTCGGACCGGGTCGCGGGCGCGCGCCCGCGACCCACGGCTGGGTACTAAAACCAACGTATATATACGTTGATGTGCCCAGCCGTGCCATTCTGCCGACGTAAATCTGCAGGAGGCGGTCCTTAAGTGGTTAACCTTTCCTTTTCTTTTAAGAACCGTTGCTATCTTTGTTGGTTAGCATGAGCAGCTCATTGACTGAACTTCCTTGCCCCTGGAATTGCACTTTAGATACCTAGGGGAGATCAGAAATCTAAAACATGAAGTGGAAGAGCATTTCAGACATCTGCTTTTTTCTTTTTTTTTTTACGCTGATACCTTAATTACTGTGTGTAAATGGTGCACTTAAGGCCATATGTTTCTCTCTAACAATTGGATTATATTTTCTTTTTGTATAGGAAACTGGGAAACTAAGATCAGCAACAAAGAAAAGAGACAGCAGCGCAAACGTGACAAAGGATCCGACGAAATATCTGAGAACACTACAGTCACCGAGTCCTTCACAATGGTGTCATCTCAACCAACAAACCTCAGAAAATCTAAGGGTATGTTCATACAAATCTTTCATCTGCATGGCTTATTGTTTGAGTGCTTACATCTCCAGAGGGAGAGAGCAAATGAAAACCATGACTCTGCAACAGTCCAAAGACTTACAATAGTTAAAGGATAAGTTCACCCTCTCTGACAGCTAGTAGATATGGTGCTGTGAGCTCTGTGGTAGTTGACCGATTCTTACTGTCAGTGTATTGGCTTTCCCATATGCGGTATGAGCAAGCGGCTATACTTGACAGGTCTGCATAGGAATCAGTGATCTGCTGATCGCAATGTGTTGCTTTACAGGCTGCTACAACAAAAAATAAATGCATATTTTCTTGCAAAAAAAGGTGCATTTTATTATTTTTTGTAAAAAGGTAAACTTATCCTTTTAACCTGTGTCATGTGTTCATAAAGGTTTTAATGAGGAACTCCTCTGTAAAAGGTATTGTCATATAACTGTACTAGTATGCAGGTTAATATGCAGTCCTCCTTTTTTTTCATTCCATCTTCATTGTAAATCCCTAGGTCCAAGTGAGGTGTCTGCAGTAAATGGAGGTGGCTGGAATGAAAAGCCTACTAAAATGATTTCCTCCCAAGTCATAGAGGAAAAGTGGGTTCCCCCGGCCACTACAGTTAGCAAGAAGAAAGCGGAGCCTTGTACATGGAACCAGGATGCGGTGGATTCTAATGGAAAGGACTGGAGTGCCCCATGGAGTGAGCGTTCAATCTTCCCTGGCATAGGTACTGCACTGAAATATCTATATTTGCTCTGTATACTGTTTGTATCATCACTTTCTGTAGACCTGTTTTATGTAACCTATATTAGTTTGTAGTAATGAACATTTGGGGAATATCATTATCTGTTGCCAATTCCTGTAACTTCTTGAACTCTGTCTCTAGCCAGTTACGTCTTTCTATAGATATTTATGTTTTGTTTGACTCTATTTTAGCTCCCTGGACAACGGTGGAAGCGAGGATCGTTTCATCAGAACAGAGGCCACCTCCTTTCTCTACTATTGGATTGAACAATTCTGTGTCTGGTATGTGGTGACCAAGAATCTCTGGTTATAGCCTTTAGTCCTAATGGGGGAGATTTACTAAAACTGGTGCAGCTGCGCATTGAAGCAATCAGCTTCTAATGTTGGCTTGTTCAGTAAAGCTTGACTGGCTACCATGCAGAGCTGCACCAGTTTTAGTAAATCTCCCCCATTGTGTTTGTACGTGTACCTCAATATGTGTGTGTTCAATGTTTTTCATTGATTTTTGCATGGCTGGGATTTTTTCATATGTGTAAGAGCGTACACCTGAGCAGCTCTGTTAATAATAAAGGGAAATACCTTGAGTTACAGGAAAACGCTCAGAAAATGTAGAAGCAAAAATTGTATCGCTGAACATCCCCTTTATTGTGTTGTGTCTGGGTTGCATTCGTCACAAATGATGCATATCCAAGACGCATAGGGGTCAATTCACAAAGCTTTATTTTCAGATTGCGAGTGTTATTTTAACGATTTTGCACGTTATTAAAGCTAGTTCAATTCACTAAACGATTTAACGCTTTGAAAAATCGTCAAATAACGTTTCCCTACACAGAACCGATATTTTAAGGTGTGGATCCTTATTAAAGATTCAAAACGTTATTTTAAAGAGTCAAATCGTTAAATATGTACAGAAGTGCAATTCACAAAGATTTTTTTGACAGTTCTCAATCGTTAAGCAATCGTTAAATTAACACCTCCCTCAGGGTGGCGTTATGACATTTCCCAGGCGATATTTTGTTAGAGGAAGGTTTTGGCGATTTTTGTAGTGTAGTGACGTTTTTAGTAGTGTTGGGCAAGCTAGAACCGTTCTCTATTTGAACTTAAAATTATCCAGAGGCAAAGAAGAACATGTTAGAATGTTGTTCAGATTTATAATCGTGTATTCCGTTCACATACTATTTTGGATGACTTTTCTGAAACCCAGGTGATAGCTAAATTTCCGATTCTCATCTCCCATGATTTATTCTCTGTATGAGGAAATACACATGGCTTTAGAAAAGCACACACTAGAAGTTTTGCACATCACATGCTCAATCTCCACGTGTATTGCTTGTGTCTCTCTCTCTCTCTCTCTCTCTCTCTCTCTCTCTGTATCTGCTCTTTTCCACATGCAGCTGTTCTCCTCCCCTTCTGCTCCCAGAATGCATCTCTCCAGCATTATTTAACGATCTTAAGAGTTATTTTAACGTCCCAAATGTTAATAATAACGTCTGAGTAGTTAGCATAACGTTTGGATAAAGAGTCAGTTGAAAACCATAACGACTATGTTAAATAACGATTATAGCTTTCGTGAATACCATGTTTGCTAGCGTTAAATAAGGAGTGCTAATTTAACACCTGAAGAAAACCAATAACGTTTCTCTTTGTGAATTGACCCCATAGTCTGGTTTACAGAAGTGAAATTCTTAGCACCAGACATTAAAAAGTAAAAGGCATCTCTACTGCCTATAATTGGCAGAGAATTCAACCAAAAGCCTGTTCTGTTTTTCTTTACTTCCTGATTTTTGTTCTATTGTACTGCTCTGTATATATGGTGTGTGTGCACCTACAGTCTGTTAAAAATTATTGTGGACATACATATTGGTAATTGATGTGGAACTTCACCCAAAAGGGAAGCTCTGCTTGTTTGCATATAACCCCCCCCCCATTTCTCCACTGCCTGATTTGGCACTTTTTGGGAGGGGAGAGCGGTTCAGATCTCCTGGGCGATCTATGCCTCGGCATAGATTTAGATTTTTTTAAGTGCTTATTTCTCCAGAAGGAGAGAGCAACTGAAAACCATGATTGTAGAAATGGAAATACTGTGTTGTCTGATGGGAAAACAAATATCAGAATATGCACGCAACTAAAAATGTGAGACGCACACAAAAAACAATATAACGAAAACAAGCTGCGCAAAACGTGAAAAATGTATACAATTAATCATAAATGAATATGAAACCATATAGATGACATAAATAGGATACTTGGGATAGCGATATCCAAATATGGAAAAATCACACAAATGAGTCTCTAATTCAAATAATCGGACGTGACACGTAATAGTTGAATGATGTATTTCTATGAATGAAAAAATTACAAGTCCCTGACAGCCTTAGTGGCTGTCAGCTTGTAGTTCTCATGTAACTACCATGGTGCTGTGAGCTCTGTGGTAGTTCGTTGATTCTTACTGTCGGTGTATTGGCTTGCCCATATGCGGTACGAGCAAGCAAATATACTGACAGGTCTGCATTGGCATTCAGCCCCTTTCTCAACCCTCACCAGCCCCCCCCCCCCCCCCCCCCGCCTTTTGGGACACTTTACAGATCTTACACTGCAGAACTATTCACAAAGGAAAGGCTTCACTGCCAGTTTCCCTTACCTAAGATGCCAGCGACTGCACCTGATGCTGATTGAAGAATCTGTTTGGTTGGGGACATAGCTGAATCCCTGGACAGGTAAGTGCCTTATGTTAAGTCGGCAGCTACAGTATTTGTAGCTACTGACATTGTTTTGGGGGAGACTGTGGCTCCTCTTTAAAGTTGCCTGGCTGGCATTCTCTATATACAGCTGGCAGTGTGAGCTGAACAACAACTTGATTACAGCCTAGCTAATGAAAAGGACTACACCGCAGAACTGTAATGCATAGTTGTGTGGCCATTTTGGAAGGCCTCAGTAGTCTTTCAACCATAGCAAACCACCACCTGCTGTTTTAAATGTTTCAGTTTCAAGGAACCGTGTAATTGTGGTGGAAATTGATGTTGCCTTTTGACTGGAGCCTCAGGTTTTTTGTCATCTAGATCTACCCTTAAAAAACAATTTGGTCACATAAAACCCCCAGGTGGCAGATTGCTGTAGACTGTTCAGTTTCATGCAATCGCGCTTTCCATTAAGGTGCACGTAAAATGCAACAATGAACGAACTTTGTTCCCTTTTGGTCTGCACAATATACCACTAAACTAAAGTGTTTTTGTGATAAATGTTCAATAGGTGCAAAAAATACCAGTGGATCCTGCTTTAAAGAAAAAAAAATCTTGTGCGCTGATAACTTCCTCCTTTCTCCCTCGTCTGCACTGTTATTGGTTACATTGTTCCCAACTATCTTTGTACGGCAGAATCCCCCTATCCCCCACATATTCTCGAACAAGAGAAGGGGTTACGTAGTCCTAAAGCACTTCTCCTGTGGTTACAATATTGCTCCTTGATGGATACCATGTGCGAGTGCGTGTTGTCATCCTAGGACACCCTGTCTTTTTTGCTGGCAGGATCACCAAGTGAAAATAAAGGAGGGGGGGGGGGATGTCTGGCAGATGAATGCAGCCACATCTACAGCTGCTAAGCTAAAACATATATTCGTTTTGGAAACACTTTAACCACTTAAGGACCCCTTCACGCCAATATACGACCGCAGAATGACACGGCTGGGCACATCAACGTACCTGTACGTTGCCCTTTAAGCCCAGCCGTGGGGTCGCGGGGCGCTCTCCCACGACCTGGTCCGAAGCTCCGCAACCCACGGACCCGATCACCACTGGAGTCCCGCGATTGGTCCCCCGGAGCTGAAGAACGGGGAGAGCCGTCTGTAAACACGGCTTCACTGTGGCGGCAGCATCGCTCGTGTCATCCCTTTTATAGGGGGACACAATCGATGACGTCACACCTACAGGCACACCCCCCTACAGTTGTAAACACACTTCAGGTCACAGATAACCCCATCAGCGCCCCCTGTGGTTAACTCCCAAACTGCAACTGTCATTTCCACAGTAAACAATGTATTTTAAATGCATTTTTTGCTGTGAAAATGACAATGGTCCCAAAAATGTGTCAAAATTGTCCGAAGTGTCCGCCATAATGTTGCAGTCATGAAAAAAATCGCTGATCGCCGCCATTAGTAGTAAAAATAAATAATAAAAATGCAATAAAACTATCCCCTATTTTGTAAACGCTATAAATTTTGCGCAAACCAACCGATAAATGCTTATTGCGATTGCCAAAAATAGGTAGAAGAATATGTATCGGCCCAAACTGAGGGAAAAAAAAATATATTTTTGGGCTGCGTGTGTGTTTTTTTTTCCCCCTCTTTCCCTGCATACCATCACATGTATGACGTGAGCAGGACATGTAGATGACTGTTGTTTTCTATGTGCTTTGTTCACTCCTTACATGTTGTGTGTTGGTGTGCAGATATATAAGTGTTGGCAAGCCCTCTTTGCATATTGTCTTGTTCAGTAAGCTATAGCCTGTTTGCCATTCCAGTCGTTGGTCAGCTTTCATAGCCCCGTGCCTTGGGGCTATAGCAGCCAGTCCAATTTAAACTTTCGCTAAAAATGTCTACTGAAAAATAAGTTTGAATGTAACCGTTCTTGGGTCCGAATTCTAATATACAAGACCAGAAGTAGCTGTATGTTGGACAAAAGACAGGTTATTATTTACATTATATTTGCTTATCTGGTGGTGCTGAATCCTCCTTTTTATTTTCCAGCTTCTGTTGGTGATCCAGTTGCTCAGTCCAGTGCATCTGACAGTCAGTGGGAGGCCACACCAACTGAGCCCAACATCGATGATGAGTGGTCTGGTCTAAGTAAGTATGGACTTTATTGTTCCTTATTTAAATGAAAGCATCCAAGAATAATTGCTGCCTGCCTGTTGTCTGCACTCAATGTAGCCTGAAAAACAAAGTGGAATCACTTGTACTTAGTGGACGTAAACCCTTACATGTACTCAGTGAAGTGACAGGCCTCAGGTGATACACAGATATGAAACAAATCCGCCTACATAAGTTTTACCTGTTTATCTGCAGTCTTCTCTTCATCTGCTTCTAGTCAAGAATTTTATAAAGCTTGTCTGAGCTGTTGGAAAATGGGAGGTGGAAACTGAGAGCTAACAGTGACAGCTAAATGGAGGGAAGACTCGCCCCCTTCCCACAAGTACAGAGCTGAAGCTGTCAATCACAGGCCTTGTGCTAGAGTTCCCTTCACCTTTGTTCTCTTGGTGTCGGGGTAACTTGTCAGAAGTGACTCATGCTGATAGCAGAGGAATGAGGCAGCAGAGAGAAATTACTTAGTGCTTTGGACTGAGACAAGTACATACTATAAAAGGATATGCTTTGTTCATATGTCAGATCTGAGGTTTACGACCACTTTAAAAAGGTTCTGCTTTTTTTTTTTTTTAAGTATTTTGTGTACCTAACGCAAAACTTTCTTTAGTGTTGGATAGAGTAAAGAGGGATTAGAGTACCTGTCATGGTTTTTATTGGTGTCCCTGTTCTCTAGTGTCCGTTTTCCCCAACGTGAATGTGAAAGAAAATCCCCAAAACAGAGGGGAAATCTTTCAATGGAGATACTAGTTCTGGTGACAACTCCAATGATTGCCTTTGGGACAAGAAGTGAAGGGAAATCTCCCCCAATAAGAAACGTTTGCCATACCATTTGCCCTTTAATGCAACCTTGAGAAACGGTAATACAAAAGAGAACACCAGATCATACAGCTTTTCTAAAAAATCTGCAATGATAGCCCCAAGTTTCTATCATTGCAGGTTCTCTTCATATTCTTGGTTTTTAATTTGCTGTTATTAAAAGTACAAGAATTTCAGCTCTGTTTAGCATATGCATCAGTGTCTGAACACGGCACCTCCTAGTGAATAGCTGCAAATTAGCGCTCAGAAGGCTATGGAGAAATTTCAAGGCTATGTTTTATTTTGCTTGTTTTGTTTTTAAACTTTTTTCCCACTGTGTTAGGGCCTGCTGGCAACTCAAGTAATGTTTGTTTTAGCTGTTGGATAATAAAGGGTCTATTCCTCTCCCCCCCCCCCCCCCCCCCCCCCATAATGTAGTTAATCTTCTGTATATATTAGTATTACAGCTTGCAAGTCTTCCTCCTTTTTACTTAGTGATGCTCTCAGTAATACATTCTTGTCTTAGGTGACAACGCTCATTCACCTAACTGTACTGTATCTGAGGAGCCGCCTAGTACAGGAATTGTTGGGTCCAAAGAACCAATACCTTAAAGGGGTGTTCCAGCCAAATGTTATGTTTATTAAAAGTCAGCAGCTACAAAAAGTGTAGCTGCTGGCTTTTAATAAACAATCACTTACCTGCTCCAGCGTTTCAGCGACGCACCGGCCGGGGCTCCGCTCGTCTCCCCCCTCCCTGGCCGGCATCCTCAACGTAACTGTGGGCACCCGGCCGTGACAGCCTTCGGCTTCACGGCCAAGCACCCACTGCGCATGCGCAAGTGGCCCGCCGCTGATTGGACAGGCGATCGCATGGGACCTGTGATGTGTCCCAGGCGATCGCCTACAGGGAGGGGCTGCAATAAAGCGATTAAGCTTAATCGCCTAACCAGCCCCTTGGCAGAAGGAGGAAGTGGGACAGGAAGTCCCACTCCTCCTCCTAAAGCCCCCACTCCCCCCCCCCAAAAAAATTTACATGCCAAATGTGGCATGTAAGGGGGTGAGGAGTGGGATAAGCTGAAGTTTCATTTTTGGGTGGAAGTCCGCTTTAAGACAGGTGGACTTCTGTAGTCCAGACTAACAGGGCAGGGCTGATAACCCTGCTAAAGGCACAACTTTACCAGCTCTTACTGGATTTCTGGCAGTATTGGCCAGCCTTTGGTGTGTGTGTGTGTGTGTGTGTGTGTGTGTGTGTGTGTGTGTGTGTGTGTGTGTTAACAATTGGAATCGTTTTGTTATAAGATAAGGGAAAAAATAAATCCTTAACATTTACATATACCTTTTCTTGTTTAAGCCCTGGTTCACATTGGTGCATTTGACATGTCAAATCGCAGGCAATTGCCAGCAATGGAACCATCCTAATTGGTGTGATGCCGTACTCATTTCAAAAAGTAGTTTCTTTACTACTTTTTGCGATTTCGGCCTTTGCTTTCCATTGACATCTGTGCAGAAACCCACACAGATCTCTAAAATCGCCACCGCAATCTGGACTGGCATGCGGGAATGAAATGGTGAGAGTTCAGCTGAACTCTCACCATTTCATTCCCGCACTCAGTGTGAACCTAGGCTTAATTTTGCTTTGCTGTAGAAGGGTGCTTTTATTATAATATAACTTGCTGTGCATTTTAATAGATGGTCCAAGTTCAGCTGACCCTAGTTCTGACTGGAATGCACCTGCAGAGGAATGGGGGAACTACGGAGAAGAGGAGCCAGTGACCCCACCGCAAATCGAAGAAACTGAGCAAGAAGTTCCAAAGGTAAATTTTATCACAGCTTCACCCAGGCTGTTTGGCTCAGTATGTAGGAGAAATGATTGGTATGGTTTACATATATCGTATTATGCACACCATATGCGGTGACCTGTGTTGGATGTACAGATGAATTCAAGTTTATTGCTAGGCCACAGGAAAAACAATTGTTGTGCCCTGTTCACACCACAATGCTGCCTTAATGCCTAAAGTTACCAAAAACCTATCAATAAAAATAGGCACAAGGAACATTACTTATTTTTAGTGAGATGTGTTCCTTTTGCTGCTCCATGTCTTTCTTTTGATTAACTATACCTCTTCCATTCCCCCCTCTTGCGCTGCATCCGTGCTGTGGTGGGGGTTCATAAAACTAAGGGGCTGTGACAGGCTGTCATCAAGAGCGTAAAATGAATATCTGATAAGCGCTGACACTCTAGTGCAGGGAGAGGTGATAAATAAATTAACACAATAGTAACTCAAAAAAACACTATGGGCCAGATTCAGCAACACTTGCGCTGGAGTATTTCGATATGCGCCGCGTAACTGTGAAGATGCGCCGTCGTTTCTATGTGCCCGTACCCACCAAACTAGATGCGCCCAATAATGGGTCATTTGCGACCGGCGGAACGTTCCGACGCCAGAGTATCGTCAGCGCTTAATTTCGCTGGGCGCATCAGTCGCGCCTATTGATTTCCCCTGCAAATATGCAAATGAGGGATTGTTCCCAATTCACGAACGGATTAGCACCATACGCTGGCTACATGCGCCGCGCGTATCTCGTCCGTCCGGCGCAAAGTTATTTCTACAAAAGTCTGCTTTATCTTTACTCCAGACGGTCAGCAGGAGAGCAGCTACAGCAGTGTTACCGACGATAGGAGCTAGCTGAGCACCCCCACTTGCAGGACAACACCTCTGTCCATGCTTGTCTGTCAAATTTTACAGCCATGGAGGAAGACATCATAGGTCTCCATAGCCGAGATGACGGCTGACAGCTCCTGGCCTTTAGAGTTCAGCTTTCTCCTGTGTGTTTGCGGGGAACGGGAGCAGCCATCTCAGAACAAAAGTAACATCACTGCGGGGAGGGGGAGCAGGATATACTTTAGTGCCGGAATGGCGCTTCTACGGGCGCATTTAAACGCCCAACGGAAGGCATTGCGCTGACGTTTCCCGTGAAGTGGTGCCGACGGAAGTTGTGAGCATGCGCACAAAGGGGGCGAGTGGAGCCTCACTCACTGCGCATGCTCCGTGGTTGATGCGCTGAACGTAAGCCTCTGCGCTGGGCTCCGCCCATCATTTACATATGATCACACCCACTTCCCCTTGCGTCGGGTTACGCCAGCGCATTATCGTTACTCTGGCGCAAGTTTACGCGCAACTGCTATGTGAATAACAGTACTTGCGCTGAAAGGGTCGTCAGAGTAACGTAAATGAGAAGCGTTACTCTGGAGCAAAGATGCTCTGATCTACCTGAATCTGGCCCTATAAGTGAACATTAAAAAAATCTAAATCGCATTGATCAGAAATAAGTAATATGGGTGAAAGCCGTATAAAAATGGCTAATGTGATGAGAGCAAAATCAATAAAAACAATAAGCAATAAAAAGTGATGGAGATGAAACTGTCCCAACAGAAACAAGGATCCAGGGATCTGTAGCAGATATGATGTGGGGTGTATGCCAGGAGCGTGAGAAGGGTATCCGCTAGGGGTCTCCCAAAACTCACCTCAATATAGTAGGAAAGATGCATGTAACTGGACAAATGCCTTCTGTGATGTGCCTCTATATATTCCACACTCCACTAGATAGAATGGATCTCTTGCTGCAGGTCAAAGGGCTCAGTAGTAGACAGGAGGGCTAATAATGAATACTCGTCATCAAGGGGAGAGAGGAGAAGACAAACAAGAATGCCCCAATGGTGAAGTACGTAAAAATATAGCTGGATTTATTAAAACAACAAGTGGACTCTTACATCAAACATAAGTAAGGCGCATAAAACAAAGTGAGATTGCGGCGTGCAAGACGCCGTCTTACGTCTGACTGGAGGTCTCCGGAGGTGTGAGTGACTCGTATTCCAAAATACTTTTTTTTTTTTTATATATATATTTTTTTTTATGTTCACTTATAGTGTTTTTTTTAGTTACTATTGTGTTAGTAATTTATTTATCACCTCTCCCTGCACTAGAGTGTCAGCGCTTATCAGATATTCATTTTACATTATTTCATTGTGCACTTGGTGATCACTTTTAGATTGAGCTGCTTTCACGTCACTTTATTTCACTCCTTGTTCTTTGCCACTTCATTACTCTCAGTAGCGCAGTAGCCCTTTCACTTGTTTTATCAAGAGCGCCCACTTTTTCTCCTAGCTGCTGTATTCATAGAAGCTGTTACTACAGTTTCCATGAATAAAACATGATCTATGAATGATGGATGATTTGTCTGCCACCTCCATTTATAGATCATGTCTCATTCATAGAAGCTGTAGTAACAGCTTCTATGAATACAGCATCCGGCAGAAAAAAAGATGGGCTCTTGATGCCAGCCTGTCACAGCCCCTTCTATTGACCTCCCGCCACAACAGATTGCCGAGCAGGAGGGGACTTGGAAGCGGTGTATTTTAATCAAAAGGAGGACATGGAGCTGCAAGGCAGTTGGGGCAATCTAAAGGCCGTACACATGATCTGATTTTCCAACAGGAATTGGGTAATGGCAGGATGCTATCAGATAATGTGACTGTTTGTATGATCCATCAGACAATTGTTGGAATTTCTGACAACAAATGTGGGGTAGCATGCATTAAAATTTTCCGACAACAAATGTGTCTTGTCGGATTTTCCGACCGTGTGTACACAATTCCGGGGAAAAAAATCCAAAGTTCAAACACGCATGCTCAGAAGCAATGCTAACCCTAAGACAACATTGGCAGAAGTTGCCTAAAGGGTGGCGCTAAAGAGCCGAAAATCCATGTAGTTTTGTGTTTGTTGGAAGACAATTTTTTGCTGTTTGTATGTAAGACGAGGTCACGGCCAACGCCCTTCAGACAAAAGTCCTACGCGGAACATCCGATTGTGTGTACGAGGCTTTAGTCCGGCACTCTTGATGAATGCAAATGACAGCTTCTTTCAGTTTTTAAACCCCACCGCAGAAGGTTACTGCAGCAGAGGTGGGGGCAAGGTATTGTAAGAGGATTGTGGCGAAAGGACGACGCACTGGGCTCAGGGGACTCCTATCAGAGTAAGTAATGTCCCTTGTGCTGATTTTCATACGTTGGATTGCAGTGCATTGGATAAAAAATACAAGCAAGGTGTATATTTCAACAGCACACCACAACTTACCTCATGGCACACCGGGTACAGTACTGCGATTTTAAGTTTATTAGTGTTTTTCCCATGAATGATGTTTGATATTTAAATTAAGTAATAAAAATGCATATAACGCGAAAGTCACCTCCCCTCGTCTCTTGTACGCAACGGACACCAGCTTATTTTAGAACGTGGTGTTTGTGAGAGGTTGTTTGTAAATGATGTTGATGTTCACTGTGGTAGCGCAAGCTTGAAGCAGGGCAATGTCACAAAGTCCCTGTCTATCCCTTGTGGTGATCAGCCATATGGTAGAAGTGAGTGTATTTTACAAATCATTGGACAGATAAACAGGCCACATATTGATTAGAAATGTTTCTTTCTCGTACATCACGGGACACAGAGCAGCATATTCATTACTATATGGGTTATATGGAGTACCTTCAGGTGTGGACACTGGCAATCTCAAACAGGAAGTCCCCTCCCTATATAACCCCCTCCCATAGAGGAAGTACCTCAGTTTTTTCGCCAGTGTCTTAGGTGTTGGTCACGGAATAGCTTTGCCTCCACATCCTTGGGATTAAGGCGGGCTAACCGGATCTGTCCAAGGAGCCTCAGTGCCAAAGTGGACAGTACCCGGGCCCCCAAACCGTGGGGTTTTGCCTATAATGCTCCTCTCTAGAGGGCTGGACCCTGGGCCCAGGACTTGGAGTTTTCTAAACCAAAAGATCCTGTTTGCCAGGGTGCTGTATAGGTCCAGGACAGTCGGTTCCTTCCAGGACCCCAGTGCCTGAAGGTCTACTACGCTACCCACGGAGATGGGAGAAGATTGGACCGTTTTGCAAACGTCCTGCGGCATGGAGCAGGTAAGAGGGGAGCCTGCGGGACTTGGTTCGACAGCAGGCTCTCCAGGGGAGATCTTAAGGGGGGTAGCCTGAGTATGCTCTGCATTGGCACCATGGTCACTATGTCTGATGGACAGGATGGCCTGAAATGTCCCCCCCCCCCCCATCACTTGATCCCCCTACCTATCTATGTATGTTTGCTAGCTACCTGCTGCTCGCTGGTTGAAGGTCTTTTTAGAAAAAAAAAAAAAGATCTGTCTCTAGGCTAAAGGGACTCCTTAGGGGCCTGTTTTAAGCCTTACCTAGCCGGGATTCAAATCTGCCGCCTGATGCGTCCTCCAGCCTGCATTCCTGGGCTCCAGAGTGCGTCTCCTCCTGGGCTCTCCTCCCCCGACAGTCGCGCGCGCATGCATATAGAAAAATTTTCGCATGCATATAGAAAATTTTTCACGCCTGGCTATAACAGTCTGTTGTTGTAGGCGGAGTCCCTCGGTTTTGTATTATGGCTTCCAAAGGTTCAGGATCAAAACACAAAAAAAAAAGGGGGCAAAGACAAAGGGGTTCCTCCTCTGGTTCTGATGATATGCCAATACTTTCCCCACAGGTTATTCATATAGGGGTCACCTTGGATAAGCCATTAAGGGGGTCTGGTGCTGAGGCTGGCCCAGATCGGCCCAACCCTGTGTTATCACAGAGGAGATGCTAGCCGTCGCCCTAGGGGGGCTATAGAAAAAAAGTTAACAGCTATGATCGCTGGCTCTTTTTCTGGCAAGAAGCGGACTAGATGCCCATCGCCAAAAGGTGTATCCTCGGATGCTGAGATTCTCTCTCCGGAGGAATTAGAATTTCAGGAGGATCGGTTGGACCAGAACCTAGAGGAAGGATCTACCACTGAAGAATCGTTTTCAGCCTCCCAGACGGAGAGTCTGTGGGTCCAGTCTTTGACAGACATGGTCCGCTCGGCATTTAATTTGCTATTTCCAGAGCCTCAGGTTCCTGCGGTATCCTCTTTGGGTTCTTTTAAAGCGCCTTTAAGCAACGCAGCTTTTCTGGTCCATCCTCTGTTAGAGGAATTGGTTTTTCCAGGATTGGGAAGACCGGACAGAACTTTTTCTGCCGCCTAAAGCCTACGGCCACATCACCCTGAAAGCGCCCGATCTCGTCTGATCTCGGAGGCTAAGCAGGGTCGGGCCTGGTTAGTGCCTGGATGGGAGACCGCCTGGAAGGTTTTCTGTTATTTACCTATGGAAGAGAAATTTTTCTAAGAAATGGGCGCTCCCAACTGTGGGGAGGGGGGAAAACATACAAATGTTTAAGGTCCCGGTCGATAAACGTTTAGAGACACTTTTTCAAGCATCCTTTGCTACGGCAGGAGCAGTGGTACAGCCAGCAGTGGCTGCAATTGGAGTTTGTCAGGCGTTAAAGGACCAGACAAAACAGATGCTTAAAGACATCCCTGCCCAATAGGCAGAGGAGTTATTGGATATTCCCAGAGCTCTGTGCTTTGCGGTAGAGGCTATAAAAGACTCCATCCAGCAGGCGTCTCGTTTGTCACTATTTTTAGTGCATATGAGAAGGCTCTTATGGTTGAAGAACTGGGCGGCCGAGCCCCATGCAAAAGACTACTGGCAGGTTTTCCCTTCCATGGAAAGATCTGGATAAATACATTCAGACTGTTTCAAGTGGCAAAAGTACCCCTTTTACCAGTCAAAAGAAGTTCCGGGGTCCTGCGTTTAAAAGGCAGCTCCTCCCTGTTCCGGGGCCCTCAAATTCCAGGCAGTATCGGGCCTCCTGCGCGATCAAACTTTTAACAATGGATCGCAAGGACAGGCCTCTGGGGGCAAGAGGCCATGGTATCGATCCCCGACAGAGGGGGTCCGATCATCTGTGGCCACAGGCTACAGATTAGAATTTCTAAGGTTCCTCCACAAGGAAGGCCTCAATGCGGGCGGCATTGGACATCTGCTTACCAGGGCATAATGGTAGAGGTACCAGCCCAAGAACAGGGGCTAGGTTTCTATTCCAATCTGTTTGTCATACCAAAGCCCATCGGCGATGTCAGACCAATTTTGGACCTAAAGGTTTAAATGCTGACCTAAGGGTTCGCTCTTTCCGGATGGAATCCGTTCGGTCAGCAGCCGCCACACTCCAGAAGGACGACTTTCTGGCTTCTATAGACATAAAGGAGGGTTACCTTCATGTACCAATCTTTCAGCCACATCAAAGATTTTTTACGCTTCACAGTGATACAGCGTCACTTCCAATTCGTGGCGCTCCCCTTCGGGCTGGCTACGGCCCCCGGGTATTCACGGAAGGTCCTAGCTCCAATTCTAGTCAATCTAAGGATCCAAGGGGTCTCGGTCCTAGCATACCTGGACGACCTCTTAATCATAGATCACTCGCTTCCTTGGCTGGAATGCGCAGTAGCCCTCATGGTTCAGTACCTCGAGAGGTTCGGCTGGGTCCTAAACCGGGGAAAAATCAGCATTTCAACCTACAAAGCAGTTGGAATATCTCGGCATGAGATTAGACACAGAACACGGTCAGGATGGCCGAGCGGTCTAAGGCGCTGCGTTCAGGTCGCAGTCTCGGCTGGAGGCATGGGTTCAGATCCCACTTCTGACACCACAAAAGGTGTTCCTGCCCCTGGTAAAGGTCGAGGCTATCAAAAAATTGATTCAGTTGGTTCTAAGCAAAAGAGAACCAACTATTCGCCTATGTATGCGATTACTAGGCAAACTAATGGCAATGTTCAAGGCGGTACCGCACGCTTCCACACTCGCGTCCTACAGACAGCAATTCTAGCAGCTTGGAGCAAGGGAGCAAAGGCCTTGGAGTTTCCTTTGACGCCATCATTAAAGGTCCGGCAGAAGTCTATGCTGATGGTTAAACCCTCAGAACTTTCTGAAGGGGAGTCTTTCTGCCCAGTGGTCTGGAACGCTGGAGAGCGGTCTTGAACGGGTTCACTCGCCAAGGAACTTGGGCAGAGGCGGAGAGGCAGCTGCCCGTCAATGTCTGGGAGGTCAGAGCGGCTCGGCTAGCCCTCCTGGCATAGACATCCAGATTACAGGGGTCCTCGGTGAAAATTCATTCAGTCAAGCCACTCAGAGAGAGATGAGCTTGGTTTTTCGGGGGGCAGAAGTTTATGTACCCTGCATTTCGGCGATATTCATTCCCGGGGTGGACAACCTGCAGGCGGACTTCCTAAAGTCGCCAAACCCTGTTGCCGGGAGAGTGGTCTCTGCATCCACAGGTCTTTCAGACAATCTCCCAGAAGTGGGGAGTGCCAGACGTGGACGTCATGGCATCAGGATTCAACAAGAAGCTAGACAGTTTCATGTCTCGAACGAGGGACCCTATGGCCTGCGGAACCGATGCGTTGGTTTGCCCTTGGCATCAATCATAACTTCTATATGCATTTCCCCCGCTGCAGTTACTACCCCACCTGTTGCGCAGGATCATAGCACAGGCCGGTTATCCTGGTAGCCTCAGCTTGGTACCGGAGGGCATGGTACTCGCTAGTCCTGAAATTGGCAGCGGGAGGCCCTTGGACTCTTCCTCTATGGCCAGACCTACTCTCACAAGGCCCGATCCTCCACCCTGCATTACGGCATCTAAAATTGACGGCCTGGCGGCTAAATCCCTGATTCTCAGGGGTAGAGGTCTGTCTAGGCAGGTAATCCCTACCCTCATTAAGGCTAGAAAGCCGGCCTCCAGGGTAATTTGTTACAGGGTTTGGAGGGCCTACGTAGGCTGGTGTGAGTCTAAGAGATGGTTTTCCCGCAGGTATACCATTGATAGAGTATTAAGTTTTCTCCAGCTAGGAGTGGATAAAGGCCTGGCATTAAGCACAATGTAGGGACAGATTTCAGCCTTATCAGTGTGGTTTCAGAGGCCGCTGGCCGCCCACTCGCTGGTTAAGATCTTCGTACAGGGAGTCTTACGTGTTAATCCTCCAGTCAAATCACCACTTTGTCCATGGGACTTAAATCTTGTTCTGTCAACTCTACAGAAACAACCCTTTGAGCCGTTGGCTGAGGTACCTTTGGTTTTACTGACTAGAAAGTCGGTATTTCTGATCACCATAGTTTCGGCCAGGAGAGTATCGGAATTGGCAGCCTTATCTTGTAAGGAACCATATCTCATTTTACATAAGGATAGGGCGGGTTTCCGTCCTCATCCTTCCTTTCTACCAAAGGTTATATCCAGTTTCCACTTGAGCCAGGATGTGGTACTTCCATCCTTCTTTCCAAAACCCACCTCTAGAAAGGAGGGGTTGCTGCATACGTTGGATATTGTCAGGGCCATAAAGGCCTATCTTAAAGCTACAGAGAAGGTTCGGAAAACAGATGTGGTGTTCGTTTTACCGGAAGGGCCCAAGATGGGTCAGGCAGCTGCTTGATCCACCATCGCAAGATGGATTAAACAATTAATCGTTCAGGCCTGCGGTTTGAAGAGGTTGCCTCCTCCTTTGTCGGTAAAGGCCCATTCTACCAGGGCCATAGGCACCTCCTGGGCAGCACATCATCAGATCTCTATGGCTCGAATATGCAAGGCAGCAACGTGGTCGTCAGTCCACATGTTTACAATTTTTTTATCAATTGGACGTAAGAAGGAATGCGGATACAGCCTTTGGGCAGGCAGTACTACAGGCCGCGATTCAAGCTCCTCAGGATCTGAGGGGGCTCCCTTGATTTAGATTTGAGATTTACATTTCTTGACTAAGTTGGATTTATTAGTATTTGAGTATACCTCTAAATTAAATCCTTTTTTGGAAGATGTCTCCCTCCCCTCATTAAAGCACTGCTTTCGGACATCCCATATAGTAATGAATATGCTGCTCTGTGTCCCGTGATG
This sequence comes from Rana kukunoris, assembly GCA_029574335.1. Lineage (NCBI taxonomy): Eukaryota > Metazoa > Chordata > Amphibia > Anura > Ranidae > Rana > Rana kukunoris. The sequence goes on from CM056053.1 coordinate 418,135,845, forward strand.
TACGAGAAAGAAAAAGAGATTTTTTAATACAGCTTACCTGTAAAATCTTTTTCTTGGAGTACATCACGGGACACAGAGCTCCCACCCCTCTTTTGGGGAACATTTTTGGGAGGCATACTGCTTGCTACAAAACTGAGGTACTTCCTCTATGGGAGGGGGTTATATAGGGAGGGGACTTCCTGTTTGAGATTGCCAGTGTCCACACCTGAAGGTACTCCATATAACCCATATAGTAATGAATATGCCGCTCTGTGTCCCGTGATGTACTCCAAGAAAAGGATTTTACAGGTAAGCTGTATTAAAAAATCTCTATTTTACTGTTGCGTTTCCTTTAGTTTCAGAGACTTAAGCAACTTGTTTCTGTTTCAGGTTTCTGATGATGAAAAAGAGAAGGACGAAAATACTGGCCAAACATCTGCCAGCAGCAAAACTAAGAAGAAGAAGAAAAAGAAGAAGAAGCAGGGAGACGAGTCTGGCTCACCTACCCAGGTATTTGATGCAGCCGGAAAACTGTTTAGGCAAAAACTAAACCCACCAATTATATATTAACTCATTTTAAATAATTATTTTAAAGTTAGAAATGTTCAATAAATGTTCTTGAATCTTTAATCAAAGATAATGTTTTCTGCGCCCCCCCCCCCCCCCCCCCCCCCCTCCTATTTTTAAATTGCATTAAAGCAGAACTCTGTCAATCTAGAGCTTCCTCTCACAATAATTCCTTTCTACCACTAGGTGTCACTTGTTTTCTGTGTTTTTATGGCCACCGTCATTTAACCCACCTCCTCTGAGCTCGCTCAGTAATGGTCATCCCTGGGGGGCATGGCTAACTAGACAAGTGAAAACCTTGGTAGTGTGGGAAAAGCCTCACTGCCAGGGTAGTTTTGAATTTTGCTTTAAGCTTGATGTTTAGTGTGGGAAACTTTTTTTTTTGGGGGGGGGGGGGGGGGGGGGGGGGGGGGCGATGGCTCATAGTTTACACAGGATTAAATGACCGTGTGGCATGTCAGCACTGGCAGAAAGTGCAAAAAGCACAACATGTAATGTAGAACCTGTTGGTAGTGTGTTCCAGTTCATGTTCCTCTCTCTCTTATGGTTATTACTAAACTTGGTATTTCAGTACTTTCTTCTGTTCTGTGCATGCTGGTGGGCTGAGGTGGTTTCCATGACAACCGGCCCTCTGTGTTTACCAGTCTTAGCTAGGCTTGCTGAACTCATTACACTTTAATCTTTCAGGAAACAGAAGGCACAAGGGAAGCCTTGGATGATTATAAAGAGGATTCTACCCCTTCTCCACCACCTTTAATTATCCCATCAATCATTGGAAAAAGTAATGAACTGAAAGAGGTAAATTCATAATTTGATATGGTTAAAGGAATTTCCTTTTTCATGTGAGTAGGCACTCTCAGCACTGGGTTGCTTTCATTGGAGCTGCATTGTGCCAAGATGCTGAGGGCCTCAGATCTGTTACTTTATAAGGGGGTTCAGCTGATTGGCAGCACCCTGAGCAGGGAGGTGCCAATGCCCGATCACATCGTTTTTGAATTTTAATAGGCATAAATGACATGCTGGGTCAAGATGTTAGGCCAGAGAAGAGATTTAAGAGATCCATTTTTTCAAGATTGTTTTCTCTTTAACCACTTAAGGACCCCTTAACGCCGATATACGTCGGCAGAATGGCACGGCTGGGCACATCCACGTACCGGTGCGTGCACGTGACACGGTCCGAAGCTCCATGACCGCGTGACCCGCGTTCCCGAGTGCCGCTGGAGTCCCACGAACGGTCCCCGGAGCTAAAGAACGGGGAGAGCTGTGTGTAAACACAGCTTCCCCGTTCTTCCGTGTGGCGCCGTCATTGATCGTGTGTTCCCTTATATAGGAAATCACAATCAATGATGCCACACCCCTCTACAGTTAAAAAAACATATGAGGTCACACATAACCCCTTCAGCGCCCCCTTGTGGTTAACTCCCAAACGGCAATTGTCATTTTCAGTTTTTGCTGTGAAAAGGACAATGGTCCCTAAAATGTGTCAAAATTGTCCGAAGTGTCCATCATAATGTCGCAGGCATGAAAAAAATAGTAGTAGAAAAAAAAAAAAATAATAAAAATGCAATAAAACTATTCCCTATTTTGTAAATGCTATAAATTTAGCGCAAACAATCAATAAACGCATTTTGCATTTTTTTTTTTTTTAACCAAAAATAGGTAGAATACGCATCGGCCTAAACTAAGGAAAATTTTTTAAAAAATTATATATTTTTGGGGGATATTTATTATAGCAAAAAGTAAAAAATGTATTTTTTTTTTTCAAAATTGTTTTTGTTTATAGCGCAAAAAAATAAAAAACGCAGAGGTGTTCAAATACCACCAAAGGAAAGCTCTATTTGTGGGAAAAAAAGGACGCCAATTTTGTTTGGAAGCCACGTCACACGACCGTGCAATTGTCAGTTAAAGCGACGCAGTGCCGAATCGCAAAAACTGGCCAGGTCCTTTAGCTGCCTAAAGGTCCGGGTCTTAAGTGGTTAACCACCAATACAGGGCACTTTCACCCCCTTCTTGCTCAGGCTATTTTTCAGCTTTTAGCTTTGACAATTGCGCAGCCATGCAACACTGGACCCGAATTTCATAATTTTCTTCACACAGAGATTTCTTTTGGTGGTATTTAACCACTGCTGTTTTTTTTTATTTTTTTACTATAGAAAAAAAACCTGTTCTGGGGAAAAAAGTTTTTCCTTAGTTTCTTGAAGTAAATTTTTCTCCAATGATGTGCGCTGATGGGCAGCACTGGTAGACACTGAAAGGCAGCACTGACTGGCACTTTACAGTAATTAGGAAACTGATCTGTAATGCCGGGATTGCTAAGGCTAATTTCACACTGTTGTCGGTAAAGCGCCGGTTTTGCATCGCTTTTCGGACGCTAGCAGGGTGCTTTTAACCCCCACTAGTGGCTGCAGCAGCGCTTTGTTGGCGCTTTGGAGGTGCTGCCCATTGATTTCAATGGGCAGAGGTGCTGTAGGAGCGGTGTATTCACCGCTCCTTTAGTGCCTCAAAGATGCGGTTGGCAAGACTTTTTTGAGTGTACTGCTCCCGTGTGAAAGCCCACAGGTCGATTTGCAAGTGATATTTTTAGCGTTATAGTGCCTGCAAAGCGTCCCATTGTGAAAGTAGCCCAACTGTCGCATTTGCTTGTGTCCTCAACCAAACAGTCACCCAACAAATGGCTGTCCAAAATGATCACATGTGCAGAGCAGGGTGAGACAGTGTTATTTTGGATTTTAAACAGTATAGATGTGTATTTTTTATGTTTCACATAGCAGGACTTAATTTTCTGACTAAAGTGCCATTTTAATATTATTTGCAGCTTTTAACCTGCATATGTAAAGTCATTTTCTCACCTGCTGGAAGTTAAAGCAGAAGTGTAGTCAGAAAACCTGGTTGCCGCTTACACTGCATCCAATTCGCATAACGTTATAAAATACATTGTTTTTAATGAGTTCACATATGTTCGATGCATTCGCATTGCCCAAAAAAGTGTGCATTTTCTAGGCGTTGCGGCTCGGGTGCGAATTTAGGCCCATTATCTTCTATAGGCACGCATCTGATTCGCAGATGTGTTCAGTTCTCAACAGGATTTCTCTCCATGCTCACTACACTTCTCTCCCTCCCCAGGTCATCAAGTCCGCAGCTACACCGCAAGCACCGCAGAAGTGTGAACCCAGCCTTAAGGTAGGTATAGCTTGGCTTCCTAAGCTTAAGGGAGGACAAGGATAAAAAAAATCATAAAAGCGAATAAACTGTTGCAGAGAAGAATCTGGAAATTTCTCCTGCTGCTAACATGGGGGGGATGTTATTCCCTTTCATGTTGGGTCCTTTTGCTACACTCAGTGGTTCCTACTTCTGGCCTCTGTGTCACTGCAGGGGATGGCAGGGACATAATAGCCAGCGGATGAAACCACAAGGAATCGGGAATCCAACACTTGTGTAATGCCTAGTACCCACGATGAGAAAATCGAATGACCTAAATCGTGATCGTACGATAATCTGATTGTTGGTACACAGCTTTCAAGAGCCGATCGCGACAGTTCATCCAACAATCCAAAGGGACCAGTATTAAAAATTCTCAGGTTATAGCGGAGCAAACGATTTTCCTTTTTTATTCAGTACAGTTTTTGTCTGGAAATAAAATGTAGTAAATCAAGAACTCGCATGTTCGAAAATGAAAGAATACATTAGAACACATTGCGTCACTTCACAAGTTGTATTCTGTCATGTGAGAATTTTCATGACTTTGGTAAACTTGAGGTCTATGGACTTCAACTTGCATCAAAGTCGGACCAAAGTAGTACAAGGAATACTTTGAAGTCGCACAGATTTGAATGGAACTCATTGGAAATCATGGGTTATGACTTGTCATGTGACTTTGCAGTCCCAAAAAGCAGGACAAGTCGCACGAGAGTGAAAGGGGCCTAAAGGGAAAAATCTTCTGTGGGTTAACACTGTTTTCAAGCCTCCTTCGCTTAGACTTCTGTGGACTTCATTTGTGTTGGCAATCTGCTTGTTTTCTCTTCTTCTTCTAGATGTATGGATCAGAACTACAAATTGGTTACGTTCGATAGGAGAAAGATGTTTTTATAAATTATAGTATTTGTTTGAAAATATTCCTGCAGATTTTTATCATGTTTATATGGTCTCTTGTATTCTCTACAGACTTTGAAGGAGAAGCATGTGAATACAGTGTTAACTGAGTCTTCAATATCTACCGCACATAACATTTCTGAGAAGAGCCCACCTGTAGCGCAGCTGCCGCAAGAGGCCAGCACTGTTGCTACCAAGCAGAACATTGTGCTCCCACCATCGCAAGGTAATATTGCTGTGGATAAGTAATGTTGATAAATGGGAACCAGTTTGATGAGTTTAGCTGTGCACACGGTAGTGTAGCTGAACTCCAGCCTTGCTCTCCAGTCACTTGAGTTTCACAGTGTACATTAGAAGCTGCAGCAAGTCCGAGCCCACCTAATTTCCTGGCCGGTGGAAATTCAGCACCATTAAACCTTTCTTCCTGACCCACTGCTTTTTATGTATCAGATTACATTTCTTTCAATTATGGAGGCTCAGCATCTCCTATCTGTTACCCAGGACGGTATGCGTGTGAATCACCATTCCTTCAGACTGATATCGCCCATAAAGGCATTTTAATATTTGCATGACTCCTCATGAGCCTGCCTGCTACATTCGTTTGGAGCCAAGGGTTCACGAGAGAAGAACCGAGGCAAAGGTACTGTGGTGTATTCAGGAAACCATGCACAGTGTCGTTCTGTCGCATCCCACCAATCGTGATCTTTCGGAGTTGCAGAGACCCCCAGTGAAATGACTGGGCCTAAAATAAAATTTGTAGTGTGTGTGTGTGTATGATTATATATATATATATATATATATATATATATATATATATATATATAATTACATACACACACACTACAAATTTTATTTTAGGCCCAGTCATTTCACTGGGGGTCTCTGCAACTCAGAACACACACACACACACACGAAGGTGGGAAAGGAGAATCCAAGAAAGCCAAAATGTAGATATTAAAGTGGTTCTTAAAAAATCCTTTGGGTGCAGCTGCGCCCCCCTTACCCGAGCCCTATCGGAGTCCGACACTTCTCTCTCCCTCCGCACTGGACTCCCACTGCTGTCAAAATCCAGTGACTGGCGGGAACAAGGGCCGCAGTTGTTTAAAGTGTGTGGATATATAGAGGGAGAGAGAGATTTGTATATAATCTATATCTGTGTGTGTGTTACTTTACTAAAAGTATTGGGTCGCCTGCTTTACTTTAATGGCGTTTTAGTCCGTAGGGTTCAATTTTGAGTTGGCACACACTTTTTTAGCTATAACAGCTTCAACTGTTCTGGGAAGGTTGTCTAAAAAGTCTAGGAGTGTGTATATGGGAATGTTTGACCATTCTTCCAGAAGTTGGTCGAGAAGGCCTGCCTCAGTCTGCTCTCTAATTTAATCCCAAAGGTGTTGGGTTGAGGTCAGGATTGTGCAGGCCAGTCAAGTTCCTCCACCCCAAACTTGTCTTTATTGACCTTGCTTTGTGCACTGGTCCAAATCGTCTGTCTCTCTCCGTCTGTCTCTCTCCGTCTGTCTCTCTCCGTCTGTCTCTCTCCGTCTGTCTCTCTCCGTCTGTCTCTCTCCGTCTGTCTCTCTCCGTCTGTCTCTCTCCGTCTGTCTCTCTCCGTCTGTCTCTCTCCGTCTGTCTCTCTCCGCCTGTCTCTCTCCGCCTGTCTCTCTCCGCCTGTCTCTCTCCGCCTGTCTCTCTCCGCCTGTCTCTCTCCGCCTGTCTCTCTCCGCCTCCCCCGGAGACGGCAACGGTTTGAAATGATTTTTTTCTAACGAAACTAAAATGTGTGTTTTCAGCAAAGTCTGAAGAGAGCTGGGAATCCCCTAAGCAAGTGAAAAAGAAGAAAAAGGCCAGAAGAGAAACGTGATGCCCTTTCATTACTGGAGAACACCTGTTCAGACGCTCTTGAAGGTGATGCTGTTTATGCAATAATTTGTGAACTTGTACAGAATTTTATAAAGAGAATTCTGCATTTTTAAAGCAACTACTGTCAACGTGACCTCCCTAAAGACAGGTGGAAGAACACAAGGAACTCTAGGTTCACACACACAAGATCAAGAACGTGGAGCAGCAAAGAAAAAAAAAGAAAAAAACACTCAATATCCCGCATTTGCCAATTGAGAACGTTCATTTGATATACTGAAACACAAGACTTTAATTCCTAATTTTACAAAACAGTGATCTGTTTACATTCATTTTGTGCCCCACCTGGCCTCTGAGACGAACAAGCTGGGTGATTTATTTTTTATTTTTTTTGTGACGTAACATTTCTGCTATCTATCTCATCATGGAAACATCTTTGTATCTTCTTGTGTCATTTTAATATCACAGGCTATTGTTATACAGTAGCGCAGCGCATTACCCCATCATGTGCAGTGCGAGAGAGTCATGTAATGTTTGTGTGAACCTTCAAGCACTGATCAGAAGAATGGATTGTGAACTGGTGAATGTATGAATCATTGTCATTTACATCAGGATGACTGCTCCACTAGCATTGTCCTCCATTTTTGTATTTAGGATGTATTTTTTTAAAGAAAAGAATCCTTGTCGCCTTTGCAGGGGGCAGCTGTTTTGTGGATGGATGTAGTAATCAGGGGGGGATCATAGCCTTTAGATGACATAGCCTATAGACAAGGCAGATGACAGATTTGATTGGCTGACTTGGTGCAACACACACATATGGCTGTTTCTGACCTGTGTGCGACAGGTACTCTTTAAGGCGTGGCATTATGTGATTTGTTTGTCACTTCTTATACTGTTATGTTCCTAATGAATTTTTAATACTTGCACTCTAGCCGTAGTGTGGCTAAACCAGTCGTGTTTCATGTTAGGGCCATCGGTCACAAATCCTCCTGGACTTGGCCCTAAAAAGTTGATTATGCAGCCATTTTTAATTGTTAACGTGAATTATACTGTTTTTTTTGTTTTTTTTGGATGGTCATGGTGGCTTCAGACAGCTTTAATTGATGTTGAGACCTTCTTCAATAATCAGGAATCCTTTTTTGTTTTTTCCCTGCCTTAAACTCTAGTATTTAGACTTCGTGACCGAAGTTAGTGTTTTTATAATGAAAAATACATCTGTAGTTGTAAGAAGTATTGCCAGCTTCAGACTATGTTGATTTAAAAAAAAAAAAAAAGCGTGTGGTTTTATTACCATTTGCAGGCAATGTTATTTCATTTTATTAAACTTACAGTTAACTTTGTATCTATTCCTTCTTCTGCATGGTAAGTCAGACTTTGTAAATAGCCTTACCAAATGTTCTTTGAAAAATCTGCATCAATCTAGAAAGAAGTGTGGACAAAAAAAGCCATGTGATATTGTTTGTCTCTTTACTGTACCTGATAACATGCTCTGTAACAGTTATAACCAGTGGTACTGATCAGTGGCCTAAAACTAGTCCCTTTTTTTTTCAAAATTGAACCTTCCTCTTTTTAAGGTCCGTCAATATTTTTTTGGGGATATTCTGGACCTAAAAAATGTACCCATTAAAATATTGAGTGGGGATAGGTAAAATAAGCCTTTTTTAAAGTGACCCTGTCACCACTGGCAACAATAAAATCACGGCTGCCCTGTAAAGGGAGGTTAATATTTCCAAGCAAGGTTTATATTCCCCCCCCCCCCTTTAATTTCCTCTTAAGCCATCATGTAACCCTCCACAGTGCCTGTATTGGGGGTGGAGACAAGTGAACCAGCAATGCAGTCTGGGCGTTCCCCCAGCATGTCTTGCTCCCCTCTCCTCCTCATTGTCATATCACACCTCCTGTAGTCCTATCAAGTCAGAGCCTCACCAATGAAAGAGTCTACGTCGCCCCCGCGCAGCGATGTGACTTCCTGTAAAGACCCTGTCCACTCTGCAGTAAAGATGAAAAATAGTATTTGGGGCTCCAAGTTTTTTTTTTAACTGTGCCTGGGACCTGAGAAGAGTCCGATTGCAGCAGCGCCCAGAGCTCATCAAGAGTAAAAATGTAATGCACTACAAGCTAGAATAAGTATAATCCAACTTTTTACATGGTTGGCTGCATTTAACTTTAGGTGGCAACAAGATCGCTTTAACGTTGAGCCTTCGCCAAAGAACAATGTGAGCTGCCATTTTCTAGGACGAACCCAACAATCACAAGGTGGAGACTGACTATTAACTAGAGTTAAAGATCATGGTAGTAAAAAAAAAATTGCTTTTCATTTCTAACTTGCACTAGAAATAAAAGAAATCTGGTTATTATGAGGAAGCAACTCCCGTGTTTACTGCCCCTGAGTATTATTCAGTACTGTTTACAGATCTACCAGAGGCTTGATGGGTTTAATGTGAGTTTATACCTATCGAATGCCAGTGTTCGTTGTGTGCTGGGTACAAGTCCGCTGTATTTTTTTGGGGGGTGGTGGGGGAGATTTCCTGATTTAAATACTAATTTTTACACAGATGTATTAAAACAAAAAAATAGAGATTTTCAAGAACATGACAAGTACGTTTTTACATGTTCAGAATTTTTTTTTTTTTTTTTTTTTGTTTAATTCCGTGATATTTCTAAGTTGATTTTGTTTAAATAAATCTTGCAAATTAAGCATGTGTCCACAGATTCATTCTGGCAACAGGGAATTTTTTAAAATTCTTCTACAGGATTTATATAGCGCCAACAGTTTGTGCAGTGCTTTACAACATGAGGGCAGACAGCACAGTTACAATATAATTCAATACCGGAGAAATCGGAGGACCCTGCTCATTAGAGCTTACATTCTAAAAGGAGGAACAAGTGATACAAAAGGTAATACAGTTGTTAGGTGGAGGTGGGATAGGCTTCTCTGAGAAGGGTTTTCAGATCACCTAAAAGTGGACAAAGTAGGGGATAGCCGGACTGATTGGGGGTAGAGCATTCCATAGGATTGGAGAGGCTTGGGAGAAGTCCTGGAGGCGAGCATGGGAGGATATTACGCAGGAACTAGAGAGCAGGAGGTCTTGTGATGAACGACTAGGTTGGTGATGTAGCTGGGGACAGAGTTGTGCATGCCCTTTGTAAGAAGTTGGTATTTTGAATTGAATTTGTTGGGTGAGTAGCAGCCAATGAAGTGATGACAGAGAGGGGTAGCAAACGCTAAGCGGTTTGTAAGGTGGATGAGTCTGGCAGCAGCAGCAATCATGGTGGACTGAAGGGGGGGGAGCCATTGTAAAGGTAAGCCAATGAGGAAAGAGTTTCAGTAGTCGAGGCAAGAGATAACCATGGAGTGATTAAGGAGCTTAGTGGTGTCATAGGTTAGAGATGTTGAGGCAGCATGTGATTTGATGTGGGGCTGAAAGGAGAATTCCGAGTCCAGGATTACACCTAACATGGGTTTATGGTTGTGCCATCGATCTTGACAGAAAAGTCAGGGGAAGTGGCACATGGGGAGGACATATAGTGGAAATATGGTGTTTTTGGATAGATGGAGTTTAAAGTGGATGTAAACCCTCCATACACCTAGTGAAGTGAACAGCCTCAGATGATACACAGAGATTAACCAAATCTCCCTATATAGGTTTTATATGTATATCTGCTGTCTTCACATTTACATTCTGTTTAGAAAGTTGAGATCATGTTAGATTTTCTCTTCCTGGTTAACAGAGTGTGATTACTGATTGGAAGAAAGGCACACCCCCCCTCTCATCATAGGCAGCGACTCTCAGAGCTGTTTTGTAATAGGAGCTGCTCTCTGCTAATCTATTTTAGCAACCTCCTTTGAAAAAAGATTAAAGCTGCTTTTGTCTAAAAAGTCAAATGACAGTTCTCAGGCTGATAACAGAGAAACCGTTCAGAAGAGAGCTAGCTAGAAGACTTGGCTCATTGAAAAGAGAAAACAAAATACTGCAGATATATGTGCCCAGCTCAAATTTCATGAATCAGGTTTAAATCCACTTTAAGGAAGTGGTCTGACATCCAAACTGATATGTCGGTTAAAGTGACATTGAAGGTGCAGTAGGATGAGAACCAGTGAAGAGCACAGCCAGAGAGACCAAAGGAATACATTTTATTTTTAGAAGAGGAGAGGGTGGTCAACCGTATCAAATTCAGCCAAAAGGTCCAGAAGTAAGAGTACATTATAGCGTTCATTGGATTTAGCCATTAGTAGATCATTTGTGAGTTTTAGGAGAGCAGTTTCCATGTAGTGTTGAGGGTGAAATCCTGACTGAAGGGGATCAAGAAGGTTTTCTCTGAGATTTTCACTCAGTCAGTGGTAGACCAGAAGAGAGTTCTCAGCAGTCCTAGGAAAACTCCTGGTCTGCTAAATTGCTGCATGTGCTCTTTTGTAATTTTAAAGTGTTATTAAACACACAACAGTAAAATTAGTCTGTATATGCAGTATAGCATGCTTATTATATTCACTGTGGAACCTAAGGGGGTTTATCCTGTGCATTGTGTAAAAAGGCTTTTTGATCTAGTGGTCGACCGATATATGGGCATTTTTGAGAAATCGGCATTCTCTTTTCCAAAATAGGCCGATTATTTAATACTGACCACACCATGCCCACAAGTGTTCCTTCCGTCTCCACAGTTGCTTGCCAGAGCCGGTGAGTGTGTGAAACTGACATGTAACTGAATGCAGATAGAGGAGCTATCAAACACCAGCCTATGGACAGGCTGATATGTGTATATGATCCCGCCCCCTTAAGCAGCCTAGTCATTGACTGGTGTGTGTTGGCTCACCCCGACATCACTGCTGAATTTTGACAGCTGATCTCTCGCTGCATTCAGTTACATGTCAGTTTCTCACACAGTTACACTATTGGCTCAGTGTGAAACCTGTCAGTGCCACTTGCCAGTGCTGATCAGTGCCACTTTCTAGGGCCAATCAGTTGCACATGCTAGTGCAACGTAACAAAATAACTAAAAATATTGGCTGCAAAAATTTGCATTGTATATCGGCCGCCCCGATTTCTAAATATCTGCATCGACGAGCGAAAAAAACTATTTCCCAAGGCATCTTTCAGGACAGCACCTTGAGAGATAGTGACTCCACCCACAACCACAAAAAACGCCTTCCTCCAGATCTTTAAAGGGAGGAAACCTCCCTAGCATACCTCAGTTTTTGTGTTCCCTCTGGCTGGAGGTAACAGCTTCGGTGGGGGGGGGGGGGGGGGTCAGTACCTCTCAGGTGTTCCTGAAAGAAGGGCTTCCCTCTTACCTTTTTTCCTCCGACGAGACTGTCGGTCCTCCCGGCCAATACGTTCGGAGCGGTGGTGTCCGGGCTACTCTTCCTCCTTCAGTGCTCGGGGAGAGCCGAAAAACATGGGGATCTAGCGGTGAGCAAACGAGCGATTCGCCAACATTTTGAAGAGATCCCGGGTTACCGCAGTGCCTTTTCTGGCGTGACAGCTGGGGGAAGAGGCAGGATCGAGGCTGGGGCCTACTTCCGTTTTCGGGTCCGGTGCAGAGGCTCTAGGAGTCCGGAAACGGTGCGAATAGCCACTGTTTGAAATGCCGTACACTGCTAATGGAGGACGCAGAGATTACGGCAGTGGGGACAGGCATAGGCACCAGCAAGTTTCAGGTAGTAGTCAGCAGTTTAAGTCTACCTTTTTTTCTTGCCTGTTTTCAGTCTCTCTCTTTTTCTATACCCCCTAGTGGCAAGGGGCCTGTCTGGGCACTGGGAGTTCACTTTTCTTTCCTAGTGCACCAGGTCTCGCTAAGAATTCCCCTGCTTTCTTTCACCTTTATGTCTTCTCTCCAGCTCTGACTCCAAAAAGAAATGTCCTTCGTGTAGGATAAAGATGGGAGAGCATTGGATGAAAGCATTATGCAGCACCTGCATATCTTCTTTAGTTCAGGAGAAATCGGCCTCTGTACGGGAAGAGTTGATGGCCTCTGTAAAGAAGGAACTATTTGCCACAATTCAAACTTTTCGTGACTCTTTTAGTTCCCTCGGCTGACTCTCAGGCCTCCACTTCACAGTCCTCCCAGGGGTCGGTGACCATACCAGCGGTAGAACCTTTAGCTGAAGAACCTGTCACCAGGAAAGGACAGTCCCAGGTACCTCCTAGTGAGGATTCAGAGGAGTCAGCAGCTTCCCCTTCCAGGTTTAAATTATCCTTAGAAGAGGTAGATAGCTTACTTAGGGCTATTCATGTCACGTTGGGCCTAAGTGAGGGAAAAAAAGAGTTGAGCTTACACAAATGCATGTATGCGGGTCTGAGTGAGCCCAAGGGTCGGACATTTCCCGTCCATCCAGTCATTTCTGATGCTATAACGAAAGAATGGCAGGATCCAGAGAAAAAACGTTTTCTCAAAAGCCCACAAAAGGCGTTTTCCTTTTGAAGAAGGTCCCTAAACTGGATGCTGCCTTCTCTCAGGTCTCCAGGTCCACTGATCTGTCTTTTGAAGAAATGGGGGTCCTAAAAGACCCGATGGACAAACGCATGGATCTCTTGTTAAAAAGATCTTGGCAATCTATTATGAATAATTTAAAACCCGCTATGGCCACAACGTGCGTAGCTAGAAACTTCGAATTTTGGACTAACCAGCTGAAAGCCCACACAGTGGCGGACTCGCCTAAACAGTACATTTTTAGTCTTTTTCCACTTTATCCTCTGCAGTTGCTTGCATAGCTGAAGCAATCAAGATGTCGGCGAGGTCCACAGCCTTGACTAACACTGCAAGAAGAGCATTGTGGTTTAAAGACCTGGCCAGGTGATGCAGCTTCAAAAAATAAGCTTTGCGGGATTCCTTTTTTTTTGGAGGACCTTCTTTTTTAACCCGATCTAGAAAGTATTCTAGACCGGACAGCTGACAGGAAAAAATCCTTCCCAGTAATAAAGATAAAACAACTTTTTTTTTCGACCTCAAAAGGCTCAAGAAAAAGACAACAAACCCCAAGGAGGCAGGAGGAATTGGGCCGCACAGAAGGCCAAAGGGAAAGGTGGAATCCTTTTCCATCCTCCTACGCAAGCCGAGATATCCCAATGACTCAGCCGTGCGGGTAGGCGGAAGACTACAAAAGCTCCTTTCGCAGTGGTCAGTGGTAACGTCCAATCAGTACATCCTGACCATCCTTGCCCAGGGTTATGTCAGTTCTCGAAGCTGCTTCTCCAAGCAGGTTTTTGATAACGCCCCAAAAGACCCAGAAAAATCCCTAGCCATGAAGTCCTCTTTAAAAGAGCTGATGCAACAGGGTGTGGTGGTACAAGTACCTCCAGAAGAACAACTGGAGTTCTATTCACACATTTTCCTGATAAAGAAACCTACAGGAAAATTCAGAATGATCCTAAACTCGAAGCCTCTAAACAAATCTGTCAAATACAGAAAGTTCAAGATGGATTCAATCTTTTCCGTAAAGAATCTATTGACGGCAGACTGTTATATGGCGTCAATAGATTTGAGGGATGCATATCCCAATCTTCCCTCAGTCACAGAGGTACCTCAGGTTAGCAGTAAAGATGGAGGGAGTAGTTCATCATCTGCAATACAGGGCCCTTCCATTCGGGCTGTCATCCTTGCCTCAAATTTTTACCAAGGGGATGGGGGAAGTTCTAGCCCCGCTTCGTCTACAGGGGGTGGCAGTTATACCCTACCTAACCACTTAGTTACCGGGCCTATTTTGGCACTTTTCTCCTTTTATGTAAAAATCACAATTTTTTTTGCTAGAAAATTAATCAGAACCCCCAAACATTATATATATTTTTTTAGCAGACACCCTAGGGAATAAAATGGCGGTCATTGTAACTTTTTTTTCTCGCACGGTATTTGCGCAATAATTTTTCATGAATTAAAAAATAACAGAACAGTAAAGTTAGCCCAATTTTTTTGTATAATGTGAAAGACGAGGTTACGCCGAGTAAATAGATACCTAACATGTCACGCTTTAAAATTGCGTACACTCATGGAATGGCTCCAAACTTCGGTACTTTAAAAATCTCCATAGGCGACGCTTTACATTTTTTTACAGGTTACAATTTTTAAGATACAGAGGAGGTCTAGTGCTAGAATTGTTGCAAATGTGGGGTTTGAACGCTGTTTACATATGTGGGTGGGACTTGCATGCGTGTTCGCTTCTGCACGCGAGCGACCGGGACAGGGGCGTTTTATTTTTTATTTTATTTATTTTTTACTTCATTTTTTTATTTTTACACTTTTTTTTTTTACATTTTTTTTTTTTATCACTTTTATTCCTATTACAAGGAATGTAAACAATAAGACCTCAAAAAGACCCCACATCTCTCCTACAGGCTTACAAGCATGAAATCGGAGAAAAAAAAAAATCACCGATTACATGCCGACAGCCGCGATAGCAGCTTTGTTTACTTCCGGGTACCGGGCGTGACGTCATCACGTCGCGCCCAGTCCTCCGACGTTCATAGAGATGACTGTGACCGTCTGGTCTCCAGTCATCTCTATGCTTCACCAACAAGCGTCGGCCGATTCGCTCTCCGGGCCCCCGGTGGCACGGGAAAGCCCGGAGAAGCACCGGATGGCGGCGGGAGGGGGGGACGTCCCCTCCCGCTGCCTAGAACGATCGAGCGGCAAAACCGCTGCTTTGATCGTTCTTCTGGTGCACAGAATCGCCGGTTGAAGCAGGCATCATTCAGATATCACCGCACAAAGCCGAGGACGTCCAGGGACGTGATCGGGTCTCAAGTGGCTAGACGACCTATTATTCTAAGCCCCATCAACCTATCCAGGGCGCAGAACCACCTGGTATCTCTGGGCTGGATTTTAAAATTACAAAAATCATCCCTAGTTCCATCTCAGGAGATTTGTTTCTTGGGTTACTAATTCGATTCGGTGAGCCAAAAAATGTTTCTTCCACAGGAGAAAAAGGACAAAGTTCAGGACGCAGTGTTGTGGATACAGTCCAACCAGCCTATAACAATAAGGCAGGTTAGGTTGGCATTAGGAGTCCTGACTTCAACAATGCCGTCCATTCAATGGGCAAGACTACATTTAAGGTGCCTACGAGCCTTTCTCCTGAGGTCATGGGATCACAATCTCAGATCCCTGAACACTCAGATAAAAATTCCATCACGAGTGAAGAGGTCGTTTTTTTGGGTGGAGAAATCACAAGGTCCTTTCAAGAGGTCTGGAGTGGTCCTTTCCAGTAGAAAAGAGACTGAATACAGATGCCAGTGCATGGGGATGGGGAGCCCACTTAGGAAAAAAGGGTCTTGGATGAAAGAAGATTTAAGACGGTCCTGAAACTGGAGGGAGCTAAAGGCGATTGCATTAGCTCTAGTAAAGTTTTCCCCAGATCTTCAAAATCACCATGTTCAGGTGCTAATGAACAACGCCACTGCAGTAGCATACCTAAACAGGCAGGGGGCACAAGAAGCAGACCCCTGCAGATTCTTGCTGCAAAGATTCTTCTGTGGGCAGAAAAGAACTTGCAGTCCCTTTCAGCTATACATCTAAAGGGGTCCCTCAGGTATGGGAGTCAGAGTGGTCTCTGAACCCGGAGGTCTTTGTGGAAATTTCCAACAAGTGGGGTCGGCCAGATGTAGATCTGTTTGCCTAAAAGGAAAATTCTCAAGTACCTCAATTCTTTTCCCTAAACAGACTGGACGGGTCCCAAGGAATAGACGCTCTGGCGCACCCTTGAAAGTTTTTGTCTGTGCTTGGTGTCGTCGCTGCGCCTGCATATACGAGTGTACTGCGCTCGGTATATGCAGGCGCAGCCTACAAAGAAAAGAACACAGTACTTACAGTGAAATATTGTAGAGGTTCAATGATGTTTTGGGGTTGTTTTGCTGCCTCTGGGAATGGGTGCCTTGAATGTGTGCAAGGCACCATGACATCTGAGGATTGCCAAAGGATTTTGGGTCGCACTGTAGAGCCCAGTGTCAGAAAGCTGGGTTTGCATCCGAGATCTTGGGTCTTCCAGCAGGACAATGACCCCAAACATAAGTCAAAAAGGACCCAGAAATGGATGGCAACAAAGTGCTGGAGAGTTCTAAAGTGGCCAGCAATGAGTCCAGATCTAAATCCCATTGAACACCTGTGGATAGATCTTAAAATTGCTGTTGGGAAAAGGTGCCCTTCCAATAAGAGAGACCTGGAGCAGTTTGCAAAAGAAGAGTGGTCCAAAATTCCGGGTGAGAGGTGTAAGAAGATTATTGATGGTTATAGGAAGCGACTGATTTCAGTTTATTTTTCCAAATGGTGTGCAACCAAATATTAAGTTAAGGGTGCCAAGAGTTTTGACCAGCCCATTTTTGAAGTTTTGTGTGACATTATGTCCAATTTTCTTTTTTTCCTTTTTTTGTTTTGTTCCAATACACACAAGGGGAATAAACATGTGTATAGCAAAACATGTTACTGCAATACTTTTCTGTAAGAAATACTTGATTTTCTGGAAAAATGTATTGGGTGCCAACAATTTCGGCCATAACTGTAATACACACACACACACACACACGCCAAGTTTTTCAGCCCATTTTTTAGGCTGAAAATCTACCCCCTCGCCTTAAACTCGATTCAGCAGTAAAACGTTTTTAAAAGCATGTCTGCTGCTGTGTAATCCATATGCAGCCGTACCTTCTCATTAGTAAAACAGCGTGTCTGCCACTGTGTAATCCAGCCAAAACAAAACATATGCAGCCGTATTGTTTCATTAGTAAAACAGCGTGTGTCTGCTGCTGTGTGATCGAGATTACAGTCTATTCGGCCATCTTTTGTAAGAAAGCCACACCACCTCCTCATCCACACGATGTTACGATGCTGGGAAACTATCAGTGTTCCGCCTATCATAGACAAGGAGGGGGCGGGGCTTTCTTACAAAGGACGGCCGAATAGACTGGAATCTGGATTACACAGCGGGAGACACGCTGTTTTACTAATGAAAGGGTACGACTGCAACCAAGGGCACATTAGAGACTGCAATTGGGCACAGTGAGGCTGCAGATGGGCATTGTTTACCCAAGGCTTATACTCAAGTCAATATGTTTTCCAAGTTTTTGTGGTAAGATTAGGTGCCTCGGCTTATACTCGAGTAGATACGGTATATAAAACAGACAATGGGGCACATAGGAGATTATAAACAGACCGAATGGTATAAACCTTTAACTGAAACTTCAGCAGCAGGGGGGGGGGGGCAAAGGAGCAGACAGGTGGGGAGGAGGGGAGAGCACAGGAGAGCTGCGGATGACGGGAGGCACGTAAACTGTCCACAGTGTCAGGGCTCAGAAGCCGTGATATGCCGTCGTCAGTTTACAGGCATAATTAGCCAGGTTTATTTTTAGGTGTTACAGGGGGGTAAATTACACAGCACAAGTACTGTGCTGTATAACATGCTTTAAGGGATCAGGATCAATATTATTATTATTTTTAGGTTAAATGCTTTAAAGTAAACCTGAATATTTCTTATTAGTAATCTGGCAAAATGACTATAATGCAGTCACTTCCTGATGCCTCTCTTGTTTAAATAGTGTTCTGCTATTATGAAAATCAAATGCCAAATGCAGCCAACACTCTCATGGCTGCAATAAAGTCAATTCCATTGGGTTGCTCTTGTCTTCCTATCGGTTGCAGAGTGCAAAGGATGGTTTTACTGGCCAGTAGGGAGGTAAAGAACAGGAGAGGGCAGACTACTTCACAGAAACACAGACAGTCTCCTGCGCTCGGGAGCTTAGTCACTTGGTGGCACAACCAGAGCCTTCTGTTGGAATAGTTAATGACCACAAGTCTTGCTGCCCTCCTCAGAATAATGGGTATTCTTGAGACTAAAATGTAGGAAAAGGACCCACCGACTTAGTACATTCACCAATGGCAAGATTTAATTTAAAATTAGTACAAAGATCATAAATACTCACAAAGCAAGTTAAAATACAAGTGTATTTAACACTCCATCAGCAGGGATAAATGCCTCCTACTGGAACCAGATGGCCAGAGAGTCCAAACATCATATAGTGCGACTTGCGCGTTACAAGGGCGAACCCTCTTCTTCAGAGTCAAAGCAATGGTAGTATCTAGTATCACACTACTTTGCAACCATTAACCTGTTTAAAAGCACCACAGGATTTGTTAACACTGGGGCAATATTTGAGTAAGTGAAGGGTACGTCCAGTTATCAAGTTCTTCCTGCAGCTGTCCTGCCACCAAGTTACTTTGGATGAGAAGGCCAAAGGTTTGCTTTAACACAAACCTGATTCTGGGATTCACCTCTAGTTGTGTGGACTGCAAGTCTCTGTACCTGCTGTTCAGAAGTCAGGCTCTGTAAAATGTGTGACACAGCAGTGCCTAGTGACAGGAACCAAGGGAATACGTTTCACAAAATGTGTGGATCTTTGCAAAGTAAGCTTACAAACGTCATAATCGATTAGATCAGGGGTGCCAGACTTTTGGCCCATGGTGCCCTCTGAGGTGGCCCGCCACCTCCTGTTCTGGGATGGTGGGTCAGCAAGCCTAGATCGTGGATTCCTGACCTGCCAACCCCAAGCATCAGTGTGAAGAACTGAGCCAATGCTGCCTGTATAGCGCCGGCTCTGCCACATGTACTCCACCTGTGACGGGAGTAATACAGGAATCATCAGCTCCTCTCTCTACTGAACCCGCATGCTTTCGGTTCCTGTCACACTGGACCAGCCATACCTGCCTTAGGGGACAGCCAGCGATACCTGTAGGAATCCTGAGAAAAGAGGTGCAGGTAAACTGCAGTGAAGCCTTAGGACCCTTTCACACGTTTGAGTCTGCCTGTCCATTTTTCAGGTGGACTCTTTATTCACCTATATAGAGCAGCAGAAGTAAACAAACTTGTTTACACTTATCTATCTTTAATCTGATCCTTTTGTCTGTCTTTTGGAGGGCCCATAAAATAGAGTGGGCTGTGTCCATGTCTGTCCTGCATTTGCGGCGTGGACATGGACCTGTCATCTGTCTGCTTCGTGCATAGTGACCAGTTACCAAGTCGCTAAACTAGCCCTCACTCCACTTCAGCCCTGGAAGAATTGGTTGCCCAATAACTGGGCCATTTTTTGTGATTCGGCACTGTCTCTTTAACTGACAATTGCATGGTCGTGCGACTCTGTACCCAAACAAAAAAATGGGCGTGCTTTGTTTCCCACAAATAGAGCTTTTTATGGTGGTATTTGATCATCTCTGCTATAGAGAACGACAATTTTGAAAAAAAAAAACACAATATTTCTTTATCGTACATCACGGGACACAGAGCGCATAGCCATTACATATGGGTTATATGGGTACCTTCAGGTGTGGACACTGGTGTAATCAACTTCACAGGAAGTTCCTCCCTATATAACCCCCTCCCACTGAGAGTGCTTTAGTTTTTTCGCCAGTGTCTTAGGTGTTGGTCACGTCTAGCTGTCCCTCGGAGGTCTCGGGACCCAGGATAGCTAGCCGGATCCGTCCGAAGTGCTTCAAAGCCAAGGTGTACGGTACCCGGGCCCTGCCTGCGTGGGGTGTTGCCTATAATGCCTCTCCTTGGAGGGCTGGATTCTGGGCTCCAGTGCCTTGGTCTCTTCCAGGACTAAACGCTACTGATGCCAGGATGCTATATAGGTCCAGGGGTGTGGGTTCCTTAACACAGGACCCCGGTCCCTGAAGGTCCGAGACAATACCCACGGAGATGGGGGAAGATTGGGCCTCTTGCAGTTTGCAATACCCTGCGGCGTGGAGCAGGTAAGAGGGAACCTGCGGGACTTGGTTCGACAGTAGGTATCCCCCTGGGGGTTCTGGGTTGGCCTAACAGTATGCTTGTGCATCAGCCACTATCTCCACTATGTCTGTGTGGGCAGGATGGGATACTAATGTTTACCCAGATAACATGTAGATATATGTATACTTGTGTAAGATATATATTTGCTACTCACCCCAGGTCTGCCTGTTAGCATTGATACTGCAACCCCACATGTTGTAAAGAGGAAATTGCTGGTGAAAACTCCTGTTTCTTAGGAAGCCCATGGGGACAGCTTCCTCTCTGTGTGTGCACTACAATAAGATTAGTGCTTACCTGGTGTCTGTTGGTGCTGCCTGGCGCTGGTCCATGTTGTTTCCTCTGCTCTGCTTCCTCCATGTGGTTGTCAGCGTGGGGGGGTGCGCGCGCGTGCACGCCGCCTTTTATAGCGTCGGCGTGCGTCGGGGGGGCGGGCCAGCAGCGTCAGGGTCGGTTTAAAGGAAAAACTTTTTCTCTGGCTGGTCTTTCCCTCCTGGAGGCAGAGGAAGAAATGATACAGAGCATGCAGCTGGGTCTTTTGACCACACAGGGACACCTAGTGGCGGTTTTGTGGATCTTCAGGTCTAGGACTTAGGTCCACTATTGACCAGAGAAAAAAAAAAAAAAAAAAGGAAGTTTTTTGCTTAAAGGGACTCAGCCTTAGATCCAGCAGTATCTGAGTCTACCTTGGACTCCGGCTAACGGGCATTGGTGTGTCAATACTCACAGGTTTCCTCAGTATTGCCACCTCCCAGGCGGGTAAAAAAAAAAAAAAAGAAATTAGTTTTTTTCATTTTCCTCATACCTGTCCTCATATTGGTTACTCCTAGCTGCAACAGTCAGGTGTTGGCTATAGGGGTGACTCAAGGTTGTACAATGGCTCCAAAGGGATCTGGACCAGCCAAGGCTGCTAAAGGTGCCAAGAAGCAAAAGGGGTCTCCATCGGGGTCAGAGGATTTGGGCCAGGCTTCAACGGCCCCACCCTCGCCAGTTAGAACACCGAGTGGCATAGTACAAGAGCCATTGGGGGTGCTGGGGGCAGAGGCGGCCCCCGATCCACCCATTCCCGTTTACGTGACGGAAGAAATGCTAGCAGCCACCATGAGTGGGCTAGAGAAAAGGTTAACTGCGTTGTTTGCCCGTCCTTGGCCAAGTAGCAAGCGGGCTAGATCCCCCTCACCCAGTGTGGGGTTTTCAGATGCGGAGGTCTCCTCTTCAGAGGAACGGGACCCACAAGGGGATCAGGCAGACCCAAGTCCCGACGGTTCAGACAGGGAAGATTCCACTATAGATGAATATTTCTCGGCCTCTCAAGCGGAGAGCCTGTGGATCCAGTCTTTGACAGATATGGTTCGCACTGCCTTTAAACTTCCAGTGCCAGAACTAGTAGCCCCGGAGGTTTCCTCATTGGGTTCTTTAAAGGCTCCATTAACTTGTGCGTCTTTTCCAATGCACCCCCTTCTGCGGAACGTGATTTACCAGGATTGGGCTCGACCTGATAGAATCTTTGTCCCTCCTAAAAGATTCTCTATTCTCTATCCTATGGAAGAGGAATATTTAAAGAAATGGGCACTCCCCACAGTGGACGCGGCCATTTCCTGCGTGAATAAATCCCTGACCTGTCCGGTTGAAAATGTCCAGATGTTCAAGGATCCGGTCGACAAGAAATTCGAGGCCCTACTGAAAGCCGCTTTTACCTCAGTAGGTGCCATGGTTCAGCCAGCAGTAGCAGCCATTGGTGTTTGTCAGGCCCTGAAGGATCAGGCAAAACATATATTAAAGGACATGCCGGCTCAGCATACTCATGAATTAGCAGAATTCCCTAGGGCTCTCTGCTTTGCAGTAGATGCTATTAAGGACTCCATCCAACAGGCATCCCGTTCATCTCTACTGATGGTTCACATGCGTCGTCTTTTGTGGCTAAAGAACTGGTCAGCAGAGGCACCCTGCAAAAAGCTTTTAGCAGGGTTTCCCTTTCATGGGGGAAGACTATTCGGGGAAGACCTAGATAAATATATCCACACTATATCAAGTGGAAAAAGTACTTCCTTACCGGTCAAGAAAAGACCGCGTGGGCCCACGTTTAAACGACAGGCCATTGTAGGCTCGGCCCCTTCGACTTCTCGTCAGTATCGACGGCCTCCCGGGCGTCCAGCGGTTAATAGCCGCCCACAGGGTCAAGCCGCGGCAAACAAGAGACCCTGGTCTCGCAAACCGGCTAAACCAGTCGTCAAATCAGATTCATGAAGGGGCGCCCCCACTCTCTCGGGTGGGGGGAAGACTTCGGTTTTTCTCCGAAGTCTGGAAGGCCAGAATTCCCGACTCTTGGGTTCGGTCCGTGGTAGCCACGGGATACAAACTAGAGTTTCGAGAAATCCCCCCTCCTCATTTTCAGGGGTCAAGTCTTCCAAGCGACCCATTAAAAAGGGCCTCTCTCGTAAAGGCGTTGGATGGCCTATTGCTCCAAGGAGTAATTGTAGAAGTACCAACCCAAGAGTGGGGTCGGGGATTCTACTCCAACCTTTTTGTTATACCAAAACCCAATGGCGACGTCAGGCCTATATTAGACCTCAAACGCCTAAATCGCTTTCTAAAGATTCAGACCTTTCGTATGGACTCCATACGTTCAGTGACAGCCAGCCTGCATCAGGGCGACTTTCTAGCATGTGCCGATTTACCCAGCACATCACAAGTTTCTTCGTTTTACGATAAATCAAAGTCATTACCAGTTCGTAGCCCTCCCTTTCGGGTTGGCAACAGCTCCGCGGGTATTCACAAAGGTGTTAGCCCCGGTGCTAGCCGTCCTAAGGACAGAAGGCATCTTGGTCCTGGCATACCTGGACGATCTCCTGGTTATCGACAGATCAGCTTCCAACCTCAATCATGCAGTAGTCCGCACAGTGCGGCATCTAGAAGAATTCGGGTGGATTGTGAACCAAGAAAAATCAAGGTTACAACCCACAAGACAGTTGGAATATCTAGGCTTTCGGTTAGATACAGAATGCCAGAGGGTATTTTTACCTCAAGAGAAGATCAGGTCGTTGATTCAAACGATTCAAATAGTCTTAGGCAAAAAGAAGCCGACTATTCGCCTATGCATGCGACTGCTGGGAAAGATGGTGGCCGCCTTCGAAGCAGCGCCCTATGCCCAGATCCATACCAGAGTTCTCCAGGCAGCTATTCTCTCTGCTTGGAACAAGTCCATACAGGCATTAGACCGTCCATTAGTTCTTTCCCCAGGGGTCAAGCGCAGCCTGTACTGGTGGCTGATCCCTCAAAAATTGTCAAAAGGGAAAACCTTTTGCCCCATCAAGTGGAAAATAGTAACCACAGATGCCAGCCTAACAGGTTGGGGGGCAATCTTAGGAAAACGGACCCAGCAGGGACAGTGGTCAGAGGCAGAAAGTCTGCTTCCCATCAATGTCCTAGAGATCAGAGCTGCTCGGTTGGCCCTGGTCGCCTGGACTCTCCCCCTGCAGGGTCTGCCAGTAAGGATACAGTCCGACAATGCCACGGCGGTGGCATACATAAACCACCAGGGGGGCACAAGGAGCCTAGCGGCTCAAAGGGAAGTAAACCTGATTTTCTCATGGGCCGAAGCCCATGTACCCTGCATCTCAGCAGTGTTCATCCCAGGGATAGACAATTCTCAAGCAGATTTTTTGAGTCGTCAACAGTTACTCCCGGGAGAGTGGTCTCTTCACCCCCAGGTATTCCAAGAGATTTGCCAAAGATTCGGAGTTCCCGATGTGGACATCATGGCAACAAGATTCAACAAGAAATTGGACAAATTCGTATCCCGAGCCAGGGACCCCTCGGCCTACGGGACCGATGCGTTGGTTTGCCCCTGGCACCAGTTTTCTCTCCTGTATGCGTTCCCTCCACTACAGATGATTCCCCGCCTTCTACGAAGGATCAGGGTGGAGCGCAGGCCGGTGATCCTGGTGGCCCCAGCCTGGCCCAGAAGGGCTTGGTACGCACTCATCGTGAGGATGTCAGTAGGGGCACCGTGGCCACTCCCCCTGCGCCCAGATCTGCTGTCTCAGGGCCCGATCTACCACCCTGCTTCACAGCAGCTAAATTTGATGGCTTGGCGGCTGAATCCCTAATTCTTAAGGGCAGAGGCCTCTCAGCCCAAGTCATATCTACGTTAATTCAGGCTAGAAAGCCAGTCTCTAGAAATATCTATTACAGAGTCTGGAGGACCTATGTGGAGTGGTGCGAGTCTCAAGGAGGGCATCCTCGCAAGTTTTTTATTGACAGGATCTTGCGATTCCTCCAGGTTGGCATTGACAAGGGGTTGGCTCTTAGTACTCTAAAGGGGCAGGTGTCTGCCTTATCGATATGGTTTCCAAGCCCTTAGCAGGACGCTGCCTTAATCCTAGGCTGCGGTCCATTGTCAGGGAGTAGGGATAGGCTTGCTGTGCCCTGACACTCCCCCCCCCCCCCTTAGCTTGTTGGTAAGCGCTTAGACGCGAGTATCACAACTTGCATTTGGCGCTCTATAAGTATTTAATCCAATCCAATCCAATCCAAAGGCCTTTGGCCACGCATTCGCTTGTGAAAACCTTTTTGCAGGGGGTCTTGCATGTGAATCCCCCTATTAGAGCTCCCCTCTGCCCCTGGAATTTAAATCTGGTCTTGTCAGCTTTACAAAAGCAGCCGTTTGAACCTCTGACAGAAATCCCTCTTGTGCTGCTAACCCGAAAGTTGGTTTTCTTGGTGGCTATGGCTTCGGCCAGAAGGGTCTCCGAGCTGGCAGCCTTGTCTTGCAGGGAACCGTACCTGATTCTGCATAAGGACAGAGTGGTTCTGCGGCCTCAGCCTTCTTTCCTTCCTAAGGTCATATCCAGTTTTCACTTGAATCAGGACCTAGTCCTACCATCCTTCTTTCCTACTCCCCAGTCCAGAGAGGAAAGATTGCTTCATACTTTGGACGTGGTCCGAGCCATGAGGATTTATCTCAAGGCTACAGAAAAGATTCGGAAAACAGATGTGCTTTTCGTTCTCCCGGATGGCCCCAAGAAGGGTCAGCCGGCTGCCAAGTCTTCCTTGGCTAGGTGGATTAAGCAGCTGATTTTTCAGGCCTATGGTCTGAAGCGCGTTCCACCTCCCTTATCAGTTAAGGCCCATTCTACGAGGGCCATGAGTGCCTCTTGGGCGGCACACCATCAGATCTCTATGGCACAGGTTTGCAAAGCGGCAACCTGGTCTTCCGTACATACGTTTACTAAATTTTATAAGTTGGACGTCACAAAAGCTACGGACGCAGCATTTGGGCAGGCGGTCCTACGGGCAGCAGTATAGAATCCTCTGGCCCGGTTCACGCCCCTTTTTTTCTGTTGGTGGAGCTATTTTTTACCTCCTGATATATTTTCTGTTTGGCTAATTTTGGCCTTACGGTCTCCCTCCCTTCATGGAGCATTGCTTTGGAACATCCCATATGTAATGGCTATGCGCTCTGTGTCCCGTGATGTACGATAAAGAAAAAAGGATTTTTAATAACAGCTTACCTGTAAAATCCTTTTCTTGAAGTACATCACGGGACACAGAGATCCCACCCCTCTTTTTGGGGAACATTGTGTAACCTCGGAGAAATTGCTTGCTACAAAACTAAAGCACTCTCAGTGGGAGGGGGTTATATAGGGAGGAACTTCCTGTGAAGTTGATTACACCAGTGTCCACACCTGAAGGTACCCATATAACCCATATGTAATGGCTATGCGCTCTGTGTCCCGTGATGTACTTCAAGAAAAGGATTTTACAGGTAAGCTGTTATTAAAAATCCTTTTTTTGTACTTTTTGCTATAATAAATATCCCCAGTTTTTTTTAAAAGCGAATCTTTCCTCAGTTTAGGCCGATATGTATTCTTCTACAAATATTTGGTAATAAAAAAAATGCAATAATCGTATATAGGGGATCGATTTTATAGCATTTTTTTTTTATTAGTAATGGTGGCGATCTGCGATTTTTATTGGGTCTGTGATATTATGGCGGACACATCGGACGCTTTTGACACATTTTTGGGACCATTGGCATTTAGTGCTATAAAAATGCACTGATTACTGTAAAAATGTCACTAGCAGGGAAGGGGTTAACACTATGGGGCGATCAAGGGGTTAACTGTGTGCCCTAATGTGTTTCTAACTGTAGGTGGAGGGGATTGACCTAGAGAAACACACGCCTTCTGCCTCTCGGCCCCACGGTCACGAGCATCGGCACCACCGTTGCAGCGCGCACCTGCTATCCCGCTGGCTAGAAATAATTGCAGTACAATGTGGAAATGAATATGATTTTACATTTTATAATGAACCACTGTATTTGATACAATATACTATTTTTACATTTTGTCCATGAATAATGTTTTTAGATAACTGCGCTTCTCTATAACTAAAAAAGATTTTTATTTTATAATGCTACAATAAATACATGTAGTGTGTTCAAATTTATTATCCGCAGGAACAATTTCACAATAGAGGACCAAGAAACCAGGACAAAGGCTAAAGCAGATTACTCCTTTAATCCCCAGACAGTTTAAATCAGACATGGCATGTTATTGGATTAGAGTTGTTTATAGACAAGATCACAGAATTCAGGCAATGAGGTTGTAGTTTACATTCTGTGAGATGACGTCATAAAGTAATCCTCAATTATTAGGGTGCTGGGTGAAAAAAAAAAAAAAAAGTTTTCTTCACAACTAATCAGATCCTTTAAAATCTTAACTTGAGAAAAAAAAAAGACAATGAAAATGTGGCTGCTATAGGTAACTCAGACAATATTCCTACATACAGTGTGATACCAAAAATCATCATCCGCATTAAAGCAAGTGCAAGCTGTAGCTGTGAATTTTTTGATGATGCGCGCAAAGTAAAGCTTTGATCTTTTTACATGCAGTCGGTATATGTGATTGCTTCTGTACAGTACTCTGTTAGTTGCACAGTAAATGTAAATGCATCAATGGGATTGTTAGATAACTAACTGCTTGAAAACAACTGATCAGATGCATTTGAGTAAGGCCTCTTCCACACTAGGCGGATCTGGTGCTACGGAGTCCGCCTTCTCCCGCCAGCTAAGCGGGAGATCAGTCCATTGATCTCCGCTGAGCTGGTGGATGGCAAGCTTCTCTCTGCTCACTGAGCGGGGAGGGGCTTGTTGGGCGCCACTTTTTCCTTTGGAGCTATCTGATGAAAACAGACAGCATGTCCATTTTCATCAGATCTCATCCGATCCGCCATGGACAGATGGGGATGTAACCCCATATTTCTGCTTTTAGCGGATCGGGTCGGATGTCAGCGGACATGTCTCTGAACGGTCCATCTGTGTGAAAGGGGCCTAAAGCTGGGTTCACACTATTGCAAATTGGATGTGAGATTCACCACATCCAATTCACATGTCAGGAGATTGTGTCAGGCTCTCTATGGAGCTGGTTCACACACCTCCGGAGCGGCTTCGGTGTGAATTGCACAGGAGTCCTGTGTGTCTTCTGGTCTGTTTCAGGTCTGAATCCAGCCCAAAATTTGGACCCCTGCTATGAGCCGTTTCATGCTGCGGTGTGAACCCAACCTAAAGCACGTAGGAACGATATGCACTTTGGAAAAATACATGCTACTGAATGCATTTACATGCTTCCAAAAAAGAGTGTGTGCTGAGCCTGAATTGACATGGTTAGTAGTAGTAACTCCAACCATACATAATGAAAAGTGTCCATAATGGCATTTCCCCAAAAATATATATGCTCCAACATATGCAAATCAATATAGAGACGGTTACACATCTCTGTGGTGGCTCTGGAGTGGCTTGCACAGAAGTCCTGTGCATCTTTGGCCTCGTTTCAGAGCCAATTTCAGGCAAAAATGTGTCCCTGATTCGTCCTTGAAATAGAGAACAGGGATGCATCAGACCCCTGCTGCGAGCCGCATTCGGCATCGGTGTGAACCCAGCCTAAAGGAGCTGCAGGGATTCTTGGCAAGTACTGGCTTTGGTACATGTGACAACAATCTCCCGTATTCTTCATATGTCTGGGCTATGGGGTAGAATGGCAAGACTGAAACATCAAAGCCCGGCTAAATTTTGCAAAAAGCGGGTGGGGAAATGTGTTATGATCTGATGAAACCAAGGTTGAACTTTTTGGCCATAATTACAAAAGATATGTTTGGGTCAAAAACACCGCACATAACCAAAAGAACACCATACCCACTGTGAAGCATGGTGGTGGTGGCATCATGCTTTGGGGCTGTTTTTTTCAGCTGGAACAGGGGCCTTATTCAAGGTAGAGGAAATTATGAACAGTACCAAATACCAGTAAATATTGGCACAAAACCTTCAGGCTTCTGCTAGAAAGCTGAACATGAAGAGGAACGTCGTCTTTCAGCATGACAACTGTCCAAAGCATACATCCAAATCAACAAAGGAATGGCTTCACCAGAAGAAGATTAAAGTTTTGAAATGGCCCAGCCAGAGCCCAGACCTGAATCTGATTGAAAATCTGTGGGTGGGATCTGAAGAGGGCTGTCAGGAGATCAGGAGATGCCCTTGCAAAGAAGAGTGGGCAAATATTGCCAAGTCAAGACGTGCCAAGCTGATAGACTCATACCCAAAAAGTGCAGAGTGCTGTAAAAAAATCAAAAGGTGCTTCAACAAAGTATTTGTTTAAGGGTGTTCACACTTATACAACTATATTATTTTATTTTTACCTCCCTCCACCTAAAAGATTTCAGTTTGTTTTTCAGTTGAGTTGTACAGTTTATATGTCACATTAAAGGTGGAAAAAGTTCTAAAATTATTTATCTTTGTCTCATTTTTTTTACATCATAGAAACCTGACATTTTAACTGGGGTGTGTAGACTTTTTATATCCACTGTATGCCCGGCCACCACTGAAGTTAGTGTCAAGCAGTCTATATACAGTAGGCTGAAACTCTATGGGCCAGATTCAGGTAGATGGGCGAATCTTTAAGTTGGAGTAACGTTTCTCATTTACGTTACTCCGGCGAAACTTTAGGAGCAAGTACTGTTATTCACATAGCACTTGCTCCTAAAGTTGCGGCGGCGTAGCGAAAATGAGCCGGCGGAATTCAAATTGGGCGGGTAGGGGGCGTGTATTATTATAACTAGGGGCGATCCCGCTGCGAACGTACTGCGCATGCGTCGACTGTCCGTGCGCATGCTCCAAATTCTTTCAGGGAACGTCAATGACGTCAATCCCCATTCACGGACGTTTTACGCAAACGACTCGAATATTTTTTTTTTCGACGCGATGACGACGGCCATACTTAACATAGGATACTCCACTAGGGGGCTGCTTTATCTTTACGCCGCGTATCTCTTACGGAAACGTCGGAAAGTCACTGCGTCGGGCCCGAATACGATCGTGAATTGCAGATTCTCGCTGATTAACATATTCTCGGCGTTAATCAGCGGGAACGCCCCCAGCACCATTTTTAAAATTGCAGTTATGATACGACGGTGAAATACAATTACGCCGCTCGTATAGTAACTCCAACCCGGCGTTTCTTGTTTTCTGACTACAGAAAACAGAAACGCTGGCTCAAAGTGACAGTTAGGCTGGAGTATCACTGATACTCCAGCCTAACTCTACCTGAATCTGGCCCTATATGAATAAATTGCTGAGTGGTGTTCAGCTAGCTTCTGTTAACCTGTGACCTGACCAGATGCCTTCCCATGTATGGATATGGCTTGCCTTGTGACCCTGCTTATGGACCTTTGCATAATGTTTTGACCTTGGCCTGCATGCTCATTGCCTTCTGCCTTATACCTCTGCTGCCCGTGCCTTGGCTTGATCACTCTATTGCAGGGATCACCAGCTGTTGTAGAACTACACATCCCATGAGGCATTGTAAAACTCTGACATTCACAGACATGACTAGGCATGATGGGAGTTGTAGTTCCTGAACAACTGGAGGGCCATAGTTTGTAAACTCCTGCTCTATTGCGATCATGTCTTGTGAATTGGTACAATATCTGCCTAGGTGTTACTGACCTAGGCTTGAGCACTCAACTCCAACCCTGTGTCCTGAATTGGTACCTCTGCAGATTGGCTGTTACCAGCCTTGACTTGAACTCTGATCCTTTCTCTTGAGTTGGTACCTCTGCTGCCAGGCTGTTGATAACTTTTGCTTGATCTCTCAACTTCTAAACTACCTCCTAAATTGGTTCCTTTCCTGCCCAGCTGTTAGTGACCTTGGATGGTCCTTTGACTAGATTCTGTCATCTGAATAAATATCTCTGCTGCCCAGCTGTCCGAAGTGTCACTAAACCCACATCATATAAAACTATCAATGGTGTATTACATGCTGTTCATACTCACTCAGTCACTATGATATTCATTTTCTATATTCTGTAAAAAAAAAAAATGGTTGATCCTGCTGCTCTCTCTCTTTCTCCACCTAGCTGTGGTGGCAACTCTGCAAATGCTCAGTTTTCAGTGTGTTTCTAGCAGAGGGCTAAAAGGACTGCCACTGTTTCCCTGCAGACAGGCTGGGAAAGATCTGGGTCATATGACAGCTGTATATTGATTAGGAAAAAAAATGATTTTTGTTTTTATTAAAATAGTCATCATCCATGTACAGAAAGAGAAGGAACAATGTAAATTAAACAGTGTGTTAGTATCACTTTATGTTTCAAGGTATCGCCAATAAATAAAAAAATGTCCCCCCTATAAAACTATGCAGTGGCGAATAAATGTTTGATATTGCTACAATGGTGTGCTGGTGATACCTTGAATCTTTGGACTATTTTATTGACACTGACAGCGCCAACCATCAGTTCCCATAAACACCTGCTTAAAGTGATACTAAAGGTTCGCATTTTTTTTGTCATACTTACCTGTACTGCAGTTTGTTTTGCACAGAGTGGCCTCGATCCACCTGTTCTGGGGTCCCACGGCTGCTCTCGCGGCTCCTCCCTGCATTAGATAACCCCCTTTGGGAAGCTCTCTCCCGAAGGGGTTACCTTGTGGCCGCGCTCCTGAGTCATACACTCGGCGTCCATAGACGCCGAGTGTATGACTCAGGCCCACCGCTCGCGTCATTGGATTTGATTGACAGCAGTGGGAGCCAATTGCTGCGCTGCTATTAACCACTTTAGCCCCGGGCCATATTGCTGTCCAAAGACCAGAGCACTTTTTGTGATTCGGCACTGCGTCGCTTTAACTGACAATTGCGCGGTCGTGCGACGTGGCTCCCAAACAAAATTGGCGTCCTTGTTTCCCACAAATAGAGCTTTCTTTTGGTGGTATTTGATCATCTCTGCGGTTTTTATTTTTTGCTCTATAAACAAAAATATAGCGACTATTTTGAAAAATATTTTTTAAATTTTGCTATAATAAAAATCCCCAAAAAGATATAAAAAAACATTTTTTTTCCTCAGTTTAGGCCGATACGTATTCTTCTACATATTTTTAGTTAAAAAAAAAATCGCAATTAGCGTTTATTAATTGGTTTGCGCAAAATTTATAGCGTTTACAAAAAAGGGGGTCGTTTTATGGCATTTTTATTATTATTATTTTTTACTAGTAATGGCGGCGATCAGCGTTTTTTTTTCGGTACTGCGATATTATGGCGGCCACATCGGACACTTTTGACACATTTTTGGGACCATTGGCATTTTTATAGCGATCAATGCTATAAAAATGCATTGTATTACTATAAAAATGCCATTGGCAGTGAAGGGGTTAACACTAGGGGGCAGGGAAGGGGTTAAGTGTGGTCCTGGTGTGTTCTAACTGTATGGGGGGGTGGGGTGGCCTCACTAGGGGAAGTCACTGATCTTCTGTCCATACATTGTATGGACAGAAGATCAGCGTTGGGAACGAGTTGTTTACACACATACCTCCTGTGACGGTAGTAGAACATATCCCCGTCAAGCATTCCCTTCTTCTCCCATAAAAGAAATCACCCAATATTCCACGACTAGGAATATCCCTGGAATCGCCGAATAATCCACACATGAGCCATGGCTTAATGCTGAATGTAAACAGGACACACTTTATTGAAAGTACACAGCACACTTTATACAGGATTTGGAACATCCCGCCCCCAACAACTGCTTTCCCATTGGTCCCCTCCAATGTCCCATCAGTTCCCCATCAGGTCCACCTTCCATTCAAATGAGGACTTGAAAATGACACAGCAGAGATTGGTCAGAACGGTTTGAATGGAAACTGATGTGTATTCAGACAAAAGCCCCATGGGGTAAATACTACAATGAAGCAATCAGAACAACAATTAACATAAGTCAATTATCTAATCGGTTGGCTAGGCGTCTCGTCTCTGACACGGCTATTCATCTGCAGAACACAATGGAAAGGTATTTCACAAGCCACTTAGCATTGAAAGGTCATTGTCCCTTACTGGCAGCATGGCAATCTGGTTTAAACAGGTTTTACAGATGCCTCTACAAAGGGGAAAGTAATCCAATTATCCAGGGCTAAAGGCAGACCCCATAGAGCACATGGTTGCAAAAAAGTAATGAAACCCTTTAGAATACACAAAGTCACCTTTTACCCATAACACACAGACATTAAAAATAGCAGGGAGAGAATTACACTGAAGTATATAGGCAATTGCATAAAAGTCCTTCACAATGGCCCCCCCTTTTCTCCCTGCTCCGGCAACTCGGTTGGACCTTTCCTGGTCCAGTAGGGTTGACGGGTTCAGAGCTTTTAGTCCGAGGTTAACTCCGTTTGGCGTGACAATCCATCGGCATTCCCGTTTTGCTTGCCTGGGCGGTAATGAATCGTAAAGTCATAGGGCTGTAAGGCCAAGCTCCAGCGTAGCAAACGGGCGTTGTCCCCTGAAACCCCGTTAAGCCACACCAAGGGGTTGTGATCGGTGATGAGAGTGAAAGCCCGGCCATAAAGGTAAGGTGTGAGCTTTTTGAGGGCTCATATCAAGGCCAAACACTCTTTTTTAATGGTGGCGTTACTGACCTCCCTTGGCAACAGCTTCCGACTCAGGTATGCCACCGGGTGCTCTCCTCTATCCTCCCCGATCTGGCTTAGTACTGCCCCCAGTCCAAACATTGAAGCGTCTGTGTGAACAATAAATCTTTTGTTAGGATCTGGGGTAATCAACACCGGAGCATTAACCAGAGCAGTCTTTTCCAGGACTGTCTGCCAGGATAACCCATCCGCCTTCCTGGTTTGAGGCCCTGGCCCATAATCGGACGGCAAGAGGCTTGCATTCAGTCCTCTCCAAAAGCCCCTGTCCCGGCTAGGCCTGTCACACATCCCCCCTTTTGGCAGGGGACTAACCCAGTAGGAGACACCAGATGGGTTGTCTCTGAATTTAGTCAGTAGTTCCAGTCCCCCAATGCCGGTATCCATACCGTACCCCAAATCACTTGCTCCAAACCGAGCATTACTCACCCCGCCATCCTCTGCCTCTCTCAGGGAACACGTCTGCCGCTGGGGAGAGGCCTGGACTAGCCCTTCTCCCTGGAGTCCTTTCAGCCGCTGGAGAGATGACAGGGTGGCTGGGCTCAGTCCATCATGCTGTTGGGGATCTGGGCCAACTGGCCACCATTTATGGGGTATACCAGTGGAGACTGAAGTCCCATCCACTGGTGTGAGGTGAAAATCACCCAGTGCTTGCAAAGCAAAGCCGACATCCTCCTGTTTCAGTCCTGTACCATTTTCTGGGGTTGTGCCCGTGGTGACTGAAGTCCCATCCACTACCCTAGGAACCCCTTCTTCTGTTAGGTGACAGCAGAGGCCCGGGGCACTCTGCTCTGTTGCCAGCTCTTCCGCTGGGTTGCTGTGAGTGGAGACCACAGTCCCATCCACCGATATCCGCTCAAGCTGTTGTGGGGTGCAGCCGCCAGTAGCATCCTGTCCTGCTGCCAGTGATTCCGCTGGGAGTAAGAGCTTTACCACCTCAGCTGGTTGCTGGGGAGGGGGGCCAACCGCCCCGGCTCCCTGGAACTCCACAGTTGGTCCCGGTGCTGGGCAGAGATGGCTGGCACTCTGCCCTGTTGCCAGCACTTCTGCTGGGGGTGCATAATCCATAACATCCTCTGAATAGTCCATACATTCTGTAATCTGTGGCTGGGGAGTGATCGCCATCTTCTCACCCTGAGCCGCCGAAACTGCCACAGGGGTGGGGCAGAGGTCTTGAACCCTCTGTCCGGTGACCAGCGCTATAGCTGGGGAAGTTCCGTGTAACTCCACAAATACTGCTCTTGGTGCTGGGCAGAGCACAGTGACGTTTGGCCCTGATCCCAGCTCTTCTGCTGGAGGCCCATCAGGTTGTTTTTCCTCAGCAGAAAAATCTATTAAATCCCCTGTCTCTGCAACTGGTGTCTGGGGATAGAGGTTCACCATCTCCTGTCCATGTAACCCAGAAGATGCTCTAGGTACTGAGCAGAGGTTAGCAGAGCTCGGCCCTGCGGTCAGAACTTCAGCTTTGGGAATGGCAATCTCCAGATTTTCCACTGCCGATTCACTGGCATACTGCTGGACAGTCACATTCCTCCATTCAAGATCGTCCCATGCAGAAACGGGATCATCAAGGTCAGTCGGCACTTGCTGCATCCGCCATATAACCTCCTGGTCCATAGCTGCAGGGGCAGGTTGGAAAAGCACACTGTTACCCTGCCACATGGACGATTCTTCTGCCAGGATTTCAGCATTGTCCACTGGTATTTCCTGATATTCCCAGGCAAAGGGAGCCTGGCCCTGGCGCTGAGCAGAGTCTAGCAGCTGTTTGTAGGCGATCTCCAGGTCCCATTCCCGAGCGGCCAGAAATTCCAAATCTTCCTGTAGCCAGTGCGCTTCCGAGATATTCAATTTTTTCTCTCTGTGCTCCATTATGTTCTCCAAGCGCCACTCCCGATCATCCCCAAAGTCGGGATCACTGGACATCCTCCAATACAACAATCCCAGGCCATCATAGTCATAGCCTTCTGTGGGGCTGTCATCCGCTGACCACGGGCACTCTTGGGCTACATACCACCGGAGGGCTCTGTAGCTCTCATCCAGCTGCATCTCTGCCCGGATCAGCCTGTTTAATTCCGCTATCCACTCCTGCTTCGGTTGTTCCCCCAACAACGGCATTCGTACGTCATACTGCGGCCAGTACCTTGCATAGGTGTAGGGCAGGACCTCTCCTTGGTGTTGC
This sequence comes from Rana kukunoris, assembly GCA_029574335.1. Lineage (NCBI taxonomy): Eukaryota > Metazoa > Chordata > Amphibia > Anura > Ranidae > Rana > Rana kukunoris. The sequence goes on from CM056053.1 coordinate 418,171,233, forward strand.
TGCTCGAGAGCTAGCGCTTCCTTCCAGAGTTGGCACCGAATCACATCCGCCCATCCCAGCAGGACCTCCTCTGATTCTGGTCCTGTGTGCTGTATCCGCATCTCTTGTAACCTTCTTCTGAATTCCTCTTCCATGGTTACTGGTATCTGTACCTCTCCTCGTCTTTCATTTGGTGCTGCTTAACCACTTCCCGCCCGGCCAATAGCCGATTTACGGCAGGGAAGTGGTTATGAAATCGTGACTAGACGTTCTCAAACGTCTAGCACGATTTCAATGCCGCGCGCGCCCGTGGGGGCGCGCAGCGCGGCGATCGGTGATGCGGGGTGTCAGTCTGACACCCTGCACCTCCGATCTCGGTAACGAGTCTCCGGCGGAGCCTCGTTACCACGTGATCAGCCGTGTCCAATCACGGCTGATCACGATGTAAACAGGAAGAGCCGCCGACGGCTCTTCCTCACTCGCGTCTGACAGACGCGAGTACAGGAGAGCCGATCAGCGGCTCTCCTGACAGGGGGGGTTCGCGCTGATTGTTTATCAGCGCAGCCCCCCCTCGGATCGCCACACGGACCACCAGGGAAATAAAAAAAATACAAAAGAAAATACAAAAAAAAAAATGACAAAAAATAAATAAAAAAAATGACAAAAAAAAAAAACAAAAAAAAAAAGGGGGGGCAGTAAAAAAAAATGATGCCAATCAGTGCCCACACATGGGCACTGATTGGCAACATTGATCCATCAGTGCCACCCCTCAGTGATCATCAGTGCCACCCCAGTGTCTGTCAGTGCCACCCCACAGTGCCAATCCATGCCCAGTGCCCACCTACCAGTGCCCACCTGTGCCACCTATCAGTGCCCACCTGTGCCGCCTATCAGTGCCCACCTGTGCCGCCTATCAGTGCCCACCTGTGCCGCCTATCAGTGCCCACCTGTGCCGCCTATCAGTGCCCACCTGTGCCGCCTATCAGTGCCCATCTGTGCTGCCTATGAGTGCCCAGTGCTGCCTATGAGTGCCCATCAGTGCCGCCCATGAGTGCCCATCAGTGCCCAATACCAGCGCCGCCTATCAGTGCCCATCAGTGCTACCTAATCAGTGCCCATCAGAACTACCTCATCGGTGCCCATCAGTGCCACCTCATCGGTGCCCATCAGTGCCACCATATCAGTGCCCATAATTGAAAGAGAAAACATACTCATTTACAAAAAAATTAACAGAAAAAAATAAAAACTTTATTTTTTTTTCAAAATCTTCGCTCTATTTTTAGTTGTTGCACAAAAAAAACCGCAGAGGTGATCAAATACCACCAAAAGAAAGCTCTATTTGTGGGGAAAAAAGGACGCCAATTTTGTTTGGGTGCAGTGTAGCATGACCGCGCAATTGTCATTCAAATTGCGACAGTGCTGAAAGCTGAAAATTGGCTTGGGCGGGAAGGTGCGTAAGTGCCTGGTATGGAAGTGGTTAAAGTACTTTTGTACCTCTGACACTAGGTGGCGGTGATCGTCAGAATAGAAAGAGACTCTCTAGAGTTGATACATCTTTAAGGTCCCTTTCACACTGGGCGGGAGCTATACCATCGGATTTGACGCGGGATTCGGCCACTAGCGGTGCGGTATTAACCTCTGCTAGCAGCCAATAAAGAGTTAATACCGCCCACAATGCGCCTCTGCAGAGGTGCATTGCGGGAGGTATTACCGCGGTATCCCATTGTTTTAAATGGGAAGGAGCGGTATACATACTGCTCCTCTCACCGCTCCAAAGATGCTGCTAGCAGGAGATTTTTTTCTCTCCCGCCAGCACATCGCCTCAGTGTGAAAGCCCTCCGGCTTTCACATTGAGGTTGCTGGGCAGGAGTTTTTCAGGCGGTATAGCAGCGCTATTTTCAGCACTGTACCGCCTGAAAAAACTCCTCAGTGTGAAAGGGGTCTAAGAAAGAAAGTTTCACCTCTCTGGAGGTGCAGCACTGCTTCTATGTAAATATTTCTGATGCTTTGAAAGGTTTTTTTTTGCTATGCATTTGGGTTTTCTTTTAGGTTACCAGATCTGCTGTCAAAACCATCGGAGAATGGGGAGGGATCAGACAGTTAGTGAAGGGTGGTAGAATATCATATGTAATATATATTGTGATAATGTCTTTTTTAAATGTATGTTGTTATACTTTGTTTTCTTTCTTTTCTTTCGCCCCATTCAAGTTTTGGTTCAGGTACCCAACCCTCAGGCTTGAGGTGTTGTGTTTTTTTCCCAGACACCGAGGACAGTGTATTTTTGTAGCGGGGGGGGGGGGGATGTGCCCTGCTCCCAATGACTGGGGCGCTATTCTAAATTTAGAGGGTGTCTGAGCCAATAGTGGGCTCAGACTTTGTTGAATTCCATTGAAATTAGCCTCTGTTCTGGCTATGGTTGTGCTTGATAGCAGAGGCGTCGTTAGGCCCTGGCTAGGGTGGCTGGAGCCCCGAATGTGGCCCTGAAAAGCCCCGAGTCTCAAAAAAGCACCATACATTAGTTAGCCCCGAACACACGCCGAGCAGGAAGCGAGTCACAGGTCCCGCCTTCTGGAGCCTGCAGAACATATGATTGACGTCCCAGTGGTCCAATGTCCAACCGTGGGACGTGTGACGTCCATCATATGCGCCGCCGGCTCCAGAAGGCGGGAATTTCCAATCCCGCAGCAGTCGCCGTCACATCACAATACTGAGATCCCCGCTCAGCGCTGAAGCGGGACTCAGAAGAAGACGACTGAGGAGGAGAGATGAGAAGCCTCCGGCCTCTTCACGGCCGGGGGGGGGGGGCGTGACTGCGGGCGTGGAGGAGCCAGAGCAGACACCCACACTGGCTGCTGCTACAATACCGGCCCAAACGTGAGTACAGCCCGCCCCCCCCCCCTCCTCCTGTAACCTGTATAGGAGAAGCAGTGGGGGCGGCTGCATATAAAAAATCCTTTTCTCCATCTCCCTTCTGCAGTTTTGGAATGCCTGAGGCTGCGAGAGGTAGAGGAAAAGCAGGCATTCCAATACTGCAGAAGGGAGATGGAGAAAATTATTTTTTATATGCAGCCGTCCCCACTGCTCAGTGCTCCTCCTATACCACCCATACTCTTTGCCTCCTCATGATCTCCACCACCCCCCAGTACTCTGCCACCCCCCAGTGATCTCCACCTCCCCCCAGTACTCTGCCACCCCCCAGTGATCTCCACCTCCCCCCAGTACTCTGCCACCCCCCAGTGATCTCCACCTCCCCCAGTACTCTGCCACCCCCAGTACTCTGCCAGCCCCCAGTGATCTCCACCTCCCCCCAGTCCTCTGCCACACCCTCTTCAGTACTCTCTGCCACCCTCTCCAGTGCTCTCTGCCACCCTCTCCAGTGCTCTCTGCCGCACCACCCCCCAGTGCTCTCTGCCGAACCACCCAGCAGTCCTCTCTGCCGCACCACCCCCCAGTGCTCTCTGCGACCCCTCTAACCCATTCTGACAAGATATTTTTTTTCTTACCTTGTGAAGCCAGTGATGCTTACCTAATTCCTATATCTAGGTCCCTCAACCGTCCCTGAAAAAGGACCTAACAAGTAAACCGAAGAGGAAATGGCTGTGGGCTGGGGCATCATGTAACGTGGTTTAAGGTAAGTGACAAGGGCATTTATCCTATATATCTTTATACTGGGGAGGGGTTGAGAATACTTGATTGTGTATGTATGTAGGTCAGGTCAGTGTATGTAGGACAGGTCAGTGGGTCAGGTCAGTGTATGTAGGACAGGTCAGTGGGTCAGGTCAGTGTATGTAGGACAGGTCAGTGGGTCAGGTCAGTGGATGTAGGACAGGTCAGTGTATGTAGGACAGGTCAGTGGGTCAGGTCAGTGTATGTAGGACAGGTCAGTGGGTCGGGTCAGTGTATGTAGGACAGGTCAGTGGGTTAGGTCAGTGTATGTAGGACAGGTCAGTGGGTCAGGTCAGTGTATGTAGGACAGGTCAGTGGGTTAGGTCAGTGTATGTAGGACAGGTCAGTGGGACAGGTCAGTGTATGTAGGACAGGTCAGTGGGTCAGGTCAGTGTATGTAGGACAGGTCAGTGGGTCAGGTCAGTGTATGTAGGACAGGTCAGTGGGTCAGGTCAGTGTATGTAGGACAGGTCAGTGGGTCAGGTCAGTGTATGTGGGACAGGTCAGTGTATGTAGGACAGGTCAGTGTATGTAGGTTATGTCAGAACACACACACACACGTAGAACAGAGTATGTGTGTCAGGTAGATAGGTGAAACTCCTGCGCTGAAATGGGTGAAAAGGGATTGGACCGTGGGAAAGGGGCCGTGGGAAAGGGGCACGGGAGGTATACTGCAGCAAACAAAGAATAGGTCTATCCAAATGGACAATAAAAGGTATACAACAAGTGATATTGTTTGCGCTGTGGTGGTGATGCCTAAAGGGTGATGGGAAAGGGGAAGTGAAGTAGTAAACTAGGTGAATACAATAAGTGACAAAAATGTATAAATATATAGAAAAAATTCTATAAAACACAATGTGAACAAAGTAACAGTAAATAACAGTGACCGTGTCATCTATAAAGATGTGTGGTGGACATAATAGAATGCATGGTCAAACTCAGTCCTGCAGACAAAACCAAATAAAAGAAGAGAGTCCAACTTAATCATGCAACTCGGTGCAGCAAGTGAAATCTGGTGTGAAGTCAAAAGGAGATGTTCCAGCAGCCAAATGAGTGAAGGTGCAATGGAGGATTCCAAAACGTGCAGCCCACACCTCTAGTGATCCTATCAGCTTACCTCAAGGCTATCTGATATAGCCAGAAAGATAGGGCATCAAACTCTTGATGAATGGAAGCCTCAAATCCGATGGTGCATGGAAGGGGAAAGTACAAAAAAACAAACATAGAGTAGTCCTGTCACCACTGGAGGGATTCCTGCTAGCAATCAAAAGATGTGCACTTACACAGAGTGGTGAAAGGGGGTGCCTATCTCCTCACTTTTTTTTATATATTATGTTAATTCTGAGTCTGGTTTGTATTCGGGTCTGCCTAGACCAGGACGCCTCCCATTGTGAGACCTAACGACATCTCTGATTAGATGCCACCTGGGTGGGACGGTACGAGGAGGAGTGCTTGCTGTCCTTAGCTGAATTGCATGCTGACTTTGGGAAAATGGCCGCCGGGCGTCCTATTCCGCAGACCCTATTTAAACTCAGACCAGTATCCAAGTGCTATCCCCTGATGAAGTCACGTGGTGTGACGAATACGCGTCGGGATTGGAGCACTGGACCCTTTACACCTGACGGACGGTAGACGAGCTCGCTGCTCGTGGATGTATGACCGCCTCAGCTGACTTTATGTGAGTTTTTATTTTGTGCTTTGTTTATTAAATCTTTATTTTGCGGTATTATGCGATGTGCCCTCCTATTTTTGTTTCAAACACCATCGTTTGAGTATCGGCGGATCAACATCTAGCCAAACAGCGGCAGCAGAGCAGCACCTGACGAGCTCGCTGCTCGTGGAGATAGGCACCCCCTTTCACCACTCTGTGTAAGTGCACATCTTTTGATTGCTAGCAGGAATCCCTCCAGTGGTGACAGGACTACTCTATGTTTGTTTTTTTGTACTTTCCCCTTCCATGCACCATCGGATTTGAGGCTTCCATTCATCAAGATTTGATGCCCTATCTTTCTGGCTATATCAGATAGCCTTGAGGTAAGCTGATAGGATCACTAGAGGTGTGGGCTGCACGTTTTGGAATCCTCCATTGCACCTTCACTCATTTGGCTGCTGGAACATCTCCTTTTGACTTCACACCAGATTTCACTTGCTGCACCGAGTTGCATGATTAAGTTGGACTCTCTTCTTTTATTTGGTTTTGTCTGCAGGACTGAGTTTGACCATGCATTCTATTATGTCCACCACACATCTTTATAGATGACACGGTCACTGTTATTTACTGTTACTTTGTTCACATTGTGTTTTATAGAATTTTTTCTATATATTTATACATTTTTGTCACTTATTGTATTCACCTAGTTTACTACTTCACTTCCCCTTTCCCATCACCCTTTAGGCATCACCACCACAGCGCAAACAATATCACTTGTTGTATGTGTGTCAGGTAGGTCACCCTACGCCACTCCACCGACCGCGCCCGAACACTTACCCCCCCCCACCCCCCCAGGGTTTGGCTTGGCTTCGGACTGAAGCCCCTGGTCTTTTTGGCACCTAGCAACGCCCCTGCTTGATAGGATTTTTCCCTGTTGCCTGTAGGTGCCATTACCACCTCAGGCCCATGTTGGAACACAAGCGAATCATGGTGTGTTAAGTGACCCTTCTTGGCAGCAGCCCAGTGGGAGTGGTGCCCCGCTCTGTATGCTGGGAAGGGATACTTAAGGGCATACCCTTTTGTTCGGGGTCCTTCGCCTCGTGGCCCTCCTAGCGCATGTGTGTGATCTCAACCTCAGGACCACGTTGGCCCGAGGTTGCATTTCCATTGAGTAGGCCCAGTTATGCTGGCTGGGGCCTACGATTCAAAAGGGGATCCCAAGCTGTCTATCCAAGTGGGGGAATCTGCTTAATGAGGGAGGACCTGCCCTGGAGGAGACCAAGCAAAGTAAGCCAATGTCTCGGGATAGGCCTGGTGACTTTGTTATAAAGGGATCCACTACTCTGTTTGTCTTACAGTTCGCTGGATCGGCTTAAAGGCTCTTTTACTGTAAGGCTGGAAGTTCGGGACTTAAATCCTGTGGCAGAGGATCACTGACTATCCATCTTTTGTTCTCACATGGTCTGTGGCAGAGGCTGTTCTCATACTGTTCGTGCATCATCCCGGCTGCTAGGCCATGTGAAAGGGGTCTATCCGGGTGAGCAATACCCACTCAAGAGAGAGTGGTGAATACTGGAACGCTAGACATTTTTTTGTGTGCCCTGTACTGCGTACCTGAACCTTCCCCTTCTCTCTATACTCTCCACTCTCTTTACAAGTTTTATGCAGCAAAAATAAAACCTTTTTAAAACAGTTGAGTCTTGTGTGGACATTGCTATTTCTATAGACTTTCTTCCCTTGACAACGAACATAGAAGTAATGTGCAAAACCCAAATCTAAACCAGCTTCCTCCGGGGGTAGTGCTACACTTACACTAACCTCCCCCCGTAACCCTAACACTAACCTTTCCTGTAATTGTCACACTAACCCTCCCTGCAGTGGCATATCTAGTGTATGGCAGATATGGAACGTGCCATGGGCACCATCTGAAGGGGGCGCTCGTGAGTGGCTGGGCAGCAAGGCACTTACCAGGGCATACTTGCCAACAGTCACAATTTTGCTGGGACATTCTCAGGCTATAGCCGTCCTGGGTAGTTTCCTGAAAAAAATTTTTTGTCCTAGGCAGGGATGGACTGGACTGAGTTGTGATATCCCCCCCTCTTAAAAAAAGATGAACCGCTCCGGTCGTCCGGTGCTGCCCACACAGAATGCTGAGAGAGGTATGTAACAGCCAGCTACAGAGATCGCAGGGGCTGCACCGTGTCCTAGCCAATCAGTGTCTGTGGTACAGAAGGCCCCACCCTCACAGGTGTCAGCTGACTGCAGTCACATGACAAGAGATATGGCCGCCATCTGGGTTTACTTCCTCTTTAAACTTTCTGGAATACACATATTGCTGTTGTGGTGTAGGATCTAGTCACGCTGTCCTTCCATCCTTCTTTCCCTTTTTCATCTCAGACTCTAACGACACCCCCTTTAGGTTTCACAGGGGCACAGTTTCAGTGCTTGCCATAGGTGCCATTTTTACTAGATACGCCTCTGCTTCCCTGTAACCCTTACACTAACCTTTTTTGTAATTGTCATAGTAACTTCCCTGTACACTACGCCTTGTTATCTAACACCCTAGCCCTTTCACACTACTGCGACTTCAAAGTTGTGCGATTTTGCTGCAATTTTACAGCGATTTTGTGTCCGCGATTTTGAGGTGATTTTGACACGATTTCAGGGAATGCCTGTGTAAACTTGAAGTATATGGACCTCAACTCGCATTAAAGTCGGTCCAAAGTAGTACAGGGACTACTTTGAAGTCGGTACAACTTGTATGGTTATCATTAGAAATCATGGGGGAATGACTTGTCATGCGACTTTGCAATCCTAAGTCTCAGGACAAGTCGCACAAGTGTAAAAGGGGCCTTAGTGAATCTCTCTCCTTGTTTGCACACTCACCTCTCTTACAATTAGCTGCTTGCCATCAAATGCCCACCTTCTTGCACCAATACCTCTTGCTTCACCTTTAAGACTTCTATTTCCTAGATTTTCTCCCATCCTAGAACCGCTGTGAATGTTAATGACTATCTCGCTCTCACTTTATGCTTATTGTGTTATTTTTGGTTTTGAGGTATGACATCGGCATATTTCACATTGGCTTAGTGATTAGCACTTTCCTCCCACACTCCAGAGACATGATAGGTTCATTGGCTTCTTTCTATATTCACCTGGTATGTGTATTTATGTGAGTTGGAGACCATAGATTGCAAGCTTCTTGTTGACAGGGATTGGTGTGATTGTAAAGTGCTGAGTAAACTGTCAGGACTATATAAATACCTGTAATAAGAAAAGACTCGCTAGCCACAAAGATCAAAGCTTCTGTCCTTCCTCCAATCATCGTTGTACAAGCCAGCTCCCCTCCAGCAGTGGCTACACATCACCTTTGCAGACGGTGTGCACTTAAAGGGGTTGTAAAGGTTTGTTTTTTATTTTCTAAAAAGGTTCCCTTAAGCTTGTGCATTGTTGGTTCACTTACCCTTTCCTTCGATTTCCCTTCTAAATGTTTTTTTTCTTTGTCTGAATTTCTCACTTCCTGTTTCTCCTAAGTTAGCTTGCCCCCATCATCCGAGGGGTGGAAAGTCATTCAGAACAGCTTACTGAACACCTTACTGAGAAGGAACAGGAAGTGAGAAATTCAGACAAAGAAAAAAAACATTTAGAAGGGAAATGGAAGGAAAAGGTAAGTGAACCAACAAAGGAACCTATTTAGAAAATAAAAAACAAACCTTTACAACCCCTTTAATTTTGTAGTCATAGTGTGATGTAATTGGATTTGCACCCCTTCCTGACCAGAGCACTTTTTGCGGCACGGCTTTGCTTTAACTGACAATTGCGCGGTCGTTTTGCACTATAAACAAAAAAAGAGTGACAATTAAAAAAAAAAGCAATATTTTTTACTTTTTGTTATAATAAATATGCCCAAAAAATATATAAAAAAACTAATTTCTTTCTCAGTTTAGGCCGATATGTATTCTTCTACATATTTTTGGTAAATAATTTGCAATAATCATATATTGATTGGTTTGGGCAAAAGTTATAGCATCTACAAAATAGGGGATAGATTTATGGCATTTTTTTAATTTTTTTTTTATTAATAATGGCGATCTGCAATTTTTATCGTGACTGCGACATTATGGTGGATTTTTGGACCATTGTCATTTATACAGCGATCAGTGCTATAAACATTTAGGGCCAAATTCAGGTACATTTGCCATGGCGCAGAGTATCAGAGATACACTACGCCACTGTATTTTACCTGGCTCTAAGACGAATTCTGGTAGATTTCGGCCCGTAAGGTACGGCGGCGTAGTGTATTTCTCGCGGCGGAATCGAAATATGCGATTAGGGGGCGTGAAGCATTTAAATTAGGCGCGTCCCCACGGCGATCGAACTGCGCATGCTCCGTTCAGAAATTTCCCGCCGTGCATTTCGCGAAATTAGGTCGTTACGTCAGATTTTTTTTGAGTAGCGTCGTTTACGTACATTCCTATTCCCGGACGACTTACGCAAAAACAAAAAAAAAATTTGAAATTCGACGCGGGAACGACGGCCATACTTAACATGGGCTGTCTAACTATAGACCAGATTTTTGCTTCCCTAAATTTACGCAGCAAAAAGATGACTACAGATGCCGTAAGAGAATGCGACGGACGATCGTAACTTCGTGGATCGCCGGAAAAAGCTAATTTACATACCCCGACGCTGAAAACGACGCGATCTCCACCCAGCGGGCGAAAAAAGATTGCAGCGTAGATCCGACGGCGTACGAAGACGTAAGCATGTCGGATCGAAGCCGCCGTATCATGGTTTGAGGATTCAAACTAATGATACGACGCGGGTAATTTGAAATGACTCCGGTCTAACAGGAGATAGACCAGAGTAATGGCTCTGTGAATCTGGCCCTTACTGATTACTGTATAAATGACACGGGCAGGGGTTAAACACCTGGGGCGATCAAGGGGTTAAGTGTGTCCTAGGGAGTGATTCAAATTGTGGGGGGATGGACTACCACTGACATGACAGCGATCACTGCTCCCAATGACAGGGAACAGTAGATCCCTGTCATGTCACTAGGCAGAACAGGGAAATGCTTTGTTCTGCCTCTTGGTCTCACGAGTTTCGTGGGCACGCTCCCGCGGCATGCGCAAGGTGGCAAATTCAAAGGGACATACCTGTACGCCCATTTGCCTGCCTGTGCCATTCTGCCGGCGTGTATGTGTGTGCGGCGGTCGGCAAGTGGTTAAGCACCATATCTGGTGTGAAACGCGTTAGCTGTGCAGTTGGTCTGTATCCACTCGTTATGCTTTGAACTTTGCTATCCAGCATCATTTTGTTCCTATGTCTCTGTTGCAAACAGAGCTGGCACTCAACCTGTTTGTGGAGACAGCTGATCCTAGGAGGGGTGATTGTCCTAATAGGGGATAAGGGAGGCATAATTCTAGATCCAGCCCTGTCCTGGTACTGTCTGCTCCCTATCCTATAAGCATAGGTGTGCGCAGCCTATTGCATTAGGGTGTGCACCAATAAGCTCAAACACACATGCATGAGTATGTGTCTACATACCGTATTTATCGGCGTATAACACGCACCCTAACTTTAAAAGGGAAGTTTCAGGAAAAAAACTTTCCATAGCCCCCCTGCGTATAACACGCAGGCACAGTTTACCCTCTTTTTTCAGTGTAAAAAAGTGAAAGTTATACGCCAATAAATACAGTATATATGACCCCCGGCACATTGATCTCCCTTCCGGCACAGTGAAATAGAAGAGCATAAACACTTCTCTTATGGCAGAGCCAGTAAGAGGGATAGGATATCTTTCCCATGCCTCTGCGGCTACACAGAGCAATAACACTAATGCGCATGGGGTGATTAGGGTGTGCCTGGGCACATCCGCGACACCCTGTGCGCGCGCCTATGCCTATAAGTTTCCTTCTCCGACTAAAAGAAATGCATTAAGCCTGAAATCACATGTAAATACAGTCTAGACCAAAAGTTTGGACACACCTTCTCATTCAAAGTTTTCTTTATTTTCATGACTATGAAAATTGTAGAGTCACACTGAAGGCATCAAAACTATGAATTAACACATGTGGAATTATATACATAACAAAAAAGTGTGAAACAACTAAAATATATGTCATATTCTAGGTTCTTCAAAGTATCCACCTTTTGCAGCAGACACATCTCTAGAACAACTGATAAGAGGAGACTGTGTGAATCAGGCCTTCATGGTAGAATATCTGCTAGGAAACCACTGCTGAGGAAAGGCAACAAGCAGAAGAGACTTGTTTGGGCTAAAGAACACAAGGAATAGACATTAGACCAGTGGAAATCTGTGCTTTGGTCTGATGAGTCCAAATTTGAGATCTTTGGTTCCAACCACTGTGTCTTTGTGCGACGCAAAAAAGGTGAACGGATGGACTCTACATGCCTGGTTCCCACCGTGAAGCATGGAGGAGGAGGTGTGATGGTGTGGGGGTGCTTTGCTGGTGACACTGTTGGGGTTTTATTCAAAATTGAAGGCATACTGAACCAGCATGGCTACCACAGCATCTTGCAGCGGCATGCTATTCCATCCGGTTTGCGTTTAGTTGGACCATCATTTATTTTCCAACAGGACAATGACCCCAAACACACCTCCAGGCTGTGTAAGGGCTATTTGACCAAGAAGGAGAGTGACGGGGTGCTGCGCCAGATGACCTGGCCTTCACAGTCACCGGACCTGAACCCAATCGAGATGGTTTGGGGTTAGCTGGACCGCAGAGTAAAGGCAAAAGGGCCAACAAGTGCTAAGCATCTCTGGGAACTCCTTCAAGACTGTTGGAAGACCATTTCAGGTGACTACCTCTTGAAGCTCATCAAGAGAATGCCAAGAGTGTGCAAAGCAGTAATCAAAGCAAAAGGTGGCTACTTTGAAGAACCTAGAATATGACATATTTTCAGTTGTTTCACAATTTTTGTTATGTATATAATTCCACATGTGTTAATTCATAGTTTTGATGCCTTCAGTGTGAATCTACAATTTTCATAGTCATGAAAATAAAGAAAACTCTTGGAATGAGAAACTTTTGGTCTGTACTGTATGTAAAACGCATAAAGAAGCACACATACATGTATCTCTTTGTGCATAAATTATGCAGCAATTCTGACGACGGACATAGAATTTTTTATTGTGTTTTATGCAGCTGAATGCAGTGCAATATTACTAAGCATTACACATCTGCTCATAATATACACTACTGCTGCATTCAAATCCATAAAAAAAAAAAAAAGTACTATACACTGTACAGATCTTTCCGCAAGAACCCTAAAGCATAATGCTTTCACATAAAATAGATACTATAAAAAGAAGCAAGCTTGGTAGATTGTAACGCATCCTCCTTCCCACTAGAGGGTATCAGTGCTCAGCTTTTTGGTGGATCCTGGTTATCTCCAGCTAATCTATTCTTATGTGCTCAGTGGTTGTCTTTAGTGCTGTATAGGAGAATCTGCAGTTGTAAGCAGTGATGCTGCCTGCCTGTGTTGTCCTTTGCTGTGGTGGTGCTGAAGCTCTGCTCATATTTCCCATGCTCTGAAGCAAACTCCATTGCTGCAAGAACATCTAAAGTCTTATCTGCTGCATTAAAGGCCAACATTGCAAGGAGAGAGTTTATTTCTAATCACTACCAAGACATGAAGATGTATTCACCATGGGCTCGATTCTACTCGAACAGCTGTTGCCTGTGTTGTCATGTCCGCACTGGGACAATTATCCTTGGCGTGTGGTACCTGGTAAGCATCCTTTGCCATTTTCATCTTTTTTCTGCATCGCTATTTTGGACAAGCTTGCACCATGACGACACGTAATACTTGGCATCTAGATTCTGAAAATCTATTTTAGCATTCTAATTTGTCGTTAATTTCATCTCTGATGGAAAAAGTCTGCAGTATTTTATTTATTGGGGAGATAAAATTGAACTCCGTTATGTGGCCGTCTTTTAATTATCCATATTTTGCTATTTATTTATTTATTTTACATGTTGGCTGTTTTGTCGTGTTCTTCTCTTCTATTTTAATCTGGATTGTACCATGTAATAATTGAATATTCCTGATGTGCTTCTTTAGGGTTTTAATATTAAGTCTTCCTAATAACTTAATACAGTAAGGGTTGGTGCTACGGTCTTTCAAAACTAAGGTCATGGTGGATTAGTTTGCCGGTGTGTATGGTGGATGGTATTCCTTTCTTCTCTAAAATATTGCATTTCTTTGCACAAAAGTTGATATTGATCTCTTTTTCCATTAATGGTTTATTGTATGACAACAATCGCAATATCCCTGAATCTGGGGTGGTTAAATAATGTGATGTGCTTTACGTTCTGTGCCCCCCAATGGGGATCTTCAAGTGCGAATATTGTGTCTTCTATGCCAGTCCGCCGCTGGCCAGGATGACTAGTGACCTCCGTTGATCTCTATGTGAAAGCCCCCTGACTAGCATGAAGAAGATGGAAGCGTGTAAAGACCTAAAACTTTTATAGATCAAGTTTAGAAGGCAAGAGCTATTGTTCACCTAAATGCTAAAAAATAACTGGATAGGTAATAGGACCGGAGATTGTTGATCCAGGGAATATTCTTCAGGGATCAGGCAAGATTTTTTTTTTTGCCTTCCTTTGGATCACCCGTGGGCATAGAGTTCATATATGGAGTTGATTTATTTATTTCTATTGGTTGAATCAGACAGATGTGCTATAATTTATTTGTCTTCAAGATTCACCTGTGCCCAGACTTTTACATATTTTAACAACCAGTAGAATGAAACTGCTTCATTCACTTCTTTGTCCTGCTTGACCATGATATTTATTGAGAAGATAAACAGACATATGTAGATGAACTGACATCCTAAAATATAGCAGTAGAAGAGTTCTAAGACAAGCCATTTCTAACCTCTCTAGCTACATGCTGGGTGAAGTACAGTAATTCATTCTCAAAGATCACAATTATCCAGGTGTACAATGGTCTCCAAACTGCAACCTGGGGGCCGGATGTGGACCTTTGCTTGCCTTTATCCGGCCCTTAGGGCACTATTCTTTCGACTGACACCAATGACGGGGCACTATTTTTCCCGCTGACACTAATCATAGGGCATTATTCCTCCCACTGACACCAACAATGGGGCACTATTCCTCCCACTGACACCAACATTGGGGCACTATATTCATCCCACTGACACCAACAGTGGGGCACTATTTCTCCAACAATGGGGTAATTATTATTATTATTATCATACAGGATTTATATAGCGCCAATAGTTTGCGCAGCGTTTTACATCAGGGAAGACAGTACAGTCACAATACAAATTAATACAAGAGGGATCAGACACCAACGGTGGGACAATATTCCTCCCATTGACACCAACGATGGGATATTATTTCTCCCACTGACACCAGCAATGGGGCACTATTGCTTCCAGTGACACCAGGGATGGGGCACTATTCCTGCCACTGACACCAATGACGGGTCACCTTTCCTCCCATTGACACCAACAATGAGGTCTAATTCCTGACTATGACACCATAAACAAAGCACTATTCCTCCCAGTAAAACCAATAATGGGGCACTATTCCTCCCATTGACACCAACAATGGGATTACTCCCACTGACACCAACAATGGGGTACTATTCCTCCTACTGACACACACAATAGGGCACTATTTCTCCCACGGACACAAACAATGGGGTAATATTCCACACCAACGATGGGACAACATTCCTCCCACTGACACCTGCAATGGGGCACTATTCCTCCCGCTGACACCAGCAATGGGGCACTATTCCTCCCACTGACACCAGTGATGGGGCACTAATTCTCCCACTGACAACAATGATGGGCACTATTCATATTGAAGACTCCTGGGATGTATGACATCATTTGGCTAGGAAATCAGGAAGTAACTGAAAAAAAAGCAAAAAGTTTAAAACAAGCAAATATGATATACATTCCTATCTATTAACTAATGCTAGCAGCATAAAGTTTAAAACTAGTCAATGTTGATTGAGAGAGTGAAGTTCGGAAGATTAAAGTGGATGTAAAACCTCCATACACCCAGTGAAGTGAACAGCCTCAGATGATACACAGAGATTAATCAAATCTCCCTACATAGGTTTTACATGTATATCTGCTGTCTTCACATGTATATACTGTTTAGAAAGTTGAGATCGTGTTAGGAGATTTTCTCTTCCTGATTGACACAGAGTGTGATGTCTGGGCATACAGCCAAGATCGCTAACATTGCTGATTGGAGGAAAGGCACACACCCCCTCTCCACATAGGCAGAGACTCTCAGAGGTGTTTTGTAATAGGACCTGCTCTCTGCTAATCTATTTTAGAAACCTCCTGGACAAAAGATTCAGTCTGCTTTTGTCTAAAAAGTCTGAGAATTTGTCAGGCGTTATCAGGCTGATAACAGAGAAACAGTCAGGAGAGAGCTATAAGGCTCATTGAAAAGAGATAACAAAATACTGCAGACTTATGTGCTCACTGCTCAGCTCAAATTTCATGATTCAGATTTACATCCACTTTAAGGTTAGCTTTAAATGTGCTTTTACGTATTACATCATTCTCTCTTTATATTAGCCCTGTATAATTCACAGTTAAGGAGGAACCTTGACCAAGCTTTACCTAAAGTAGAGGAAATGAGGTCAGAATCTTGATGTGCTGTCTGACATACATCAATCAGCCATACCATTATGACCACCCACCATAACATTATAACCACCCACCTAAAATTAAGTAGGTCCCCCTTTTGCTGCCAAAGCAGCCCTGACTCATCAAGGTATGGACTCCACTAGACCTCTGAAGGTATGTTGTGGTATCTGGCACCAAGTCGTCAGTAGCAGATCCTTTAAGTCCTGTAAGTTGCGAAGTGGAGTCCCCATGGATAAGTGCATCCTGGTGCCATCTCTTCCACCAGGTAAAACGCACCCAGCCATCCACATAATGTAAAAGAAAACAAGAAGCCTCCTTTGATTGCTTTGTGGTCCAGTTCTGATGCTCACGTGCCCATTGTAGATGCTTTTGGCTGTGGACACGGGTCAGCATGGCTCCCCTGACCAGGGTGGATTTGGTTTAAATCACTAGTATAAAGGCTTGATTTAAATCATAATTTTTAAACACAACTGTCATCTCTGTCCTGCAGCAGCTTCTCCTCTGACCCACTGTTGACTCACCGACTGTCCCATGGGACAGTTAGTGATGCGGCAGTGACACAACAAGGTGAGGGATGTGACGGCAGCAGGTGAGTGGCTGCCTGCTAACAGGTGCTGCCATAATGGATCTGAAATGACAGGTGCTCTTTAAATGTAAGGACTTATTCTTGCTGTTGGTTAGAATCTTTAATTTGTAAACAAAATTAAGGTTTCCTATTTAGAATAATAAGCTGTCAGGTTCATAAAACAGAGATATTAGAACCGATTCAATCATACAGTTTGTAGTGTACAAAGATTTGCAAAACAATGGGATAAAGCAATATTCCTGAACTTATTACTGTAAAATTGTGAAACTCTTCCAGCTCCTGCTTCTCTAATGCACTCCTTGCCTGGCCTGTCAGTTTAGGTGGATGGTGATGTCTTGGTAGGTTTGCAGTTGTGCCATACTAATTTTCGGATGATGCATTGAACAGCGCTCCATGAGATGTTCAAAGCTTGAGATATTTTTTTATAACCTAACTCTGCTTTAAACTTCTCCCCAACTTTATCCCTGACCTGTCTGGTGTGTTCCTTGGCCTTTGTGATGCTGTTTGTTCACAAAGGTTCTCTAACAAACTTCTGAGGGCTTCACAGAACAGCTGTATTTATACTGAGATAAAATTACACACAGGTGGACTCTATTTACTAATTAGGTGACTTCTGAAGGCAATTGATTCCACTAGATTTTAGTTAGGGGTATCAGAGTAAAGGGGGCTGAATACAAATGCGCGCAACACTTTTCACATATTTATTTGTAAAAAGAAAGTGAGAACCATTTATCATTTTCCTTCCACTTCACAATTATGTGCCACTTTGCCTTTGGTCTAGCACATAAAATCTCAATAAAATACATTTACGTTGGTGGAAAATTTCAAGGGGTATGAATACTTTTTCAGGGCACTCTAAAATATTTCAGTCATTGAATTTATCGATTTTCCTACACTTTCTCTTTCATCTAAATACTAATTTAGGTCACATTCATTTATGTAAGCAGTTCAAGGTATTCTCTTCTTGTGCAGAACTGCTGCTCTGTATTTTTTTTTACGTCATTGTTTATAATCTCCAGAGATTGTTGCACATGCAAATCCTAAGCAGTCAGCGGTTTTCGCAACCACCACATCTGGTGCCAACAATGATTCCGATGTTGCTTAAAGGCTAAGTTCACCTTTTCCACAAAATAACTTATACGGTCAAGATGCCTCAATAGGCTTTGAAAATTTTTTTTTTATTTTATTGTCGTACCTGTAAGCCATGTTTAATTTAGCCCTCAAATCACACAATTTTTTATTTATTTTTTGATGTCACAATGTAGAGTATAAGATTTCCTATCATCTGTGCCCAGTCTTGCCACACAGAGTTAATCCAGCGCTGAGTAATCCTCTTTTATGTTCAGTGAAAATTAACAGAATTCCAGATTATAAAGTCCGTTTCTCGGTTTTTTCTTTCAGTGACAGGTTATTTACATATCTAGCTTGGACATGTTTATCATATGTTATGTTATGTTTATCATAATATGAGGTGATTCACAGTATAAAAAGTGAGAAATCCACCCCTCCCCCACATAACACATCCTGGTAATATACAATGAACTTTGGATCACCTCATGTTATGATAAACATAACATAACATATGATAAACATGTCCAAGCTAGATCTGTAAATAACCTGTCGCTCAAAGCAAGAAGAGAGAAAACAGGCTTTATAATTTGGCAAGTTTTTATCTGGAATTCTGTTAATTCTCACTGAACATTAAAAGAGGATTACTCAGCGCTGGATTAACTCTGTGTGGCAAGACTGGGCACAGATGATAGGAAATCTTATACTCACATTGTGACATCAAACTGGGTTTACATCCACTTTAATGTGCTTCTTGAGCCACTCCTGTGTTGCCTTTGCCGTAGGTTTTGGGTAATTTTCATGCTGGAAGACCCATCAATAACCCATCTTCAGTGTTCTGGCTGAGGGAAGAAGGTTCTCATCCAAGATTTTACAATACGTGGTCCCATCCATTGGCCCCTCAATGCAGCAAAGTCGGCCTGTACCTTTAGCAGAGGAACAGTCCCAAAGCATCATGTTTCCACCTCCGTGCTTGACTGTAGGGATGGTGTTCTTAGGGTCATAGTCAGCATTTTTCTTCCTCCAAACACGGCGAGTCGAGTTAATGCCAAGGTGCTCAATTTTGGTCTCATCTGACCACAGCACTTTCTCTCAATCCTTCTCTGAATCATTTAGATGTTCATTGGCATGACTGCACATGTGCTTTCTTGAGGAGGGGGACTCGCCGTGTTTGGAGGAAGAAAAATGCTGACTATGACCCTAAAAACACCATCCCTACAGTCAAGCACGGAGGTGGAAACATGATGCTTTGGGGCTGTTTCTCTGCTAAAGGTACAGACCGGCTGCCGCATTGAGGGGCCAATAGATGGGGCCATGTATGGTAAAATCTTGAAAGAGAACCTTCTTCCCTCACACAAGACGGGTCATGGATGGGTCTTCCAGCATGACAACGACCCAAAACATACCACCAAGGCAACAAAGGAGTGGCTCAAAAAGAAGCACATTAAGGTCACGAAGTGGCCTGGCCAGTCTCCAGACCTTAATACTATAGCAAATTTATGGAACGAGCTGGAACATCGGGTTGCCAAGTGACAGCCAAGAAACCTTAAGGATTTAGAGAAGATCTGTAAAGAAGAGTGGACCAAAATGCCTCTCGAGATGTGTGTAAACCTGGTAACCAACTAGTACTAAATCATGTTTTGCTTGGGGATCAAATAGTTATTTTACTAACTAAA
Organism: Rana kukunoris; assembly: GCA_029574335.1. Lineage (NCBI taxonomy): Eukaryota > Metazoa > Chordata > Amphibia > Anura > Ranidae > Rana > Rana kukunoris. The sequence continues at coordinate 418,190,528 of CM056053.1, forward strand.
CTGCAACTCAATTCATAACATTTGTATTGTGTTTTTTCTAGATTTGTGGTTGATATTCTGTCTCTATCAGTTTAAATACACCTGTAATAAAAATGATAAACCCTTATTTCTTTGTAGGTGGGCAAAATATGCAGGGGATCAAATAATTGTTTTCCCCACTGTATAAAGTATTGTAGGCTTGTGATTCTCTTTTTTTATTTTTGAACCGACAAGCAGGTTTACCTAACAAAATGATCACTGAGCAGAAAATCCCCTTTCATAATAATGTAGTTTCTCATTATAAGTAGAAAAATATATATTTTTTTCTTGGCAAATGTCCATTTTAATTACAAAAGAAAGACAAAAGCAAGAGATTTGATCTATTTTAATATGTATGGGTTCTTGGCATCCCCCCTCCTAGCAACAGCTTGAGTGTCTGCTACTTGTGTACTCTGACAATCGGGCATGTTGGAGTGCTAGCGGCAGACAATGACAGATGTGCATTGTTTACATACACTTGCCAAAAGGTCTTAGCCGCAATGGGAGGGGTAAATCCAACGTGGATGTTTGACCTTTCAACTCCAGGTCACATCAGTAGAAATAAACAGATTGCTTGGCTTTACCCCATATACTGTAGAACAATGCTCAGTCTCTTTGCAGCAGACAGCGACAGGTACAAGGGAAGGTTATTGCACTTGTAGAATACAAACAATGCAGGTCTGAAGCAGCCCATAGATGAGTCATTTTTTTTATTTCGTTCAAATAACAGGTTGAATGAAAAAAATTACTAAATTTCTCCCATCCACAGACTAAATGTGGATGGAGGAATTCTCTCTTCCCACTGAGCTGTATGCTGACAGCTGGGAGACATCTCCGCCATCAGAATAATACTGATAAGTGCTGCCGGATATAGCCGGCAGCACTGATCAAACAGTGAAAATCTGCCAGGCTGGTTGTACAAAAGCCAATAGTGGATGGGTAGATCGACTTCTGTCAGGCATGTACTGGCCATCGGGACTACCGGGAGTTTCCCGGTGGGCCGATGGCTCAGTGGGCCTGTTTCATTGTCCGGCCGGCATGGGAGAGACCTGTCACCTGTCAAAGTGGGCCGGTCTGGATAAAGTCCAGGCCAAATTTTTGTCCCAGTCCAGCCCCTACTTTTGTATAACCAGCTTGCCCATATGTAGCGCACACCCAGGACTGGTCTAGTCTGGCTGTTTGATCCCAGGTTCCATTCCCGGGTACACAGCAGCCAGGTAGAGAGTAGTTCAAAGTCAGAGAACATCCTTTTTTTTTGTGGTTTTTATTTCATTAGAGAACTAGGATAGGGTAAGCAGAGGAGATTAAGGGGGGGATATAATCAACATGTACAAATATATAAGGGGTCCATATAGTGAACTTGGTGTTTAGTTATTCACTTTACGGTCAACACTGAGGACAAGGGGGCACTCTTTACATCTAGAGGAAAAGAGATTTCACCTCCAAATCCGGAAAGGTTTCTTCACAGTAAGAGCTGTGAAAATGTGGAATAGACTCCAGAGGTGGTTCTGGCCAGCTCAGTAAAGTGCTTTAACCTCCCTGGCGTTATGATTCTGTCTGGAATTTTGTACCAAAAGCGTTGCAATTGTTTTGCAAGGAAATGTGGTGTTATGTATTATAGGCCTGCAATTCTTAGTAAGTACTTACTTAAATCTATCTAAACAAGAGTTTAATAGGCATCCCGGGTATGATTTTTTTTATTTTTTTTATTAAAAATTATAATATAATAAATAATTATAAAAAATTATAACAAATAATAATATAATTATAGTAAAAATTATTCAATAATGTAATCAAATCAAAATCACTGAAATTTGCTCAGTTGCAGAATTTTTGCTGTCATTATTTTTTTTTTCTTATGACGAATTTCCCCACAAATCGCTATCGCTAAATTCTGCAAGTGATTATAATTTATTATCGCTGTTTTTTAGCCGCTCTAAAACAATTTTTGCCATAAAGGGACACTTTTGGTTGCTATGGGCAATCTACAGTTTGCAGGGAGAAAGAAAAGTTTTTATTATATAAAAGGACATGTAGGGCACTGGGCAGACCACTAGGGGCATGGGGGGTGTGTATTTTTTACATACAGTACTGTAATCTATAAGATTACATTGTACTGTATGTATAGTGTTTGTTTACATTTTTGAATTTGGCGCCGTTCTCCGTCCCCGTGCGTCGTAACGTCGCAGGGAACGGAGCTCGGCGGCACACGGGGACGCTGTGTGAATCGAGCGAGCACCCGCTCGCTCACACAGCGGGGATGCATCGCTGGATCCAGGAAGAAGGTAAGTAAACTGTCTCTGGATTCTGCGAGGCGAGCCCGTGTCTGACACGGGATCAACAATAGTAGCAGCAAATTTTTACCCCGTGTCAGACACGGGAAAAACGCCAGGGAGGTTAAGAAAGGCCTGGATACTTTCCTAAATGTACATAATATAACTGGGAACTAACATTTAAAAAATTGTAGCAGTATGTGCCAAAGTACATTTTTTTGCAGTCTACCCTCCCACCCAATGATCACTAACTGTTGCTGTTGTATAAGTAGAACTCTATGGCAAGTCGTATAGTAAAGCTGGCCATACATAGTTAAACTGTTTTCCTTCAGCCTGCAGCTAAATCTAACAGATTCCTCCATCCACAATATAAAGTGTGGATTAACAAATCTCCCACTGCAACTATTTTATTCTGAGATTCAGCAGCAGCTTTTGTCAGAATACTTGAAGATTATTGGTAGGACAGGGGTCACATGTCCACCCATGGAGTGAATTTCTATCAGTTCATCAGGAACTGGACGAAATATGCATAGTGTATTGCCAGCTTAAAAGGTGGAACAAGAGGGCTTAGGTGTGTGAAACTGGTACACACAGCCAATAGAAAGGCAACTTACTGTGCAGGAACTAGGGCTGTGGGCCAGCATTATGGTCTAGAAAGTACTCTTGACATTGGATGATGTCAAGTCAAGCTTTATTGACATTCTACTACATGTAAAGACATACAGTAGAACGAAATATTGTACCTCACAGGGCCATGGTGCTACATACAAACTAAACATAATTATAAATAAATATACAAAGAATAAAAACACAGTAAATATATATATATATATATATATATATATATATATATATATATATATATATATATATATATATACAGTCTGCACAAAGATGGTGCTGGCCATATAGGGAGGCCTTGGTAAAGATTATGTGATTTTTTATTGATTGGGTTTACTTAAACTTTAGAAAATAACAAAAAAAAACAGTTTGAAGCAATGTAGGTTTTTATGTATTTGTGCTTTTTTTTGTGCGCATGGTTCTGAACATCTTGCCAGTCAAAAAAAAATGACCTGTTTCTCATACCACCAGCAATAATCACAAAAATTGAACACAATCTGGGTAGGGTACACAATTACCGATTACTGATAATCATTGTTGGAAACAACAATTTTTATCTTGAAACAACCTAATAAATTGGCCCTAGACTGTCTGTGCATCTGTAGGACTGGAGGAGAGACATCAGGTTACATTTGGAGGAGCCGGCTGAGCCAAATTATGAAATGTTCTCTGTGGAGTTTAAATGAAGTATAAATGAAGAAATTACATTCATTCATTAAGGATTTGAAAAACCTATAAATATTTCCTTATGATGTTCAGTGTGCAGCTGGCCAGAATGAATTAAATGTTTATAAAATCTGAATTCTTTTAGAAAGTTGGACCAGAACTGAAAAGCAGCATACATTGAGATTCATAAGACCAGGAAATATTTCCCAATCTTCCAGTTTTGTTGACCCTTTTCCTTGTGTGGCCTCATATTCCCATACTTAGAAGTTAGGAGTGGAGACTATTGTGGTCTTGTGCTCTGATCGCTTTTCTGAAGATTCCGTGTGCTAAGTGTTAATAGATGCATGCAGGAGAAGACTAGGGCCAAAGACAAGCAACTGCCCCTTTCACTGTAGGAACAGATTTCCTAGGACTAAGAAAAATATAACATATGAAATTCACCATGGTGCTACATTGATAGGTGGGCATGGTAAAAAGAAAAGAGTTTGTAAAGGACATGGTTTATCGTCACACACCTTTTCACATCTTCCAGTATCAGCTTTCTTTGCACCCCTAATCATTCATTCACATTAAGTAAGTTGGTTCATGCTGTAAATGTGGTAGTTATATAATATTCAGCCTAGGTCAATGACTGCTGGTTCTGCTTTCATTGATGTCTAAATGGTGAGGTATCTCCACTCTGGACTATCTCCCATACATATCTTATGAGTAGTGGCCTGGTTGGGTAGGCCAATGCTACCCTGCACCTTAGCCCAGTCAATTGTGTGAAGAGGGGCACTTGACTTTTGGATTTCCTGGCAGCGTGGAGGCAACTTTTCAGTTTTATTTTTGCCTATGATCGATTGGGGAGATTTCCCTTCACTTCCTGTCCCATAGACGAAACATGAAGTGAGAGGAAATCTTCCAAAGTGAGGGAATCCCTGGTTGTCACCAGGATCATCAGAACCTGTATGCCTATTGAAAGATTTTCCCCTTTACCTTGTTCTGGTGATGACTTTCCATAAAAATGGAAAGTAGAGAGAGTGAATCTCCCTGGCTGGGGGGCAAAGACAGCATTAAAAGGACAAGCAGATGAATGACTGAATGGTTCACCCCCTCCCTTTATTGATGGAAACCATGATACATTGCTTCTATGAATAGAGGGGAGGGTGAAAATGGTGGACATAGCACTCTTGACAAGTGTTTGTGACAGGCCCAGGGCTTGTATTAACCCCCACAGAATCATAAGATTAAAGGTGGAGGGATTATGGGGGAGGTAAGGGGGACTTTGGATTCCAAATAAAAAAGCAACCAGCAGCAAGGGACACTTTGCATTGAACAAAGAAACTGTCCTGTTTGGTAACTACTAGTAGTGTCATTTAGCAGGTGTCATACGAACAAGTGGTGGGAGAGATTTTATCTGCATATGGAGCCTGGATTAAGTATACAAACCCTATTTCCTTAAAGTGGTTGTAAACCCTTACATATACCCAGTGAATGGACTATCCTCAGGTGATACACATTGATGAAACAAATCCTCCTCCATAAGTCATACCCATCTATCTGCAGTCTTCTCTTCTCTACATTCTTTCAAAATGCAGAATGGACACACCCCTTTCACACAGCACACAGAAACAGAGCCAAGACTGTCAATCAGCTGGGGATCCCTCCCCTGTCACCGTTTTTCTCTTGGTATTAGGAGAATTTGTCTGAAGTGTCTCATGCTGATAGCAGAGGAACGAAGAAGCAGACAGAGATGACACTTAGTGCTTTTAATTGAGACAAGTACACACTATAGAGGAACATAGTTTATATATTTCATGGCTGAGGTTTACAACCACTTTAATCATGATATGTCTTTTCATGGCTGGTGATTTATTTTTAGTTATTTTAAATGTAATTTAGTTTATGCTTCCTTTTTTTTCAGCTTGGGAAAGCCGCCAATCCTTAGAGGTGACATTGCTACACAGACACTTTTTTTCTGTTCATATAAAAAGTCTCTGTCATAAGACAATTACAGTGCCTTGAAAAAGTATTCACACCCCTTGAAATTTTCCATATTTTGTCATGTTACAACCGAAAACATAATGTAAACATTTTATTGGGATTTTATGTGATAGACCAACACAAAGTGGCACATAATTGTGAAGTGGAAGGAAAATGATAAGTGCTTTTCAATTTTTTTTTACAGATAAATATGTGAAAAGTGTGGTATGCATTTGTATTCAGCCTCCCTGAGTCAATACTTTGTAGAACCTCCTTTCACTGCAATTACAGTTCCAAGTCTTTTTGGGAAATGTCTCTACCAGCTTTGCACATCTAGAGAGTGACATGTTTTTGCCTATTCTTCTTTAAAAAATAGCTCAAGCTCTGTCAGATTGGATGGAGAGCGTCTGTGAACAGCAATTTTCAAGTCTTGCCACAGATTCTTAATTAGACTTAGGTCTGGACTTTGACTTGGCCATTCTAACACATGAATATGCTTTGACCTAAACAAATTCATTGTAGCTCTGGCTGTATGTTTAGGGTTGTTCTCCTGCTGAAAGGTAAACCTCCGCCCCAGTCTCAAGTCTTTTGCAGACTAACCGGTTTTCTTCTAAGATTGCCCTATTTTTGAATCCATCCATCTTCCCATCAACTCTGACCAGCTTCCCTGTCCCTGCTGAAGAAAAGCATCCCCACAACATGATGCTGCTACCAACATGTATCACAGTGGGGATGATGTGTTCAAGGTAATGTGCAGTGTTAGTTTTCTGCCACACCTTGCGTTTTGCTTTTAAGCCAAAAAGTTCAAATTTGGTCTCATCTGACCAGAGCACCTTCTTCCGCATGTTTGCTGTGTCCTCCACATGGCATTTTGCAAACTACAAACAGGACTTCTTATGGCTTTCTTTCAACAATGGTTTTCTTCTTGCAACTCTCCCATAAAGACAAGATTTATGAAGTACGACTAATAGTTGTCCTGTGGACAGATTTTCCCACCTGAGCTGTGGATCTCTGCAGCCCCTCCAGAGTTACCATGGGCCTCTTTTCTGCTTCTCTGATCTTCTTGCCTGGCCTGTCAGTTTAGGTGGACGGCCATGTATTGGTAGGTTTGCAATTGTGCCATGTGAAAAAAGAAAATGGTAACCCTACAATATATTGTTAGTATAGTGCTGCTGTGCAAACTATAGTGTTATTACAACAATAGTGCTATTAAAACAAGCCAAGCCTCAGTTCCAAGCCTCGGAAGCTTCCTGATGACGCACAATATACTGCGAGACGCACAGAGGCTTCTGGGTAAACGTCACACATCGTACGTCACATCCTGTCGCTGACCTGCACGGAACCGAGGCTTGGAGCGCATGCCAGAAACAGGGATACACACGCTGCAGAGTGTCCTTACACATCACTGCTGAAAAGACTTGGTGCCAGTCTAGAGGCACTAGCAAATGTGAGTGCGCATTGTTACCATTGTTTATTTATACTTTTATAATAAACAGCTCAATATATTGTGCAATGATTGGTTCTTTGCTTTTCATGAGAGCTTGAGAAACATAAATCAGGAAATCCATGAAATTAATATTGGCATATCGGTTGAACAAACTGCAGATTGATTCCTAGGTGTGGAGTGGTTAACCCTAAGATAAACCAAAGGCATTTATACATCCTAGCTTTGGTGAGTGCCCACTTCAAAAGTTGGTGGTGGTAGCACAAATTGGTGGAATAGCAGCTACTTTTTTTACAGCACGGAGTTGTACACATAAGGATTTAATTTAATACATTTGAAGAGGTTCACTGGGACTTTGCTAAGAGCATGTTCTAATGATTCTCATATGTTAGCACTTATTTTCAATATTTTTTTTCACTTATATATATTTTTAGCATTTTTGTATTGTTTTTGGGTGATTTTCTTTCTTGGGCACATGTGAATGTGCACACAGAGATTGCTACTTGCTCTAAAGTTTGGTTCACCATAAATATTATTTTAATAGCACTATAGTTTGCACAGCAGCACTATACTAACAATATACTGTATTGTAGGGTTGGCGCAGTTACCATTTTCTTTTTTTCACAATTTGAATACCCCCCAGCATTGGTGGTGTACACTGTACTGCAGCAGACCCATAAAAATTAATAACTAGAGGGATAAGGTTTTATTTGCGCCGGTGACACATACCTTTTTTTCTATATGCAGTTGTGCCATACTCAGTTAGCTTGCCGTCGAAGAGCAGAGCACATTCCTTTGCCAATTTGGAGAGGGCGTGTGTGCGCTTTTTCTCCAATCAGCTATCTTGACAGTATGCTAATAATCCACTCCCAGTGCTAACCAAGAAACCAATTTGTTTCCACAAAGAGCACTTTCTAAAGGACATATGCAGATGAAGACAGCAGATATACATGTAAAACTTATGTAGGAAGATTTGTTTCATCCCTGTGAGGCTGTTCACTTCACTGGATATATGTGAGGGTTTACATCCACTTTAAGTACTTTTTAAATTACATTTTTCAAGTCATCAGTGCACCAGTGTACTAGTGTACTAACCAGCGGACATATCCGACGGACATGTCTCCGGTGGACAAATTTTAAAGCATGCTTTAAAATTTGTCCGCTGGACAAAAGTGTCCGCTAGCCCGTACACACGATCGGATATGTCCGCTGAAACGGTCCGTCGGACCAGTTTCAGTGGACAAATTTGATCGTGTGTACGCGGCCTTAGTGTATACAATGGGTCAAAAAAGTATTTAGTCAGCCACCAATTGTGTAAGTTCTCCCACTTAAAAAGATGAGAGAGGCCTGTAATTGTCATCATAGGTATAACTCAACTATGACAAAGACAAAATGTGGAATCCAGACAGTCACATTGTCTGATTTGGAAATCATTTATTTGCAAATGATGGTGGAAAATAAGTATTTAATCAATATCAAGAGTTCATCTCAATACTTTGTTATATATCCTTTGTTGGCAATGACAGGTAAAACGTTTTCTGTAAGTCTTCACAAGGTTGTCACACACTGTTGCTGGCATGTTGGCCCATTTCTCCATGCAGATCTCCTCTAGAGCAGTGATGCAGGGCAACACAGACTTTCAAGCCCTCCAAAGGTTTTCTATGGGGTTGAGATCTGGAGACTGGCTAGGCCACTCCAGGACCTTGAAATGAATCCACTCCTTTGTTGCCCGGGCGGTGTGTTTGGGATCATTGTCATGCTGAAAGACCCAGCCACGTTTCAACTTCAATGGCCTTGCTGATGGGAGGAGGTTTGCACTCAAAATCTCACGATACATGGCCCCATTCATTCTTTGATGTACACGGATCAGTTTGTTTGGTTTCTTTGGTTGAAACTCAGCATTCTCTCTCCTCCAAACAAGACGAGTTGTGTTTCTACCAAACAGTTCTACTTTGGTTTAATCTGACCATATGACATTCTCCCATTCCTCATCTGGATCATCCAAATGCTCTCTAGCAAACCTCATACGGCCCGGACATGTACTGGCTTAAGCTGGGGGACACGTCTGGCACTGCAGGATCTGAGTCCCTGGCGGCGTAGTGTGTTACTGATGGTAGTTTTTGTTACATTGGTCCCAAATCTCTGCAAATCATTCACTAGGTCCCCTGCGTAGTTCTGGGACTTTTGCTCACCATTCTTGTGATCATTTTGACCCCACAGGGTGAGATCTTGCGTGGAGCCCCAGATCGAGGGAGATTATCAGTGGTCTTGTATGTCTTCCATTTTCTAATTATTGCTCCCACAGTTGATTTCTTCACACCGAGCTGCTTGCCTATTGCAGATTCAGTCTTCCCAGCTTGGTGCAGATCTACAATTTTGTTTCTGGTGTCCTTCACCATAGTGGAGTTTGAAAAGTGGCTGTTTGAGGTTGTGGACAGGTGTCTTTTATACTGATAAGTTCAAACAGGTGCCATTAATACAGGTAATGAGTGGAGGACAGAGGAGCCTCTGAGGCCCAGTATACACGACCGGTTTTCTCGGCAGAATCCATCAATAAACTTGATGGGAGACGTATTCTGCCGAGAAAACCGGTCGTGTGTACACTTTTCGCCGAGAAAACCGATGAGAAACTCGTCGAGCCAAAAAGAGAGCAGGTTCTCTATTTTCTCGACGGGAGTCGAATTTGGCTTGTCGAGTTTCTTGTCGGGCTGGTTTCCGATGAGAAACTCAAGCGTGTGTATGCTAAGAAACCCGCGCACCTTCTGTAAAAGTAGCGTTTGTAATGGAAATAGCACATTTGTCACACTGTAACAGACTGAAAAGTGAAAATGTCTCTTACCAAACTTTTCAGTAACATGAGATTAGCAAAAGCAGCCCCAAGGGTTGTGCCAATGGAATCAAACTTCCCCTGTTGTTGTATGTGTCGAAGTCACTGCATTTGAGGACGAGGAGATTTGGTCTTTAACGTGTGTACGCAAAGCAAGCTTGTCGAGTTCATCGACAAGCCTAACAAGGAACTCGACGAGAAAAACGATGGGTTTCACCCGACGAGTTTCTCGGTCGTGTGTACGCGGCCTTAGAGAAGAAGATACAGGTCTGTGAGAGCCATAAATCTTGCTTGTTTGTAGAGGAGACCAAATACTTATTTCCACCATTATTTGCAAATAAATTCTTTCCAAATCAGACAATGTGATTGTCTGGATTTGTTTCCACATTTTGATGACAATTACAGGCCTCTCTCATCTTTTTAAGTTTGAGAACTTGCACAATTGGTGGCTGACTAAATACTTTTTTGCCCCACTGTACTTTAAATACAACATGGTTTAGATGGAGAACTGATCTCCACAATAAAAAAGGTCAAGTGCTTAAAGGGACCCTGAAATGAAAACACACATCTGGAAGTATAAAGTGCAGGTACATAGAAGTTCCCCCACATACCTGCATTTATTTACAAAGTGCCATCAAGTTGATGGAGATCACATGGATAGAGTATTGTCAATATTTCCATTGCATACTTTCCTAAATAGGGCTTATAAGGCGTTTTTGGGCGTTTTTACAGTAGCTGTTTTTGACTGTAGACGGTTTTTTCTACAGTCATTAAACTCTCCATCATGTTATCCTATGTGTCCATGCATACATAAGCTGTTTTGGGTAGTGGCGTTTGTTAGCAGTAAATAAACCCCAAAACTTGTGGGTTCTAAGGCCGCGTACACACAAGGAGACATGTCCGCTGAAACTGGTCCGCAGAGCAGTTTCCGCGGACATGTCCGATCGTGTGTACGGCCTAGCGGACAGGTTTCAAGAGGACAAGTCATGTCCGATGTACGGTTAGTACGCCTAACCAGCGGACCGAAATCCTGCGCATGCGTCAAATTGATTTGACGCATGCATGGAAGCATTGAACTTCCTGGTTAGAGGACGTCGGTGTCTTCTACGTCACTGCGTTCTCTGTCCGCAGGGATTTTGGTCTGATGGTGTGTACACACATCAGACCAAAATATCCCAGGAGACATGTCCGATGAAAACCGCGGACCGTTTTCATCGGACATGTCTCCTCGTGTGTACAGAGCCTGAGAGACGTTTTTCAGCTGTAAAAACGCTCTAACGCTTATTTGTACTCAGAGTCTCAGGTAATCGTGCTCGGGAAAGGACTGAGGGTAAACAGGGAAAAACCTGCGGAGGGAAATTGACCTGAGGTGTGCCGGGGTCACGTGGTCAGTATGCCTAAAAGGGGGCATACCCAAGTAGAAGTAAAAGAAGAAATAGCAATAAAAAGGGGATGGGTGGGTGGGCCACCAGAAAACCAACGCCCAGAAGGAGGAAGGAGGGTGGGTTTAAATACCTCCCGACTCCTCCTACAAATACAGGCTGACCTGCAGTCAGCCTTACACTTGTACTCAGAGTCTCAGGTAATCGTGCTAGGGAAAGGACTGAGGGTAAACAGGGAAAAACCTGCGGAGGGAAATTGACCTGAGGTGTGCCGGGGTCACGTGGTCAGTATGCCTAAAAGGGGCCAAAAATAAAACCGTAGGATGAGGTAGCAAAGGGATTGAAATTAAAGTGACTGAATGTAACCACAAGCCCCAAATGCAAGAAAGCCTGTGACAGACATGTGGAACTGGGATATATCCGGAAAAGAAAGCTACCTACCACCCACCTAACCTCTCAACAACAAGAATACAAACCCCTTGACGAATGGCAGCAGAAACTGCACCTGTACTGAAACCATGGCCCGGAGTGAATGTTGAAGTGCTATCCTAGTTAGGCAGCAGGGAATTACTAAGTGTCATGCCCTGTGCTAGCAGGGAAGGGGGTACTAGGGAAAAGGAAAAGTGGCCTATCCCTGAGAACATCCGCAACGGTCTGGTGCCCAGAATGTCCAGGACCCAGCTTGAAAAACCGTTTGAGCTGCAAGTGGCAAAAGAAAACAAAACGCAAGTAGGTACAGTGCCTGCCACCGAGAATGTGTTTTTAGCACGACAGCATCGCGCTGATTCTCGGCGACAGGCTGCCGACATCTCGCACTCGCTGGAATAGTAAAAGCACATTCCAGCGAGTGCGTCATAGAAGCGACGGGGATCCGACGCGGATTCCTGCCAATTCTACACGTGGGCGGAGTTTGCTATGAATCCTGAGAAGGAAGTCCCCGCCGGATTTTAAATAAAAATCCGGCATGGGTTCCCCCCTCAGGAGCATAACGGGCCCTTAGGTCTGGTATGGGTTGTAAGGAGACCCCTCCTACGCCGAAAAAACGGCGTGGGGGTCCCCCCACAATCCATACCAGACCCGTATCCAAAGCACGCCGGCCGGCCGGTCAGGAAGGGAGTGGGGGCGAGCGCCCCCCCCCCCTCCTGAGCCGTACCGGGCAGCATGCCCTCAACATGTGGGGGTCAGGTGCTCTGGGGCAGGGGGCGCACTGTGGCCCCCCACCCCAGAGCACCCTGTCCCCATGTTGATGAGGACAGGGCCCCTTCCCGACAACCCTGGCCGTTGGTTGTCGGGGTATGCGGGCGGGAGGCTTATCGGAATCTGGAAGCCCCCTTTAATAAGGGGGCCCCCAGATACCAGCCCCCCACCCTAAGTGAATGAGTATGGGGTACATTGTACCCCTACCCATTCACCTGGAGGCAAAGTGTAAACAAAAATAAACCACACAGGGTATTGAAATATTTTATTAGTTGGCCGCCGGGGGGGGGGGGGGGGTGTATGATCGCTTTTATAAAAGCGCCCCCCTCCGGCGGGCTTCTGCGGGGGGGGGGGCGCCGCTGTTCTTCGCCGCCGTCTGGTTCTCTTCCGCTCTCTGGTGTCTTCTTCTTCTTCAGGACTCGCAGTCCCATCATGCTCCGGTAGGTACCATGTGCTACCTACCCACGTGGTACCTACCGGAGCATGATGGGACTGCGACGTCACAAGACAGGCCTATATAACTCGCTGCGAGCCGCGCGCCCGCCATAACAGTGTAAGGAAGCGTCGCGTCAACATCTGGAAAAGAGAAGAAGAAGACGACGTCACAGAAGAGGGGATCCGCCGCCGCTAGTAATTGAGCTAACACACGAAGATAGCGGCGGCGAGTTCTGAAGAAGAAGAAGACACGAAGAAGACGGCGGCGAAGAACAGCGGCACCCACCCCCCCGCAGAAGCCCGCCAGAGGGGGGCGCTTTTATAAAAGCGATCATACATACCCCCCCCCCCGACGGCCAACTAATAAAGTATTTCAATACCCTGTGTGGTTTATTTGTGTTTACACTTTGCCTCCAGGTGAATGGGTAGGGGTACAATGTACCCCATACTCATTCACTTAGGGTGGGGGGCCGGTATCTGGGGGCCCCTTTATTAAAGGGGGCTTCCAGATTCCGATTAGCCTCCCGCCCGCATACCCCGACAACCAACGGCCAGGGTTGTCGGGAAGGGGCCCTGTCCTCATCAACATGGGGACAAGGTGCTCTGGGGTGGGGGGCCGCAGTGCGCCCCCTGCCCCAGAGCACCTGCCCCCCCCATGTTGAGGGCATGCTGCCCGGTACGGCTCAGGAGGGGGGGCGCTCGCTTGCCCCCACTCCCTTCCTGACCGGCCGGCCGGCGTGCTTTGGATACGGGTCTGGTATGGATTGTGGGGGGACCCCCACGCCGTTTTTTCGGCGTAGGGGGGGTCTCCTTACAACCCATACCAGACCTAAGGGCCCGTTATGCTCCTGAGGGGGGAACCCATGCCGGATTTTTATTTAAAATCCGGCGGAGACTGCCTTCTCAGGATTCATTGCAAACTCCGCCCACGTGTAGAATTGGCGGGAATCCGCGTCGGATCCCCGTCGCTTCTATAAAGGCTTTGTCTCCATCGCGGCAAGCCAGCTCGGCGCTGGCTCCCGCGATGGGGCTCGCAAGTGCTCAATCTCGCTGAGAAAGGGAGCGAGATTGACACAATATCCCAGTCACCTACTGTACTGGCATGTTGAGAGAAAAGAACCCAGGATACCGAGATAGGAACGCCTGGAAGATATCCCAGGCCGAGTCACAAGCTTCCAGGCTGAATTAAAAAGGACTTGAAGATCAAGCTTCGTCTATAACAAAATCGGAATATACAAGGAGGGCGTGCAACCATGTAAAGAAACCCGTAACTGGAGAAGGATGGATGGTGGCAAAATCTGCGATATCTGCTGCCCGTGACATGAACTCTGCAAAGAAGAACAACATTGTTAAACAAAACATGACCAACGAGCCCCAACTTACCTTAGGAAAAGGAAAACCCCTACCTCACCTTACCCCTACCTACGTATGTGTCCGTGATTGACACATGCAGTAACGTAGAGCAGGACTGTTTGCGTGTCAGTCTGCAGAACTGGCGAGGCTGAGCAACCTGAGGCAAAGCAGGCCAACAGAAAACGTAACACTCAAGCCAGCTCCCACCAGAAAACCGACGCTCCCAGAAGGAGGAAGGAGGGTGGGTTTAAATACCTCCCGACTCCTCCTACAAATACAGGCTGACCTGCAGTCAGCCTTACACAAACGCTCAAAAACGTCATACACTAGCATTTTTATCATTTTTGATCCATTACAACATTTTTGAGTATAGCCTCAATTGAAACTGATAAGTTATAATATACACTTAAGCCCCGTACACACGGTTGGACTTTTGCCCAACCAACATCAAAATCCGACACTTTTCGCATTTGTCCAACCGTGTGTACGTTCCATCGGACCAACTTTTTTGGCTTTCATCTGACAAAAAGTTGGGTCTGCAAACGGACCAACTTTCAGGCAACAAAAGTCTGATGGTGCAAAGTCCGATCGTGTGTACAGCAAACCATCGGACTTTTGGACAAATTACAAATGCGCATGCTCAGAACCAATGTTAAAATCAACCAACAATAGCAGAAGTTAACCAAAGGGTGGCAGTAAGGAGCAGAAAAGAGCAGAAAAAACACGTGATGATGGAAAAGTTTTAGAAAAGTTTGCAGAAAAGTCCGAGCGTGTGTATGCTATGGGTGTGATCGGACAAATCAATTAGGACAAAAATCCAAGGGAAATTTTGTTGGATGTCCGACCGTGTGTACGGGGCTTTAGTGCCATAATCCACAATAAATGGTAAAACTGTAAACCATTTATCTGTAAACTGTATTGTATATCATACAGATCCTCCTGAAGAAGCGGTATCACCGCATAACCAGTCGAGGCCTTCTCCACTTTAACAGACATATGACGGTTCTCCGTTATTACTATGCTGTTTCTTATGCCCTGTACACACAATCGGTTCATCTGATGAAAACGGTCTGATGGATTTTTTCATCAGATATCTGATGAAGCTGACTTTCATCAGTCTTGCCTACACACCATCAGTTAAAAAAACGATCGTGTCAGAACGCGGTGACGTAAAACACAACGACGTGCTGAGAAAAATTAAGGTTCAATGCTTCCAAGCATGCCTCGACTTGATTCTGAGCATGCGTGGATTTTTAACCGATGGATGTGCCCACAGACGAACGTTATTTTTCTATTGGTTTTTAACCATCAGATAATTTTAAAACAAGTTCCTAGTTTTATCAGCGATGGATAAAAAACAGATGGGGCCCACACACAATCGGTTCGTCTGATGAAAACGGTCCATCAGACCGTTTTCATCAGACGAACCGATCATGTGTACGCGCCATTATTGTTGGGGTCTGGCTCAAATGTTTTTAACATTGTACAGTTTTTTATGTCAATAAATATCTTTTATGTTAATATTTTGTTGTGTTATCAGTGCTCAGAAAAGTCCTAGTCAACTCCCTCCTGACTGGTGATCATTCACGGGTTAGACGGCACTAGCAGCCTCACCCTATGCTCATCTGGTTCAATTTTTGCACCATTTTTAAACCATTTAAAAATAAAAAATAAATAAAACGCTAAAAAACCTGAACCTGAACTCTCAGCACTGGAGAAACTGTGCAGTTTATCACTGACCGTAGTATACAGATCGGCCAAAAGTGTAAACAGTAGCAATATTTTTATGTAAAAAGAAGATTTATAAGCTGTGGGCAGGCAGATGAACTATTTTCATATTACTGGGTTTAGTAACACTTTAATGACCACAGTTGCAGGCAGGACTTTTAAACATGCCCCTTTATCTCGCCAGTGTGCAGCATTCAGTATAGTTGATGGTGGAAATGACCTCAGGGGGGCATGATATACATATGCATACCGCCTCTATTTGCATATCACTGCTGCCGGTCCGCCTCTCTTTACATATGAATGCCACCGCTATTTGCATATCACTGCCGGTATTTTCATATAAACACAGGGCCTGTAGGTGAGTCATTTGTATACAACAATAGGGCAGAGCTGGGCAGAATTAGTAACAGAACTTCACACTGAGATATCAGGACACAGCATGGGACTAAAACCTCAAGGGACGAGGATATTTAAACTGGGATAGTTGGCAATGAAAGGGCCCAGGGCAGCTTCCCCTTTTGCCCTGCCTTAAAGATGGCCCTGCCTCTCAGAATGACCTGGGACTGGACTGTAAAAGTAAGATATTAGAAGTTGGTGCAGATATGTGCAAGCACCACAAAGTCCCTGTGCTTTATAGTATCAGCAGCATTTTTTTTTCATAGAGAATAAGTGTGTAATTGCTCTGTTTCTTTGTTGGACCCTTTTATAAAATATAACAATCCTGGATTTAAGAATGGTGTTAATCTATGGACACCTCGTTGCTTCATTCTGCTTTACCCAAATTGTGCTGCTTAGTGGTTGGTTCATCTGCTGCTGACAGATGACAAATAATCCAGTCGAGAAGAATGGCATAAACAGAAATACAAGCTGCTGGCTGCCATAGTCTCTAAGCAACTGCTGACTTTGTACTGGAGTCTGCAGCTTGACTGGTTGCTGACTAAAGGAGAAAAACAAGGGAAAAACAGGGTAATGACATCACTGGTGTGTCTCAGTCAGCCAACCCAGGCAGGAAACAGAGGAGAAAACATAGTTACTAGGTAGTGACATGCATTCCTCTTAGGCTGCTATAGATTCCAGGACTTAACACCTACATGTTCCATAGTAATAGCACCGGCAACCTCTGTTAGACTGCAGCCAAGAAAAGCTGCTGCTGACATTAAGAAGAATTTCATATTATTATTATATTATTTATTGCGCACTGCAGAAAAAGTAGCTTGAGTTCATGATTTTTACACCATAAGACAAGAACAAGTATTTACCATAAGGCGCCTGAGGCCTGGTATCTGGAAGGAAGGCTAAGTGAAGGCAGCAACAAAGCACAACATTTACAATTCTATTACTTATTTTAAGGCTGCATTCACACCTGCGTGTTTTAAAGGCACGTGGCTTTATTGCTGTGTTTTTTCCACAATTTTGCCGCAGGTCACCAATGTAAAAGGCAGAAAAAGGCCTGTAATGTGCCCCAAAGAAGCTCATGTTCTTTTTTGAGCTTAGGGCGCTTTTAAGGTGTTCTGCTCAAGGGCGGATCCAGAGTCTAGTCTCGGGGGGGGCACTGCCAGAAAATAAGGTGTTGCTTACAGAACTCAATTAGGTGTCCGATGTGTCCGCTGCAATGTTGCAGTACTGCTAAAAAATCAATGATCCCCGCCATTACTAGTAAGACATATTTAAATATGAATGCCATAAATCTATCCCATGGTTTGTAGACGATTGTCAGGGACTGCAGACGTGGTACAAGAGATGGTCAGAGACTGCAGACATGGTACAAGAGGTGGTCAGAGAATGCAGATATGGTACAAGAGATGGTCAGAGACTGCAGACGTGGTACAGGAGATGGTCAGACTACAGACGTGGTACAAGGAGATGGTCAGAGACTGCAGACTTGGTACAAGGAGATGGTCAGAGACTGCAGACGTGGTACAAGAGATGGTCAGGAAAACCGCAGACGTGGTACAAGAGATGGTCAGAAAACTGCAGACGTGGTACAAGGGATGGTCAGAGACTGCAGACGTGGTACAGGAGATGGTGAGAGACTGCAGGCATGGTACAAGAGATGGTCAGAGACTGCAGACGTGGTACAAGGAGATGGTCAGAGACTGCAGACGTGGTACAAGAGATGGTCAGAGACTGCAGACGTGGTACAGGAGATGGTCAGAGACTGCAGACGTGGTACAAGGGATGGTCAGAGACTGCAGACGTGGTACAAGGGATGGTCAGAGACTGCAGACGTGGTACAAGGGATGGTCAGAGACTGCAGACGTGGTACAAGAGATGGTCAGAGACTGCAGACGTGGTACAAGGGATGGTCAGAGACTGCAGACGTGGTACAAGAGATGGCCAGAGACTGCAGACGTGGTACAAGGGATGGTCAGAGACTGAAGACATGGTACAAGAGATCATTGCAGCCTCACTGTGCATATGAACGCAGCCCCACCTTTGTATATCAATGCAGTCCCACTTTTGTATATCAATGCAACCCCACTTTTGCATATCAATGAATCCCCACTTTTGCATATCAATGCAATCCCACTTTTGTCTATCAATGCACCCCCGCTTTTGTCTATGAATGCAGCCACACTGTGCACGGCACTCACCATGGCATTGCCTCGATCACACACAGCAGGCATCTCCTCTCCCGACGTGTGTCATGGAACAAACAGGAGCTGAAGGTCTGTGTTCGGTAGGCCAGTGTGCTCTAGCAAGGTCCCCCCCTAGACAGGCTTGTGTGATAGACAAAACACTGATTGTCAGGAAAGGTCCCCCCGCTGGTGATTTTGCCTGTTATTTGGGCTGCAGTACTGGCCTCCACCAGCGGGGAGTTATTGGCAGTATGGAGCACACAGCCCTTCCTGCGTTCAGGTGTGACCTAAATGCAATCAGCACGCCTCTATAATACCCGGCGTGTGTAATCACTCCTCGCCCTGGTATCTGTCTACTAACCTGATCCTGAGATCTGATATCTGACCCTGAGCCTGCTGTCCCCTTTCTTGACTTCTGATCTGATCCGACCTGACCTGATCCCTCTCCTGGACATTCCCTTCCTGCCCATTCCCTGTCTGCAGCTTCTTCTGTGATCTCCTGGTATATGACCTCGGCTTGGCTTTTGGTTTATGATTACGGCATTTCCCCTTCACTTATATATGCTTTGTTGTTATTTGTGCACTGTTTGTCTTCACCTGTTTTGTTCACCTTGTAAATAAACACCTTTTATTTCACTGCATACAGTGTTGGTCTCCTCTGTGTAGGCACACAGTACTGGTCTATTTAGAATCCCTGACACTGATTCAATCAGTGTTCCATCTCCATCTACTATCACACGAGCAGGTCTAGCACAGGCAGCACAGCCGAACACAGATCCAGCTCACACACACAGCCAGAGATGCCCGATGTCAGCAGGAGAGAGGGGAGTGCTGCAGTCAGCTACAGCTCAAAGCAGCCTCAGGACAGGCAGCCTACCAGCCCTGGTGATGAGAGAGAGAGAGAGTGACAGACTCGGCAGCAGCAGCTGCAGGCACCGCAAAGCAGTTTAAAAAAATGATAAAAAAAAGTTATAAAACATAAATAAAACAATATATAAAAAAATATAAAAAAAAACATTTATTAAAAAAAGGGGGTTTGACACATGGGGCCCTGGGGACCTCTGAGCCCTTTAATAAAAATATATCTATATATAAAAAAAAGAGAAAAAAATAAATAAAATATAAAAAATGTATAAAAAAAAGGAGGGTTGTCCTCCAGGGGGCCTTGGGGACCTCTTTGCCCTTTAATAATAATACTAACAATAATAATAATAATAATTTATATATATATATATATATATATATATATATATACATTTAATAAAAAAAGGGGGGTGGTCATCTGGGGCCCTGGGGATCTCTGGGCCCCTGGGGACCTCCAGACCCCTAAAAAAAAAGGGGGGGTTGCCATACGGGGCCCTGGCGGCCTCTGGGACCATGGGGACCTCCGGACTTCTAATAAAAAAATATGTTAAAAAAATATTTTTTTTTATAAAAAAATAAATGAAAAAAGAGGGGTTTGCCATCTGGGCCCCTGGTGGCCTCCGGGCCCCTGGGGACCTCCGGACCCCTTTAAAGCCAATGTGACATGATTGCCTCGGGGGGGGCAATTGCCCCGTTGCCCCCCCCCTGGATCCGCCGTTGGTTCTGCTTCAGGTGACAAAACGCTCAGTTGTGAACAGGTGCCATTGAAATAAATAGGTATTTTACGGGTGTTTTATGAGCTGAAAATGCTCAGGTGTGAATGCAGCCTTAAAGTGATACTAAAGGTTCGAATAATAAAAAAAATAACAAACATGTTATACTTACCTCCGCTGTGCAGCTTGTTTTGCACAGAGTGGCCCCGAACCTCATCTTCTGGGGTCCCTCAGCGGCTGTCTCGGCTCCTCCCCACATCAGATAACCCCCTCTGCAAAGCGCTTTCCCAAGGGGGTTACCTTGCGGGCACACTCCCGAGTCCAGCATTTGCGTCCATAGACACGAATGCCGGACACGGCCCCGCCCCCCAGCGCCCGCTTCATTGGATTTGTTTGACAGCAGCGGGAGCCAATGGCTGCTATCAATCTATCCGATGAAGAGCCGAGAAGCCAGCACGTTCTCGATGCGGGACTTTCGAGGGCTCAGGTAAGTAAACCAGAGGGGCTGGGGGGCCAGTAATTATCAGATGTTTTTTTCACCTTAATGCATAGGATGCATTAAGGTGAAAAAAACAGGAAGTTTACAACCCCTTTAAGTGTATGTCTCTGCCTCTTAATTTCCTTATGTTCTATCTTTTAAAGTTGCCACAACTACAGAAAAATACCTGTTAATCTGCCAGAAATCCAATGTGCTCTCAACTTCCTGTTTCACCTGACAACACAATGCCTTTGTTGCACTGAAATCCCAATCAGTGTTGTCAGCCCTATCTACTGGGCTTCAGGTTCCAATTCTTACCCCTCTTGGTCCCTTTTCATGCATACATTATTTTCTAGCAAAACAATGCCATTGCCTTGACTTCCAACAACTTGCTTGCACACTAGGGCTCTTGGGAGATGTAGTTCTGGAGGTGTGCCTACATCAAGTATAACTTAGCTCCCAGCAGCTGCCCCATGACATTTTTCACTAGAGGAAAAAGAAAATAGAAGAATATAATGCTGGGACATGCTCTAAATGGGTGAAGGGAGGTCTGGACAGAAGATATGTCAGGCCAAAAAGGTATTTCTAATGTTGTTTATATGTATACACGAATGAATGGGTTGTTTTACAATGTGAGGAGTTACCTATACTTTAAATCATAACTCATGCTAAAAATTGCAAGTTAAAAATGAAGTGCCCATTACATTTTTTTTTTTTTACAAAACTAGCTTTTGCCGCAATATTCACCTTCAATCTGGAGATTTCCTCCACAGTATTTTTTCTCTGCCACTGGATGTCCTTAGTCTGATGGTCAGCATTATTCCACCCACTTCCTCTGAGCCCAGGAGAAGCTGCCCAGTTATTATAAGTCCATCTCGCTATCATCATGCTTCTTGTCAGCACATAAACTGGTTGGCACCTTGTCCTGCTTCTTCCTTTAAAGTGGATGTAAACCCAAAAAACTATAACACTAACTGAAGTGCTTATAATGCCGCATACACACACAATCGGAATTCCGCTCAAGCTTGACTTGCATACACACGGTTACACAAAAATTCTCTGAACTTTGGTCCATCAAGAACGCGGTGACGTACAACACTACGATGAACTGAGAAAAATTCAATGCTTCTAAGCATGCGTCGAATTGTTTTCGAGCATGCGTCAGAATTTTGCTCATCGGAATTGCTACAGACGATAGGAATTTTTTCCGTCTGAAAATTTGAGAACCAGCTCTCAATCTTTTGCTAGCAGAAATCATGACAGCAAAAGTCAGATGGAGCAGACACACGGATGGAATTTTCGTTCAAAAGCTCACATCGAACTTTTGCTGTCGGAAAATCTGTACAGGACTTTACAGTAACATTTTATTCACAATACATGTTTTAAAAATTAAAACTCTTGCTGCAAGCAACTTGCTCAAGCAACCCCTGGGAGTCTAACCCCCCCCCCCTCCCCGGCACTGTTTTTTGTCCTGCCTATAAAACATTGCAAAAAAATAAAATAATGAATGCAGATAAATAAAAAATGGAATGAGCATTAGTATTGTTAGATGTGTTGGTGGCATGTAGTTATCCAAAGGAACCGCCAGACTTGTTCTCAGGTTTCAGAATAATATCAAGTTTTTGGATTGGATCACCCAATCTTGTTTTTAGGAGGTTTAAATTAAACCAGAGTCTTAGATACCCATGTTTGTGTCAAAACACACCAGCAGACTCTTGGATGACACTTTTTTCAAACTGGTAGTGCTTTTTTGCCAGACCCTGGTTAGTACCCCAGTAAGGACACTATCTGCATGGAGATTGCATGTTGTTCCTGTTCCTGCATGGATTGCCTCTGGGTGTTCCACTTGTTTCCGACACTCCAAGACATGCAGGTTGTAAGGTCGCTGGTTCAACCCCAGGCTTTTAGGACTATCTGGATGTATGGTCAATCCACCTACACGGACATATGGTATGAAAAAATAGGCTTTATTTCTTCTGTGTACGTGTACTTGTACATAATCAAATCATACAATAAAGGAACACCCTTGTCTCAGCCAATCATATTTAAGTAATTAGGTTATACAAGTAATATTCGTCACAATTATACACCGTATGTAAAATATAGCAATCTTCTGTGTGCCCGACTACATATGGTTTTTACAGCACCTTATCTATGTTATGGTTCTTTGCCTAGTACATATTAACATTGGCAAGGTTCTTAGCTTTTGTGTAACTAATCCTCGAAGCTCAAGGATACATCTTCATACAATCATTAATCACTATGGGGGAATTCTAGCAAGTCTTATAATGCATTGATATTATGGGGGAACTCTAGCAAGCCTTTTAATGCATTGATATTATGGGGGAACTCTAGCCTTTCACTAGTAGGTTAACCACTTAAGACCCGGACCAAAATGCAGGTAAATGACCTGGCCCCTTTTTGAGATTCGGCACTGAGTCGCTTTAACTGTCAATTGCGCGGTCCTGCGACGTGGCTCCCAAACAAAATTTGCGTCTTTTTCTTCCCACAAATAGAGCTTTCTTTTGGTGATATTTGATCGCCTCTGCGATTTTTATTTTTTGCGCTATATACAAAAATAGAGCGACATTTTTGAAAAAAAAGCAATATTTTTTACTTTTGTTATAAGAAAAATCAAATAAACTAAATTTTAGTCAAACATTTAGGTCAAAATGTATTTAGCCACATGTCTTTAGTAAAAAAAATCACAATAAAAAAAAATAGCTACCTAGCGAGAACAGCGACACTGAGGCGGCGTACACACGACCGAGGTTCTCGCTGGAAACCAGCGAGAACCTCGCTGGAAGCTGCATTCCAGTGAGGACCTCGGCCGTGTGTACGCTCTCGGCGAGCTTCCCGTCGGGAAGCCCGTCGAGCAGAAATAGAGAGCACGCTCTCTATTTGCTCGACGGCCCGCCTGGATGAATGGATGGTTGCCATTCCCGACGGGCGGGTCGCCGATTTCGACGGCCGGCAGAGAACCTCGACGGGCGGAACGATGTGTTCTGCCCGTCGAGATTCTCTGGCGTGTGTACACGGCCTAATACAGCGATCAGAAAAATGATCGCTTAGTGACGCTGGCAATAGGGAGCGAAAGGGTTAACTAGGGCGGTGATCAAGGGGTTAAAACTTTATTAGGGGGGGTAGGGGGCTACCCTGAACCTAACACTAACTGCCTGTCACACTGACACTAACTGCAGTGATCATACATATAATCACTGCATTCAGTGACACTGTGACAGGGGGGGGGGGTGTTAAATGTGTTTATGTGTAGTGTGTGTCAGTGTAGTGTTGTGCAGACTCACTGTGCGATGTGATCATACCTCAGCGGTGGTTGAAAAAACAGCTGAGGGGAGAGATCACATCACTTCCTCCTTCCTGTGTTTACACAGGAGGAGGAAATGACATGCAGGGGAGCGCGCGCATTGGCTGAGAGCGATCACTCAGTCAGGTAACCGGACCGCCGTATGTACGTGGGGGGGGGTCCGGTCGGACCCCCGAACCCCCCCAAGGCACCAACGTATATATACATTGATGTGCCTGTCGGTGCCATTCTGCCGACGTAAATGTACATGCGGCCGTCCGCAACCAGTTAATTAGATCCTGTCTAAATTAGCCCTAGTATGTGTATCTATGAATGTGATGGAAGGACTCAGATTGTAAGCTCCCTGAGGCAGGGACTGATGTGAATGTACATTATGTAATGTAAAATTGTCAACACTATATAAATACCTGTAATAAAATAAATATACACACACACACATACATAATCATGAAGAAGAGGAATAAGCACCATTGTTTAAAAGATAAAAAGAGAGTGAAAGTCCACTTTAAACAGTAAAATAAATCTTAAATCCTTGAGCTTGGTATACACACAGGTTTTGTTTTTTCGTTCAACCACCAGGTTGAAAGAAAAAAACGGAAAGATCCCTGCGTCAATCAAATTCTCCCACTGAGACATTGTATTCTGACGGCGGGGACTCCCCTCAGAATATACCGATTAGTGCTTGCAGCAATCAGATAATTACCACAATCAACATTCTACAATAATATTTCCTACTAATATTAGTATCCATTAATATTTTGATCTCTTAGAAACACATCCAGATATGAGATATCTACAGCTTAATACATGGAAACAAATATGGAAATAAATGATCTGAGGAGGTGGCCGGGGTAAGTTGGTTTTGTAGAAAATAAAGGCCAGCCTCTTTATCATTTTTCCTGATAGGCAAATTGGTGGTGCCACACAAATCGCCTTCACTTCTATGCATTTTTATTATGTACTTGTCAGATAACAGATCAGGCCATCCATTTTTTTTTTTTAAGCAAGTGCTGGATGGTTCATTGTGGCTATGTGATCTAGTATGACATTAGGGTTTATTTACTATAGCTAGAGAGTGCTAAATTTGTCACATTTCTGCATAGAAATCAATCAGCTTCTTTTTTTATTATTATTATTTGTTTATTTTATCAAAATTCCATCATACAAAAATAAATTCTTCAAAATGCAACTTTAAATATAGTATTAATACAATTTCAATTTCAAACCCTCACCTCCCCCCATCCTGTACCCTTCCCTTCCCCTCCCGTGACCCATGTCTTACCTCTCACTTAGCTCTTAATCTTATTACTGTTTTGTTTTGGCCGGTTCCCCTACGCCTATCTGCTTATTGCCTCGACATATCTCCCTCTCTTTAAAAAACGCCTTCCATTTTTTCCATTTATCTGCCAACCCCACGGTTTCTTCCTCTCTACTATACCTCAAACACTCCATATTGTATGTCTCTTCTACTCTATTTATCCATTCCCAAATTTTGGGGCTTTCTATTTCTTGCCACTTTTTGGGTATCAGGCTTTTGGCAGCATTCATCATGTGGGGTATTACTGATTCCTTATATTGCTTTATCGAACCTTCCACCCCGTGGAACAAGCACGTCTATGGGTCTTCAGGTATTGCTCTATTAGTGATCTCCTTTATAAGTTATAAGATCTCCTTCCAGTATTTTTTTATTTTTGGGCAGTTCCACCAAATATGGGCCATCGTTCCTACAGCCAACACTCTGGGCATTTCCCTGGAAACCAATCAGCTTCTAACCTCAGCTTTTTAAATTAAAGGAACACTAAAGGTTTGTTTTTTATTAGATCAATTGATTGCTGTAAGCTAGAGCATTTAAATATCACTTACCTAGTTTTTCCTTTTGACTTCCAAAATACAGTAATCCAGGTTTGAAAATGCCATTTCCTGTCTCTCCTCTTCTTGCTTTCCACCAGCACCTGAGTTGTTTGGCATGGTGGAAAGTAGAATGTGCTCACCCCCTCCCTATGACTACAGCCCTGCGTGAAGATGCTCTCTTATCCCTCACAGGCATGGAGGCTAAGCCTAATGGGAACTGTAGTTCTCATTAGGCCGTGATGTAGCAAGAATGAATGCGCAGCGCAAACCAGGAAGTCAGTGAGAATAACGATTCAGGAGTGACGGAGGTGAATAAAACAGCTCGATTTCAACAAGTATCAAATTAGTTATAATGCAAAACATTAATTTTTACTTTATCAGCTACTGTCAGACTTTAATTTAAGAGGAAAATATTTTTGTCTTTACAATCCCTTTAAGCTTTGGCAATAAAACCTGGAAGCTGATTGGTTTCTATGCAGAACTGTGACTAATTTTGCACTCTCTAGCTTTAGTAAATAAACACCATTATGTGTAATGTGATCTAGTTTATGACAGTCATGAATACATGTAATACTCATTAGTTACCTACAGCTGGATTGGATGTGGACTGGTCTTTTGACCAGTATCGGATTGCGGAGTAATGTGAACTCTGTAAGAGACGTGTTGTGCTATAGTTGCATTAATGTCAACAGCTTTGCAGTATTCTGGCATTTTATTTCATCCTTACTAGTACTAGTACCAGGGCCGCCATCGGGGGTAAAGGCAGTACACCTGTAAGGGGCCCGGATGTCCCCAGGGCTGCGGATGGCAACCCCCCCCCCTTTTAAAAAAAAAAATGTTTTATTTTATTTTTTTTATATATTTTTTTGTTGTTTTTATTAAAGGGCCCAGAGGTCCCCATGGCCACGGATTGCAACCCCCCCCCCTTTTTATTATTATTTTTTTTAATTAAAGGGCTTCTGTAATGATTTTACATTGACAAGAAGGGTGCAGGTCCCCCTGATCCTTACATTCAACTGAACAATAGGCCTGGGTGGCCCTTGGGGTTCTCACTTTCCATTTTCCTACACCCCCCCCCCCCTCACTTTTTTCTCTCTCCTTTGTTCCCGCATTTCTTTTTCGTTCATCACATGTTGACTCTAGATTATTTTCCGTTTCTTGTTATTTCCAACTTATATTAAATAGACACATGGAGCCCACCAGAAAACTTCATAGTTGTCTCCCCCTGACCTGGAAAGCCTAGAGTTCTTTGTGACCATTTATCACCTCTATAACCCATATAATGGCTTGTTACATTTGTGCTTTCTTTTAAAGCATAGTTTCCTTTATACTCTGCAAATAAACGTATGTTATGATCCTCCTGGGCCTCTCTCCTGTCTTAAACAATTTATAGAAAAACAATAAAATAGCCACAAACCATAACTACTATATTTATCGGCGTATAGCACGTACCCTAACTTTAAGAGGGAAGTTTCAGGAAAAAAACTTTCCACGGCCCCCTGCGTATAACATGCAGGCACAGTTTACCCTTTATTTTTTATACTTTATTATACGTCAATAAATACAGTATATTCTGATAGTATAAAAAATATATCTCTTAGGCCGCGTACACACAAGCAGACAGATTTGAACAAATCTGTCTGCTGGGGACATATTGGTTTGATCGTGTACACGCGATCAAACCAAAATCCCCGCCGCCAGACAGCGCGGTGACGTGGCGGTGACGTTGACGCCGCCACGTCACCGCACCAGGAAGTAAAACACTTCCGCGCATGCGTCGAAACCATTCGGCGCGTGTGCGAGAAGACATGTCTGCTGGTTAGCGTACTAACCAGCAGACATGTCGGGCGGACGGGTTCCCAGCCGACAGATTTCAAAGCATGCTTTGAAATCTGTCGGGTGGCCAAATCCGTCGGCTCGCCCGTACACACGGTCGAATCTGTCTGCTGGGACGGTCGGGCCGACCGTTTCCAGCAGATAGATTTGATCGTGTGTACGCGGCCTGACACAGTCATGGATTTAAAAATGCCCATACTTCCAAAATTACTGTTTTTCTTTAGAGCCTTACTGATCTTTATAGCTAAACCTTCTGTACGCCAACTTCAAATACAAATCAGTAAATCCATATAGTTAAATAAGAGACCTGAATTTAATAAGATTCTGCAGACTGCAAAAATCTGGCGGCCTTGGTCTCCCAAATTATTGGCTCATTATCTAGCAGCAAGGTTAGCTCAAATGACACAGTGGCCCACTTTGAAGCCTATATACAAAAAACTGCACTTAGTGCTGAACAAATACAATTAAATAATTTAAAACGTGATGAACAAAACCGCAGCACTTACAGATATTTGAATACCAGAATAACATATGCAAAAAAACGTGCTGTGGTGGTTAAATTAAAACATTAAGTATCAGTGTAAAGCAATAATCAAAAAAATCACAACATAATCACACAAGAAAGTCCACTTTAATGAAATATACTTTTGTCAATGTAGCGCCACCACGTAGGAGCCGCTAGAATCCTCTCTTGTTTCCACTCTTCAGCCAGACGCACAGTATTTTCCACAGTCAGGCACACACTTATGCCGCATACACACGGTCAGAATTTCCGACAACAAATGTTCGATGTGAGCTTGTTGTCATAAAATCCGACCGTGTGGATGCTCCATCAAACATTTGCTGTTGAAATTCCTGACAACAAATATTTGAGCGCTGATTCCAACCGTGTGTACACAATTCAACGCACAAAAATTCTACGCATGCTCAAAATCAATTCGACGCATGCTCGGAATCATTGAACTTAATTTTTCTCTGCTTGTGGAAGTGTTGTATGTCGAAATTTCTGACAACATTTGTGTGACCGTGTGTATGCAAGACAAGTTTGAGTGAACATCCGTCGGAAAAAAATCCACGGTTTTGTTGTTAAAATGTCCGATCATGTGTATGCGCCATTAGGCTTGTTTCGTGAATAATCAGTCTAGGGGCTTTGGTTGTTTTCAATGTTTTTTGAGAACTTGGATAGGAAAGGGAATGTGGTGGGATACTCCAGATTCAACTAATTACATGGAGGACAACTTCTTTAAAGCGGGGGTTCACCCAAAAAAAAATGTTTTAACATTACATTCAGGCGTGTTGGTATAATGACAATCGGCTGGGTTTTTTTTTTTTAAATCCTTGCCGTACATACCGTTTTAGATGTATATGTTCACCGCGGCTTCCGAGTATAATCTTCGGAACTGGGCGTTACTAATTGATTGACAGGTTTCCGACAGGCGCATACAGCGCGTCACGAGTTGCCGAAAGAAGCCGAACGTCAGTGCGCAGGTGCCGTATAGAGCCGACTCGCAGTCCGGCTTCTTTCGGCAACTCGTGACGCGCTGTATGCGCCCGTCGGAAACCTGTCAATCAACTAGTAACGCCCAGTAATGAAGATTATACCTGGAAGCCGCGGTGAACATATACATCGAAAACGGTATGTACGGCAAGGATTTTTAAAAAGAGAGGCGATTGTCATTATAACAACACGCCTGAATGTAATGTTAAACATTTTTTTGGGGGTAAACCCCCGCTTTAACTTAGAATTCCTACTCAATGCAACATACACTCTTGAGCAAGTCCTCTGTGAGAAGTATAGACGGTTGCTCTTCAGGACACTAGCCAGTATTCCCTTTCTGCTGTACCCAGTAGCTGACTCTCATAGCACATAGGGGTAGCCTAAAGAACCAGGCCCCAAGAATTTCGGTATTTACTTACAGGAGTCTTAAACAGGTCCTCTTTTGCATGGCTTCCCTCAGTCTGCTCTTCAGAACACTTGGGTCAGCTCCATAACTTCAAGGCCTCCAACATGGAGGCCTGGAGACCACATGGCAGTAAGTGCAGCGCCCCCCTCCCCCAGCTGGACTCTCCTTTCTGGGTAAAATTACCCTTGCCAGCATGCATAGAGCCCCTATTCCTGTAATCTGTAATTGGCAGGGATGGTATTCATATTCATGCTACTGATCTGCAGGAGTCACTCCTGTCTATCCAGAATTCCAAAATCCAAAACTGCCTGCATATAGATGAGTCAATACAGATGCAGCAATACTTGTGAAATAAACAGGACTCCCTAGCGGAACCAATGTAGCCTTCCTGTAAGGCCGCGTACACACGATCAAATCTGTCTGCTGGAAACGGTCTGCCAGACCATTTCAGCAGACAGATTCGATCGTGTGTACGGGCAAGCAGACGGATTTGGCCACCCGACAGATTTGAAAGCATGCTTTCAAATCTGTCGGCTGGGAACCCATCCGCCCGACATGTCTGCTGGTTAGTATGCTAACCAGCAGACATGTCTTCTCGCACAAGCGTCGAATGGTTTTGACGCATGGGCGGAAGTGTTTAACTTCCTGGTGCGGTGACGTGGCGGCGTCAACGTCACCGCCACGTCACCGACACGTCAGCGCGCTGTCTGCCGGCGGGGATTTTGGTTTGATCGTGTGTACACGATCAAACCAATACATCCCAGCAGACAGATTTGTTCAAAACGGTCTGTCCGACCGATTTGAACAAATCTATTTGCTCGTGTGTACAAGGCCTTAGACAGGAAAGCTGCTATATTTTACCTGCAGTCTCTTGTTAAGCAGGAGACCACACTATTGTAACTATATACATCCTAGCAACCTACCTAGGAGGGTGCTACACAAACTTTTCACCACTTCCACTGCTTGTACCACCACCTGTTTCTCCTTACTAGAAAGTAAGACAGGGGTGCCCAACCTTTTGAAGAGTGAGAGCCACTTAAGCAACTTGGTAACCAGTCGCGGGCCACAATGAGCAGAGCGGGCGGATGACAGGCAATGGCTACTCTATAGGTCCTCCGATCCGCCCAGATGAAAGGGGACGAATTCCCTTTTCTTTTTCGGATCGGAGGTAGGCGAGCGTGAATGAACATCTGTCACTCTGTAGAGGCGAATTGAGGGTCCCATTTGGTCGTGCTGATCGTGTGAAAAGGGCCTAAGACTGCTTTCACACTGATGTGCTGCGGTTTACCCACAGAACGAGTGCAGCATAGTGCACCTGTGTCTATCCTGAGGGTTAACTGAACTTTGCCATAGACTCGGCCTGTTGCAAAAGCAGGCACTGTAGCGAAAGCATCGCCTTATGGGGCTCTGCTCCGCAGCCGCTTTCTTCCTCTACCACCAGCTTCATTCACAACACTGATGCTGCAGCATGGCGGGTTGGCAACCTGCGATCTGGGCTTGCCAACCCACCATTCCAAAGCAGGAGGTTGTGGGCCACATCAGAGGGCTCCGTGGGCCACATGTAGCCCCCGGGCCACTGGTTGGCCACCGCTGAAGTAAGATCTCCTTGCAAAGGAGGTCTTACAGAGATTTTCACCTATCCCAGGCTGGATGATTGACTCACTTCCTTAAAATGGTAATGGCCACAAACAATGCCCAACCTCCTTTTGCTGGCCTTGGGCAGAATAGATGGCTCTTTCCTCTGTGTACAACAATATTTATCATAACCACAAAAGATTTTGAAAGCAGAGAAGAACAACCAAAGCCAAATAGTGTAGTATTTCTTGCCTTAATATTTATGAAATTACACGTACAGTAGCTCACAAAAGTGTGTACTCCCCTCACATTTGTGTAAATATTTTATTATATATTTTCATGTGACAACACGCAATGACACTTTGCTACAATGTAAAGTAGTGAGTGTACAGCTTGTATAACAGTGTAAATTAGCTGTCCCCTCAAAATAGCTCAACACACAGCCATTAATGTCTAAACTGCTTCCAACAAAAGTAAGCACACTCCTTAAGTGAAAATGTCCAAATTGGGCCCAATGTCATGTGACTCAGTGTTACAAGGTCTCAGGTGTGAATGGGGATCAGGTGTGTTAAATTTGGTGTTATCGCTCGCACAATCTCATACAGGTCACTGGAAATTCAACATGGCACCTCATGGCAAAGAACTCTCTGAGGATCTGAAAAAAAAATTGTTGCTCTACATAAAGTACTCACTTTTGTTGCCAGCGGATTAGACATTAATGGCTGTGTGTTGAGTTATTTTGGGGGAACAGCAAATTTACACTGTTATACAAGATGTACACTCACTACATTGTAACAAAGTGTAATTTCTTCAGTGTTGTCACATCAAAAGATATAATAAAATATTTATAAAAATGTGAGTGGTGTACTCACTTTTTTGAGATATTGTATATACTCACAAATGTGGAAAAGATAATGGATACCTCAGTACAATACCACTAGTCATCCGAGCCGGCGTGATGACATCACCAATTGGCTCCACACTAACGTGTTTCGTACCAAAAGACATCTTCCAAGGGAAGCCTGACACGCCATGGATACAGATAATTCATAAGTGGTATTCCACACCTGTGCAAATAGGACAATAAATACTTCATGTGAATAAATGTTAAGTGACAACTAAGTAAATAAAATAAGCTAATAAATCAGAAATATTTTAAATGAAAAATTTGAGAGCTGCTCGTTATAAGACTAATACCGACTAAAAATAGCCAGAATAGAATAAATTAGTAACTGTGTTCTCACATCACCATGATAATATATCCACATAAACCATGCAAAGATTAATGTATATACACAGAATTAGTCCAAAATGAATAAATCATAACATAAGAATATTTGTACTTTTCCTCTCCACCAAAGGAATGTAAATGTGCAACCAACCATGGATACAGTTTGAGAGTTGCTCCTTTCCTCCTTACCACCTGCCAAGGTTATTACAGACTTCATAAATATACTATAAAGATATGAACACTTTGAACAAAATAGAAGTGCATTTTTTTCCTTTTGGGGCTTCTATATAAGAGAAAATATAACATTGATTTCCATATCTCTCACCTGTGTTCCTATATAGGAGATCCAAACTTCTTTTCAGTTTTTCGCAACCAAAATAGATTTTCCTAGTGAATTAATAACTCTGTGACGTGTCAAGAGATCTCCAAATTGGTACTAATTTTCTTTTATTTAACCTACCCAAACTTTGCATAAGATCCCAGACATAGAGTGATACAAATTAAACACTTTTATACTTATCAATAATCATTCACCCCCCCCCCCCCCCCAAAGGTACTATATCTACACCCTACTCGTATTTGAACCACTAGCATCTCCAAGAAAAATCTAAAATAATGACTCAATAGAAAATTGAATGCAAGGAAGTCTTCTCCCCCCCAACAGCAGAAAACCATGCTTACTAGTATGCACACAGTACGATAAACTGCTAATTAGCTACATAATGGGTGGTATCTAACCCCTCCACTCTCCAAAGGCTCCGCTCTATTTTCCCTGATGTCTCAAATAAATATTTTAGGGGTTATAGGAACATTTGAGCATATATTTTGGACCTGTGACCTGTTTAATGAACCTTTTACCCTAAAATTGCCCATATGTCTCTTATTTGCACCTATCCACCCTATATCTGACAATACAATGGGAAATAACTCTAAATTTGTGTTCTTAGTCAGCTCTGTATGTTCAAGCCCTAACTAAAATAAACTTCTTAGTGGTCTTGGAAGACAGTTTACACTTAATCCATGACTTTATGAGACATTTGTTTTTGTTTTGTTTTTTTCCCCATTAACCACTTAAAGGGGGGGTTCACCCTAAAAAAAATCTAACATTACATTGAGCTGAGTTGTGGTAATGAAATTATGCTGAC
Source organism: Rana kukunoris (assembly GCA_029574335.1). NCBI lineage: Eukaryota > Metazoa > Chordata > Amphibia > Anura > Ranidae > Rana > Rana kukunoris. The sequence goes on from CM056053.1 coordinate 418,223,938, forward strand.
CTATTTTTTTTTCTTTCCGTACATAGCGTTTTATCTATATTTTCACCGCTGCTTCTGGGTAGGTAATCGTGCGGGACTGGGCGTTCATATTTACATGCTAATTGATTGACATGCTTCCCACCGGCGGATACAGCGCGTCATGACTTGCCGAAAGAAGCCAAACGTCGGTTCTCAGGCGCCGTATAGCGCCGTATATGTATTTTTTTAGGGTGAACCCCCGCTTTAAGGACCAAGCCTCTTGGTCTGCGCCAGCTCGTGGAATGGCGACAAACTTTTACTCTTAAAAATCTCCATAAGCAACGTTTAAGAAATTCTACAGGTTGCATGTTTTGAGTTACAGAGGAGGTCTCTGGCTAAAATTATTGTACTCACTCTAACGATCGCGGTGATACCTCACATGTGTGGTTTGAATACCGTTTTCATATGCGTTCGCTTCTGTATGTGAGCTCGTCGGGATGGGCTGTATTTTATTTATTTTGACACTTTAAAAAAATATATATAAATTTGGGTCACTTTAATTTCTATTACAAGGAATGGAAGCATCCCTTGTAAAAGCATGACAGGTCCTCTTAAATATGAGATCTGGGATCAAAAATACCTCAGATCTCATATTTGGACTAAAATGCAATAAAAAAGTAAAATAAAATAAAATAAAAAAGGATGTCATTCTAAATATATTTTGACGTATGATGTATGATCTGCCAATTGCTTACTATACATATCATTACATATAGTTACATAGTTAGTCTGGTTGAAAAAAACACAGAGACTGCTGCTAAACAATCGCCATTTTATACTGTATACTTATACATTTTATACTGTATATAAAATTCTTCCTGAGGGACAACCAAGAATCTTCGTGGGTGTGTTAGGGAACATCTCTCCCACATCTAGAGCAGGAGTTCTCACCTCTCTTTTAAGAAAGAGTAGTGGAGAGAAATAGTACGGTATAGCAATGCATGGCTAAAACACAGAAGCTCTATTTATGTAGGTGGTGTCCTTTGTAGTCATCCCAAGGCTTAGGTTTCCATTTTTAGCTGGAATGTCCATTTACCGTATTTATCTGCGTATAACGCGCACTTTTTTCCTCTGAAAACAAAGGATAAACAGTGCCTGCGCGTTATACCCCGATATCATGTTTCACCAGCAGGGGGCGCGGATAGTCTGTGTTTTACAATGGTAAAATGAAGCTTGTAAATGTTTCTATAGCTCCGTTTTTTTCAGGCTTCTCTCCTCCTCCTCTGAGTGTAGCTTTGATTGGAGGAGAGAAGTCACATGCCCATCAGAGGAGGGCAATCATGTGACCACAGGTCCGTGGAAAAAAAAACTGAGCTATTGAGGTAAATGCAAGCTTTGTTTCGTTTTGCAATAGAGTGTGGTAGGGGCTGACAGTGTTTTTTTTTTTTACTTAACTGTAGAGAATGCTGGCAGCACTGTCCCAGGAGACTGGGGGTCTCCTGGGAGTGCAGGGGGGTATAATGGATGGGGGGCTGTATACTGGGGAGGAGGGAATGTATAATGGATTGGGGATGTATGAGGGCTGTATACTGGGAAAGGGGGCTGTATAATGGATGGGGGGCTGTGTACTGGATGTGGGAATGTATAATGGATGGGGGGATGTATACTGGGGAGGGGGCTTTATACTGTATGGGGGGCTGTGTACTGGATGGGGGATGTATAATGGAGGGGGGATGTGTACTAGATGGGGGGGATGTATAATGAAGGGGGATGTGAACTGGATGGGGAAGGCTGTGTACTGTAAAAGGTCCTGAGAAAACATTTTTTCCCTAAACTCCCCTCTTAAAATTGGGGTGCGTGTTATACAAGCAGGGAAGTATAGGAAAATAGCTATAGAAATAGTGACGAGAAATATACATGAGTTATCACTGTCAAAGTACTTTTTTGACCTCTTAACCTCAGTCAGTCATATTGAAAATCTAGGATTACACCCCTACTATTGTTTTGTGGTTGCCATTACCTACATTGGATAATGTTTCACCTGATCCAGCTATCAACTTAAATGTAAGAGCATCTTATAATATACAGTATGTACAATAGAAATGTTTCCGCTGATCTTCTGACTCTTTTGACTAGGGTTGCCACCTTTTCTTCAAGTCAAACCCGAACACTTTAGTAGTGCACAGCAATTTTTTTAAATAATATAAACTATACATATATTTTGCAACTAAATAACATTTCTAAACATAAGTTAATCACAAGAGTCCCCCTTTTACATCAGAGTTCACAGAGTTCCCCTTTTACATCTGAATCCACAGAGTTCCTTTCTACTGTCAGGGGGGACTTTGCAGACTTTGATGTAAGGGAGAACTCTGGGGACTCTAAGGGATGCTCTCGGAACCCTGATTTAAGAGGGTACACTGATTACTCTGATGCACGGAGAGGACTCTGATGTAAGGGGGAACACTGTGGCCTCTGTTGTAAAGGGGAACTGTGATATAAGGGGTGCTCTGAGAACCCTGGTTTACCTTAGTGTACTCACTCAGAGGCAGGAGAGAGAGAAGGGGGGAGACTTCAGTCACAGACAGGGATGGGTGGTAAGCTCACTCACCCCTTGGCAGTCAGCACTCACAGTTGATCCAGAGGAATGCGACCACCCCCCACCCCCCTCCCCAATAAAGCTTGATTCAATTTGCTCCAGCAGGGGAAAAAATCCTTCCTGACCCCCCGAGAGGCAATCTGATTTTCCCTGGATCAACTTTACCTACTGTATTAATATTAGTATCCAGTTATATTACATGTATCTAGGAAATAATCCAGACCTTTTTTTAGAACAATCTACTGAGATAGCCAGAACCAGCTTATGAGGGGATCTATTCCACATTTTCACATCCCTTACTGTAAAGAAGCCTTTCCAAATTTGGAGATTAAATGAAACCTCCAAACATAAGAGTGCCCCCTTGTCCTCTGTGATGACCTTAACGTGAATAACTCAACACCAAGTTCACTATATTGACCCCTTATGTATTTGTAGATGTTGATCATACCTCCCCCCTCTTAATCTCCTCTTCTCAAGTGAGAATACATTGAGTTCCTCTAATCCTTCCTCCATGCCTCTTATCAGTTTGGTTGCCCTTCTCTGCACTTTCTCTAGTTCCCCGATATCCTTTTTGTGAACTGAACACAAAATCGAACTGTATAGTGTTCATTTATTTTCTGTTTTCTTGATAAGCTTTGGCAGGAACTGGCCCACTTTCGGCCCATGTGTACAGCTCCCTGTCTGACAAACTGCTGAGTGCAGCATCTACTTATTGCAATAAGAGCATAAGAATATTGAGTTTTGAATGCATGTTAGTTACAATCATGTGCACTAGTCTATGCACACAGCAAATCCCATAGCCCTATGCTATCTCTGGAGCAAGCAAGAAAGAGTGCTTACATTGCAACATACAGTGGGACCATGGAGAAGGAGCATCTCCTCCTTGGAGATTTAGAGGAGGCTAAGAGTAATATAATGGACTTCTAAATTGGGAATACATACTTGAGTAGAATATTTTAAACCAGTTTAGTTTCACACATTTACAGTTGTGGAGAGCTTCACCATCACTTTGTGCCACCGAGAACTTCCAGTGGCCGCCCGGAGTTTGTGAATTGGTTGCTCCACACATTCACCCCTCATACATGGAGCATCAGGAACCATTTCTCCTACACTGTACAAACGGAAGAAGGCCAGCCTACCACTAGACTTGGAAATTAATGCAAAACAAAAGCAAAGAAAAATCCCAGTTTACCTTACTAACTGGTCAGTTGGCAGCAGACTGGTTGTGAGTTGAGCTGGGAATTTTCTTTGGTTTTGTTTTGCATGTGTTGCCCTTCCATGTGCTCCTTGCTGTGAAGGCCAGTTATAGGGTGGGGGCAGGGGTATGTGTTTGTTACCACTAGACTTGGCAACCCAGTCTATTGCACAGGCATGTTATACAACAACCAAAAACACCATCCACCTCTGCCAGGATAAGGATAAGACGAGGAATAGATGGGTGGAAGCAGTAGTGTATTTAGGTTTTGTGCTGCCCTAGGCCTGACTAAACTCTTGCACCCCCTAATTTAAATATGACCCACCACTTCCTGTCAAGGCCACACCCCTTTCTGTTTAAGACACGCCTGAAATTTTCAAGTGGGGACACTAGTTCTTAGGGCCTGAGTGGGGAGGGGGCATTGGATTCCCTTAATTTGCATTGATTTACCCTCACTTCCTGTTTGGCTATGGGACAGGAAGTGAAGGGAAATCTCTGTAATGGGAAAGAGATGGTAAAACATAACCCCTTCCCTACTCTATCCAAAAGTGTTGGCTATAGTTCTACTTTAGGCACAAATTTCGGATAATTTTATGAAGAGGGCTAAGAAGATATAATGATGCCAATGATGCAGCAGTGAGGAAGGTTTGTGGTCCAGGATGATAGGACAGTCAAAATTAGAAGCAGCTTGCGTTACACCAACAGTGTAGCGCAAGCCGGCAGGGACTCTTTCCGTTCTGCCCCCCCTGCAAAGTGCTGCCCTAGGCCTGGGTCTTGTTGGCCAAGGCCAGGATACAGCGTTGGACGGAAGTACCAGCATCCAGCATGTGATCCTTGGATTGGGCAGGAGAACCTCAGCTCCGATGATGCAATGCCTTCCCTGTCTTGTCCTGTTGTAAACTGCAGACAAGTAGGCAGGTTTGGACCAAAATAAAACTTCAGTTTCCATAATGCAGTGTTTTCCCTGTCCTGAAATGGTGTGAACCATGCCATTAGTTGGAGTGAATTTGTGAGGGGGTGGTGGGCGAAGACTCAACAACTAGGCGTATGAGAGGACGTAATAAAAGTAAGCAAGTGTTAATTGGTTATACCATTGATTGTAATGGCTCTTTGTCTGAAACCAATTTCTTGCTTTTTTAATTAGAGTTTTATTTGCCAACGGGAACTTTTTTCTGCTTCATCTACAGCCATGCAATTCTGCAGCAGATAGCACATAGTTTCTCACCGTGTGATAGGCAATTTCAATTAATGAGATCATTCTTACTAGTTTCCTTCCACTTAATAAGATTTAAATTCCACTTTACCAATTTGCTGATAGTTCAGGTTTTTCCTGTGTCACCGTGCAGAATAATTTACCGTATTTCCTATATTATTACTCCTGTCTGTCCTGACTCACTGTTCTCTCCTTACAGCGAAAAGCACTAATTTCCAGGAATAGTTGTCTGTATAATTTGTTAATACTTCAATTGATTCAGAGACATCTAGGAGAAAAATAAGCAGGCTGGAGGCAATTAACTTAATGATTGTTTTAGGGATCAGAATTGTATTTTGACTGCTTGAACTTTCCTGGCCGCATGTAGATTGTGTTATACACAGCGATAAGACTTCCAAGCAGTGATGGATTTTACTACAGCAGACAATGTTTATTAAAGCATAAAAACCATTCACATGGTTTTACCAACCCCTGACCGCCTAACTAAATTCTACTATTGCAGGTATTGTATAAATGCTGCAGCCACATTGCTTGATTCGCGACTGCTGCAATTTCCACTTGGCTTGCAGAGTTCGACAGGCGGCACCACTTGCCAAATGCGTCCATTAGGGTCGATTGGAGCCCAGCAAGACTGTGAGCCAAACGTCTGGCCTCGCAGTTAAAGAGGAGCTCCAGTCTGTGAAAAAAAAAGTAAAGTCAGTAGCTAAAAATACGACTGCTGACTTTTAATATAAGGGCACCTACCTGACCAGGGGTCCCACGATGTTGGCACCCCAAGCCAATTGGTCAATTAGCTTTCGGGTGCATTGTAGGTATGGGCAACTGGCAGTGAAGCCTTCATGCTTCACAACCGGTTTCCTATTGTACATGTGCGAGTTGCGCTGCTCTTTCTGAACGGCCCAACCGTCTTCTGGGACGATTCACCATGGCATGGCACCTCATCTCCATGTTCAGGGTCATACTTTTCTTCAACTCAAACCTGAGTTCATCCCTAATGTTGATTTTTTTATTTCAATATTTTCTCAGTCTGGCTTCACACTGATGCAGTGCTGGAACCACAGCGATTCCTGTGCGGGTTCCTGCACTGCATCAGAATCATAGGTAGTTCACGCTGCATTCTGCGAACCGATGCAGGTGTCAATGTAAAGTTAATGACATCGGTTTGCAGAACATTGGGCGAACTGTGGAATTGGATAGAATAGGATTGCATGGGTCTGAACACACATGCAATCCATTACCCACGTGGACAAAAAAAAGGGTCCTGCACCATTTTGGTGCTGTTCCAGTGTACACAAAGTACGGCACTGAATTTGCATGTCATTTGTACAGGAATCCGGTGCGATTCCTGTACAAATGAGATGCGGTACACCAGATCAGTGTGAACCCAGCCTAAGTCAATGAGCTGCAGCAAGCATGCAACAAGCAAAGAATTTCTGCATACTTGAGACCAGGACAAAACAGTCAGAAAACTAGCATTTTCAGAAGGAGGTTAGCAATAGCAGCCTCTTATTTCTTGCTTTGTAGTCATCTGCTGGAAGTGATTGTAAAGGCTAAGAATTTTTTTTATCTTTAAAAAACAAATATGTAATACTTATCTGATCTGTGCAATTGTATTTCACAGAGCAACCCTGAACTTCCTCTTCTGTGGTCCCCCTTGGGCGCTTTTGGCTCTTCCTCTTCTTCATGCACCACTTACTATTAGGGTGAATGTGCAGACTTGCTCCCGAACTGGGATGTGTGTGTCCATAGACTCTCACAGTGTGCCGGCCCCCTGTTCTCTGCTCACAGGCTTTGATTGACAGCTGCAGGAGCCAATGCCTCTCTGTCCTAGAAAGGGAGAAAGGAGAGCGGGTAGAGCATTGGACCGAGAATTGGATCAGAACTGGATCGAGAACTGAGGAAAGTATAAAGGGCTGGTGAGGGGGGCGATACAAATATTGAGACATTTTTTACCCTAATGGGAATGCATTAAGGTAAAACATTTTCAAATCCTCAAAGTGATAGGTGAAACTACTGCGCTGAAATGGGTGAAAAGGGGGGCGTGACCGGAAGCCGCGCTGGACGGACGCTTAGGCTGAGAGCTCCCTTCCAGCCCGCAGCTAACAGGCGAAAAATCGGGGGCTAAACTCACCTTTCCATGGGTGGATCTCGCACCACACGCTCCTCATCAGCCCGGGGATCTTCCCAACCGCCACCGGGGCCATCTCAGTCGTTCCGGGCATACTTTACACAGCCCGCAATGTCGCCAGCCGGGCATAGCAAGATGGCGCCGGATGGCTTCATCAGGGGATCATCCACCACGTGGTGTGACGAATACGCGTCGGGATTGGAGCACTGGACCCTTTACACCTGACGGACGGTAGACGAGCTCGCTGCTCGTGGATGTATGACCGCCTCAGCTGACTTTATGTGAGTTTTTATTTTGTGCTTTGTTTATTAAATCTTTATTTTGCGGTATTATGCGATGTGCCCTCCTATTTTTGTTTCAAACACCATCGTTTGAGTATCGGCGGATCAACATCTAGCCAAACAGCGGCAGCAGAGCAGCACCTGACGAGCTCGCTGCTCGTGGAGATAGGCACCCCCTTTCACCACTCTGTGTAAGTGCACATCTTTTAATTGCTAGCAGGAATCCCTCCAGTGGTGACAGGACTACTCTATGTTTGTTTTTTTGTACTTTCCCCTTCCATGCACCATCGGATTTGAGGCTTCCATTCATCAAGAGTTTGATGCCCTATCTTTCTGGCTATATCAGATAGCCTTGAGGTAAGCTGATAGGATCACTAGAGGTGTGGGCTGCACGTTTTGGAATCCTCCATTGCACCTTCACTCATTTGGCTGCTGGAACATCTCCTTTTGACTTCACACCAGATTTCACTTGCTGCACCGAGTTGCATGATTAAGTTGGACTCTCTTCTTTTATTTGGTTTTGTCTGCAGGACTGAGTTTGACCATGCATTCTATTATGTCCACCACACATCTTTATAGATGACACGGTCACTGTTATTTACTGTTACTTTGTTCACATTGTGTTTTATAGAATTTGTTCTATATATTTATACATTTTTGTCACTTATTGTATTCACCTAGTTTACTACTTCACTTCCCCTTTCCAATCACCCTTTAGGCATCACCACCACAGCGCAAACAATATCACTTGTATATTTTCAAATCCTACTTTTTCTATACCTCTTGGATGTCATCCAAATAATCCCACCCTAGAGGTTCATTTATGTCCATGAGCTGCCAATCAGAGCCCTTGTGCACTTCAATATAGTTTATATCTTGAGTCTAAATTTGGATCCAGTGCCTCCTACCTCCATCTCCCATACTTCTATTGTGGCAGGTTTCCTGTAAAGAGCCTAGTACACACGCTCAGTTTACTCAACAAGAACCAGCAAGAAAACTGCTGGCAGAGCTTTCTTGCCGAGTATACCGAGCGTGTGTATGAGGCTTTCAGGTCTCTCGTCAAGAAAACTGCCTAAAATCTGGACGAGAAAAATAGAGAACCTGCTCTCTAATTTATCGTCGTGATTCTCGGCAGTGTTTTCCTGCTGAGAAACCCGAAATGAGAGGTACCGTAAGACATGGGCCCCTTATATGACGTATAGGGAAGTAACAAGAGCAGAAGAGTAGTGGTTCATGAGGGGGGAGGGAGAGGTGGAGCAACGTAAAAGACGGGCAACCCTTTGTTTTTTTTAAGGAGTACAGGGGAGGGGGAGGGGAGGGATGGGTGTGAGATAGAAGTATTTATAACAGAGTTAAGCGAGAACCTAGGAAATAAAGAATGCATATAATTCATACAATGTAACATAAATGTCATATTAAGACTATGCACGTTTAGCTGAATTATGTAAAGAAACATATGAAAAATAAAGACTTTATAAAAAAAAAGAGAATCCCGAGAGTGTGTATACTTACCTGTCGCCGTGGAACCCCGCGCATGCTCGAAATGACTTTGACGCATGCGCAGTAGCTTCCTAGGCATAGGTAGGGTGCAGAAAGATGGCGGTTTCGTACGCAATGACATCACTGCGTTCTTGTCATTCAAAAGAACCGTGAATGGAGTGTCTGCACTCGGGCGGCAAGAGATTCTTGCCAAGAATCTCGTCAGAAAAAACAACGGGCCTGTGTCAGGATGGCGAGCGGTTCTTTACGCGCAAGTGCTGTATTCACAAAGCACTTGCTCCTAAAGTTGCGGCGGCGTAGCGTAAATGGGCCAGCGTAATTCAAATTCGGCGGGTAGGGGGCGTGTAGTATTTAAAATAGGCGCGATCCCGCGCCAAACGTACTGCGCATGCGCCGGCCGTCAATGTATCCCAGTGCGCATGCTCCGAATTATGACGGTGTTTTCGACGTGAACATCAATGACGTCAATCACCATTCACGGAAGAGTTACGCCAACGACGTAAACATTTTCAAATTCGTCGCGGTCGCGACGTCCATACTTAACATAGGATGCGCCTGCTTTTTGGTGCTTTATCTTTACGCTGGGAAACCCCTTACGGAAACGGCGTAAAGTCACTGCGTCGGGCGGGCGTACGTTCGGGAATTGGCGTATCTCGCTGATTTACATATTCTCTGCGTAAATCAGCGGGAACGCCCCTAGCGGCCATTTTAAAATTGCAGTTAACATATGAACGGCGTAATACAATTACGCCGCTCGTATCCTAGCTGTAACCCGGCGTATCTTGTTTTCTGAATACAGAAAACAAGATACGCCGACGCAGATTCTGAGTTATGCCGGCGTATGACTGATACGCCGGCTTAACTGTTAGTGAATCTGGCCCTAAGTGTTCTTAATCTTGCAATCTGATAAGGGAATCTGGTAAGAGTTTATTACCTACCCCTCTCCTGGTGGATCTTTTCTATTCTATCCAAACCTGACTGGTGGCGGAATCCCTTTCATCTTGGCTTTTTCCCCCTTCAACATACATCCATGGAGTTGATACTTTGATGGGGACATTATGTTTAAGAAGTCACAGAGCTTTTTGGACTGAATGGATTTTATTTATTTATTATTATTATTATTAATATTTTTTTCACACAGTCATAAATTCAATTTATTTTGGTTGTCTCACTAGAAGGTTTTCCTTACCTTCTTTCCCTAGAGTTTAATATATTTCTTATATTTAATATTATTTATTTATTTATTGAATTATTTCTTAACACTTTGTTCACCACATGGTATGACTAGCGCAATTTTTTCTCCAATGTTTTCTACTTAATCTTGCAAGACTTGGGAAGCTTATTTCCAGGATCCCACCAAATTAATGATGACATGACCCTACCTTGGACCCCCTAGGTCAGGGGTGTCAAACTGGTGGCCCTCCAGCTGTTGCAAAACTACAAGTCCCATGAGGCATTGCAAGGCTAACAGTTACAAGCATGACTCCCGCAGGCAGAGGCATGATGGGACTTGTAGTTTCGCAACAGCTGGAGGGCCGCCAGTTTGACACCCCTGCCCTAGGTGAAGGCAGATATAAATATATTTTTTTAACTTTTTACCCTTTTTATTTGTTGTTAAAAATCGTGCCTTTCCTTTTAGCACTTCAACACTCTACACTGTTCATTTTAGCTTCTCCAACAGAGAAAACGCCAAATATTTCCTTTCTTTGCCCTGTACATTTGTTCATACTCCAACAATTTCCTAAATTGTGCCTTTAATGTTCAAGACTAGGTAGGATTGCACACCGCTCCTGTGGTTCAGCTGCTAAAAGAATCAATCTCTTTTTGATCTGCATCCTCCCTTGTACAAAAATATTATTCTGTTCCCTTCCTTGGCTTTTTATAGGGACCCCGCTAATAAAACTGCTGCTTTGCACAATTGCTTCATTCTCTCGCCCCGTGAAAACAGGCATTAAATCTTTTGAGGGCCGCAACATTTTTAAAAGTGAATACTTCCCCAGTTTGTAAATTGAACATCCTGCCCTTAAGAAATAATATTTGAAATTTTCGAGGTCATAAAAGCACATAAAATGTGTCAGGATATTGAATAAGTTACTGGCATGTCTCTGGGCAGTGTTATTTTCTTTTCAAATACATAATTATTTCAAATGGCGCCATCCTAGGTAGAGTTATAGATATGTAACACAAATATTATTTTCTTGCTTTAGTCTTTCTAAAGGAAGTTTTGGATTGCCATTTTTGCACTTCTTATGAAAATGCTCGTTACCTTTTCCACCCTTGCCCCCAATCTTGGATTCACAGTCTTGGAACAAGTAAAGTGAGCAAGCTCAGGGATCCCAATTCATATGTTCAAAGTGATCTGCACATTATTTATAGTTGTACTTGTAGTTTTGCCCACTCCCTCTATAGCTGGAGTGTGGGTGAATTGTGCCAGTTTGGCCATGGCCTTGGAGTTTCAGGTAGCGCAGGAGCCAGAGCCATCTTAGACCATGCAGCCTTATGCCGCGTACAGACGATAAGACATTCTGACGGCAAAACCGTGGATTTTTTTCCAATGAATGTTGGCTCAAACTTTTCTTGCATACACACGGCCGCACAAATCTTGTTGGAAATTCTGCACACCAAGAACGTGGTCACGTACAACATGTACAATGGCACTATTAAAGGATAGTTCAATACCAGTCGTGTTAGTAGAAGTTTGCGCTTTTCAGCCTCACGCTTTTCGGTCCTTTACAGCGTGACGAATGTGCTATCTCCATTACGAACGCTAGTTTTACCAGACGAGCGCTTCTGTCTCATACTTGATTCAGAGCATGCATGAAATTTTGTGCGTCGGAATTGGCCACACAGGATCGTAATTTATGAGAACGGATCGGAGCGAAAAATTTGAGAACCAGCCCCCAAATTTTTGTTGTCGGAAATTTCGACAGAAAATGTGCGATGGAGCCTACACACGGTCGGAATTTCCAACAAAAAGCTCCCATTGAACATTTGTACGCTGCATTAGAGTTGTCTTTGTTATGATTTTTCTTCGTCACCACTGTGGAAGGAGCAGATACAGCATTGGCTGGAGGAGAAGTCCTGTCTCTGTATGAACCATATAGACAGGGGGGTGTGTTTTTATTTTAAAGTTGCCTTCAAAGACGCATGAAATCCCCCTTTCCTGGCTGTACAGTATTTTTTTTTTTTATGTTTGCATTTGTTCATGTCCCCTATGGCAGTACCCACCACCCTAAGCCTTTTTTTTACAGTAGTAATAGTTGCCTATTAGCCCTACCAATGGATACAATTTACTTGGAAGATTCACCACCTTTGACTTCAGTGAGGGTCATTGCAAGTTCAGGTTCGGAATTTTAAACAGGATTTGCAGAACCGTTTGCAAATCGAACCCAGACAGATTCACTCATCCCTTATGGAGAACAATGATCAAAATACTGAAGGACAGGAATAGTAAAAATATTAAACTTCTAGCAAAAATTATTTCAGGTAAACAATATGACAATACCCTGAAATTGGTGGACACTAAGAATACAGTATAGTTTCTGTATAGTTACAAAAAGTGAACCTCCGCTTTTCGGATCCCCCTCCGGTGTCACATTTGACACCTTTCAGGGGGGAGGGGGTGCCGATACCTGTCTGAGACAGGTATTTGCACCACTTCAGGGTTCGGATCCTCGCGGGGAATCCAGCCTGGCACGTCACCCCCCCCCCCCCGCTGTCTTCTGGGAAACATTGTTCCCAGGAGAGAGCGGGGACCAGTGATGGCACGTCGCGTGCATGCACAGTAGGGAAATCGGGCAGTAAAAACGCAGGATAAAAGGACATACATTTAAGTGATGGCACGTCGTGTGCATGCACAGTAGGGAAATCGGGCAGTAAAAACGCAGGATAAAAGGACATACATTTAAAAAATGCTAATTGTGATTGGAACTCCGCTTTAAGCTCTGTTCACACTGGTGCTGAATGTAGAAGACAATCCCATACCCATATTGTTGGGGCAGTTTCCCTCCAAATTTCAAATCCGTCCCTATTAGATATTGTGTCCTCCTATATATTAAATTACTTTAATTCTCATCAAAGTAGCAGCATTTCCAATTTGAGCCAAGAACAGGAGACCATGAACTGGAATAAAGCGGAGTTCCACCCAAAAATGGAACTTCCGCTTATCCCACTCCTTACCCCCTTACATGCCACATTTGGCATGTAATTTTTTTTGGGGGGGGAGTGGGGGCTTCAGGAGGAGTGGGACTTCCTGTCCCACTTCCTCCTTCCGCCGAGGGGCTGGTTAGGCGATTAAGCTTAATCGCCTACAGCAGCACCTCCCTGTAGGCGATCGCCTGGGACACATGACAGGTCCCATGCGATCGCCTGTCCAATCAGCGGTGAAGCTGAAGGCTGTCACGGCCGGGTGCCCACAGTTAAGATGAGGACGCCGGCCGGGGAGGGGGGGAAAGGAGCGGAGCCCCGGCCGGCGCGTCGCTGGAACGCTGGAGCAGGTAAGTGATTGTTTATTAAAAGCCAGCAGCTACACTTTTTGTAGCTGCTGACTTTTAATAAACATAGAAAATGGCTAGAACACCCCTTTAAGGGGCAGAGCTGAGGTGATTGATACAAATCTTATCTCCAGCCTCTCTTACCTGCAACTAACGTATATTAGTGCCATATCTGTATATTAGACCTGAGTGAGATGATTCGGACAGAACACAGAAAGTGAGGCAGAGTTGAGATTTCCTAGAGATATAATTCTAGGATTAGGACTGAGGTATGATCTGTGGAGAGTGACTAAAGGGATCAAAATGTAATCAGTTCAGCAAGGAACAGACAAATTTAGATCCATATATGAGCAATGAGGTTGTACATAGCTCTACTAATCAACTTCTGTACAACCATCCTGTTGGATTTCCCCCTCTCAATTATCTCTGCAGGCTATAGCCTGCGATGCTGATCTTTCTATTCTAATGGCTAGGAAGTCTCCCCTGCTTTCAGAATACAATAGTTCATCGCAAAAGAGTCCCCCATCCACATCGAATGTGTGGATGGGGGAATCTGGTCCGTTTTTTTTTCTTTCATCTCAGTGATTGAACGAAAAAATTGACTGATCTATGGGCTGCCGAAGATTTTACAAATAGACAAAGCCACAAAGGCCAAATTTAACTGTAGGACAACTTGTTCTTCTTGAATAATACACATTATAGGTAATTGCAAACAACACACAACTTAAGGAGGAAGTAAACCCACTTATAAAAAAAAAAAAAAGCACTACCTGCAAGACAAAGGCACAATGAGCTAGTATGCATAGCATACTAGCTCATTGTGTAATACTCACCTCCGATCGAAGCCCCCCCACAGCCATATATTCGTTCACCGCTCGGGCAGCCGTCATCTCTCCTGGCTGTTACTTCTGGGTATCGCAGCTCTGGCTCTGTGATTGGCAGGAGCCACATGCGGGCAGGAGCCGTTACTAAAGTGTGCCTACGTCGTTGTCTACGGCGCATGCACCGTAGACATCGGCACCCGTGATTTTTGTAAATATCTCCTAAACCGTGTAGGTTTAAGAGATATTCAAAGCACCTACAGGTAAGCCTTAATCTTGGCTTACCTGTAGGTTAAAGTGGTTGTAAAGGGTTTACAACCACTTTAAAGCGGGACTTTACCCAAAAGGGGAAGTTGTGCTTTTGCCCCTTTTCCTTCCCTCCCAATTTTGGATACTTTTATTTTTTGGAGGGGGAGTAGGTACCCAAAGACCAGCAAAGAATGAGCCTGGATGAAGACAGTGCTAGATCCCTGGATAGATAAGTGTCCTTTTATTAAAAGTAACTACAGTATTTGATACATTTTTGGGGAGGGAGACTGAATATCTTCTTTAAAGGTCCACCAGTGCACCAATTTTTTTTTTTAAGTCAGCAGCTACAAATACTGCACCTGCTGACTTTTAAAATAAGGACACTTACCTGTCCAGCGGACCCGCAATGTCAGCACCCCGAAGCCGGTTTCTGCCTCGGCTCTCGGATACTGCCGCCTCCATCTTCGGTGAGGGAATCAGGAAGGGAAGCCTTGCGGTTTCACTTCCTGGTTCCCTACTGCGCATGCGCAACTCGAGCTGCGCAATGCCACTGGTCCCTACTCTCTTCTTGGATCTGTGTGTCTCCCAGAAGACAGCAGGGGAGGCGCCGCATGTGGTGTAGATTCCCACAGATAATGCAGGAATCTGCTCCCCCCTGAAAGGTGCAAAATCTGACCCCGGAGGGGGGAGGAATCCGGACAACGGAGGTTCCATTTTTGTGTGGACCTCCGCTCTAACAATAAATTTAGCAACTGTTTTTAAAATATATACAGTATATCAAACAAAGTGAAGCTCCTAATTTTATTTTTTAGGTTTACTAAGTTTCATTGAGGAATTGTCTGTAATATTTCCCTGTTACATTTTCTGCTTGCAGCACTTAAGCACTTAACGTGAAGTGATGCAATTCTCCGAAGTTAAAGGAGTTGACCTTTCAGGATCCCTTCTCTAACATATGAGTAATTCAAGCTCACTGCCATAAGGAGATTATTGTTGCTACTTATAGAGGTTTGGGTGCATAAGACTATCAATCAGCACTCGTGACATTGCATTAATTAAATTAATTATGCTTATTAGCAATTCTTATGTAACAAAAAAATCATCGATCTATTCCTTTAAACAAAACTAGAAGAAATGCGATCTGTAATGCTGTTGGATCCTGCAGGAAGCACAGACACTTCCTTTAAATGTTTGGCTGCAAAAGTGAAAATACACTTTAAGGAGAACCCTTTTCTGAGGCCCCGTACACAGGACCGTTTTCCTCGACAGAATTCATCAAGATACTTGGTGGCAGAGCTTTTTTGCCGAGGAAAACGGTCGTGTGTATGTTTTTCATCGAGAAAACTGTCGTGGAACAAGTTCTCTTTTTCCTCGTCGGGAGTCTCAATTTCCTCGTTGTGTTTCTCGTTGGGCTGGTTTACGACGAGAAACATGATCATGTGTATGCTAAGAAACCCGCGCATGCTCAGAATAAAGTATGAGATGGGAGCGTTTGTAATGGAGATAGCACATTTGTCACGCTGTAACAGACTGAAAAGTGCAAATGTCTCTTACCCAGGGCTTTTTTTCAGGGGGAACTTGGGGGAACTCAGTTCCACCACCTTTGGCTTAGACCCTTTGGTGCCCGCTCACCACAATCACTTGTAAACACAGAAGTCTGTTTTTTGTGTTTACAAGTGACAGCTCTGCACTCTGTGTGTAACCCCCACTGTGTATGTAATGTGATCCTCCTATTTAATGCCCCTTTAAGACCTTTCTACTGTTTGTGAAATCTGAACGGGGTCGTGGTTGAGTTCCTGCACCTATTTTCTGAGAAAAAAAGCTCTGCTCTTACCAAACTTTTACTTAACATGCAGTAACATGAGATTAACAAAAGCAGCCCCAAGGGTTGTGCCAGTGGAATCGAACTTCCCCTACCGTCGTACGTGTTGTACGTCACTGCGTTTGAGAACAAGAAGATTTGGTCTTGACAGTGTGTATGCAAAGAAAGCTTGACAAGATTCTCGACAAGCTTGACAAGGAACTCGTCGAGGAAAATGATGTTTCATTTACGACGAGTTCCTCGATCGTGTGTACGAGGCCTCACACTGATCATGGACTCTTCCTGTAAGATCTTTGCCTTCAAATTTGAAGAGTTGATGATAGTTTTCTGGGAGTTACCGTATTTATTGGCATATAACGCGCACTTTTTTCCCCTGAAAATAGGGGGAAAATCACGGGTGTGCGCTATACGCTGATAGGATACCTCGGAGGGGAACGAGCGCCCGCCGGAAATCACCGAGCCGTCATCTCCTCTCGGCTGTCACGTCACACACGCACAGTCCCGCCTCCGCCGCCAGCATTGGACCAGTGTTCTGTCTGTCACAGGAGATGGTCCAATGCCGATGGTGGAGGCGGGACTGTGCGTGTGTGACGTGACAGCCTAGTGGTGATGACCGCTTGGTGATTTCCGTTGGTGATTTTTGGGGGCCCTCGTCCCCCTCCTTTCCCACCCTCCTTGCAGCAACTGCTTGTTTTCTCTCTGCCCAGGGGCGGACTGACAACTCATGGGGCCCCCGGGCAATAGAAGATTATGGGGCCCCCGGGCTTACAGATGGCCACCATGCCAGGAGGCAGTGCAGAGGCGGGGCAGCTAAAATCTCAAGATTTTCACATCAAAAGCATGTCAGTTTAGGACATATCAGGGACAGATGTAAAAAAAACATAGATTTTTATATACTGTCCCTGGTTTTACTAAACATGGCACCTCTGATGGGGCCCCCTAGTGGCATGGGGCCCTCGGGCAGTGCCCGAGTGACTCAATGGTCAGTCCGCCCCTGTCTCTGCCCCATAGCTTCACCCGTCAGATTAAAGACTGTAGGCGCTACAGTCTTGGCCAGTGCTGCCGTGCTGCCCGCGTTTAAGGGTTTTCCCACCTTCCCCTTCACCACAGACTGCTAAACATATAGAAGCCCCAAGCTCCAAGCCGCGCTACAGTCCCGGTCAGCGCTGCCTGCTAAGGTACTGTGTATAAGGTACTGTGTATTTGTTTCTCCTTAACATAGGAGCTGCTCTCTGAGTTGCTTGTACATTGCTGCTTATCTTATTTTTTATTTTAACTGCATTCGCTATTTGGACTTAAAAATTAGTTTTTCCAGAAAATTCCCTCTTAAAATTGGGGTGCGCGTTATACGCCGGCGCGCATTATACGCCGGCGCGCATTATACGCCGATAAATACGGTAGTTGGCTGTGGACTGGCTAAAACTGGCCATACACATATAGATATTTCTCATCCAGCCTTTTGGGTAACAGATTCCTCTATCCTTACTATACAGGGGCTGATGGATGAACCTTCCACTACGGGTACTATATTTTGACAGCTGGCCCCACCTGATAGGATGCAGCTGCTGTTCAGCAAGTTTCTTCCCAGCTCCATTGATTTTTAATTTGAAGGATAATGCGCAGGATGAGGCCAACTTGGCCACCCACTGATCGAAATTCATAAAGTGTATAACCAGCTTGAGTCAGTAGTGCCCAAGCACAATGAGTATGCCTGCAAGAAATATACACATTGGTAAAAAGTAATTTGAAGCATGGAGGCCCAACTATAGATGAAATCTTCAGCAACCCAACTAGGTTGAGTCAGTGGCGTAAACAGATGAGAATTGAGAGTCTGGCATTGAGGATGCTCTTATGAGGCTTGGCTAACTCTTAGTGCAACTGAAGTAGCATGAATCTAGGATGGAAAAGGACCTGGGGGTCCTAGTAGGTGATAGGCTCAGCAATGGCATGCAATGCCAAGCTGCTGCTAACAAAGCAAACAGAATATTGGCATGCATTAAAAAGGGGATTCATTCCAGGGATAAAACAATAATTCTCCCACTCTGCAGGATTCTGGTCCGGCTGCACCTTGAGTATGTTGTCCAGTTCTGGGCACCAATCCTCAGGAAGGATGTACTGGAAATGGAGAGAGTATAAAGAAGGGCAACAACGCTAATAAAGGGTCTGGAGGATATTAGTTATGAAGAAAGGTTGCAAGCACTGAACTTATTCTCTCTGGAGAGAGGCTTGAGGGGGGATATTATTTCAATGTACAAATACTATACTGGTGACCCTTAAATAGGGATAAAACTTTTTTGTGGAAGGGAGTTAAATAAGACACATGGCCACTCATTAAATTTGAAGAAAAGAGGTTTAACCTTAAACTGGGTAGAGGGTTCTTTACTGTAAGAGCGGCAAGGTGGTAGTAGTAGTAGGTGGTTTCAGTGAGGGGCATCGATAGTTTAAAAAAACTATTAGATAAGCACCTGACCGACCGCAACATACAGGGATATACAATGTAATACTGACCTATAATCACCCACATAGGTTGGACTTGATGGTCTTTTTTCAGCCTCACTTACTATGTAACTATTAGAAACCATCATGAGAGCAGGAGACTGTAGCTTTAGGACTGGCACATTGATCATTATTGTCTTGTAAGGGCAGTACATTGGGTAATATAACTTAAGCATATCCAAACAATTAGTGACAATGATGAAACATCATTACATCTGGAGGAGGGAAGCTGAATTGTGGATACTGGCCTTAAATTCAGACTGCCTGAGGATTGTGTGCCATCTGCTTCCATGTCCGCCTGCACACAATGACCTAGTAAGTAAGATTCTTCTTAATCATAATAACATCTTGCAAAATAGGTAACGCTTGCAACCAAGCAGCATGGTTTATATAAAATAAATCTTATTTTAGTGCTCTAAATCCTGCTCTCCTCTATTCACCCTTTAAACTAGTGTTGCTCCACATTAGGGCTTAGCCAGAAGGGTGAGGGCCGCTGTAGTTCCAGCATGTTTATTAACCACTTCAGCCCCGGACCATTTTGTTGCTAAATGACCAGGCCACTTTTTACGATTCGGCACTGCGTCGCTTTAACGCACAATTGCGTGGTTGTGCGACATGGCTCCCAAACAAAATTGGCGTCACAGGCCGATACGCATTCTTCTACAAATTTTTGGTGATTTTTTTTAGCAATAAGCGTTTATTGATCGGTTTGAGCAAAAGTTATAGGGCTAGATTCAGGTATAATCGCCTATTTTTGTGCTGGCGTAGCATATGCTGTTTACACTACGCCGTCGCAACTTTTACGGGCAAGTGCTGTATTCTCAAAGCACTTTCCTGTAAAAATTGGTTAGAAAACAACTGCGCTAATAAACTCAAAACAAAATTACAAACGCAAAATTGAAATTGAATCAGTGCTCATAAATGATCATAATATAAGGACAAGATACAATAAAGCTGCATCTTACTGTGAGTAACTAAACAGTGTAAACATAGGAAAAAAACAAGATGCGCTAGCAATGTGAAAACCATTAAAGGTGCACACAAAAAATTGTTACATAAACGATAGTCCATGCAGAAAAGAAGGAAAAAAGTGATCAGAAGTCCTTTGAAAAACAACGTAGATCCAATTAACCAGTGCAATGAAATCATGGATGAAGTGATATTCCAAATAAAGTAGATCCTCCACCATAAGAGTAATGTATCCGCTTACCAGATATCCGGCGGTCCCTTATTTAAAAGAGGACCCCAGAAAGCATGTGGGTATCATTGAGGTAGTTGACAATGGACCAAGCCTGGTAACAATCCCCGTCTCCAGCCAGTAAATAGAGAAACTGGTGAAAAACCACTGCAATAACTTACTTTGCCTATCCACTGACCAAGAGGTTCCCCCTGCATGATGTGTCTTCTGTCTTCTGGCTGTGTCTTCTGGATCGTTAGTACAGAGCTTTCGAGAGCCGATCACAACAGTTCATCTGATATTATTCGATCGTACGATACCAGATCAAACGATTTTCGTTTAGTCAGTATAGTTGTTGTCTGAAAATACAATACAAATACATTACAACACATGACATCACTTCCGATTTTTTTTCTTCTGTCGTACGAGAATTTTCTTGACTTTAGTAAACTATTCAATTTCTACTTTTAAGCCAAAAAAGTCGGACGATCTGTCGTCTGATTTTCGGATCGTGTACACGGGCCATGAGGCTACAAACATGCAGGCAGGTGTGTTCTCAAGTTCTAAGCTCTGGAAGGTAGGATGACCACGGGTCTGTCCCGGGCACCTTCATTGCAGGACAATACAGTGTCCCGGAATAAAACTGACACAGGCACCCCCCCCCCCCCCCCGGGCCAATCTGATGCCCCAAAAAGGCCGCCACATCACTAGTGTTGCTCACGAATATTCGCATTGCGAATATTCGCTACGAATATTGCATATTCGAGTATTCGCGAATAACTCGAATATTGCGGCGAATATTCGATATGGCGAATATTCGTATTTTTTCAAATTTATTTGTAAAACAGATCACATCCTAGTGATCTCCATCGAAGTCTAAAAGCATTGCTGGTATAATTAGAGAGAGACCCTGGGCCGAGTAGCTGATGCGATTCTTTTATGTTGCCGAAAATTCGCATTGCGAATTTTCAGCAACATAAAAGAATCGCATCAGCTACTCGGCCCTTCTTTTGCATCAGAGCCAATCAGAATAACTCGAATATTCGGCAAACGGAATATTGCACGATTATCTTCTCCGCCCTTCTTTTGCATCAGAGCCAATCAGAATAACTCGAATATTCGGCAAAAGGAATATTGCACGATATTCCTTTTGCCGAATATTCGAGTTATTCTGATTGGCTCTGATGCAAAAGAAGGGCGGAGAAGATAATCCCGCACAATTCAATTTGCCGAATATTCGAGTTATTCTGATTGGCTCTGATGCGCCCTTCTTTTGCATCAGAGCCAATCAGAATAACTTGAATATTCGGCAAAAGGAATATTGCGCGATTATCTTCTCCGCCCTTCTTTTGCCCCCTTATTCTCCTTTCTTTTAAGTAGAGTTAGTGTAGAGTTAGTGTTTAGTGCATATTAGTTTAGTAATACAGGAAATGATCTCCGTTTATGAGAATTTCGCAATCATTTTCGCATTAGCGAAATTTCGCAATTTTTTTTTTGGATAAAATATCACGAATATTCGATATTAGCGAATATTCACGAATATTCTTCTATATATTCGCGCAATATCGCAAAATCGAATATGGAGTATTCCGCTCAACACTACACATCACTGCTTTACTCACTGACAGTACTTGTCCTGGCCGGGAATGCCTAGAGAAGCACAATCTAGCCCCCTGCTTGTGATTGGAGAAATCATAATTCCTGCCTCTTGTGTCCAATCACAAGCTGATTTTTGGGAAGGTAGGGTGTCCCTGAATGGTAGTTTGGAAATGTGGTCACCCTATTGGAAGGATGGTATCATGTGACAAGAGGTTACAGTTCTGTCAAGAAAGCTTGCTGGATCTAGCTGCAGTGGATATTACAATGTACAGATTACTAGTAGATTGAATTGCAGTTTCTTGAACTTTGTTAGCAGTTAATTTTTTTTCCTGGGATTGTTCTCTATGGAGGTTAATTTATGGTAAGATTCTCTATTATCTCTCCAAGGCATCAGAAGTATGTTAGGTTTTGCATTGATTTTTGTACTGCTTTGTGTAGACGGGATCATTATCATTCTGTTTTCTGACGCGGGTTAATCACTTGTGATTCAGTGTGTGTATTACTGTTCATACAGTGCCTAATGGAGTGCTGTGTCAGCTGCGGGGCTTGCTTTGTCCTCTGAATGCCTCTTCCACCTTTTCATGTATCCTTACATCAAAGCACAGACACAGCAAAGCACCCTAAGGGATCTCTTTGTCTTTTCTGCATTTTGTGCTTTATTTGTGTCATTTATTAAAAAAGAGAATCGTACTGAACATTTCCCCGCGTCCTTATCCTTGTGACAATGTCACATTCCATAAAACAGCAAAGTCATGTTTTTTTTTTTTTGTTTTTTTTTTATCCATTTAAAAGAAATTGTCTTTTTTTTTATATATTTTG
The DNA here is from genome assembly GCA_029574335.1 of Rana kukunoris. Taxonomy (NCBI): domain Eukaryota; kingdom Metazoa; phylum Chordata; class Amphibia; order Anura; family Ranidae; genus Rana; species Rana kukunoris. Next base: position 418,246,285 of record CM056053.1, read on the forward strand.
CAGTGTTTAATCTTCGCCTCCTACTGCTTGTTCGACACTGGAGAGGAGTTCCTGGCCTTGGGCTTTTTTTTTCTTATGAAATTGTTGCATTTTTGGGACTGTAAAATTCATTTTGCATTCATCAACTTATGACTTGTAGCCATGTACGCAAAATGGGAGGACGCAGGTGTTTTCTAAAATAGAACAGGATCTTTTGTGTGTATAAATAAAATGTTAGTAGGGGCAATCTGTATTTCACTATCGGGCTTATTCAGCAAAGTGCTGTTCAAGAACATTGTGTGCAGTGATTTTTAAGGGACGCTCCACTTTTTTATTTTATATATTTTTTGTTTTGACTTTTTCACCAATATTTTTTTTTCAAATACTATATTTACCTACTTGACTTCCAGAAGATTTACCCTCTTCCTGACCAGGCCATGTTTGTGATACGGCACTGCGTTACTTTAACTGACAATTGCGCGGCCGTCATCACTGTACCCAAATAATATTTATGTACATTTTTTCCCCCACAAATAGGGCTTTCTTTTGGTGGCATTTGATCACCACTGCATTTTTTTAATTTATATTTTTGTGCTAGAAACACAATGATGACAAGTAATCAAAAAAAAAAAAAAAAACATACAAAAAAACAATGGGCCAGATTCACAGAGCCATTACGCCGGCGTTACACGAGATGCGCGGCGTAAGTCTAAATTTGCGCATGCGTTTTGATGCGCCGCATCCCCAAAACGAGATACGCAAGAAATCTACTTTTTTTGGACCGGCGTAATTCCGATAGACCGGCGTATCCGTCCGCGCAAAACTGCGCTAGACACACCATTGATTTGCTATTCAAATATGCAAATGAGGGAGTTACGGGGATCCACAAAAGAACGTTGGTGCAGCGCAGGCTACGCGATGTGCGCAACAGCTGCACGTCCTGTCTAAAATTAGACCATATAAAAGGTGGAATAAAATTAGACAATCCGTCTACATGTCAGCTAAAGCAACACTGTTAGTGAGGAGCTGAGCAGTCACACTTGCTGGACAACAAACTTTATGCCAACATGCCAGGGGCATCCTTGCTCATAGCTATACTAATGACTTTAGATGAGCAAAGAAGGAGGAGGGCACGGAGGAGGGCACGGAGGAGGGCACGGGAGAGGATATACTGCACACACATAGACCTCTTTGGCATGAGTGATTCTGAGGTGTATCACATCTTCAGAATCACCCCTCTTGCCGTCCTGGAATTAACCATAACCCTGCAGGATGACATCACCAGCCGAACACACCGCTCACATGCAAAGCAGCCACTGGTCAAGGTCATGGCAACACTCCATTTCCTTGCCAGTGGCTCTTTTCAGCGTACAAGTGGAGTGGTGGCTGGGATGTCACAATCCTCCGTGAGCAGATGTGTGCACCAGGTTATCCCTGCAATCCTCAGACACATGGCCAACCAAATCATCAAACCAACCACTGAGGACCTGCGGCTGAAGGCAATGACAGATTTCTACAGAATTGCCAGATTCCCACGCACCGTGGGGGCCATTGATTGCACATATGTGGCACTCCAGCCCCCCCATGAGACAGAGCACATATACCGAAATCGGAAGCATTGGCATTCCATCAACGTACAGGTGATAGTCGATGCCCAAGGCCTCATATGGCACGCCCATGCCAAACACCCCGGATCCAGCCATGACAGCTACATATACAATCAGAGCCCCACCCCAATGGAATTCGAACAGAACGTGTATGGGGACACCTGGCTGGTTGGTGAGTGACATGGGTGGCAGGCATGACTGTACCCCCCCATGATGCACACATCACATCACATGCATGACTAACATCCTCCTGTCTTTTCCCTTACAGGTGACTCTGCATATGCACTGGGACCCCATCTCATGACTCCTATCCGGAACCCCCAAACCCCAGGAGAGGAAAGATACAATGAAGCCCACGCCCAAACATGTGCAGTGGTGGAGCGTACCTTTGGCCTCCTGAAGTCACGTTTCCGATGCCTGGATAAGTCTGGGGGGACCCTGTTGTATTCCCCCAACTTCGTGTGCCAGATCAACGGTGCATGTTGCATGCTGCACAACTTCACAGTGAGAAAGGGCCTGCAGATTGACATACGTGATGACCTGACCCCCGAACCAGACAATCCCCTCCTAACCGAGGCTACCCCGTCTTCTGAGGGAAGAGCAGCCAGGAGACAGCTCACATTAGGCATCTTTGCACGTTAAACACACACATTAATCATGGCACAATGAGAATGCATGCATGCACACCACTGTGGTCCCTAGCACAGACACATCACATCCTCATCAAATTGGATTAGCACAAGCCCACCATGCTGGACTTGTGAGCAGCAACGCCACGCCACGGCTCCAATTATGTCACTGTACATTCATACACCATTCACACAGACCTGGGGATCACTTCCCCCTGGTCCTGGGGAACCCTTCTCCACCACAAATGAGGGTGACACCCCTTTTCCGGCAGGAATGTCACCCCCACATTCCGAAATCATTCACAACACAAAAAAAAAAATCCCCCCCCAAAAAAAAAAAATCCTAAAAAAATAAAAGTCCTGAAAAAAAAAGTCCAGAAAAAGAAAAAAAAAAGGGGGAAAACAAATTAATGCCACTGGCGTGACTCACGCCTGGGGCACCCACGGCCACGGCCCCGGCTCCTCAGGGGAGACTCATGGGGAGGGGGGGGGTAATCCGGGGAAGGAGGAGCAGCCCCTGGTCTCTGCCCACCTGATGGCCTGCCCTCCAAGGCCACGGCAATTCTGGTCAGGCCAGCACTTAGTGATGCCTTATTGGCCTGAATAGCCTGGATGAGGGCCCTCACATCCTGCCCAACGTTTGCTGTAGTAGTCTGCAGTTCGTTTAGGCAGTTTGTAAGAGCCAGGGAGTGGCAGTCCAGGTCCCCAAGCGTATCCTTTATGGAGGACATGCTCTCCTCCATCCGCACCAAAGTCTGGCTGACCTGTCCCAGATGGTGGGTCTGTAGGGCCTGGTCCCTTCTGAGATTGGCGGGCAGAACCTCAGCCACCCCCTGGTCTTCTGGGATGACTTCCTGCCTCCAGATGATGCTTCTGGCCAGGGAGAAGGGGAGGCCCTTGGGAGGGGAGCCCTGTTGGGGGAGGAGTGGGAGGGGCTACCCCTTATGGAGGGCTGGCTGCTGCCAACCAGAGGGGAAGACTCCTCCAAAAACAACAATCCACTGGCTGACATGACATCCTCCTCAAACTCCTCCTCCTCCAACTCCTCCGAGGACTCCGGCCTTGTCTGGGGGTCCTCATCAGGCTGTTGTCCCGGGGATGGTGCGGTCAGCCCAGATGGCCCAGCACCCTCCTGCACATCTGTGGATGACACAAAACATTCACAGGTTGGAGGATCCACACACTTGCCACATATTCCTTTCCCCCCCTCCCCCACACATGCTACACACCAGATAGGAAAAAAAACCTTACCTGGCATCACGGCCTCCTGACTGGCGTCATAGCCAGGCAGGCCCTCCACTTGTTGTCTATTAAAGGTGTGGGCCACCGCACGCTCCTCCACTGTCAGCCTAACAGGGCATGGTGGGCCCCCTCCAGTGCCCCTGGCATGGGCTGCCATTTTGGCCAGCTTCCCACGGACCACACGCCGGAGGTCATTGATTTTCTTTACGATCCCCTCGCATATCCAGGTCTCCCCCCCCCCCCCCAATGCATTTACCTGGTTAGTAATGTTCTGCAAAATCTCCTTCTTCCTGGCCGGGGTGGTGTTGGCACTCTCCAGGCCGTGAAGGAAACGGCCATACTGGGTAAGGGCCCGGGCAATAATTTGTTTCTCCCCCAAAGAAAAATTGCTCTTCCGCTTCCTCTCAGTCATACTCATACAACAACTCTCTCCCAAACAATCACCAAAAATCACTCACAAAAACAAGCAGGAAAAATCAAGCAACAAAACAAACAAACAAAAACTATCAACCAAAAAGTCTCACAACCAGTCACCAAAAAACACTATCAAATATATTCTACAAAACACTAGATCAAACAGTCAACAAATATCACAAAGACAAGTCACAACGCAACAAACAACAGAACAAAAGCACTATTGAATTTTTTTCAAAATTTTCGCTTTATTTATGTTTTTAGCGCAAAAAAACACAGAGGTGATCAAATACCACCAAAAGAAAGCTCTATTTGTGGGAACAAAAGAAGGCCAATTTTGTTTGGGAGTCACTTAAAGCGATGCAGTGCCGAATCGCAAAAAGGGGCAAGGTCCTTAACCTATATAATGGTTCGGCTCTTAAGTGGTTAAAGAGCTCATTAGGTCCTTCATACATTGCATTTTCTCAACATGGCAAATCCACTGCTTTATGGATAGGGTAGAAGCATACTTTCACAGGATGCACAAACTCCCTGCGTTAACTAAATATCTCACAGCCACATTTTTGTTAGCTTTGATAGGGTCAGAACTTTGGTGTAAATGAAAAAAAAAACAGGAGTTTTTGGTACTGAGCAGAAGTGAACTTCTGAATGATTATATGGACCTGTGGCCAAAACAGCTGAAGAATAGACAATTACTAAAAGATGTAAGCATGGTGCCCTGCACTGATCGACATCTCCTGGTCCACACCTACTGCTTCACTTTATTTTTTAATCGGGTTCTTCTGTAATTTTTTTTTTAGTTCTAATGTGCAGAATGTACTAGATATGTGCATTCCCGTTCGTACGAATGTTATTTTCGTACGAAAATGTTCATTCTCGTACCCGCGGGATAATGTGTACATACGAAAACGGTAAAGCACCAAAATACGAAAACGACGGGATAACGGATGAGCCGCATAACGAACGACCGCAAATACGAACGAACGATCCGACGGGAAAAAACGACAAAACGAAAATGGCAAAATAACGAAAATGAAATCTGTATCAAGAGGTTTGCATTGTGTATTTTGTTTAAATCTGTTTTGTGTTCGTTTTCAGTTGTATGTTCATTGTTCAATGACATCTATAACAAAAGAATTTCATTATGTATATTGAATGAATTCCTTTTTCTGTTTTCTGTGTATTCAAAATACTGAAGGCAAATTTTTTGTTATAGGTGTCATATCAACATACGAAAATAACAAAAGAAACGTGTTCAAATGCAAATCTTTTGTTTATGGTTTTTTTAATGGCCAGAGAGTTATGCCGCGTACACACGGTCGTTTTTTGCGATGAAAAAAAACGACGTTTTTTAAAACGTCATTTAAATTGATCGTGTGTGGGCAAAACGTCGTTTTTTGTCTTCAAAAAAACGACCAAAAAAAAATTCCAACATGCTTGAATTTTTTGTGTCGTTTTTCAAAACGTCGTTTTTTGTTTCACAAAAAGTCACCGTGTGTAGCAAAAACGTCTTTTAAAACGACGTTTTTCAACCCGCGCATGCCCAGAAGCTAGTTATGAAGCGAGCTTCAATGGAAAAGAGTGGTGAACGTAACCTTGCTTTTTGTGAAAAAACGATGGTGTGTATGCAAAATTGTCTTTGAAAAGTGACGTTTCAAAAACGTCGTTTTTTACTTCACAGAAAACGTCGTTTTTTTTTCATCGCAAAAAACGACCGTGTGTACGCGGCATTAGGCTGGCCATACATGATACAATTTTCTGTGCAATTTTCTTTAGATTTACCTTCAACTATGTAGTGCAAGGGCCTGCCTGATTGCATACAATTGAAAGTGTTGTTTAGTTTGACCTCATATATGGTTTTTGGTAAATCTAAAAGAAAATTGTACAAGAAAATTGAACATGTATAGCCAGCCTCAGTGACTGAAAGCAGCTTCTCTTTTGTGCAGAATAGTGAGTACACTTGTACAGTAAAGCCTAATAAACTTTTCTGTGGATTTTCATCTGAAGGGAGATTAGTTGGCCAGATAGTATTGTTAAGCCCCATACACTTGGTCAGACTATTTTAACAACAAACATAAAAACTATCGTTTTCCGATCGTTCTCAGAAAATTAGTTTGTTTTTAAACTGCATCAGAAAACCATTTTTGGGTTCAAAAGTCTGGCCAACTGATCTCCCTTCAGATGAAAATCCACAGAAAAGTTTATTAGGCTTTACTGTACAAGTGTACTCACTATTCTGCACAAAAGAGAAGCTGCTTTCAGTCACTGAGGCTGGCCATACATGTTCAATTTTCTTGTACAATTTTCTTTTAGATTTACCAAAAACCATATATGACAGTGATGGCGAACCTTGGCACCCCAGATGTTTTGGAACTACATTTCCCATGATGCTAATACACTCTGCAGTGTAGTTGAGCATCATGGGAAATGTAGTTCCAAAACATCTGGGGTGCCAAGGTTCGCCATCACTGATATATGAGGTCAAACTAAACAACACTTTCAATTGTATGCAATCAGGCAGGCCCTTGCACTACATAGTTGAAGGTAAATCTAAAGAAAATTGCACAGAAAATTGTATCATGTATGGCCAGCCTAACTCTCTGGCCATTCAAAAAAAACATAAACAAAAGATTTGCATTTGAACCTGTTTCTTTTGTTATTTTCGTATGTTGATATGACACCTATAACAAAAAATTTGCCTTCAGTATTTTGAATACACAGAAAACAGAAAAAGGAATTAATTCAATACAGTGCCTGCCGCCGAGAATGTGTTTTTAGCACGACAGCATCGCGCTGAATCTCGGCGACAGGCTGCCGATATCTCGCACTCGCTGGAATAGTAAAAGCACATTCCAGCGAGTGCGTCATAGAAGCAACGGGGATCCGACGCGGATTCCCGCCAATTCTACACGTGGGCGGAGTTTTGTTATGAATCCTGAAGGAGAAATCCCCGCCGGATTTTTTGGCATGGGTTCCCCCCTCAGGAGCATAACGGGCCCTTAGGTCTGTTATGGGTTGTAAGGAGACCCCCTACGCCGAAAAAACGGCGTGGGGGTCCCCCCACAATCCATAACAGACCCGTATCCAAAGCACGCCGGCCGGCCGGTCAGGAAGGGCGTGGGGGCGAGCGAGCGCCCCCCCCCCCCCCCTCCTGAGCCGTACCGGGCAGCATGCCCTCAACATGGGGGGGTCAGGTGCTCTGGGGCAGGGGGCGCACTGCGGCCCCCCACCCCAGAGCACCCTGTCCCCATGTTGATGAGGACAGGGCCCCTTCCCGACAACCCTGGCCGTTGGTTGTCGGGGTATGCGGGCGGGAGGCTTATCGGAATCTGGAAGCCCCCTTTAATAAGGGGGCCCCCAGATACCGGCCCCCCACCCTAAGTGAATGAGTATGGGGTACATTGTACCCCTACCCATTCACCTGCAAATAAAAAGTGTAAACACAAATAAACCACACAGGGTATTGAAATATTTTATTAGTTGGCCGCCGGGGGGGGGGGGGGGGTGTGTATGATCGCTTTTATAAAAGCGCCCCCCTCCGGCGGGCTTCTGTGGGGGGTGGGTGCCGCCGTCTGGTTCTCTTCCGCCGCCGGGGGGGCGCTTTGATAAAAGTGCCCACCACCCGGCGGGCTTCTTTCGACGTCTTCGGCGGCTGGGGGGTCTTCTCCCACTCTCCGGGGGTCTTCTCCTGCTCTCCGGGGGTCTTCTCCGCTCTCCGGGGGTCTTCTCCGCTCTCCGGGGGTCTTCTTCTTCTTCAGGACTCGCCGCCGCTAACTTTGTGTGTTAGCTCAATTACTAGCGGCGGCGAGCCCCCTCTTCTGTGACGTCGTCGTCTTCTTCTTCTTCTTCCTCTTCTGTTCTCCAGATGTTGACGCAACGCTTCCTTCCGCTGTTATGCCGGGCGCGCGGCTCGCAGCGAATTATATAGGCCTGTCTTGTGACGTCGCAGTCCCATCATGCTCCGGTAGGTACCACGTGCTACCTACCACGTGGTACCTACCGGAGCATGATGGGACTGCAACGTCACAAGACAGGCCTATATAATTCGCTGCGAGCCGCGCGCCCGGCATAACAGCGGAAGGAAGCGTCGCGTCAACATCTGGAGAACAGAAGAGGAAGAAGAAGAAGAAGACGACGACGTCACAGAAGAGGGGGCTCGCCGCCGCTAGTAATTGAGCTAACACACAAAGTTAGCGGCGGCGAGTCCTGAAGAAGAAGAAGACCCCCGGAGAGCGGAGAAGACCCCCGGAGAGCAGGAGAAGATCCCGGAGAGTGGGAGAAGAACCCCCAGCCGCCGAAGACGTCGAAAGAAGCCCGCCGGGTGGTGGGCGCTTTTATCAAAGCGCCCCCCCCGGCGGCGGAAGAGAACCAGACGGCGGCACCCACCCCCCACAGAAGCCCGCCGGAGGGGGGCGCTTTTATAAAAGCGATCATACACACCCCCCCCCCGGGGGCCAACTAATAAAATATTTCAATACCCTGTGTGGTTTATTTGTGTTTACACTTTTTATTTGCAGGTGAATGGGTAGGGGTACAATGTACCCCATACTCATTCACTTAGGGTGGGGGGCCGGTATCTGGGGGCCCCCTTATTAAAGGGGGCTTCCAGATTCCGATTAGCCTCCCGCCCGCATACCCCGACAACCAACGGCCAGGGTTGTCGGGAAGGGGCCCTGTCCTCATCAACATGGGGACAGAGTGCTCTGGGGTGGGGGGCCGCAGTGCGCCCCCTGCCCCAGAGCACCTGCCCCCCCCCATGTTGAGGGCATGCTGCCCGGTACGGCTCAGGAGGGGGGGCGCTCGCTCGCCCCCACTCCCTTCCTGACCGGCCGGCCGGCGTGCTTTGGATACGGGTCTGGTATGGATTGTGGGGGACCCCCACGCCGTTTTTTCGGCGTAGGGGGTCTCCTTACAACCCATAACAGACCTAAGGGCCCGTTATGCTACTGAGGGGGGAACCCATGCCGGATTTTTTTTTAAAAATCCGGCGGGGATTTCTCCTTCAGGATTCATAACAAAACTCCACCCACGTGTAGAATTGGCGGGAATCCACGTCGGATCCCCGTCGCTTCTATGACGGCTTTGTCTCCATCGCGGCAAGCCAGCTCGGTGCTGGCTCTCGCGATGGGGCTCGCAAGTGCTCAATCTCGCCGAGAAAGGGAGCGAGATTGACACAATATCCCAGTCACCTACTGTATACATAATGAAATTCTTTTGTTATAGATGTCATTGAACAATGAACATACAACTGACACTAACAAAAGAAAAGCATTCAAGATACACAGAATGCAAATTGACGAAAATTCACGATAATTATTGTCTAACAAGAAACGAACATGAATTAAACAGAATAACGAATCATCCCGCATGTACCAAAATAAAACGGTAACGGAAATACGAAACGATCGGAATACGAAAAAATCACGTCGTACGACAAACGAACGGGAACGAACGGGAAAACGGGCGTCTTACGAAAAACGAACGGAAACGAACAGACGGGACCATACGAAACGGAACAAAAAAAAACAAAAATTTTTTCTGTGCACATTTCTAGAATGTACTACTCAGCTACTGGGAATTTTTAAAGTCTGTTTAAAGGAGTGTAATTTTATCTAAACTATAGCTCTTCAACTTCCCCCCTTCTGTATTATTATTTTTTTATCCCCTTACCTTGTTCACTGGGTTTTTCTCAAAATACATACTCACACGTTTCCACAAATCCAGTGTTGCAATCCGTGATCCACTTACGTATGCCGTCTCATGTGCAGCCATCTTCTTTACTTATGTCATCAGAGGGCTGGCTGACTCTTCTGGGTTCTTACAACTGCCTCCTGATGAAGTCACTCACAGCCTCCTAGGATACTGACATTACACATCCTAGGAGGCCTTGTAGTACTCTGCAGGGAATGCATCCCAGAGCATCAACATGGGGTCTGCTGCAAAAATACAGGAAGAGACAACTACCCCCTTATGAGGGCATTGCATGCGCTATAAAGTCCCCCGAGGCCTCCTGGGATGTGTGGAAATAAATTATAGATATAAGATTGTGTAAAGGAGGGGGGGGGGGGTAAGAGTGCAATAATGGAAAGTGTGGGCAGAGTGAAGGTTCACTTTAATCTGTTAAAGGGGTTGTAAAGGAAAACATTTTTTTTTTCATAAAAGTTGCTCTATTTCTTCTCTGTTCTGTTCACTTCCTGCTTGTCTGATTGTTACTTACCACCATGAAGGGAGGCTTTACTGCGGTGGTCAGTGACATGCTCGCCCCCTCCTGGGAACTACATCTGTGTGGCAGGACGCTCTCTACGTGTTAGAGACTTTAAGGAGGTGTGAAATACTGGGTGTGCCACAATGCATACTGGGAAATGTAGTTCTTACATGAATGAGCGCTGCAAACCAGGAAGTGAATGAGAGAACAGAAACGAGAACGCCGGAGGTGATATAGATGAAGGAATTTAATAGGTATTTACTCGTTTTTAAACAGAATCATTACACTATTCTGTCTGTCTACCTTGCAGACATCAATTTTAGGAAAAAAAAATTAAGAAATACAAATACATACTGTAATTAACTTTTATATTTAGAAATTCCTGTACTTACCCAGACTGTAATGGCTGGCATGATATTTACCGTATTTATCGGCGTATAACACGCACAGGCGTATAACACGCACCCTAACTTTAAGGCCTTGTACACACGATCGAATGTGTCTGTTCAAATCGGTCGGACCGACCGATTTGAACAGATCTGTCTGCTGGCATTTTGGTTTGCTTGCGTGTACACACAAGCAAACCAAAATCCCCGCCAGCAGACAGCGCGCTGACGTGTCGGTAACATGGCGGTGACGTTGACGCCGCCATGTCACCGCACCAGGAAGTAAAACACTTCCGCGCATGCGTCGAAACCATTCGGCGCGTGTGCGAGAAGACATGTCTGCTGGTTAGCGTACTAACCAGCAGACATGTAGGGCAGACGGGTTCCCAGCCGACAGATTTCAAAGCATGCTTTGAAATCTGTCGGGTGGCCAAATCCGTCTGTTTGCCCGTACACACGATCGAATCTGTCTGCTGGGACGGTCTAGCAGACCGTTTCCAGCAGACAGATTTGATCGTGTGTACGAGGCCTAAGAGGGAAGTTTCAGGAAAAAACTTACCACAGCCCCCTGCGTATAACACGCAGACACAGTTTACCCTCTATTTTCAGGGTAAAAAAGTGAGTGTTATAGGCCAATAAATACAGTATATCTTTTGAAGCAGTATGCTCTAGCAAAAGCAAAATAATGTGTCTGGTCCTCTTAGCAAATAATGGCAACCCTTACATGGATCTCATCCGTCATCTTTCCCTTGAGTATGCTGCCTACTTCTACTAATGCTGCAAGGAGCGCCAAAGGTTTCCCAGCTTCCAAATATTCTAGTTTTTAAATTTTAGGAACACGATAGAAAGTAAGTTCTATGGGCCTCACAAATATTTGTATGCTGAATACCAGGCAAACATAAAATTCTCACACATTGTATATGAAAACTGCCTTACCTGCCCATGGTTTTATTTTATAATTCTGTTCAGTCAGCTGGTCATTTGATCCAGGCACCCAACCCAGGTTGATGTCCTCAATCTTTTCTAGGTTATGTAGGCAGTACAAATTGCATACCCCCCAATTTTTTTAGATGAGGTCGAGGGATGCCTATTAGCAAAATGATGTAGGCATAGGACACATCCCCTACCATGCCAGGAGAATTATACCAACAAAAAAAAACTGATTAGTTAAACCCACAAGTGCTTTTTTTACCATTCATATTCCTTTATATCGGCTTTCAAAATTGACAAATGCAACAATTTAGAAATTGGATGACAGATTTAGCACTGTGATACACTTTTTTTTAAAGAATTTTTTTTTCTTTTGAAAAGCCTCTGGTGTGCAAAACACAACCCAACAAAACTTCACCCGGTGCAGGAAAAACGTGCACACACATAAAGAGTGAAACACAAAAAACTGCAACGGGTGCCACCGTCAATTGGTCCTCCGAAAAGGACCCAGCTCTGATCCCCCGGGGGCGTTAGGCTCCTGACAGGGAAAAGAGTTACAGTGGTCCAAGCAGCTGAAGCCACGAGGACCGCACTAAGGTCCTTGCAGCCGAAGCCACAAGACCTAACATCCTCAGAGGGACTGCCAAGACAGAACCTTCCTCGGTGAGGCTCCCCCGAAGGGAGACCCCATGAGAGCAGGCGAACTAAGCCAGAAGGAACTAAGCCAGAAGGCCATGTCCACCCACTCCCAAGACTTTCAGAGCCGGCCCAAGGACCAGCACCCTTACTCGCCACACATAAAGTGCAAAGCACCAACCAAAAAAAAGACAAACGTGACAGACAGGGGGTAAAATAAAAAAAGAAAGTGGGGGGAAAAGGAAGGTGGGAATGGTGAGTGGAAAGTGGCCACCGTGCAATATAAAGGGCCGGCCCTCCGGCCAGGACTAAAAGTACATTTTATGGACAACTATATAGATTTGACCGAAATGAGGGAGAAATCAGGAGGAAAGAGGGACAGAGGGATTTTGTTCCAAATTAGTGACAGTCCTTTGAAGTCAGGGACAGTAGAGAGCTATGCAAATTGGGCAAGACCATACCCTTATGCTGGCCATACACAGCTTGAATTTTAGTCAGCTCCTGCTGAATCCAGTGAAATTTGAGCCATGGGTGGCCCCGTTAACACCACCTAGGGCAACAAAACACAAATCAAAAGGTAAAGCAATCAGGTGGAAAATTGTCAGGCAAACAGTCATCAGATGAATACTTGAATGCAATAGCCTGCAATGCAGAGTCCTCCATCCATGCTGTTTCGTGTAGAGGAAGGAATCTATTGATTTTCATTCAGCCTAGTTCAGAGCACAGCAAAACAAAAGCAATCAGCTTGGACAATTGGCTTTCTAAATCGGTTTGTCAGTGAGAGCCTTTGAATGTCATAGAGTGCCCACAGATGCATTTTTCGAAACTCACATTGCACTGCTTTATCACTACTGGAGACAAACACAAGTGATTCAGGCCACTAGAATTCAGCTAAATATCAGTTTTGGGCGATATAATCTTTTGCAAGGTTTTTAGTTTGTATTTTATATTCAGTGAGTCCCACTGTCTAATTTCAAGTATGACTATTTATAAAATCCTGTACCTTGTAGGCAATTTCCTATAAAAAGAAGAAACGGTAATAAATATACCGCAGATATCATTTTGTGCTGTCCTTGTTCTACACGCACCTCGAGACAGTTTTTCATTAGCTGTAAGTAGATATTGGCCGTCAGTGCAGCTCCATTAGTGCAGCCTAACACGATTTAATGCGCAGCACTCATTAAGAAAGTGGGAGGACTGTAAATCTCGCTTACTGCAAATTCCTGAAAGCAGAATTCATAATATAGAGTAGAGGACGATAAATTTTCCTGAATGTGAATGAGACTGGAGCTATTAAACCAGCCCCAATCGTCTGGCAAAGGGAGACACTTTATGGTCATTAAAATTCAATAGAATCTCTGTGACAATGAAGGCGTGTGTGGACCAGTGGGGTCAGGAGTCTAGGAGGTGTTTCCAGTATTTGTACTGTAATAATAAGTCTATATACTGTAAGGGGTCAGGTGCTTTCTGATATTGGAACACTGTATTTTTTTGTCCTGGGGGTTGAAATCTACTTTTTGTATTGAAAATATGGACAGTGACTTATATGCTCTATTTTAGGTCCTTCTTGTAAAGAATTGGATGGTAACAGCATTAGACTTCCCACACTATTATTATTGCATAATGTTACTTAAACACTGATACTACAGTAGTAGTAACGAGACCCTGTTCTTCCTCTAAGACCATATGTGCATTTACCCTAGTTACTCCCTGTAAACATGACTCATTCATATTTAAGGGCTGGCTTAGACACCATGCCAGGCCCACTGCCTGGGGATTGGCTGAGCTCCTCCAAGTATGCAGATCAACCCTCCTGGCCTCCACCCTCCAGTTCCCAGAACGGTCTCCAACCTTCCAGAACCAGGGGGAGGCACCAGAAACCTGCCTGTATGAGTCACCCAACCCTGAACTGCAGTACATTTTTGATCCACATACTTGTTTTACCATGAGCCAAAAACATACATTTGCCCGCACTTCCACTAGCAGCACACTAGAGGCTGCTACACATAGATAAGGCATTTTTGCCTTATGCCCTAATAATTCAGTTCAGTTCACACCATTGTCAAATAATTAAATGTCCTTTTATAACATTTAAAAAAAGTTACAAAACAAAATAAAAAAGTGCACATCGCACCACTTTATCACAGCACACACCATTGATTGTTATACAGTGCACATGTGACACCATATAATATTACCCTTACCTTTTATTCCAGCAGCTATATAAAAGGTTATGTAGGGAGAAGAGAATAGGGGCCAATAAGAGAGCACACAGAGTATACATAGACACTCCCAGAAGTAGAGAGAGCTACAACTTGCAAGGAGCAGACATGCTAGGGATTTGACTCTTCTTGGTGTAGTAAAAGTTTCTAGCAATTCAAAGGCACATTGCAAAAGCATTTTATTTAAGCATAACATTTTTTCTGTGCTTTTACTTGCAATTGATTAAGACATTTGGTGTAAGGGTTTCTTTAAAGATGAGCTCTGGGCAATTTTTTTTCCAATGCAGTCAATGCTGTATCTTGGCCTAGGGCAGCACTTTGCAGGGGGGCAGCATGAAAAGAGTCCCTGCCAGTCTTATTATGTGGACTGGGCCACAAGACAAATCGGTCTAGCTCCTCCATAAAGCGGCCACACTAGTGCCAGTATAATAGGGATGGTGCAGACACAATGGATACTGACATGGTCACCTATACCTGGCAGGAAGGTAGTAGAACTCTCCTGCAATCCTTTGCTTGTGTCAGTTGTACATATTAACCACTTAAGGACCGCCGCACGACTATGTACATCCACAACATGGCACGTACAGGCAGATGGGCGTACATGTACGTCCCTGCCTTTCCGCGGGTCGGGAGTCCGATCGGGACCCCCTCCTCTACGTGCGGCGGTCCCCGTGGCTATAAATATTAAATATTCCATGGACTCAACATGCCTCTCAGCAAATAGCTTGGGGTGTCTTCTTTCCAAAATGGGGTCATTTGGGTGTGCCATCTTGGCATTTTATGGCCTTCAAAACTATGATAGGTAGTGAGGAGTGAAATCAAAAATGTATGCCCTTAGAAATCTTGAAGGTGGTGATTGGTTTTCGGGGTCCCGTACACGGCTAGGCTCCCAAAAAGTCCCACACATGTGGTATCTCCGTACTCAGGAGAAGCAGCAGAATGTATTTTGGGGTGCAATTCCACATATAACCATGGCATGTGTGAGCAATATATCATTTAGTGACAACTTTGTGCAAAAAAAAATCAGTTTGTCATATTCCCGCAACTTGTGTCAAAATATAAAATATTCCATGGACTCAAAATGCCTCTCAGCAAATAGCTTGGGGTGTCTACTTTCCAAAATGGGGTCATTTGGGGTAGGGGGGTTTGTGCTATTTTGGCTTTTTATGGCCTTTGAAACTGTGATAGGTAGTGAGGAGTGAAATAAAAAATCTGCGCCCTTAGAAATGCTGAAGGCGGTGCTTGGGTTTCGGGGTCCCGTACGCGGCTAGGCTCCCAAAAAGTCCCAAACATGTGGTATCCCCGTACTCAGGAGAAGCAGCAAAATGTATTTTGGGGTCCAATTCCACATATAACCATGGCATGTGTGAGCAATATATCATTTAGTGACAACTTTTTGAAAAAACATTTTTTTTTTTTGTCATTATTCAATCACTTGGGACAAAAAAAAAATATTCAATGGACTCAACATGCCTCTCAGCAGTTTCCTTGGGGTGTCTACTTTCCAAAATGGGGACATTTGGGGGGTTTTGTACTGCCCTGCCATTTTAGCACCTCAAGAAATGAGATAGGCAGTCATAAAATAAAAGCTGTGTGAATTCCAGAAAATGTACGCTAGTTTGTAGACACTAGGGCCCAGATTCAGATAGAATTAGACTATCGTAGAGTATCAGAAATACACTACGCCGCCGTTTTTTACCTGGCTCTACGTGGAATCCAGGTAGATTTTGTCCAGTAAACGACGGCGGCGTAGTGTATTTCTCCCGTCGCAATCCATCTGCGCGAGTAGGGGGCGTGAATCATTTAAAATAGGTGCGTTCCCGCGGCGATCGAACTGCGCATGCTCCGTTCGTAAATTTCCCGCCGTGCATTGCGCGAAATCACGTCGTTACGTCATTTTTTCTTGAGTAGCGTCGTTTACGGAGATTCCTATTCCCGAACGAGTTACGTAAAAAAAAAAAAAAAATTTAAAATTCGACGCGGGAACGACGGCCATACTTAACATGGGCTACGCACCGTTAGACCAGCAAAAACAGTACGTATAAAAAAATAGACGAAAGCGATTGCGAAGACCGCTCGTATCTTCGTGGATCGCCGTAAAAACTCATTTGCATATCCCGACGCATGAAAACAACGCAAACTCCTCCCAGCGGCCGCAAAAATATCGCAGCTTAGATCCGAAGGCTTACGAAGACGTAAGCCTCTCGGATCGAAGCACGAAGCCGCCGTATCATGGTTTGAGGATTCAAACTAGTGATACGGCGCGCGAAATTTGAAATTACTCCTGTCTAACACCAGTTAGACAGGTGTAATTGCTCTGTGAATCTGGGCCTATAACTTTTGCGAAAACCAATAAATATACACTTATTGTGATTTTTTTTTTACTAAAGACATGTGGCTGAATACATTTTGGCCTAAATGTTTGACTAAAATTTAGTTTATTCGATATTTTTTACTTTTTGTTATAAGAAAAATCATTTTTTTTCAAAATTTACGTTTTTTTTCCGTTTATATCGCAAAAAATAAAAATCACAGAGGCAATCAAATACCATCAAAAGAAAGCTCTATTTGTGGGAAGAAAAGGACGCAAATTTCGTTTCGGTACAACATTGCGTGACTGCGCAATTACCAGTTAACCACTTAACCCCGGACCATATTGCTGTCCAATGACCAGAGCACTTTTTGTAATTCGGCACTGCGCTGTTTTAACTGACAATTGCGCGGTCGTGCAACGTGGCTCCCAAACAAAATTGGCGTCCTTTTTTTTCCACAAATAGAGCTTTCTTTTGGTGTTATTTGATCATCTCTGCGTTTTTTATTTTTTGCGCTATAAACAAAAATAGAGCAACTATTTAAAAAAAATGCAATATTTTTTACATTTTGCTATAATAAATATCCCCAAAAAATATATAAAAAAACATTTTTTTCCCTCAGTTTAGGCCGATACGTATTCTTCTACATATTTTTTGATCAAAAAAATCGCAATTAGCGTTTATTGATTGGTTTGCACAAAAGTTATAGCTTTTACAAAATAGGGGGTAGTTTTATGGAATTTTTATTAATATTTTTTTTATTACTAGTAATGGCGGCGATCAGCGTTTTTTTTCGGTACTGCGATATTATGGCAGACACTTCGGACACTTTTGATACATTTTTGGGACCATTGGCATTTTTATAGCGATCAGTGCTATAAAAATGCATTGGATTACTATAAAAATGCCATTGGCAGTGAAGGGGTTAACACTAGGGGGTGGGGAAGGGGTTAAGTATGTTCCTGGGTGTGTTCTAACTGTATGGGGGGGTGGACTCACTAGGGGAAATCACTGATCTTCTGTTCATACATTGTATGAACAGAAGATCAGCGTTTCCCCCGCTGACAGGATTGGGAGCTGTGTGTTTACACACATAGCTCCCGGTCCCCGCTCTGTAACGAGCAATCGCGGGTGCCCAGCGGCGATCGTACCCGCCGAGCACACGCGCGGGACTCGGGGGTAGAGCGGGGGGCGAGCGGGCTGCCGGAGGCGCGCGTGCGCCCCCTAGTGGCCGCAAAACCAGCCGACGTAGAGCTACGGCTCTCGCCCAGGAGAGCCGACCTGTCGCAGTAAAATGACGGCGGCTGGTCGGCAAGCAGTTAAAGCAGCGCAGTGGCAAATTGTGAAAAAACCTCTGGGCATTTAGCAGCATATTGGTCTGGGGCTTAAGTGGTTAAGGAATCTTAATTTTATTTCTGTTGATTGCTGATGAGAAAATTAAACAGATGGATTTATTTGTTCCTGCCCCCAATCCTTCTTTTGCTCACTGCCTGGATCACATACCTCCATCACTGTGCTGCATGTTTTCTGCTGCACCACTGGCATGGTTCTATCCTCTTAGTCCTCCATAAATTTAGCAGAAGTTTGTGCTTAATGTAGAACTATGGGCAACACTTTTTTTTCCCATTTTTGGATTGAGTAAGGGATGGTTATAGCCCCTGTTAAAAAAATGTTTTGCCATACGTTCATTTCTCTTCATTTCCTGCCCCATAGCCAAACAGGAAGTGAGAGGAAATCTCTTCATTAAGGGAATCCTCCACCCCCAAGGCCCTCAGAACTAGTGTCCCCACTGGAAAATTTCAGGACATGTCTTAAACAGGAAGGGGTGTGACTTTGACAAGAAGGGGTGGGTCATATTTAAATTAGGGAGTGTATGAGTTTAGTCAGGCCTAGGGCAGCAAAAAACCTAAATACACCACTGCATGCAGTGTGGCTGTGTCTATACAGCAGGGATTAACTGCTCATTTAGTCTAGGTTATTGGAGAGTGGAGATATATTCACCTAACTCTCTGATCCTTCCAATGCAAGACTGGTCCCTGTGGCGCCTGCCCCACCCGGTCTTGTGCGGTGGAATATTCCAGACTTCATCACGCCCATAGACTGGCTCTAGATGGGAAGGCAGTTAATCCATGCAATTCGCTACCCTCCACAGTTTGTAACAGTTTTTATTGAATACTTCAACATGATGACCAACTGTCTCAGGAAAAATATGGCGCGGGGCTAAAGATAAGGCATCAGGTATGTGGGCTTCATGCAAGGGGGTAGGAGAAAAATTAAAAGGCCACTAAAGTGAAGTAAAATGTGCAAACTGGTTTCAAGTCAGTGACTTAAAAGGTAATCAGGATTTGGATTAGCGCTACAGCCAGAGGACTGGTGTTTTCAGAAGAGGTCAGCATGGGCAGCCTCTAGAGGTTTCCCTTTAAGACGCTCAATATTCGATGTCAGCTTTATAAGGGTTGTACAGATACACTATTTCGAAAATTAATTATTTACACCTTACCTTGCGGTGGCAAGTGTATCAGAAAGGATTAACAATTTAAAACCTTTTTCTTTTTTTATGGACATCCTTTGTTCACCTTGAATCTCTGAGCGGAACATGCCCCGGGCACTGTGCATAATGATTAGATCCAACTTGTGAAAGTTATCACGTCAAGGTTAAAAACCTTTGTGTTCACATGTTATGGGCTTCTAGAGAGCCCTTCTGTTGTGCTCCAGGGTTCTCTATATGCACAGTGATACCTGAAAATGCTCTCACAAAATCAACATCCCAAGATTGCTCCCCCCCCCCCCCCCCCCCCAGAAAAATCAAAAATAGAAATAATCGGCTGGTAATGTTCTTTGTCACCTTCCCAACCCCAGCCTGCTGACTGAACACTGAAAGAGTAACTGCGCAGTGATGATTTTACTCCCTTCCTGACCATAGTGCTTTTTACAATTTTTTGCGCTATTAACAAAAAAAAGAGCATACATTTTGACAAAAAAAGCACAATTTTTTACATTATGCTATAATAAATATCCCCCAAATGAAAAATAAAAATAAACACATGTCTTTATCAGTTTAGGCCGATATGTGTTCTTCTACATATTTTTGGTAAACAAAAATGTCACCAGCAGGCTAGGGGTTAACACTAGGGGCTGATCAAACGGTTACCTGTGTGTTCCCTCACTGTGTTCTAACTGTGTGGGGATAGGACTAACTAGGAGAGATGACAGATTGTTGTTCCTACTTTGTAGAAACACACAATCTGTCTTCTCTCCTCAAACATCACAGGGATTTGAGTGTTTACACACACAAATCCCAGTGCTGGCTTTCGTGCACAGGATCGCGTGTGGGCGGCGGCGATCACGCCTGTCGGCCATGCGCATCGTGTCCCCTGCTGTGCAGCGTGCGGGTGCCTCCGGCGACACTCGCACTCCCTCTGGTGGCTCTCCTGGGTAAAGCCGTATATGTATGGGATTTCGCCCAGGAGAGCCATTCTGCCACAGTATATCTGTATGAGCCGGTCAGGAATTGGTTAAAGTGGTATTAAATGATACGTTCACCTCTTACGAAAAAATAATAAATGCAATTTTTTTTGCAGGTAAAACAATGTGCATTTATTATTTGTTGTTTCTGGTGCTGGTAAAGCACTATCCCAGGAATCAGCAGATCGCTGATGCCATGCAGGTCTCCTGCAGACCTGTCAGTGAATAGGCTTGCTCATACCTCATACCAGGAAGCCGATACATGCCGACAGAAGGAATAAATTAACTACCACAGAGCTCACAGCGTTGTGGTAGTTCATTGAAAACTACAAGCCAACAGCCGCAAATGCTGCTGGACCTTGTCATTTTCCATTCACAGAGCACTGTGAATGAGAGATGCGGCCGGGGGCAGCTAGCGGGTGGAGAAGATCCCCCGCTAGCTGGCACAGTGGGGATTGGGGAATGTGCGGGGGCAGCGGCATTCATAACATGTTACATGTTACACCCTGAATATGGGTGTAGCATGTTATGAAAGGTAACCTTGTCCTTTTAACCGAAAATCAAACATTTATTACATTGCAGTTTACAAATTCTTAGATGTGGTGGCTGTATTCGTTTTCTTATTTAGGCTTTTTTCTTCTAGTTTCATCTGGTGATCCAGCCAGTAAGTCTGTTATTTTTCAAAAAAAGGCTGTCCTGCAGTTACAGAGATAAGACAAACTATTCAACACTGACAGGGGTGCTTAATTATTTACTGTATGTAAAACCTTTATCCCAAAAGAAAAAGAAAAACTGTTGCTGTAACTCATTATAAAGTATTAGCTGGAGTTTGGCTTCAGTTAGTTGGTGTTCATAAATCTGCTAGTACTGAGTTACACAGTTACATAAGAGGTGAGGTTGAAAAAAAGTCCATCAAGTCCAGCCTATGTGTGTGATTATATGTCAGTATTACATTGTATATCTCTGTATGTTCCGGTCATTCAGGTGCTTATCTAATAGTTTTTTTAAACTATCGATGCCTCCCGCTGAGACCACCGCCTGTGGAAGGGAATTCCACATCCTTGCCGCTCTTACAGTAAAGAACCCTCTACGTTGTTTACGGTTAAACCTCATTTCTTCTAATTTTAATGAGTGGCCACGTGTCTTGTTAAACTCCCTTCCACAAAAAAGGTTTATCCCCATTGTGGGGTCACCAGTATGGTATTTGTAAATGTAAATGATATCCCCTCTAAAAAGTCTCTTCTCCAGAGAGAATAAGTTCAGTGCTCGTAACCTTTCCTTACAACTAATATCCTCCAGACCAGGCTACAAAATCTAATATGTCTACGTAAACCTCCGGCCATGCCCTACGCAATACGCCACGACACATGACTTCATCAGGTTTCCCTGATGTAGTCACATGTCGTGACGTAACACGTAGGGTATGGCCGGAGATTGACGTAGATGTAAACCGGAAGTAAAGTGAGAAGGTGCGCAAACGCTTGCTTTTTATCTCTATGCGATTTATATTACTGTTTTGATGTAAGAATCCAACTTTTTAAATAAATACCCTAGTTTTTTTAATATCTACTACACTATGGGAGGCATATTTTTTTCTTGTTCCCCTCTGTTCACATTTGAGCCTTTAATGCTTGATAGCCATCCATTCTTGCTATTCACAACCTGGAGGTTTGGTGATCTGGTGGACGATAACTATAGGTGAACACCCTAATAAGGATCGGGAGGCTGAATTATATGAGAGTTGGTGGATCTTATATATTACTTGATGCTACTGTAGATACCTATATCTTAAAGGTGAGAGTTATGTGAGCACATACTTAGCCGGATGAAAAGTATATACCGTATATAAATATATATATATACAGTGTTGCTCATCTTACTTTAAAAAACAAAATTGTTACAGTTACAAATTACTTCTTCGAAAAGTAATTGCGTTAGTGACTCAGTTACTACATTGAAAAAGTAATTAGTTACTCAGCAAAGTAACTGACTTTTTTTTTAATACTCTACAATGCTTTGTTGAGATGATTTCCTTTCTAGAATGCAGGTGACGGGCGCTTGCCAGGGAGCAGTGAGTTAATACTCCAAGACAAAAGAATGCCAGATCCTTGAGAGAAGAAACCCGGAAACAAATGGTGATCTCGTGTATATCCCAGCCTAGGTGCATCTGTCCCACCATGTATGTGCAGCTAATAGGACTTAAAAACCTTATACATCTGCTATATATTACATCCAAATTATAAGCTGGATTAAAATGTATGTTTATAATATACATTCCCTTGACGTTTACAGAGTCTGTAATTTAAAATCTTATATTAGGCTTTATTAGAATTTTCTATAGTTTATTGTTTATTATTTTATTAATCTTATATAAGCTCTATTAGATGCAACAATTTGTTAGTATGGAGACCCCCCAGGGATCTGCAATGGGGATGTCAGATATTTCTTTGTTGTCTGATGAAGAGATGAAATCACTGACCAAAAATAACCTGCTGATCATTGGTCTGTATAG
Source organism: Rana kukunoris (assembly GCA_029574335.1). Classification (NCBI taxonomy): domain Eukaryota; kingdom Metazoa; phylum Chordata; class Amphibia; order Anura; family Ranidae; genus Rana; species Rana kukunoris. The sequence continues at coordinate 418,268,824 of CM056053.1, forward strand.
GTGTCCTGCACTTACCATGTTGACCACTAGATGTCGCTGTGTACGCTGTGTTGTATAGGGAACGTTTGTTCTGTGGAACATTTTGTTCCGGCCATGTGTCCCCCGGCTCATTGATCAGGTTGTGCAAACAGAAGCAATTACTCTGCTACCATCTAGTGGCGGTAGATGTAATTGCGGTAAGGCCGCCCAAGTAATGGGAACGACGTTACCGTGAGGGGAAGAGTAATCAGGTAGATTAACCACTTAAGGACCGCCTACTGCACATTTACGTCGGCAGAATGGCACGGCTGGGCACATCAACGTATATATACGTTGATTTTAGTACCCAGCCGTGGGTCACGGGCGCGCGCCCGCGACCCGGTCCGATTCGCGGACCCGATCGCCGCTGCAGTGCGGCGATCCGTCCCTGGAGCGGAAGAACGGGGAGAGCCGTGTGTAAACACGGCTTCCCCGTGCTTCACTGTGGCCGTAGCATCGATCGCGTCATCCCTGTAATAGGGGGACGCGATCGATGACGTCACACCTACAGCCACACTCCCCTACAGTTGTAAACACAACACATAGGTCACACATCCCCTACAGTGCCACCTGTGGTTAACTCCCAAACTGCAACTGTCATTTCCACAGTAAACAATGCAATTTAAATGCATTTTTTGCTGTGAAAATGACAATTGTCCCAAAAATGTGTCAAAATTGTCCGAAGTGTCCGCCATATTGTCGCAGTCACAGCCGCTATTAGTAGTAAAAAAAAAAAATTAATAAAAATGCAATAAAACTATCCCTTATTTTGTAAACGCTATAAATTTTGCGAAAACCAACCGATAAACGCTTATTGCGATTTTTTTTACCAAAAATACGTAGAAGAATACGTATCGGCCTAAACTGAGGAAAAAAAAAGTTTTTTTATATATTTTTGGGGGATATTTATTATAGCAAAAAGTAAAAAATATTGCATTTTTTTTTAAATTGTCGCTCTATTTTTGTTTATAGCGCAAAAAATAAAAACCGCAGAGGTGATCAAATACCACCAAAAGAAAGCTCTATTTGTGGGGAAAAAAGGACGCCAATTTTGTTTGGGAGCCACGTCGCACGACCGCGCAATTGTCAGTTAAAACGACGCAGTGCCGAATCGCAAAAAGGGGCAAGGTCCTTTACCTGCATTTTGGTCCGGGTCTTAAGTGGTTACTCGTTACCATCAAAAGGGGCTGCGTTAGGTAACGGCGTTTATTAACAACACTGTAACGCCGTGCCGAATACTAAAAGACAGAGAGCATTTCAGCACCTACCACACTGCTGCATTCCTGCAAGTCGCACCTGAGCACCCTCTAAGTGGAGGTATCCTATATCTACTGTTCCAAGAACACCTCTGGCTGTTGGTCAGGCATGGGCTTGAGGTTGTAGCCCTTCCTAAGGCCGCATACAGACGAGCAGACAGATTTGTTCAAATCGGTCGGGCCGACCGATTTGAACAAATCTGTCTGCTGGGGACATATTGGTTTGATCGTGTACACACGATCAAACCAAAATCCCCGCCGCCAGACGGCGCGGTGACGTGGCGGTGACGTTGACGCCGCCATGTCACCGTACCGGGAAGTAAAACACTTCCACGCATGCGTCGAAACCATTCGGCGCGTGTGCAAGAAGACATGTCTGCTGGTTAGCGTACTAACCAGCAGACATGTCGGGCGAACGGGTTCCCAGCCGACAGATTTCAAAGCATGCTTTGAAATCTGTCGGGTGGCCAAATCCGTCGGCTCGCCCGTACACATGGTCGAATCTGTCAGCTGGGACGGTCGGGCCGACCGTTTCCAGCAGATAGATTTGATCGTGTGTACGCGGCCTTAAAGTCCGATATTGAGGGCAGGTGTGCAGAGTAGAGAGCTGAGCTGCAGTACTGAGTAAAGACCAGCAGATGGCGAAGGTTCCAGGCTAATGCACTTTCAGCAATCATTATCATTTATTGATCAGATGTGCTACTCTCTGGTCATCATCTTTTATGTAGGGGAATTTACAGTGGGCAGAGTTGTGCTAGAATGTCAGGATAAACTTAAACAACTTTAACAATTTATTTTGTCTTCATGCTTCATTGATAGCAGCTTCAGTTTTGAGCTTTACCTGATAGCAATAATACCGGTACAGCTGTGTTTCTGCTTTGTGACGAGCAATTTGTTTACAAGCTCAGGGACATTGATTAATGCCACTGTCATTGGAAAGGTGGCAATTCAGCTTTTCTTTAGATTCAGAGCTTTGTCTGTTCTGCATGTAAACACATTTTTGGCTTAATTAACCAGAGTTAATGCTGTTCATATTTTTCTTGACTCAAGTTCTGCTGACAATGAGCATGGTTGTAAGAGTCAGGCATTTATACCTAATAAAGAAAACATTTTAAAATATTATGTAATTTTCCAAGACGTACATACTGTATGCGATGCTCTATCCTGGTCTAGGACAACAAGCACTTTGCAAGGGGGCAGCACAAAAAGAGTCCCCGCCGGCTTGCACTACACCGTTAGGCGAATTAGTCTAGCGCCCTCATAAAGCGGCTTCTAATTTTGACTTTCCTATCGCCCAGGACCACAAAGCTTTTTCACTGTGCTCTATGTTTCTGCTGCACCATTCGCATAATTATATCTTCTTAGTCCTCTCCATAAAATTATCAGAACACTGTCAGGCAACACTTTTTTTATTTTCATTTTATATAGCGTAAGGGAGGGTTATAGCCCCCGTCAGCTTATTTTTTACCATTCCTGTCCCATTGTGGAGATTTCCCTTAACTTCCGGTCCCATAGCCAAACAGGAAATGAGAGGAAAGGGGGGGGGTCTTAAACAGCAAGGAGTGTGGCCTTGACAGGAAGGGGTCATATTTAAATTAGGGGGTGCACGAGTTTAGTCAGGCCTAGGGCAGCACAAAACCTAAATACACTACTGACAGTACATGCAGTACAGTTTATGCAGCTATACTGGTGCTAAAGGAAAAAAAAGTGTTCAATCTCCTCATTAATAAATAATCCAACCAGCAGAAGATGGTGGTGGCAAAATATGGGCAGTTTTGACTCCCAAAACTCAAGCAGTGGGAAAGCTGCCCATCCCTTACCAAAATGTTGTATTTCTAAGGCCAGCCACAGTTTTTTTTCTCCAATTTTATCTGAAAACATATGAGGTGATTTTTCCTATTACATCCACTAATACCAACGAGGGGCCACTCCCACTGACACCAGGACTTTTTTTCTCCCACTGGCCACAGGCCCCTCTAAAGTTTTTGAAGGACAATAAACTGGACCTTTGCTTAGAAAGTTTGGAGACCCCTGATTTTGAGGGATTGTACAAAGGCCCCTCGGGTGGTTCTCCCTCCACCCAAACATTGCCCACCCATTTCGGCACTTTGTGGTAAACTGTCCATGAATCTCTTCCTCACTGATACCTAACCACTCTCAACTGTATCACTTTTTGCCTCTACAATGCCAAATACTAAAATAACAGAAAAGCAAAAAACAAAGAAACATAAAATCCTAAACAAACATCCATAATAGTCCATATGTGAACAAATCCTCTATTCCAAAAAGCTTAGCCACACGTGGATGTGCAAATTAATACACTATTGTGATTAGAAAGTGCATATTGAAGGCCACAGTTCATCTGTTGGCTAAATGTGCAAACATCAAACTTAAAAAGCATTCCACCACCAGGTGACACCATTAGCAGTAGCCTCTTACCAGATAAGATGGACCATAAAATTATAAATAGTCAAATGTGCTTTTGTTGTATAATGTTCCAATGGCAAATGCAAATACATCATATAGCTTTGTTGTATGCAATTCGCGCTCCAAACAATAATAGCAGGCTGATAGCTTACAGCAAACACTGGCTCAGACCGTCACTTTGTGTGTAATGATGTCACATACAGGCCACGCCCTAAACGTTTCGTCAGAAGTGACGTCTTCAATGACCAGGTTGTCCCCCAAAGATGTCACTGAATTTAATGAAAAGATACAAGTTTTAAATGTACTTCACTATGATTCTTCTCTCTGGTGCAAATACCTGAAAGCGCAGCTCACATATGGACTGTTGGCTTCATGCACACAGGATGTTTAAAAAAAACGCCAGTGCCGCTGTCAGGAAAAAGCAGCTCTAAATACAGACTTTTAGCCGCATCTTTTTAATAATGTTTATGAGCGTTAGCGTTTTTAAAAGTTTTTACCATAAAAGCACTCCCCTTGCTATTTTGTTATGTAAAAACGCCTATAAACGTCAAACGTGTCTACACGCTGTAACAAGCTTTTAGCCGTGTTTAGGCACGTTTTTAGGCATTTTGTGTTTTTACAGCCAAACAGCCTCTGCTTCAGGATGCACAGGTAGTCGTTTTGTTTTTTACTGCCTCTAAATGCTTATGCCTCCAAACTCCTCTAAAAAGTTTATGTGTGCATGGACACATAGGTTAACATGGACGAGAGTTTAGAGGCAGTAAAAAAAAAAAAAGAAGACAAACGCCCCCTGCAACATTTATTTTATTTCCATGAGCGCAATAAGTCTCAATAAAGAACTTATTTCTTTAAATGTAAAATGTATCTGCACTTTGTTATTGCTAAGAACAATCACTTTCTTGAGGTGGCTCCAGCATTCTATAAATTAGGTGAGTCAGTCTGATTACTGTCCTTATTAAATTTACAATGCATTCAACAGTGAATGTATTTATAGCTTAATTCTCAGAAACGTCCAAACCAAGAAGATGTTTATCTTGTTTTATAATCTGAAAGAGGATTAATAACAGGGATTGGAAAGGTGACCTTTCAAGGGTTGGTTACATGTATTTTTCTGGATGTCTGCCCAAGCTTAGTATTTGGCAGAAATAAAGATATACGGCATCTTTGGGGTATATGCTGTCTATATAAAGGAATTCTCATGATGGGGCAGAGTTGTAAAATGTCATTAATGCTGTATGCATTTTGAAATGGACAATGTTAGGCCATCAGATTACCATCATATTATGGTGGTGGGTTTACATTTGGTAGACTCCAGAACATTTGGTTAAACTTCATGTCTACTTCTTTTAAATGCTGCTCTTTGACAATATGATAGGGTCTTCCTCAGCCCCTTGAACAATTCTGTGCAGTAATATGATATGATCTTCCTCAGCCCTGTGCAGGAATATGATAGGGTCTTCCTCAGCCCCTTTGACAATTCTGTGCAGGAATATGATAGGGTCTTCCTCAGCCCCTTGACCAATTCTGTGCAGTAATATGATATGATCTTCCTCAGCCCTGTGCAGGAATATGATAGGGTCTTCCTCAGCCCCTTTGACAATTCTGTGCAGGAATATGATAGGGTCTTCCTCAGCCCCTTTGAAAATTCTGTGCAGGAATATGATAGGGTTTTTCTCAGCACCTTTTGACAATCCTGTGCAGAAATATGATGGGGTTTTCTTCAGCCCCTTTGACAATCCTGTGCAGGAATATGATAGGGTCTTCCTCAATCCTTTTGACAATCTTGTGCAGGAATATGATAGGGTCTTCCTCAGCCCTTTTGACAATCCTGTGCAGGAATATGATAGGGTCTTCCTCAGCACCTTTGACAATCCTGTACAGGATTATCATGTGGTCTTCCTCTGCCCCTTTGACAATCCTATGCATTAATTTGATAGGGTCTTCCTCAGCCCCTTGGACAATCCTGTGCAGGAATTTGATAGGGTCTTCCTCAGCTCCTTTGACAATCCTTTGCAGAAATATGAAAGGGTCTTACTCCGCCCCTTTAACAATCATGTGCAGGAACATGATAGGGTCTTCCTCAGCCCCTTTGACAATCATGTGCAGGAACATGATAGGGTCTTCCTCAGCCCCTTTGACAATCATGTGCAGGAACATGATAGGGTTTTCCTCAGCCCCTTTGACAATCCTGTGAAGGAATATAATATGGTCTTCCTCAGCCCCTTTGACAATTTTGTGCAGGAATATAATATGGTCTTCCTCAGCACCTTTGACAATCCTGTGCAGGATTATCATGGGGTCTTCCTCTGCCCCTTTGACAATCCTATGTATGAATATGATAGGGTCTTCCTCAGCCCCTTTGAACATTATGTGCAGGAATTTGATAGGGTCTTCCTCAGCTCCTTTGACAATCCTATGCAGAAATATGAAATGGTCTTACTCCACCCCTTTGACAATCATGTGCAGGAACATGATAGGGTCTTCCTCAGCCCCTTGGACAATCATGTGCAGGAATATGATAGGGTCTTCCTTAGCCCCTTTGACAATCATGTGCAGGAATATGATAGGGTCTTCTTCAGTCCCTTTGACAATCCTGTGAAGGAATATAATATGGTCTTCTACAGCCCCTTTGACAATCTTGTGTAGGAATATAATATGGTCTTCCTCAGCCCCTTTGACAATCCTGTGCAGAAATATGATCTTCCTCAGCCTTTTGGAGAATTCTGAGCAGGAATATAATATGGTCAGGGCTGAGGGCTGTACAGGGCTGAGGAAGATCATATCATATTCCTGCACAGGATTGTCCAAGGGGCTGAGGAAGACGCCTTCCTCAGCCCCTTGGACAATCCTGTGCAGGATTATAATAGGGTCTTCCTCAGCCCCTTTGACAATCCTGTGAAGGAATATAATATGGGCTTCCTCAGCCCCTTTGACAATCTTGTGCAGGAATATAATAGGATCTTCCTCAGCCCCTTTGACAATCCTGTGCAGAAATATGATGTGGTCTGCCTCAGTCTCTTGGACAATTCTGAGCAGGAATATAATATGGTCACCTTCAGCCCCATCCACATGTAGATAGTGTGAAGACCCTCATCCCACTAATGGTTTGTTCCTTACAGTCAGCTACATGTATAGATGAATGCAGGGCCGGTACTAGACTATTTTGCAACCTAGGCAAGACCAGCTACTTGCACCCTTAGCCCCCCCCCCCTTACTAAATAATAATAATAATAACTTAACTATTAATAACTATTCAATTATAGGTATTGTGTGAAATATGGGAGTAGTTAAGTTAAGGAGGTCAAGACTTGCAGATCACATAACACAGAGGACTCTACCTGCCCCATGCGACAGAGCTGAGTGCATGTGTGGACAGTAGCTAAGCATCAGAGATTTATTGTAGCGGGAAGGAAGTAACATGCTCCCTTGTACCCAAAAGCATCAGGTACAAAGAAGATGAGTGCATGAACAAAGTACATACATGTTCATTACAAGGTGCCTGTGGATTCAACACTGGTGCTCTATTATTGTGCTTGTTTAGTGCATGTATATGTAAGCTCATTATGTTCTGTACTTTTTAAGCTAAGGAATCTTCTGTATGCATAAATATAGCATTGATGGGTTCTTGGTCCAGTTCTCCAGATTATGTAAAGTGTATCTATAACTACAACTCAGCTGTTGTGTATTATAGTTGATGCTTAGCATGATTATAGGTTCTTTTATGTGTGCTTATGATGTCATTAAAATTATACATTTTGCAATAAATTGCAAGTGTCAAGATCATCACCTTCACAGAAAATGTTTTTATAACAGTTGTCCTAAAACTGTGGCCCTTAAGCCATGTGTGGCTTATTGCCTGCCCTTAGCTGGCCCTTAGGGCAAAATTCCTCCCAATGGAACCAACCATGGGACATTGTTCCACCCACTGACATCAATGATGGGACATTATTCCTCCCACTGACACCAAAGATGGGACACTATTTCTCCCACTGACATCAGTGATGGGGTACTGTCCCTTCCACAGACACCTGTCACCAATGATTGCTGAAACCAATGATGGGGCGCCATTCCTCATCAACGCCAATGCTGGACATTTTTCCTCTTCCCACTGACACAAATGAGGCTATGTTTTGTCCACTGACACCAATGAGTTGGCACAATTGCTCCCACTGACACCAATAATATGCCACTATTCTTCCCACTGAAGCAAATGATGGGATTCTATTCCACTGACACCAATGATGAGGCACCATTTCTCATACTAACACCAATGATGGGGCACTATCCCCCCTCCCCCTCCAAAGGCTGTAAGACCATTAACCGGCCCTTCTTTTAGAACCACTATTATAGCCTGTTAAACCTAATGCATATGTTGAAGTAGATCTCCATAGAACTCAGCTTGATATTCCCGTTATTCTTTCTTTTTTACAGATAATAAATTCATTGGTCCTTCTTATACTGCTGAGTGCCCTCGCTGATCCAGACCTCTATCACCTTTCAAGCAATGACTTGAGGAATGAATTTTATTATATGGATGAGGCCAGTAAGTATATAAAGATTATTTTAACAAAGCTTGCCACTTTTCTGTACTTAGACAACTAAATATCACCTTTTTATTTTCTGCTAATTTTTTCCAAGAGAATATTTCTGGTGTCAACAGCTCCATCTAGTGGGCAGAATGTGGTATAGTTTTCTCATTGAGGTAAAGAGGAGAAACATTACCACATATTGGTCACTAGATGGAGTTCTTTCTCTCTCTTTTTTTTTTTTATTACGGTCACATTTTATTTAGCTTGCACAAATGCTTCTGATATTCATGCAACAAATGTTTTACAAATAGACCTCAAAATATGCGTGGCTGTCATGGGTGTTTTGCTTCAAGGTCAGTAGTAAGTTCAGTGTATTGAATTTTTATTCCATCATCAATTTTAAAACCAAGTTAATTGGTTGGATTTCTTGACAATGCACAAAAAATTAAATCAATGATTTTTATATATACAAAAAAAAGCTTCCGGTGTTGCCATTTTGAGATCTTCCCACCATTTCCTGCTCAGATACCCGTTAACTAGACAGGAAGTTTGGAGTTTTTACCATGCTTTCTTGTTAGACAGAAAATCAGCAGATGACTCTTAAATGGGGACAACAGCAATAAAAGATTGACAGAGGTTCTAGTCCTGAAAAAAGTGGTCAGACAATAGGCTTTAAAAGATAGGTTCACTTTGATATAAAAAGTCTCCATCCCACCTGTGATGGACTGCTTGGCACCCCTCTTGGTCAGTATACAGCCTCCTCCACTCTGGAACTAGAAACCTGGTATTATAGCTGAGCATCCAAGAACTAGACGACACTAGATTAGGTGCAAACTGGAACTGATTTTATTGTAAATTCACACAGAATATATACTATGCAAAATCAGGTAAGAGTTTTATCACATTATGGTAAACAGCAATATCAGTACATCTGATGAACAGCGAACATAAACCCAACATTCTACAAAGGTTCGGTAAGAAGGTAAGATGGACACAATATTAATCTCCAAGAGATGAGCAGACAGACAGAAACAATAAGTGACTCAATTAACAATGGGAATTCACACCTAGGAGGCACACAATGGGGAAATGATACCATAGGAGAAAGACACCTTAGTAAACAGATTATAGCAGGAGACCCCAGCATCACGTTGCTTTGATCTAATTATTTTAACATCTGCTCTGTGTCTAGGATGAGGGTTGAAGCAGTCAATGCTGATTTGGTTATAGTGGCCCCAAATCTGTATCCGAGTCCTTCAGTGATCCGAGTCTGTGTTTTTTTCCAGGAGACATGGACTTGAATCTGAAGTAAAATTACTGCCAATAGTTTGCGCAGAACTTTACAATTTAGGGGGGAGACAATTACAATACAGTTCAATACAGAAGGGACAGGAGGGCCCTGCTCATGGACCTTACAATCTAAAGGGAGGGGGGAGATGGTACAAAAGGGGGGATGTTCTGATGAAGGTGTCTTGGGTACAGTTCTTAGGTGGGTGTAGGATAAGCTTCCCTGAATAAATTCATTTTTAGGGATCGCGTAATTTCGGACAGGGTTAGGACTGACTGGACATAATGGGGCAGGGAGAAGTCCTGGAGGACAGAATCAAAGGAGGTGACAAGGAAGCTTAAGAGCATGAGATCTTGGGAGGAACACAGAGGACAACATAGGCGTGCGCACAGGGTGTGCCAGGTGTGCCCAGGCACACCCTAACCACCCTTTACAGCGCAGATTGCCCCTACTTCCCTGGCTCCCTCCTTCCCCCTGCAGTGCTACCAGCTTCCCTCCTCTCCCGCCAGCTGTTGCTGCAGGGATGTTTTAGGATGAGTGGCGGAAGGGGCTGGTAAATATGTAATTGACCATCCCCTTCCCTTTCTGAATGGACATTGTGAGTGATCATTAGTGTGTGTTTGAGCTTTGGAGTGCACACCCTAATGCAATAGGCTGCGCACACCTATGGAGGACAATATGGGCGATATCTGCAGATGAGGTTGGTGATGTAGCAGGAGACAGTGTTTTGGGTGGCCGTGTATGTTGTGGTTAGTATTTTGATTTTATATGGAGTAGTGGAATAGAGCCCCCTCAAAAGCCAAGGTCCATAGTCAGTAGCAAGAGGCCACCCTGCAGTCCTCTCCAAAAGTCCCTGTTCTGGTTTAGTCTGTCACACCACCTAGAGTAAAAATTTGTAATACTATACAATCTATTGTACCCTATATAACTATTACATATATGTATTAATTCATAAATCCCTATAATTATATAGGGATTTATAATTTATAATTTATTTCCCAAGAAAATAGGAATGTCACATACTAACAGCTGATATCTACAACATATAACAACAATCATCAAAAATACTTATTGCCTCCTCTAGGTAAACTCCTCGCTGGCTGAGCTCTGATGCTCTGATGTTAAGGAGAGGGCTGAGCCTCATGGCTTAGGTCCAATCTAGGATTCCATGAGGCTCTCAAGACGGCAGAGAGACAGCCTCATTGCAAAGGCCTTGCAGCAAAAGAGAGAGAGAGAGCTCTCTGTTGAAAACCCTTTTTACAAAACAAAGTCATCACTCATTCAAACCCCCCCCCCATTGCCAGTCCCATTTGCTTTTGGACCAATCAGTGTTCACATGACAATCCTCCTCAATAGATTATATTTCTGACTGGCGTCAGCCTGCCCCTTCAGCCTCACAGGTGGGGTGGGACAGTATGCGGCCGTCCTTTTCAGGATAGGCCGTGGCTGCTCATGGATAGGCCGCGGCTGCTCACGGATCTCCCCTGCTCCTTTCCTTTGTCCCCTGTGCTCCCACACCTCCATCGCCATCAGGGGCACCCTCCGTCCACCCCCCCGCAGAAATTCTGCCATCCCAGGGCTATTTTTTTCCACCCGCGCCAGACTGCACTGAATCGCGGGGCTGCGATCTAGGAAAGACCGCGGCTTCATCTGCGGCCTAACGCCGCACCGCTCTGCACGCCCCAGAATCCCCACCAAGCCATCCAGGTAAACCCCCCTCACCCCAGAAGGACAGCAACTCCTCATAGTGTTACCTCTCAGCCTCCCCAGCATTACAGATCCACCCTGTCAGCCCGAGGCTATACCCTACTGCCTGTTCAGGCAGCCATCAGCCACACCACACCTACAACACGCTCATCGCTCATCCCCAGTCCCCCCTTGTCTCAACAACAAACAGAAGCTTGATCCAGGGGTCCCCCGATCGCCTTGCACGGGGTCAGGAAGGAATTTTTTACCCCTACCGGAGCATATTGGCCCAGCACCGGCCAGGGTTTTTTTTGCCTTCCTCTGGACCAAGCCAGGAGAGAGGACTTAACCAATTCCTCTCCCCATCGCCCCTGAAAATCCCCCCCCCCGGTGTATTGGCGATCATGGCATGTCGGCAATATTCTGCCGAAACCATTTGGAGTTTGAGGCAATGCGCTGCAATACTGCCAGCCATCACCAAAAAAGCCCTAAGAATTGAGCGATTATTGAGAATCGATCATAGTCAGACATTTCAGCCATTTACCCCAGCTCAAGCACATATCATGTGCTCTGATTAACACAAGATCGGCAGTAAAACACCGACTAGAAATCAGCGACTTCATTCAACAAAATGATATAGACTGTCTCTTTATTACAGAGAGCTGGCTCACAGCCGACTGTAACACCATTCTAGGAGAACTGGTGCCAGAAAATTACCGTATTATCACGGAAAACAGAATAGGGCAAAGAGGAGGCGGCCTGGCGGTGATCCACAAGACTCACCTTATGATCACCAAACCAGTCCGCCAAAACCCTCTTCCATTCATGGAAACCCTTACTCTGCAACTGCAAGCAAATTCAAAGGAGACCGTCCACATTCTGCTCTGCTATAGGCCGCCCGGCCCAAAATCGCAGCTGCTACCATTATGGACGGATTTCTTCTCCACTTACACCCTCAACAGCAAACCTCTTTTGCTGCTCGGGGATTTTAATCTCTGGGCCAACTCCTCACAAGACCCCATTGCCGACGCCTGTATTGATCATCTGGAAGGATTAGGATTACAGCAACTAGTATGTGGGCCCACACATGCTTCAGGTCACACACTTGATCTTATTTTCAGACAAGCTCTGGAAATAAAAATTTTGGAAAATGAAAAGTTGCCATGGACAGATCACCATGCAATTATATTCAGTATTTCCACCATCCCCCCCGCAACAAAAACATCAAATCCAGTGACAACACACTGGACTAGATGTCAGAAGAAGCTCCACTCGGAACTCTTCAAAACTACTTTAAGGAAGAAAATAGAAACAACTCAGCAGCATCAAACGGCCGTTGAAATATTGGAAGCCATAAACTCGGCCATGCTACAGTCAGCCGACTTGGTAGCGCCGAAACGAATAACCCGCATTCGGAAAAACAACCGCAGCTGGTTTAACAACCAGCTGTCGTTACTGAAGCAAGAACGCAGAAGGGCAGAATCTGCCAATCTCTTTTGATATCAAAGGAGACAGGAACAACAAGCGCCCAGAGGCGATTCAGTTCGCATGTGCCGCGCTATACAAGTTTTCATTCATTCATTCATTCACTGTCCTGCCATACTTGGCCTCTGGGGGTAGTATTGCCCATATCATCTCCAATAGATTGCTGTCCTTTGATCATTGCCATTACTTATGTTGGCAATTACACCTCCCTTTGAGGCTTGTATCACACCAGGTGGGCTGGAGCCAAGCCCTCTTGCTATGCAGATTCTGATATGTTTCACAGCTTTGAATGTCCTTACAACTTGGGGTCATCTGGCTGTATGAACTAGGAAGCCAAATTCCAGATTAACTCATGTTGCCTTCCAACACCACCCTAATCTGCACTCCCACTCAATGCCTACTTTTTTGGATGGCAGTGCCTTTCTGTGGCGCTTACAGCCTCATTGCAGAAATCTTTTATAACATTGCCCATACTTGTTAAATAGGCACCTTGGTGGTGGGGTTTTAGCTTGGAATAGACTAGAGTGCTGGGAGTAGGGGGGGGGATTTTTATTCTAAAGTGAATCTGTTCCTAATAGTAATGCACTAAAGCAAACATATAGGCCCAGATTCAGGTACATCTGCGCATTATTGGACCGGCGTAGCGCACCGCCTTTACGTTAGACTTGCGCAATTTTGCCGCGTAATCACCCTATTCTCGTAGCTTTTGCGCAGGAAATTGCGCATACGTAACGTTTTTCCAGAGGCGTAAGGAGGAGTAATACAAATTGGGAAGGACGTGGGCGTGTTACATTGAAATGAGCCGTGACCCCATGCAAATGAAGGGCTGGCCGGCTCGCGCATGCGCGCTTGAAGGAGACCATGGTCAGCTCCGCTGTGCGCATGCTCACAACTCGGGAGCGGCGCAATCAGTGAAATTGGAAATGGACTAGGGCAACTTTGTGAACTACGCAGACAGCATAAATAGACAGACACAAATCCACTTCCTTTGCAAAAGTACATCCCTTTGTATCCCTCCCTCTACAGCAAGGTGCTTTTGTTTGTTTGTGACGTGTCTTTGAGATATTTGGGGACTGTTTTGCAGAGTGATTTTTGTCTTTTATGTGTTTTCTTTGTTGTTATTTTGTTTAAATTATATTTTTGCTGGGCATTTTTTTTTTTTGCTCGTCATTTATTTAATTTTTTTGGTTCTGTTTGTGTATGATTTTGGAATGTGGGGATGATATTCCTGCGGGAAAAGGGGTGTCACCCTCATTTGTGGTGGAGAAGTGATCCCCAGGTCTGTGTGAATGGTGTATGAATGTACAGTGACATAATTGGAGCCGTGGCGTGGCGTTGCAGCTCACAAGTCCTGCATGGTGGACTGGTGCCAATCCAATGTGATGACGATGTGGTGTGTGTGTGCTAGGGACCACAGTGGTGTGCATGCATGCATTCTCATTGTGCCATGATTAATGTGTGTGTTTAACGTGCAAAGATGCATAATGTGAGCTGGCATGAGATGGGGTCATGAGATGGGGTACCAGTGCATATGCAGAGTCACCTTGAAGGGAAAAGACAGGAGGATGTTAGTCATGCATGTGCCACTTGTGAGGTGTGCATCACGGGAGGGGATAGTCATGCCTGCCACCCATGTCACTCACCAACCAGCCAGCTGTCCCCATACATGTTCTGTTCGAAATCTGTGGGGATGGGGCTCTGATTGTATATGTAGCTGTCATGGGTGTCATGGGTGGTGCCATGTGTTGGGCTGCTGATGTCCTCCTGCAAGGTTGTGGTAATTCCAGGATGGCATGAGGGGTGAAGCTGAAGATGCGAGACACCTCAGAATCACTCATGCCAAAGATGTCTATGCGTGTGTGATATATCAAGTGAAGAGTGAAGGGCTTGTATCAGATAAGAATATTGTATTAGATTAGATTAAATTGTAAATTTTATATAAGCAAATAAAAAATAAAAAAAAAACATCTCCCGTGCCCTCCTTAGTGCCATCCTCCGTGCCCTCCTCCTTCTTTGTTCATCTAAAGTCAGTAGTATAGCTATGTGCGACGATGCCCCTGGCATGTTGGCATACAGATTGTTGAGCAACACGTGTGACTGCTGAACTCCTCACTAACAGTGTTGCTTTATCTGACAAGTAGACTTTTTTTCTTTTTTTAGACCAGCTTTTATCAGCTCTAATTTTAGACAGGACATTTTGCTGTTGCGCACACTGCGTCGCCTGCGCTGCCCCAACGTTGTTTTGTGGATCCCCGTAAGTCCCTCATTAGCATATTTGACTAGCAAACGGACGGATGCGCCAGTCTAACGAAATTACGCGGGACAAAAAAAAGACGATTTTTTGCGTATCTCGTTCTGGGGATGCCGCGCAACGAAACGCACGCGCACATTTAGACTTACGCACGCGCATCTCCTGTTGCGCAGGCGTAATCGCTCTGTGAATCTGGGCCAATGTGTATTTTATTGTACACCATTTGATCAACAAATTTGTTTTTCATTTTTCCAAGCGCATACATAGCAAATGTTGGCAAAAGCTTTAAAAACATTCATGCTAAAATGCCACAACACACATTAAAAACACACAGAATTATAGGAAGCGAAAGTGTCAATCAAGCCTCAAATAAACACAGCTGTATGACTGTCCATACAAAGTAAAAAGTAAAATAATACAAAATGTGTTACAACATCCCCAACATTTGGATACAACATATAGCATGAAATATTGGACGCATAAGATCATACACACCCGCTGGCAGTTTTGTGTAAATATGATAAGTCGCCCCCTTTGAAATTGTCCACTTCAACCAAATCTTCTGTCAATTTTTGTTTTGTAACCAGAGGGTGAAGAATGGCAGCTACAGATGTTTGATTGCCATAGGAAACATTGCCATTTACTTTTCTCCTTGTTTTGTTGCAACTAAGTGCCCGAATCGTACATATAAAACATCTCATGACACTGGTTAGTTACTCAACTCAGTTAAGAGAAAGACAATAAAATTGAAAATTTAATATTGATTTGTTACTCTGCAAAAGGTTTGTAGTTTATTGTGTCCCCTTCTTCCGCTAATCTGTTTATTGGTGTCACTCTTGCGCTAGCTAAGCGCGCATAGATTTCTCTTGTAAAGCCTGAGGGCTGAACAAGAGGAATCTAATTGAGTCCTCCATCTACTCAAAACTGCATGGATAAAGAAATCTCCCCTGCCACTTACTGTATACCCAGCAGTTTTGTATTGGATACAGTCACTGTTTGGCCCACACAGTTTTCCAATGAACATTTCCAATTTTTCAATTGAGGTTTGTCAAGCTCACAGCGCCAAACATGCCTCAGATTTCAGCCAATTCAGCACCAATCAGAAGAAATCTAAACAGTGTATGGCAGGCTTTAATTAAGACCTAAGACGGTGGTTCTCAACTGTCCTGTCCTCAGGACCCATTAACAGGCCAGGTTTGCAAGATAACCAAAATACATCACATGTGATATTATTTGCTGCTCAGTGATTGCAGTATTCTAGTCTGCATCTCCCCAACATACGGTAAGGCCTTGTACACACGAGGTAATATATCCGATGGGAACGGTTCGACGGACCGTTCCCATCGGATCTGTCCGCCGGATTGCTTTGATCCGATGGCTGTACACACCATCGGATCAAATTTCCCGCCGGCAGACAGCGCGGTGACGCGGCGGTGACGTTGACGCTGCCACGTGACCGCCACGTCACCGCCGCGTCACCGCACCAGGAAGTAAACACTTCCGCACGCATGCGTCGGATCCATTCACAGGATACGACGCATGTGTGGGCAGATATGTCCGCTGGTTTGCCGTACTAACCAGCGGACATATCTGACGGGCAGCTATCTGGCGGAAAAATTCCAAAGCATGCTTTGAAATTTTTCCGCCGGAGGAATCCGGCCAGAATGGTCCGTTTGCCCCTACACACGAGCGGATTTTTTGGCTGAAATGGTCCGTCGGACCATGTTCAGCGGATTTATTCCCTCGTGTGTACAAGGCCTAATACATAAAATCTGGCCTGTTAGTGGGCCCTGAGGACAGGAGTTGAGAACCACTGACCTAAGAGAAGGGATACCCCACAATGTGCACAATGGACATTTAACTATTAAACAAATAATATAATAACGTAGGCATTTTATTTGCGATATAAAAAAATGGTGCATACACCATATAGCAGAATTATAAAAACAAATAGCAGAGTTGAATCAGATGAAGATATTCTCCTGATACTGTGCCCGATAAGTTTCAGGATCTGTGAGGAGTCCTTTTTTCAAGAGCATTCCATAAGGAGATTAACAATTTCTCATACTCTGTAATAAAATATAACATAGAAATAAAATCATAAACCAAAAAACAAAGAGAATGGGAGCATTGTGGGAGATGAGTTTGAAAAGACATACCGATCCAATAGGGTCTGCACTTTGACTACCAACGGGCAAAAGGAAGAAGATGGTTGTATGATTGTTCAGACATACTCTAATATCTCTGAGGAAACCCAGTAGAGGATAGGCCCGAAGCTCCCCTTGTCTCACCCAATAACTTAGAGCAGGGATATACAATTAGCGGACTTCCAGCTTTTACAGAACTGCAAGTCCCATGAGGCATAGCAAGACTCTGACAGCCACAAGAATGAGACTCAGAGGCAGAGGCATATGATTGGAGGTCCAGTAATTGCATAGCCCTGGCTTAGAGGATCCAAGCTGTTGATCATGTAGGTGGTAAAAAGTAGAGGAGAAATTTCAATTGATAGTCTACCTCAAGGGTACTATCAGTTTTCTTGGGGATATGTCCATATAGCACAGGGGATCAGAAGGGTTTCTGGGGAAAAGTGTATAAACACCATAAATAGCCTTCAATATAGTTTATAATTGTATCTTAGTTGCTATATGATAGTAGATGTACGTGTACATGCCTATATTCCAAACATACACCCCAGTGGTATTGTTTCTAGTAAGACCCTTTAAAGGGGAGAGGATACACATCATATCCCACTTATCATAGAAGGTGATGGGTTTATTTCCACATGGCACATATGTATGCATTTGCCTGGCATCGGGTCACAAAGTACCATAGCCCATTCAGCATTATGCCACATACACATGATCGGTTTTCCCCTCGGAAAAACCCTGGATGGTTTTTCCCACAGAATTCCGCTCAAGCTTGTCTTGCATACACATGTTCACACCAAATTCCGCCTGTCAAGAACGCGGTGACGCACAACACGTACGACGAGCCGAGATCAACGAAGTTCAATAGGCAGTTCGGCTCTTCTGCTTGATTCTGAACAAGCGTGTTTTTTGCGCGTCGGAATTCCATACAGACAATCCATACAGTTTTTTTCCGCTAGGAATTTTTTCTGTCAGGAAAATAGAGAACCAGCTCTCAAACTTTTGCTGGCGGAAATTCCGACAGAAAAAGTCAGATGGAATTACCGTCCAAAAGCTCACATTTGACTTTTTCCGACGGGAGAACCGATCATGTGTACGCAGCATTGGAGTGCAGCAGAACAACAACACGTCATCCCCTGCATAGCATATAATGACCAGAGACAACATATCCTCCCTTCTTCCACAAACTGAATGTCCAAAAGTCCCCACCTTCACATTTGTAGACTGAGCTATATAGGCACAGGATATATACTTACCTCCACATATGAGCAGGCTCGGGTGTGATTCCAGGAACCGCAGGATGGCAGCATGTATAGCTAGTAAAGGTACTCCAATTTAAAGGGGTTGTAAAGGTAAAAAAAAAGAATCCTAAATACCTTCCTTTACCTTAGTGCAGTCCTCCTTCACTTACCTCATCCTTCCATTTTGTTTTTAAATGTCCTTATTTCTTCTGATAAATCCTCACTTCTTGTTCTTCTGTCTGTAACTCCCTGGTGTGGAGTGTCGTGCTTGCCCCCTCCCTTGGACTACAGGAGAGTCAGAACGCTCTCTACGTTGCAGATAGAGAAAGGAGCTGTGTGTTAGTTGGCGTCCTGACTCACCTGTAGTCCAAGGGAGGGGGAGAGCACGACACTCCACACCAGGGAGAAAGCCTTGCATTACTGTGTGTAGTTACAGACAGAAGAACAGGAAGTGAGGATTTCTCAGAAGAAATAAGGACATTTAAAAGCAAAATGGAAGAATGAGGTAAGTGAAGGAGGACTGCACTAAGGTAAAGGAAGCTATTTAGGATTTTTTTTTTTACCTTTACAACCCCTTTAAATCCACAACCTAATACCTAAGACCTTATATCTGTGATATCTGCTCTGCCCTGCCCTTAAAGGGGTTGTAAAGGTAGAAGATTTTTTATCTAAATGCATAAAATACAAAGAATAGAAGGACACTGCTCACTTGCCAGAAAACATGACATTCATACAAACATATGAAAGGCAATTGTGTTTTTTAATCCGTCTGTTAATGTTATTGTCTGTCTAACATTATGTTTTTTTTGTTTTTTATTTAGACATGTGCATTGCTACTTCAGTATCACTCCTAATGATTTTAATCTGTGCAATGGCGACATACGGTGCCTACAAGGTAAACATTGCTAAGTTTTCATATTAGTTTGAGGCAATGCAATATCTGCTATAAACGAATGGCTTATTTTTAGTTTTTAGTTTGCTCCATATTATTACAACTCAGCTTCATTTTTACATATAATGAGTTAAATATTTTGGAAATAATTTTCATTTGGCAATATGAATCTTTTGTGGTTATGGAAAAAATACACACATGATTTATCTTTGTTTTTGTTTTTTTTACATCTCAAAAACCTACTATTTTTGCAGTACACTATTTCTTTCCACTATATATTGCACTGTACAGTACTGAGGTGAAATGGCTGCATTTTATTTATTTTTGTTTTTAATTATAAAAGTTCTCAGCAACTATAGAAAATACCCGTTGCTCTTGCCAGAAATGCAATCTCCTTATCACTTCCTGTTAAGCCGCGTACACACAATCGATTCAAACCAATGAAAACGGACTGAAGTTCGTTTTCATTGGTACAAACCGATCGTGTGTAGGCCCCATCGGTCCGTTATCCTTCGGTCCAAAAACAGAGGGCTTGCTTTAAAATTGAACCGATGGATGGCTAACCGATCGTTAGTACGCACAAGCATCAGTTAAAAATCCACGCATGCTCAGACTCAAGTCGACGCATGCTTGGAAGCATTCAATTTTTTTCATCATGTCGTTGTGTTTTACGTCACCATGTTCTGACACGATCGGTTCATGAATTGGTTCAGTCAATCAGTCAGCTTCATCGGTGAACCGAAAAAAATGGTCCATCGGACCGTTCTCATCGGATGGACTGATCATGTGTACAGGGCTTTAGCTGCACTATTTAATATCTTCCTTCCTAGCTATCTTTTGTAACCACTTGAAAACCATGTAACATTCAGTTTTTTTTTATATTTTTTTTTACTAGAAATTACTTAAAACCCCCCCAAACATTATGTATATATATTTTTAAATCAGAGGCTATAGAGAATAAAGCGGTGGGATTTTCAATTTTATATGTCACATTTTATTGGATGTGTTTTTAGCAGAAAGCAAAACATTTTTTTTTTTAATTGTCTGTATTTTTTATTTATAGTCCAAAAAATAAAAACCGCAGAGGTGAACAAATACCACCAAAATATTTGTGGGGAAAAAAAGGACATCAATTTTTTTTTTAGTACAGTGTCGCACTTGCAATTGTCAGTTAAAGTAACGCAGTGCCGTTGCATTGCCATGAAATGAGATTTGCCATGGAATGAGATGGTCCGCCTCCATCCCATTCTATTGGCTCACTCATGTCACGTGACATATTTAAACGTCAAGTATTGACGCAAACATCAGTCACAGCTAGGCTATCATAGGGAGAGGATCTCCTCTCCCTGTGATAGCCCGATAGCGCTGTCAGCAGCGTGCCTTCCGCCAGCGCTAAGTACACCCCGCGCCCACAGCTCTACTCCCCGCACCCCGCGCCCGCAGCTCTACTCCCCGCACCCGCAGCTCTACTCCCCCGTTAAGAATCAGGGAACGGGGAGAGTCTACGCTATTAGCGTAGACCTAGCGTTGGCTACATTAGTAGCGTAAATCTGCGCATGCGCAGTATTTACAACACCAGCCCACATAACCTGGAGCAGCTGCAGCTCGTGAGTGACCACTGCAGTCACCCACAAAATCATAGGCGGGGGGGTCATAGCCTCGTATTCTATACTGAAGGAGGGGGGGGAATGCTGGGACTTGTAGTTCTCTATACTAGGGGGGGGAATGCTGGGACTTGTAGTACTCTATACTGAAGGAGGGGGGGAATGCTGGGACTTGTAGTACTCTATACTGGAGGAGGGGGGAGGGGAATGCTGGTCTTCAAGTCCCAGCGTCCCCCCCCCTAGTATAGAGAACTACAAGTCCCAGCATTCCCCCCCTCCTTCAGTATAGAATACGAGGCTATGACCCCCCTCCTATGATTTTGTGGGTGACTGCAGTGGTCACTCACGAGCTGCAGCTGCTCCAGGTTATGTGGGCTGGTGTTGTAAATACTGCGCATGCGCAGATTTACGCTACTAACGTAGCCAACGCTAGGTCTACGCTAATAGCGTAGACTCTCCCCGTTCCCTGATTCTTAACGGGGGAGTAGAGCTGCGGGCGCGGGGGACGGGGAAGAGCTGCGGGTGCGGGGAGTAGAGCTGCGGGCGCGGGGTGTACTTAGCGCTGGCGGGAGGCACGCTGCTGACAGCGCTATCGGGCTATCACAGGGAGAGGAGATCCTCTCCCTATGATAGCCTAGCTGTGACTGATGTTTGCGTCAATACTTGACGTTTAAATATGTCACGTGACATGAGTGAGCCAATAGAATGGGATGGAGGCGGACCATCTCATTCCATGGCAAATCTCATTTCATGGCAATGCACCGTATCGCAAAAATGACCTGGTCATGAAGTTGGGTAAATCTTCCAGAGGTCAAGTGGTTAAAGGACCCCTGTATTAATGGAAATGTGAGGGCTGCAATTGGTGACATTCTAAATAGGCTACTTTCCTTTCTTTCCTAGTCCTTAGTACTTTGGGCCACTGTCCTATAACAATCATGCAGCTAGTGAAATCAGAACCACCGATCGATTATTATAATCTGGGCCACTGTGTCAGTATCAAGGTCTATGGATTATAACATAAAATAAAGCATTTTCAAAGTAGAGCAGCCTACAGGTACTTGTTTTCTCAGTATTGGTTTCTTTTATGCTGGTTAAACATAAATCTGAATTCCAGGCAGATATACATGTGCTGAAAGTGGTGTCATGCACCCAGCTTTTCTGTGAAAATCTCAGAAATAAATGAAAAAAATAAATATGACTGTGGCAAGTAAAACGGCTCATATATACAGTATGTATTCCATTTATGCAATTAGATGCTTTGCCTTAGGCAAAACTTGACATGGATCCCCACTCACGCCCATGATGGGAAAAATAATTCAAGGACAAGAGCCTCTTCCCCACAAGCCAGGCTGGTGGTTGGGGGGGGGGGGTCTGTGTGCAGGGGGCTTATCGGAATCTGGAAGCCCACTTTAACAAGGCGGCCCCCAGATCCTGCTCTTTAATAACTAAGGGGCGGGAGCCACCCGTAGATGTCACCTGGTGAACCTAGCCCCTTGTGATATCATTAACTGAGGGCATGCTGGGTCATTGATGTCACAAGGGGTGATGTCACTGATATTCACTGGTTAGGGACGCTGGCGGCCCTGCTCCTGATTTGGGGCTTTTAACGCTGCCTGAGCACAGCAGCGTTAAGGTCCCCTGTCCCTTAAAACTGGGGCACTAATGCATTGGGCAAGTTAGGCGGCTGCGAGGCCCCTGTGAGTGCGAGGCCTTAAGCAACCGCCTAATTAAAGAGCCACCTCTGCCTGGAGTTCAGCTTTATTTATGTTAACCACTTTCAGACCGCCACACGACTACCGTATATACTCGAGTATAAGCCAAGTTTTTCAACACTTTTTTGTGTGCTGAAAATGCCCCCCTCGGCTTATACTCGAGTCACCTTTTTGTGCCTAATCACGCTGACTTTGGGGACCCGGTACTAGCAGGCCGTAGGTCCCCTGGACTGGCACACATATAGCCCCACTCTTCCTCTACAATTGTGCAAAGTTTTTTGTCTGGGGGACCTACGGCAGGGGAGCACCGATTTTTCAAAGTCGGGCACCTCTTCCATAGACTCCCATGTTGAACGGTAATTCTCCAGTAACTTTGGGGACCCGGTACCCAGGTATTTTTTACCTCAAATCTCATATTTAGTAGGACCTGTCATGCTTGTTCTATTACAAGGGATGTACATTTTTATTGCGCCCCATCCCAACGAGCTTGCATGTAGAAGCGAACGCATACGTGAGCAGTGCCACACATGTGAGGTATCAACGCGATTGTTAGAGCGAGAGCAATAATTCTAGACCTCCTCTGTAATTCAAAACATGCAACCTGTAGAATTTTTTAAACGTCGCCTGTAGAGATTTTCAATGGTAAACGTTTGAAGCCATTCCACAAGCGGGCACAGTTTTGAAGCATGACATGTTGGGTATCAATTTACTTGGCGTAACATTATCTTTCACAATATTAAAAAAAATTGGGCTAACTTTACTATTGTTTTATTTTTTTATTCAACAAATAGTGTATTTTTACCCAAACAAAATGCGCATGTAAGATACAGTGTGACAAAAAGTACTGCAATGAACGCCATTTTATTCTCTAGGGTGTTAGAAAAAAATGTATAATGTTTGGGGGTTCTAAGTAATTTTCTATCAAAAAAATATGTTTTTAACTTGTAAACAACACATCTGAAAAAGAGGCTCAATTCTTAAAGTATATTTGATTTCTAATATTGCGAGGTCATCTGCAATTTTGCACTTGAAAATACAAACTGCCATAGATGCACAATAGTTCCTTTTTTACACTTTTGTACCTTTTTAACTTTCCTTTGTTTCTCTCTCCTTAGCAACATGCTGCTTGGATTATCCCATTTTTTTGCTACCAGATTTTTGACTTTGCTCTGAACTCCCTGGTTGCTGTCAGTGTGCTTGTCTATCCCAACACAATTCAGGACTATCTGCAGCAGCTGGTAAGCAAAAATAATAATTTTGTTCATAGCTTTATATATTATTACATACTGTAGGGGTGATCTGGAGGGTGAGCAAATACTGTAAGGAGAAATGTTCCAATGGGAACACCTGTCTTGGTGCCAACTGCCAATGGTGGAATTTCCTGTGGTCTAGACCAACAATCTACCCATCCCAAAATGGTATCCTTCACCAGGTGAATCACCAACATAAAGTACTACCATTTGAAGTTCACAGCACCCAGCACTTTATTCAGCATATGTTTCAAGTAATTGGACTTATTACTTTATTTTGCTGACATTTTTTGGGACTTCACCATCCATCCACATTTATATTATGTTAGCGCAATTTACTTTGTATCCTATGTTTGTTTATGTGTATATTTCACACATTTCTTGTTGCTGCTTATCTGTTTGCATCCTGACATTATTGTCGGGATGCATCCAAAGCCTGTAAAGTCAGCCGACATCGGGGTTTAGCTCCCTCTCGGTTCATCCTGAGTCACAGGTGCACCTGTGACCCAGTGGCCATACTCCTTTTTTAAACCCAATTCTGGACAAAATCTTTTTTACCCATTCAATCATTTAAAATATGAAGCTTTAATATCTAGAATACATTGTGATCCTGTTTTAAAAGTCATGTTTGGTATAAGGTGACAACGCTCTGTCCTTGTCTCCAAATTGTGCTTCTGTAGTGTCACCTTGTCCCATGCACCCAGCCATACCGACACATTGTCCCTATCAGGAGGCTGGTCCAAATCAATATTGTGAAGCTGATGATGAAGCTGGTGCATTTAGTCAGGAAATGGCTAAAAGAGGCTGCATGAGACCAGCAACACTGAGACGCAAAAATGAATGCAAAAAAAAAAAATAGAACTGCATTATATTTCAAAAATGCTTTCTTTGTTTCCTTTACATCAATTTAATCCAAACCTTATTTCAAGGTAGTTGTTTTTGCTCAGCGTCTCTTTTTATTATGGTTCTTCTTCATTTCCTCTTCATTTTCTACACCAATGGACTTAGGTTGCCCAGATATAGGTTAACTGAGTTGACAAAGGTTGCCTTATGGGTGCCTCCTTAACCACTTGCCTACTGTGCACCTACACCCCCTTCCTGCCCAGACAAAATATAAGCTTCCGGCACTGCGTCGCTTTAACTGACAATTGCGCGGTCGTGCGACGTGGCTCCCAAACAAAATTGGCGTCCTTTTTTTCCCACAAATAGAGCTTTCTTTTGGTGGTATTTGATCACCTCTGCGGTTTTTATTTTTTGCGCTATAAACAAAAATAGAGCGTCAATTTTTAAAAAAATGCAATATTTTTTCCTTTTTGCTATAATAAATAACCCAAAAAATATATAAAAAAAATATTTTGTCCCTCAGTTTAGGCCGATACGTATTCTTCTACATATTTTTGGTAAAAAAAAAAATGCAATAAGCGTTTATCGATTGGTTTGCGCAAAATTTATAGCGTTTACAAAATAGGGGATAGTTTATGGCATTTTTTTTTTTTTTTTTTTTTTTACTATTAATGGCGGCGATCTGCGATTTTTTTAATGGGACTGCGACGTTATGGCGGACATTTCGGACACTTTTCTGACATTTTTGGGACCATTTACATTTATACAGTGAAAAATGCTATAAATATGCATTGATTACTGTATAAATGTGACTGGCAGTGAAGGGGTTAACCACTAGGGGGCGGGGAAGGGGTTAAATGTGTGTCCTATGAGTGTTCTAACTGTGGGGGGGGTGACTGGGGGAGGTGACCGATTGTGTCCCTATGTACAAGGGACACAACCGCTCTCCTCTCTCCCTGACAGGGACGTGCAGCTCTGTGTTTACACACAGAGCTGCACGTCCCAGCTCAGTTACTGAGCAATCGCGTGTGCCCGGCGGCGATCGTTGCCGCCGGGCACTCGCACGGGATCCCCGCAGATTGGCGGGTGCGCGCGCGCGCCCGCCCGCGGCTTTAAAGGGACATCACGTCATATGACGTGATGTCAGAACAATGGAGTCGTCTGCCCGCCGTCATTTGACGTTGGGCAGATGACAAGTGGTTAAAGGGGTTGTAAAGGTTAAAAAAAAAATCCTAAATAGCTTCCTTTACCTTAGTGCAGTCCTCCTTCACTTACCTTATCCTTCGATTTTGCTTTTAAATGTCCTTATTTCTTCTGAGAAATCCTAATTTCCTGTTCTTCTGTCTGTAACTACACACCGTAATGCAAGGCTTTCTCTCTTGAGGGGGGAGGGGCGTGCAGACAAGTCAGGACACTCTCTACTTTGCAGATAGAAAAAGGAGCTGTGTGTTAGTGGGCGTCCTGACCCTCCTGCTCGCCCCCTCAAGCGGCTTTCTCCACACCAGGGAGAAAGCCTCGCATTACTGTGTGTAGTTACAGACAGAACAGGAAGTGAGGATTTCTCAGAAGAAATAAGGACATTTAAAAGCAAAATGGAAGAATGAGGTAAGTGAAGGAGGAGTGCACTAAGGTAAAGGAAGCTATTTAGGGATTTTTTTTTACCTATACAACCCCTTTAAGACAGGATTCTCACCTTGGGCTATGTCTTTAGGTTACCATGCCTTTTTGCTTTGCCATCATTCTTCGTTCCTTGTAAATTCATAGTCTGACTATTGGTTCATAGAGAAAAAGTATTTGGAAGACATGGACTTTATCAGGACCAGGTGATTGAAATAAGTACCTGTATTTATAGGCGTACAACATGCACCTTAATTTTAAGAGGGAAGTTTCAGGAAAAAAATTAAATTCTAAATAAAGAACTTTGAAGCAAAATAAGGGTAGCTCAGAACTTGTTTTATTAATCTTTATCCCCCCCCCCGCAAGTGTCATCTATAGTGTGTGTATCATCCCTTCGTATTCACGCCCCCTCCTCCTCCCCGCCTCCTGTCTGTGTACATAATAGAATACATCAGTGCCGAAGAGGAGAAGGGGGCGTGAATTAGAATAGATGAACAGATCAAAGCTTATAGTATACCTGAATGACACAGACCCATCCCATGGCAAAGAGGCAACACCAGCAAACATTTGCTTGAAGAGTAGTGTAGTCCAGGGGATATTGTATTTGATCAGCGTAGTCTGCTAACGCTTAACATGTTTCGCAAAAATGTGTTTCCTCAGGAGCTTAGGTAGATATTCTGGATAAATAACAACATGTGATAAGAATCTCTGAATATATATAAATTGCAACAATTCTATTTACTATTTAAAAACAATTTCTATTTAGAACAATGTATATAATCAAATATGTTTTGGTTGTGTACATAAATAGGATGTATCAAATAGGATGTCGCACTTTTCTACAACTATTGCACACCCACAGTACCACCCTGTGATGTTATATTTGTGATTTATTGTCTATCCATATATTTTCTAGCAGGAGCTTAGGTACAACTATATAGTCTGTACCCAAACCATCTACAATGTAGGTAATGTCTATGTTCCTCTGTGCTTGTTGTCATGAATTAAATCCAATTCTTTGCCCAGTATATCAGATGAGATTTATTGAGACCATGAATCAAATTCACTGCAGCAAAGGTGTCATTTGTGACCAAGCATGATGGGGTCAGATGTAGCACTACTGAGATGATTACTTAACCTTGAAGCATGCCTCCATGACTTGACATGAGGTTAAAGCACAATGTTGTATCTCAGTGGCTGTGACAAATAGTAAATCTTCCCAGTGCTATAGGGCCACAAGAATCAGATTTCATAGCTATTTTGGTAATGAGTTTTTTGTTTAATTCAATTACATATGGATCTGAGCCAGAAAGATCTTCTGCAGTGTCTGGCTGTCATAAATTGTGTTGGTTGGGTTTGAAGTGACTTGCTAAAAAGTAACCAACTACCTAATGTTCTTCCTGGATAACTGTTATTTGTGATGAGCTGAACTGGATGTGTCACAAAGTGTTTTCCTATAGAGGACATCTGGCCCTGTTTTCTCTACCTGCACATCTCTGCCCCTATGTGACAATAGACGTTCATGTGATCTATTGAGGCAGAATGATCTTCTTCAATTATTTCACTAATGCTCAGCATGCAGAATCCTATTCTTTCTAATGGTCCTTTTACACTCACTGGTCTTACGAATTACATCCTATGCTCCAAACGTAGGGCTCTAAAAAGTACACAAGCTTTCCCTTTGAGTGTATTCAAGCATTTTTGCCCCCATAGACTATAATGGGTGCATCTGTAAACGTGCAGCACATGTGTTTGCACACATTTTTGTGCACAGTTTTAGGCGGCGTACACACGACCGTGAAACTTGTCGGGCGAAACACAACGTTTTCCCCGTCGAGTGCCTTGTTCGGCAGTCAAAAAAGTAGTCGAGCCAAATTGTCCCATTGCCCATCGAGGAAATATATGGGCTGATTTACCAAGCCTGTGCGCCAAGACTCATGGTGCACAAGCAGGAGTAAACCTGTTTTTGACATTTACCAAAGAAACACGCTGCCAGTGCAGCGTGTTTCCTCATTTACTAAAGTGCCTAATGCGCCCAGAAGAGGGCGCACAGCACGCCAGTACAGAGCTGGCGTGCGGCATTTAGTAATGTAAACATCGGGGATTCGGGCGGGAGTTTATGAGGGGAGGGAGGGGGGTGATGCAGGGGAAGTGTAGTGACATGTGTTTCAACTTGTGTGGCGGGCCGATTTGAAAGGGAAAGTGACTTTTGGGACCCGATCCCCGTGCCCTTGCAAAGTACGCTAGAACCTCGGAAGGTTCACTTGCATACTGGGCATGCGCAGAGGGAAAAATCGGAGCTCACCGCGCGCCTCTTCAGTACGCCGGGAAATCCTTGGTAAATACCAGGCGGCGTAGCAGTGTTTGCACTGCCTGGAGCGGCGCACGGCAAGCTCCGAGCTGTTCTCGGGCTGCGCTGACACTGAAGGGGAACTCCGCGCCAAATTTCAAATGTGAAACCGGCGCGGCTTCCCCCCCAGGGGTACAATAGGCTCTCCGGCTTGGTCCGGAACGTGAGGGGTTAACCCACGCCAAAATCGGCGTGGGGTTCCCCCCCAGATCCGTACCAAGCCCTCATCCCAGGCATGCAGTCTGGCCGGACAGGAATGGGGGTGGGGACGAGCGAGCGGCCCCCCCCCTCCTGAGCCGTACCAGACCACATGCCCTCGACATGGGGGAGTGTGTGCTTTGGGGGAGGGGGGCGCTGCCCCCCCACCCCAAAGCACTCTTGTCCCCATGTCGATCGGGACAAGAGCCTCTTCCCGACAACCCTAGCCATTGGTTGTCGGGGTATGCGGGCGGGAGCCAATCAGAATCTGGGAGCCCCGTTTAATAAGGTGGCCCCCAGATTTCGGGCCCCCACCCTATGTGAATGAGTATGGGGTACATCGTACCCCTACCCATTCACCTGGTGAACGTTTTCACTTTTGAGGGTCTTCCGCCGCCCCCTTCAAATTCTTCTGCCTGGACGGGGGTCGTACATCCCATCCAGGACTTGGACGTGGCGGGCTTCTCGTCGCTGTCTTCTGCCGCTGCCCCCTTCACCACGAAGCTCCGTGCTTGTTTGATGAGGGCAGCGGGCTTCCGTCGTCTTCTCCGGGGCGAGGGTCGTACATCCCACCCCGGATTTCGTCGCCGGGTTCTGCCTGGCTCCTACTAGGGGCCAGGGCTTCTTTTGCCGTCTTCCGCCGGAGGGCGCCACTCTCCGGGCTTCTCGACGTTGTCTTCCGCCGCGGGGGCCAGGCCTTCTTCTTTGCCGCCCCCCTCGATTTTTTCGGCCTGGACGGGGGTCGTACATCCCATCCAGGACTTGGACGTGGCGGGCTTCTCGTCGCCGTCTTCTGCCGCTGCCCCCTTCACCACGAAGCTCCGTGCTTGTTTGATGAGGGCAGCGGGCTTCCGTCGTCTTCTCCGGGGCGAGGGTCGTACATCCCACCCCGGATTTCGTCGCCGTCTTCTGCCGCTGCCCCCTTCACCACGAAGCTCCGTGCTTGTTTGATGAGGGCAGCGGGCTTCCGTCGCAGTCTTCCGCCGCGGGGTGACACTCGCGGGCTTCTTCTTCCATTCGATGTTGACACGGCGAGGTCCGGCGCTGAAATGCCTTCTGAGCGGCGGGCAAGGACTTATATTGGCATTGGGCGTGGGCGTGGTTATGCCAACATGTGACCTTAACCCATGTGACAGTGATGTCACGTCACATCACTGTCACATGGGTTAAGGTCACATGTTGGCATAACCACGCCCACGCCCAATGCCAATATAAGTCCTTGCCCGCCGCTCAGAAGGCATTTCAGCGCCGGACCTCGCCGTGTCAACATCGATTGGAAGAAGAAGCCCGCGAGTGTCACCCCGCGGCGGAAGACTGCGACGGAAGCCCGCTGCCCTCATCAAACAAGCACGGAGCTTCGTGGTGAAGGGGGCAGCGGCAGAAGACGGCGACGAAATCCGGGGTGGGATGTACGACCCTCGCCCCGGAGAAGACGACGGAAGCCCGCTGCCCTCATCAAACAAGCACGGAGCTTCGTGGTGAAGGGGGCAGCGGCAGAAGACGGCGACGAGAAGCCCGCCACGTCCAAGTCCTGGATGGGATGTACGACCCCCGTCCAGGCCGAAAAAATCGAGGGGGGCGGCAAAGAAGAAGGCCTGGCCCCCGCGGCGGAAGACAACGTCGAGAAGCCCGGAGAGTGGCGCCCTCCGGCGGAAGACGGCGAAAGAAGCCCTGGGAGGAGCCCGAGGTGGGGCGACACCCCCGTTGTTCTCCGCTGTTTTCGGCCGGCCCCCCCCGGATGTAAAAGAGCTTCATTTTGGGGTGGGGGCACAGTCGAGCATGGCGGAGAGCATGGGTGGGTGTTTCCCCCCCCCGGCAGAAGACGGCTAGAAGACCGAGGAGTGGCGACGCCCCCGTTGTTCTCCGCCATTTTCGCCGGCCCCCCCCGGATGTAAAAGAGCTTTGTTTGGGGTAGGGGGCCTGGCCGAACATGGCGGAGAGCATCGGTGGGTGTCTCTCTCCCCGGCGGAAGGCGGCGGCGAAGACCGGGGGGGGGTAGGTGTACCCCCCCGGCGGAAGGCGAAGACCGAGGAGGGGTTTCGCCCCCCGTTGTTCTCCGCCATTTCCGCCGGCCCCCCCCGGATGTAAAAGAGCTTTGTTTGGGGTAGGGGGCCTGGCCGAACATGGCCGAGAGCATCGGTGGGTGTCCCCCCCCGGCGGAAGGCGGCGGCGAAGACCGGTGCGGGGCTGGAGCCCCCCCGGCAGAAAACGTCTGGAAGACCGAGGGGCTCCGCCCCCGTTGTTCTCTGCTTCTTTCGGCCGGCCCCCCCCGGATGTGAAAGAGCTAATTTTGGGGTGGGGGCCTGGCTGGACATGGCGGAGATCATCGGTGGGTGTCCCCCCCCGGCAGAAGACGGCGAAGCCCGGGGCCCAATGGGCTGGTGGTGGGGGGTCCCGGCAGAAGACCCCCGGAGCTGACTAATAAATTATTTTTTTCTGTGTGTTTTTTTTTTGTGTTTACACTTTTCCACCCGGTGAATGGGTAGGGGTACGATGTACCCCATACTCATTCACATAGGGTGGGGGGCCAGAATCTGGGGGCCCCCTTAATATAGGGGGCTCTCAGATTCTGATAAGCCCCCCGCCCGCATACCCCGACAACCAACGGCCAGGGTTGTCGGGAAGAGGCTCTTGTCCCTTTCGACATGGGGACAAGAGTGCTTTGGGGTGGGGGGGCAGTGCCCCCCTCCCCCACAGCACACACTCCCCCATGTCGAGGGCATGTGGTCTGGTACGGCTCAGGAGGGGGGGGGGCGCTCGCTCGTCCCCACCCCCATTCCTGTCCGGCCAGACTGCGTGCCTGGGAGAAGGGTTTGGTCTGGATCTGAGGGGGAACCCCACGCCGTTTTTTGGCGTGGGTTTAACCCCTTATGTTCCAGATCAAATCTAAGAGCCTGTTGTGCACCAGAAGGGGGACCCCCACGCCGTTTTTTTTTTGTAATTTGGGGTGGAGTTCCCCTTTATCCCGGTCCTGTCAGGGGGGGGGGGGAATGCCTGCTCGTCTGTCCCTACAATGTATGAACAGCGATCTGTCATTTCCCCTACACAGTCCCACCCCCTTTACAGTTAGAACACACCCAGGTAACATATTCAACCCCTTCCGCGCCCCTAGTGTTAACCCCTTCCCTGCCAGTGTCATTTTTATAGTAAGCAATGCATTGATATACCATTGCTCGCTACAAAAATGCCAAATCTCACAAAAATGTGTCCGCCACAATGTCGCATTAGACAGAAAAAACAAATGATAGCCACCATTACTAGTAAAACAAAAAATTATTCAGAAAAAACCCATAAGACCAACCCCTACTTAGAACTTTTGCCCAAACCAATCAAACGCTTATTGTGATTTTTTGCAACCAAAAATATGTCCAAGAATACTTATCGGCCTAAACTGAGGGCAAACATTTTTTGAATATATTTTGGGGGAGATTTATTATAGCAAACAGTAAAAAAGATGTTTTTTTAGTTACCAAATTGTCGCTATATTTTTGGGTCAAGCAAAAATAAGAAAAAACGCAGAGGTGATCAAATACCACCAACAAAAAAATAAAATTGAATTTTTAGGGGGGGGGGGGGGGAGGATGAGGACGCCAAATTTTTTTGGGGGCCACGTCGCACAACCACGCAATTGTCAGTCAAAATGACGCAGTGTTGAAATGCAAAAAATGGCCCCGTCAGTGACCAGTAATATGCTCTGGGGCTCAAGTGGTTACAAATTAAGAATACACTAAAGTTAGCCCAATTTATGGCCATAATGTGAAAGATGATGTTACACCGAGTAAATAGATACCCAACATGTTACACTTTAATATTGCACACACTCATGGAATGGCGCCAAACTTCAGTACTTGAAAATACCCATAGGCAACGCTTTTTTATGTGTTTCAGGTTACCAGTTTAGATTTACAGAGGAGGTCTAGTGCTAAAAGTATTGCTCTCGCTCTAACGTACGCTATGATACCTCACATGTGGGGTTTGAACGGGGGTTCAATATGTGGGCGGGGCTTACACATTTAAGGCCCGCCCCCATATATGGAAACATTCTTCAAACCACACATGTGAGGTATCATAGCGTGCGTAACAGCAAGAGGAATATTTATAGCACTAGACCTCATCTGTAAATCTAAACTGGTAACCGGAAACAATAAAAATGCTGCTTGTTCGCTTCTGACTGCGAGCTACTAGGGACAGGGGCGTTTAAATTATTACTATTTAGGTTTGTTACGTAAAAATTCTATAAGACCTCCCGTTCAGCTTGTAAAGCATCACTTCATGGGGACCAAAAAAAAAATTAACACCTCTAATGCTTTCATCCGCCATTGCAGATTTGATTCTGGTACTGCATTTCGAGTGAACTGGGCATGCTCGAACAGTTAGAAAAAGAAGTTGGAAGTTTCATCCTGAAAATGACTTGCATCTTTCTGAGCATGCTCAGAAAGCTCTTTTTTTGGCTTAGTAATTTAAGGACATCCTTAACAGGTGTAAGCAGTTCCAAGTGCACACAAACTAGAGGCTGACATTTCTTCATGTGTTTCCAATTGGTTCATTAGCACACATGTTATAAAAAGCGTGGATACTGCACGTGTCAGCTGCCCCTCAGAGGGGGCAGATTTGCTGGCTGGAAGGAATGGCGGAGTGAAACAGAGATGTTTTGGAGCAAGTTTTGTATTTTTTGATGTTTTCTCTGCTACATAATTTTGCTAAATGTTTCTCAAGATGTTAATGACTAATGTTTTAATCCTGTGGGTCTATCCTGTTATTTCAAAAGCATGATTTATTTTCCAATGACTGTGAAATAAACGTTGGTCTTTTTTGTTTTTAGGTGTTTTTATATATTTTTGGTGTGTTTATTTGTAATTTTTTTTTTGCTTTCCTTGTTTTGTGGACCAATAAAATTACTTTCAAATTTTGAAGTTTGTTTTGTGATATTTTTTTCATGCTATGGATTTCAACCGCTGCAGCTGAACTAGTTTGGGCCTAAACCATCAAGTGTGATTTGTCTCTAAGATCTTTCCTGGTGTGTATGCATGAAATGTTTAGTCACCAGAAAAGGAAGGACAAAGCGGTAAGTATTGTTTCCTAGAACTGATGTCCAGACTGACTTTTTAAAGCACATGTGCAAGATGTAGGAAAAGCTGCAAACAGGGCCTGTGGGGGGGGGGGGGTGGTGTATTGGTGGACAGGCTTGAAGTGCTGATTTACAGCGCTGTGCTTGAAACTAGCACAAGACAATCCTATTCTAATTGTGGGTTGTTTGAGGGAAGCCAATTGAGTGTTAGAACCCCTGCTAGTGTTTTTAGGTTGGGCTTTGTGTCCCTTTTCCTAAAATTGGCTTCACTTCCTGTCACACAGCTGAACAGGAAGTGAGGTTAAAACCCTACCAATGGTCTTTTCTTTGGGACACAGGTCAATCTAACTAGTGTCACCATTAAGCAAATTGCACTGCAGTGTACACCCCAAATGATTAGTTATTTTGGGGTTTAGTAAAGGCAAAGCCGCTCTGCAGTAGAAGCGTAGGCAATGAAAATCAGAAGGGAAGCACTGATGGTTTTTACTTCCAATCCCGCCAAGTTTTGAGTTTTCTTCCTTGCTTGTCCACTTGTAGTGCAAAGTGGATTTGCCTTTAGTAAATGGACCCCAAAGTCCAAGATTCCTACTAATTTGGGGTGTACACAGCAAAATGCCATTTCCAAAATGGGAAACTATTTATATTGATCTGTGTGTCCCCAACAAAACATTACTCAGGTGTTTCCCTCACTTCCTGTTTGGCTGTGTGGCAGGAAGTGAATGAATTAAGTAGAAAGTGACAACATTTGTGAGGTGTCTTTACCCTATCAGGGGTGCAGGCATCCCCAAAACAAACATGAAAATAGTTGATTTAACATTGGGTGGTGTTTGTGGGGGTCCCTAACACACATTCATACATATTAGCAACGCTGGATCGTGGCCTATTGGCATGGTTATATTTTCTTAAGCCTCTCAATAAAATGATATGAAATTTGGGGTTAAACTGGAACAATAATCATCACTTTTATTTTTTGGATTTCTTTCATTTTGGATAGAGTTGGTGGGGGGGGGGGGGGGGTTAGAAGCTCTGTCAGTTTATTTTGTATTATCCCTGTCCGTTTGGGGAGATTGGCCTTCACTTCCTGCCCCATAGCCAAACAGGAAGTGATCGAAAAAGTAGGCAAATTAAGGGCCCCCCCAAGTCCCCCCCCACAGAACTTGTGTGTGTCCCCTGAAAATTCCTGGGTGGGTCATAAAAAAACAGGGTGTGGCCTTGACAGGAAGGGTGGGTCATTTTTCTATTAGGGGGGTGCCAAAATTTGGTCAGGCCTAGGGAAGCACAAAACCTAAATATCCTACTGCATATTAGGGCTTATTTAGACAGGATCCAATTTACAGCATGTTTTTAGATTGTGGGAGGAAACCCACACAGGGAGAACATGCAAACTCCAGGCAGATAGTGTCACGGGCGGGATTCGAACCAGCAACCCTTTTGCTGCTAGGTGAACATGCTACACACTACGCTACTGTGCTGAACGAACATGATTGCAGCTGAAAGCATGAGATGTTTTTTTTTTTACCAATTCCATGATTTCCAGCCTGGAGGACAGATGTGGGGTCTAATTGACCCCGCCTTTCTCTATAAAGAGGACCTGTCACACACTAGTCCTATTACAAGGGATGTTTACATTCCTTGTAATAGGAAGAAAAGTGAAAAATAATACAAACAAAGGGACAAACAAGTGCAAAAAATAAAATATTAAGTAAAAAAATAAAATAACAAAGGAATTTGAAATGCTCCTGTCCCTAGTAGCTCGCACTCAGAAGCGAACACGCATGCAAGTCCCACCCACATATGTAAACATCCTTCAAACCCCACATGTGAGGTATCATAGCGTGCGTTAGAGCGAGAGCAATAATGTTAGCACTAGACCTCCTCTGTAACTCAAAAGTGGTAACCTGAGAAAAAAAGTCAAGCGTTGCCTATGGAGATTTTTAATAACGAAGTTTAGCGCCATTCCATGAGTGTGCGCAATATGAAAGCGTGACAAGTTAGGTATCTATTTACTCGGTGTAACATCATCTTTTACCTTATCCCTAAAAATTGGCCTAGCTTTACTGCTTTCTTATTTTGTCATTCATGAAACAGGTTTTTTTTTGGAAAGCCAAAAAAAAAAAAAAAAACGTTAGAAATTTTTTGGCACAAATACTGTTGGAAATGTGTCCGAAAAAATGGCCGCCACTTTATTCCCTAGGGTGTTTGTTAATAAAATATATATAATGTTTGGGGGTCCTGAGTAAGTTTCAAGGAAGAAAATATAATTGTTACATGAAGGAGAGAAGTGCCAGAATAGGCGCGGTATGGAAGTGGTTAAAGTGCACCAATAAAAGTGAAAAATTCCTTGAAATTTCGTACCATGGGGGGGGGGAGGCAATTAGGGGCGCCATCAGGAATTATGGGGCCCATTACACAGCTTCAGGCATGGGCCCCCTGGAGCAGAGAATAGGGGGGGGGGTGCCGCCTGATATTAAGAAGGGGGGGGGGCTGCCGCAATTTGATAAGCGGGGGGTTCCTTTACTAAAAAATACATATAGAAAAATATATATTAAAAAGGGTGGTAGCCATCCGGGGGCCCTGGGGACCACTGGGCCCTTTAATAAAAAGAAACTTCTGGGCTCTTTAATGAAAAATAAATTACAATATCTACATATATAAAATAATAAAAAAGGGGGTTGCCTTGGGAGCTCTGGGCCCTTTAATAAAAAATAACTACCAAAAATCTAAAAAAAAAAATAACATTGTGTGGGAGCTGTGGTGGCTCAACGTGAATGGCACTGCGCTGACAAGCCGTTCACCTCTGCAGCCAAGGGTTCGGATCCCGGTCTCGGCTACATATGAATTGAGTTTGGTGGTGTCAGCCCGGCTCCCGATGGGTGTGCTATGCAAGGT
The DNA here is from genome assembly GCA_029574335.1 of Rana kukunoris. Lineage (NCBI taxonomy): Eukaryota > Metazoa > Chordata > Amphibia > Anura > Ranidae > Rana > Rana kukunoris. The sequence continues at coordinate 418,305,575 of CM056053.1, forward strand.
ACGCCTGTGCTTAGTATGCCCACCCCCCCCCCCCCCCCCCACAAAAAAAACACCACACTTGCACACACTTTGGCCATGAGGTCTCCTAAAATAAAGGGAGGTGAAGGACCTACAGGGCTGGCTGGGTGGGCTACACTCCTTCATAGGGGGAGTCCCTCTGTCCCATCGGGCTCCCAAGTGTAGCAGGTGGGGTGAGTGGGAGGCCCCCCTCACACCCACCATTGCCACCGGGGGCATGGAGAAGGATGGCGATTGCAAGTCCAGCTCCTCTCTCTCGACTTCACGCACAAAATACACTTTAAAAAAGAAATTAAAGTAAAAAGTAACAAACCTGGGGAAAATGTTTATAACATTTTTAGAAGCAAAAAGGTTGTCATCTGGGGCCCTCTGGGAGCTTTCATAATTATATTATATAGATATATGTTGAAAAAATAACCAAAAAATATATCATATGTTTTTTTTTTTGATTTTTTTGTAAAGGTGGGGGGTTGTCATCTGGAGCCCTGGGATCTCCGGGCCACTGGGGACCAGGCCACTGGGGACCTCCAGACCCCTAAACCAAAACATTGGCCCTTTAATAACAAAAAATTTGGGGGGTTGCCACCCGGGGCCCTGGGGACCTCCAGACTGCAAAAAAATATTAAATTCCAAAAATTGGCCCTTTAATAAAAAATCCTACAAAAAACAACTAACAAATATATATACAAAAAAAAAAAGAGGGGGGTTACCATCTGGGGCGCTGGGGGGCCTCCAGGCATCTGGGCACCTCCGGACCCCCGGGCCCCTTACAGGTGTACAGGGCCGCCATCATGAATTTTGGGGCCCCTTACACAGCTTCAGGCATGGGCCCCCTGGAGCAGAGAACCGGGGGGGGGGGTGCTGCCGCATGAAATTGAGAAGCGGGGGGGGGGGTGGTGCCACAAATTGAGGAGCGGGGGGGCCCTTTACAAAAATTTTGACAGAAATAAGAAATAAAGAAAAATATATATAAAAAAGGGGGGTAGCCATCCGGGGCCCTGGGGACCTCTGTGCTCTTTATCAAATAAAAATACAAAAGAGAGAAAATACATATATATATATTTTTTAAATATAACATTTATCGAAAAAAAGTAAAAAAACAAGGGGGTAGCCTTCCAGGGCCCTGGGGACCTCTGGGCCCTTTCCTTAAAAAAAAAATAAACAAATATATTAAAAAAATATATATTTTTTTTTAAATATATATATTTTATTTAAAAAAAAGGGCTTGCCATCTGGGGCCCTTAGTGGCCTCCGGGCCCCTGGGGACCTTCGGAGCCCTTAAACAAAAAAAAAAAAAAAAAATTGTTTTTTTTGTTTTAGGGTGGTTCCCATCCGGGCCCCTGGGGGCCCCTGGGGACCCCCGGGCGGTGTAATGCCTGTACCCCCCTAATGGCGGCCCTGCAGGTGTACTGCCTGTACCCCCCTGATGGCGGCCCTGGGTGTAATGTCAGCATGTGAAAAATGACATTCTGAAGGAAAAAAGCCATTTAAAACTGACTCGCGGCAATAATGAATTGTCAGCTCTTGGAATTTGCAGGAGAATTCATTCATTAAAAACACCAAAAAAAAAGCGTGGGGGTCCCCCCAAATTCAATAACCAGACCCTTTAGGTCTGGTATGGATATTAAGGGGAACCCCGCCATCAATTTTTAAAAAAAATGACGTGGGGTTCCCCCCAAATATCCATAACCAGACCCTTCAGGTCTGGTGTGGAATTTAAGGGGAACTCCACTCCAAATAAAAAAAAAAATGGCGTGGAGTCCCCCCTAAAATCCACACCAGACCCCTTATCCGAGCACGTTGACCTGGCCGGCCGCAGAAAAGAGGGGGGGACAGAGCGCGGCCCCCCCTCCTCTCCTGAACCGCACCAGGCCACATGCCCTCAACATTGGGAGGGTGTTTTGGGGTGCCCCCCAAAACACCTTGTCCCCATGTTGATGAGGACAAGGGTCTCTTCCCCACAACCCTTGCCCGGTGGTTGTGGGGGTCTGCGGGCAGGAGGCTTATCGAAATCTGGAAGACCCCTTTTACAAAGGGGCCCCCAAGATCCCGGCCCCCCCCCTGTGTGAAATGGTAATGGGGTACCTTGTACCTCTACCATTTCACGTGTAAAAAAAATGTAAAGGGTTAAAAAAGACAAGAGCCGGTTTTTGACAAGTCCTTTATTATCTTCTTTCTTCTTTCCTTCGGGTTTCTTCCTCCTCCTCCTTCTTCTTCCTCTGCTTCTGTCTTGGGTCTTCTATTCCCGCATCTTGCCCTGGCGTGTTCTTCCATCTTCTGTTCCTCCCGCTGTCCTTCTCGTCCGCATCTTCTCCTTCTTCTTCTTCTTTGCCGGAGGCGCCGCTTCCAATTGAAATCCCCGCTGTCTGCCGGACCACGCCCCCCCCCCTCTGACGCCTCGGGCAAGCTCTTAGGAGTGTGCTGCCAGTGCGTCAGAGGGGGGCGTGGTCACATGTCAGAGGGCGGCCAATTCAATTCGAAGCTCGTGCGCGGCTTTTTCTTTGCCGGAGTCGCCGCTTCCAATTGAATTGGCCGCTTTCTGGAACATGTGACCACGCCCCCCTCTGACGCACAGGCACCACACGGGGACTTTCCTAAGAGCTTGCCCGTGGCGTCAGAGGGGGGGCGTGGTCCGGCAGACAGCGGGGATTTCGATTGGAAGCGGCCGCTCCGGCGAAGAAGAAGAAGGAGAAGATGCGGACGAGAAGGACAGCGGAAGAAGATGGAAGAACACGCCAGTCAAGATGCGGGAATAGAAGACCCAAGACAGAAGCAGAGGAAGAAGAAGATGGAGGAAGAAGAAACCCGAAGAAAAGAAGAAAGAAGATAATAAAGGACTTGTCAAAAACCGGCTCTTGTCTTTTTTAACCCTTTACATTTTTTTTCTCGTGAAATGGTAGAGGTACAAGGTACCCCATTACCATTTCACACAGGGGGGGGGCCGGGATCTGGGGGGCCCCTTTGTTAAAGGGGTCTTCCAGATTTCGATAAGCCTCCTGCCCGCAGACCCCCACAACCACCGGGCAAGGGTTGTGGGGAAGAGACCCTTGTCCTCATCAACATGGGGACAAGGTGTTTTGGGGGGCACCCCAAAACACCCTCCCAATGTTGAGGGCATGTGGCCTGGTGCGGTTCAGGAGAGGGGGGGGGCCGCGCTCTGTCCCCCCCTCTTTTCTGCGGCCGGCCAGGTCAACGTGCTCGGATAAGGGGTCTGGTGTGGATTTTAGGGGGGACTCCACGCCATTTTTTTTTTTTTTGGGGTGGAGTTCCCCTTAAATTCCACACCAGACCCGAAGGGTCTGGTTATGGATATTTGGGGGGAACCCCACGTCATTTTTTAAATAAATTGACGGCGGGGTTCCCCTTAATATCCATATCAGACCTAAAGGGTCTGGTTATTGAATTTGGGGGGACCCCCACGCTTTTTGTTTTCGTTTTTTTAATGAATGAATTCTCCTGCAATTTCCAGGAGCTGACAATTCATTATTGCCGCGAGTCAGTTTTAAATGGCTTTTTTTTTTTTTTTTTTTTTTCAGAATGTCATTTTGTGCAAAGACATATTTCTAACCACAGGAAAAGTGCGCTTTATTCACCTGCTGACATCCCCCCCCCCCCCATGGTACGAATTTAAAAAAATTATTCAAATGACGTGGGGGTCCCCCCAAATTCAATAACCAGACCCTTTAGGTCTGGTATGGATATTAAGGGGAACCCCGCCGTCAATTTAAAAAAAAAATGACGTGGGGTTCCCCCCAAATATCCATAACCAGACCCTTCAGGTCTGGTGTGGAATTTAAGGGGAACTCCACCCCAAATTTACAAAAAAATGGCGTGGAGTCCCCCCTAAAATCCACACCAGACCCCTTATCCGAGCACGTTGACCTGGCCGGCCGCAGAAAAGAGGGGGGGACAGAGCGCGGCCCCCCCCCTCTCCTGAACCGCACCAGCCCACATGCCCTCAACATTGGGAGGGTGTTTTGGGGTGCCCCCCAAAACACCTTGTCCCCATGTTGATGAGGACAAGGGTCTCTTCCCCACAACCCTTGCCCGGTGGTTGTGGGGGTCTGCGGGCAGGAGGCTTATCGAAATCTGGAAGACCCCTTTAACAAAGGGGCCCCCCAGATCCCGCCCCCCCCCCTGTGTGAAATGGTAATGGGGTACCTTGTACCTCTACCATTTCACGAGTAAAAAAAATGTAAAGGGTTAAAAAAGACAAGAGCCGGTTTTGGACAAGTCCTTTATTATCTTCTTTCTTCTTTTCTTCGGGTTTCTTCTTCCTCCTCCTTCTTCTTCCTCTGCTTCTGTCTTGGGTCTTCTATTCCCGCATCTTGCCCGGCGTGTTCTTCCATCTTCTTCCGCTGTCCTTCTCGTCCGCATCTTCTTCTTGTGCTTCTTCGCCGGAGCGGCCGCTTCCAATTGAAATCCCCGCTGTCTGCCGGACCACGCCCCCCCTCTGACGCCACGGGCAAGCTCTTAGGAAAGTCCCCGTGTGGTGCCAGTGCGTCAGAGGGGGGCGTGGTCACATGTTCCAGAAAGCGGGCAATTCAATTGGAAGCGGCGACTCTGGCAAAGAAAAAGCCGCGCACGAGCTTCAAATTGAATTGGCCGCCCTCTGACATGTGACCACGCCCCCCTCTGACGCACTGGCAGCACACTCCTAAGAGCTTGCCCGAGGCGTCAGAGGGGGGGGGCGTGGTCCGGCAGACAGCGGGGATTTCAATTGGAAGCGGCGCCTCCGGCGAAGAAGAAGAAGGAGAAGAAGATGCGGACGAGAAGGACAGCGGGAGGAACAGAAGATGGAAGAACACGCCGGGCAAGATGCGGGAATAGAAGACCCAAGACAGAAGCAGAGGAAGGAGGAGGAAGAAGAAACCCGAAGAAAAGAAGAAAGAAGATAATAAAGGACTTGTCAAAAACCGGCTCTTGTCTTTTTTAACCCTTTACATTTTTTTTCTCGTGAAATGGTAGAGGTACAAGGTACCCCATTACCATTTCACACAGGGGGGGGGCCGGGATCTGGGGGGCCCCTTTGTTAAAGGGGTCTTCCAGATTTCGATAAGCCTCCTGCCCGCAGACCCCCACAACCACCGGGCAAGGGTTGTGGGGAAGAGACCCTTGTCCTCATCAACATGGGGACAAGGTGTTTTGGGGGGCACCCCAAAACACCCTCCCAATGTTGAGGGCATGTGGCCTGGTGCGGTTCAGGAGAGGGGGGGGGCCGCGCTCTGTCCCCCCCTCTTTTCTGCGGCCGGCCAGGTCAACGTGCTCGGATAAGGGGTCTGGTGTGGATTGTAGGGGGGACTCCACGCCATTTTTTTTTTAATTTGGAGTGGAGTTCCCCTTAAATTCCACACCAGACCCGAAGGGTCTGGTTATGGATATTTGGGGGGAACCCCACGTCATTTTTTTTTTAAATTGACGGCGGGGTTCCCCTTAATATCCATACCAGACCTAAAGGGTCTGGTTATTGAATTTGGGGGGACCCCCACGCTTTTTTTTTTCCTTTTTTTAATGAATGAATTCTCCTGCAATTGCCGGGAGCCGACAATTCATTATTGCCGCGAGTCAGTTTTAAATGGCTTTTTTCCTTTGAAAAATGACATTTTGTGCAGAGACATTTCTAACCACGGGAAACATGCGCTTTTTCACATGCTGACATTAGAGCCCCCCATGCTACGAAATTTAAAGGAAAATTACACTTTTATTATTGCACTTTTAGCATTATTAAAATCACTGCTCCCGAAAAAACGGCCGTTTTAAAAAATAAAAAAAAGCATTGGTACATGTCCCCTGGGGCAGGACTGAGGTCCCCAAACACTTTTTAGGACAAAACTTGCAGATTAGCCTTTAAAATTCACTATTAAGATTTCCCCCATAGACTTATACAGGGAGTTCGGCGGCGGCTTTAGTTATCAATCACATCGCGCTGCTGTGCAACGCCGGCTCATGCGCCTAATTAGGGCTTCATCCAGCGCACTAATTAAGGCATGTACCGGCGCAGCGCAGATTCATTAGTAAATCAGCCCCATAGAGTTCCTCGATGGGTTTCTCTGCGAAAAGTGTACACACGACCGGTTTCAGAATATGTCTCCCATCGAGTATCTTGCTGATATCTGCAGAGGAAACCGGTCGTGTGTACGCCGCCTAACACCTGATACTACTCTCTTCCCCTTGCCCAGCCCAAGAAATACAACACCTGAAGCTTGATACCTTGATACATGTGCAAAAACACTTACACAAAACTTGTAAAATTCCCATAAAATGCCCCCAAAAAAGGCCTCACAATTACTAGGAATACATTTTGATCAGGTTTGAATGAAGGCTTATGCCCCGTACACACGATCGGAATTTCCATCGGGATAAACTCAGACAGATTTTTTTGACAGAATTACATTCAAGCCGCCTTGCATACACACTGTCACACCAAATTCTGACCGTCCAAAACGCGGTGACGTACAACACTACGACGAGCTGAGAAAAATTAAGTTCAATGCTTCCGAGCATGCATCGACTTGATTCTGAGCATGTGTGTTTTTTTTCTCCATCGGAGTTCCATACAGACGATCGGAATTTCCGATTTTTTTCATCGGGAAGAAAAGAGAAAATGTTCTCTTTCTAAGTCCGTCGAAATTTCCGATGGAAAAACTCAGATGGGTCACACACATAGTCGGAATTTCTGATGAAAAAATTCCATCTGACTTTCTCCATCGGAAATTCCGATTGTGTGTACAAGGCATTAGAGATAGAACCCTCCACTAAATAGGGAGTGCAAGCTTTGCTAAGAGAAAGGATCTAGTTCTGACTGTACAAGTTGAAATCTCTATTAACCACTTAAGGACCACCTCCTGCAAATATACGTCGGCAGAATGGCACAAGCACGTACAGGTACGTTCTCTTTAAGTGCCCAGGCTGAAGCTCCATGACTGCGGCCGCGGGACCCGTGGACCTGATCGCTGCTAGAGTCCCGTGATCGGCCCCCTGGGCTGAAGAACAGGGAGAGCTGCGTGCAAACACAGCTTCCCCGTTCTTTACTGTGGCACTGTCATTGAACATGTGTTCCCTTATATAGGGAACCACAATCAATGACGTCACACCTACAGCCACACACCCCTACAGTTAGAAACACAGATGAGGTCATCACTAACCCCTTCAGCGCCCCCTTGTGGTTAACTCCCAAACTGCAATTGTCATTTTCACAGTAAACAATGCATTTTTAATGCATTTTTCGCTGTGAAAATGATAATGGTCCCAAAATAGTGTCAAAATTGTCTGACGTGTCCGTCATAATGTCGCAGTCACGAAAAAAAAATCGCTGATCGCTGCCATTAGTAGTAAAAAAATAAATAAATAATAAAAATGCAATAAAACTATCCCCTATTCTGTAAACACTATAAATTTTGCGCAAACCAACTGATAAACGCTTATTGCAATTTTTTTTCCAAAAATATGTAGAAGAATATGTATCGGCCTAAACTGAGGATTTATATATATATATATATATATATATATATATATATATATATATTTTTTTTTTTTGGGGGGGATATTTATTATAGCAATAAGAACCAGCTCTCTTTTTTCCCGTCAGAATTCCCAGCGGTTTTTAACCTGGCAGTTTTCCTATTGGAAACACTGCGGTGGAGCATCACATGGCCGAGATTCCCAACTAAAGCGCTCATGGCAGTTTTCCTGTCGGAAAACCCGGTCGTGTGTAGGGGGAAAAAGTTACAGAGCAGGTTCTCGGTTTTCCCTTTGGGATCCCCGGCAGTAAAAAGTCTGCATGTGTACGAGGCTTGAAACTTCTCACATACATATAAAAATCTACATTTTGTTGCTAGAAAATTACTTATAACCCCCAAACATTTCATATATACACTGGAGATGAAAATTAGAGAACAATTTATGAATACTTGATTTTTTCTGAAATAATGTAATCTTCATTGCTCAACATTTGATTACATTTTTGTTGTGGCGATACTATGCTAATAGAACAGTGTCTTTCAAAATAATCAAGGCACTTTAACAAAAAAACATGATTTTGTAGAAAACACAATGATCAAAATTAGAGAACAGCAATGACTGTAGCACAGAAAAAACGTTACAACTAAAATTTCTGAAGGTTACATCAATCAACAATTAGTAGGAAGTATACAGGTCTTTGCTCAGCACATCTGTGGCCACAGGACAACACTAGTACACTAGTCTCTCACAATGCTGTGGTGTGATTTTGTTCCATTCTCTTCCAGTCTCCTCCACAGTTTGGTGACTGTAGTGGGTTTCTTCGCCATAACTTTGTCGCCAAGGATTTTTTAGAGGTTTTCTTTTGGGTTTAGGTCAGGACTCTGGGCTGGCCATTTCATTATTTCAAAGTGTTCAGCTTTATGGAACTGCTTTACCTGTTTTGCTGTGTGACAGGGGGCATTATCGTGTATGAAAATTGCTGGCTGATTGGGTGATGAACGCAGGGAAGGAACCAGATGTTGTCAAACGTTCTGATAAACATTTGCATTCACTCTGTCATGTAGCTTTATAATAGGCCCAACTCCTGCTGCAGAAAACATCCCCCAAACCATGATGCTTCCCCCTACACCTCCATAGTTCTCATCTCATCAGTCAGTCAGTCCGTCGGTGCAGCAGGACGCTCTCACACGAGTCGGCTCACCTGAGTCAGTTTAGTCAGGCAGGTGCTCCCTCAGCCTCCCGGCTGCATCCAGGACTCACGGATCCAGCTCTCCTTGCTCCCCTTTGGCCTCCATACTCCCCTTCACCAGCAGCCGTGTCTAGCCTTCTTTCTGGGCGTTTGTGTCCCCCCCGCCTCCCTGCCTCCCCTGGGACAGCGCGGCCGTCCTTCTAAGGATAAGCCGCAGCTCTGCCCAGTGGAGCAACGACTGCACATCACAGAACCGGCTGCCCCCTTTCTCCTCCTGGCCACCGGCTCCTTCCCAAAGCCATCCAGAGTTGAGGTATCCCCCCGTCGCCTCCTCGCCTCAGCGCCTTCCCTCTTCAGCCATCCGCGCGGACCTTCGGCGGCAGCGCTCAGGAAAGACCGCGGCTTCACCCGAGGCCTAGTGGCGCACCGCATAAACTTGAGGAAATCCCTCTAAAGTAGCCCAGAAACCCCCACCTACCCTAGGAGGTCCCCCATCCTCTCCCAGTCACCCACCAGCCTTCTCTAGTGTCCTATCCACCAAGGTTTGACAGCCCCCAGCTCAGGTCCTTTTTCCTGAATGGTGGCCATCTTGGTACTCCCCAGCACATCTCCCCCTATTTTTCCTGACCACGTATCCACCACCCCTTTAGCACTTGATCCAGGGTTTCGACTGATCGCTCTTGAAGGGTCAGGAAGGAATTTTTTCCCCTTACCGCAGCACACTGGTTAGCACGGCCAGGGTTTTTTTGCCTTCCTCTGGATCAACCTGGGAGTGAGGATTTAAAGAATCTTCCCCCCCCCCCCAGCCCATTAAAAAAACGCACTGGCACCCCCGATGCTTGGCGACAATGGCTAATCTGCGATATTCTGCAGACACCATCCTGGGTCTGAGGCGATTCGCCACAGGATTACCAGTCATCACCAAAAAGGCCTTAAGAATTGAGCAACTATTGAGAATCGATCGACGATCGACTATTAAAAATTTCAGGTATCCACCCCACCCTAAGCACATATCATGTGCTTTGATCAACACAAGATCGGCAGTAAAACACCGACTAGAAATCCATGATTTCATTCTTCAATACGATTTAGACTGCCTCTTTATTACAGAAAGCTGGCTCACAGCCGACTGTAACACCATTCTAGGAGAACTGGTGCCAGAAAACTACCGTATTATAACCGAAAACAGAATAGGACAAAGAGGAGGAGGCCTGGCAGTGATCCACAGGACTCAACTTGCGATCACTAAACCAATCCTTCAAAACCCTCTTCCATTCATGGAAACCCTTACTCTGCAGCTGCAAACAAATCCCCAGGAGACCGTCCACGTTCTTCTCTGCTATAGGCCACCCGGGCCAAAATCGCAGCTTCTATCATCATTGACGGACTTCATCTCCACTTATACCCTTAACAGCAAACACCTTTTGCTGCTTGGGGATTTCAACCTCTGGGCCAATTCCTCACAAGACCCCATTGCTGACGCCTGTATTGACCACCTGGAAGGATTAGGGCTTCAGCAATTAGTATGTGGGCCCACACATGCTTCAGGTCATACACTAGATCTTATTTTCAGACAAAATCTGAAAATAAGTATTTTGGAAAATGAACCGTTGCCATGGACAGATCACCATGCAATTAAATTCATTATTTCCAAAACTTCCCCATTGCTAAAAACACCCAAGCCAGTGACAATACACTGGACTAGATCTCAGAAGAAGCTCCATTCTAGACTCTTCAAATCTACCTTGGGAAATAAAATTAAAACAATTCAACCATCTCGTACAGCCTCAGAAACATTGGATGCCATAAATGCAGCGCTACTCAGCAGACTTAGTAGCACCGAAACGCAAAGCCCTTATCCGGAAAAACAAGGCCGGCTGGTTCAACAACCAGATGTCACTTCTGAAGCAAGAGCGTAGAAGGGCAGAAGCCGCCTGGAAACGAAGCGCTTCTGAGGAGAATCTCGCCACCTATAAAGCAGCAACAAAAAAATACCACAAAGAAATCTTCAAAGCCAAGAAAAATTATTTTTCTGAGGCTATCAACAGCGCCCTAAACCGTCCACGGGAACTCTTCAAGCTGGTCACTGAGACCATGAATCCTGGCTGTCTTGAAGCCCCCAATTCAGATTCCCAAGAATTTTGTAATGAATTGTCGGATTTCTTCATCAATAAAATTGAGAGAATCCGGGAAAGCATTCAGCAAAGCAAGACCCTCGTCAACACCCCCTCCCCCCCCGTACAACCACACAACATCCATAGAAACTCTCCACAACAAACAAAGTTCACTCTGGAACCCATCTCCATCGAGGCCACTGAAAATATCATCAGCGTGTTGCGCAATAGCACATCGCCTATTGATATTATCCCCACTAAACTACTGAAGGAATGTGCCGATATCCTGGCACCTCCCATCATGCAGCTTATAAACTAGTCATTTAAGGAAGGCATAGTGCCTTCCCTACTGAAAGAGGGCACAATCCAGCCCATCTTGAAGAAACCGACCCTGGACCCCAAGGACCCAACTCACCGCCGGCCCATAACAATGCTAAACGTCTTCTCCAAAGTAATGGAGAAAGTAGTGGTACAACAGCTGCAACAGCATCTAGATACCCATAATCTACTTGATCCATACCAATCGGGCTTCCGTCCCGGGCACGGGACAGAAACAGCATTGCTCAAAATATGGGACGACGTTCTAGAGGACGCAGACGAAGGAGAATCTTGTCTTCTGGTTCTGCTGGACCTAAGCGCAGCCTTTGACACGGTAGACCACAAACTTTTACTGACTCGGCTGGCTGAAGTAGCCAGAGACACAGAAGGTGATTTACCATGGTTTGCCTCTTTTTTAGAAAACCGATCACAAACAGTGAAATTGGGACCTTTCACTTCTGGAAAACGCACGGTGTCATGTGGAGTCCCTCAAGGATCACCCCTGTCACCGGTGCTCTTCAACATCTATCTTCGCCCTCTCTTTGAAATCATCAGTAGTCAGCAACTACTTTATCACTCATATGCAGATGACACGCAACTATATTTCCGCATCTGCAACAAAAAGGATCATCATCTCAGTTTAGAGAATTGTCTCTCTTTGATAGAAAACTGGATGACTAAGAGTTATCTCAAACTCAACAATTCCAAAACAGAACTTCTTCTGTTTCATGCAAGTCGCAAGAGTCAACTGGCAACAACCTGGACACCTCCGCCCATGTTTGGCCAGATCATCACCCCTAGCTCCAAAGTCAAAAGTCTCGGGGTCGTCTTTGACTCCTACATGACAATGGACGCACAAATAGGGTCAGTAGTCAGCGGATCTCACCATCTGCTGCGCCTACTACGCAGACTTATTCTATTTATTCCCAAAAAAGACGTAGCAGTCGTGGTGGGATCAATTGTGAACTCCAGACTGGACTATACAAATGCCCTTTACCTCGGACTCCCCAAGTACCAAATCACTCGTCTGCAAACCGTTCAAAATACGGCCGCCAGACTGGTGACTGGGAAAAAACCCTGGGAATCCATCTCACCTTCACTAAGAGCCCTTCACTGGTTGCCAGTAAAAGACAGAATTGCTTTTAAAGCACTCTGTCTGATGCACAAGTGCATCCATGGGAATGCCCCGCAATATCTTTGCCAAAAAATAGAAGCCCACAATCCCAATCGCGTTCTGCGATCCACCGACCAAAATCTGGTCAAGGTACCCAAAGCCAGATACAAGTCCAAAGGAGAAAGAAGGTTTGCTGTCCAAGGTCCCAGGCTATGGAACGCTTTACCAACCAGCATTCGGTTGGAGGTAAACCACCTGACCTTCAGAAGACAGATTAAAACTCTGCTCTTTTGATGTCAAGAGAGACTAAAAACAACAAGCGCCCAGAGGCGATTTAGTTCGCATGTGCCGCGCTATATACGTTTTTCATTCATTCATTCATTCATTCACACCTTTCACTGACTTCTTTACAGGGCAGCCATCACAAATTTTGGGGCCCCTTACACAGCTTTAGGCAGGGCCCCCCTGGAGCAGAGAACCGAGGGACCCTCCTCTCTTCTGCCGTGAGATAAGCGGGGGAGGGGTTGTGGTAACGAAAGTGTCATCTTTTCTTTCCCGCCGCAAGATGATAAGCGGGACTGGGCGGTTGGTTGGTGCTGATGAACAAAACAAAGTCAAAACAAAGTCAAGTCAAGTCTTCTCTTCTCTCTCCTGCCACAAGTTGCTAAAGTCAGACGAAATTATAATTATTTAAAAAAAGGGGGGGGTGATGGGGCGGGCCGCTGCCGCGAGTTGCTAAAGGTGGGGGGTCAGACAAAAATAAATAAATAAAAACAGGGAGGGAGTCTGGGCCCCTGGGGATGATTGGGCCCCTTACAGGTGTAATGCCTGTACTCCCCTGTTGGCAGCCCTGCTTCTTTATACACATTGGGCTCAGTCTTTCCTCAGTTTGATGACGAACAAAATGTTTCCTATCAGATTAAAATAAATTAAACTAAAGAGAACTTTGGACCAGTTCTCCTCTGTCCACACAACATGCTCCTCAGCAGAGGTTAGTCCAGCCTTTTGATTCTTTCTGCTAATGAAAGGTTTGGTTACTGCAGAGTGGACATTCTGTCCAAATCCTTTTAAACAGCGAGACATTGTATGAGGAGACAGATCCTCAGTTGTTCATCACTGAACTAGTAGCGAGCAATCGTAGCTGCAGTGTTGAACCGATTGCCCATTGAGATTCTCTGCAATATCCTGTCCTCTCTTGCATTTGTCTTTCGTGGACAACCAGCCACCTTCTTGGACTTGAATGAGTTTGTGACGTTGTAAAGATGCAAGATTCTAGAAATCACAGGTTTGGAACGACAAATTTCAAATTTCTTGCTATGGTTGAAGGGTCATCCCTTTGGCCTTCATCTGAACAACCTGCTGCCGAAGGGATTCAGTCACTTTAGAACGGCTCACCATCTTGCAAAGTCAGTAAAACCTGAAAAGTTAGGCTGCCAGTTAAATAGGCCCTAGAGAATAAAATTATGGGTTTTGCAATTTTCGGACGCTATCTACGTTGTTCCAAGGTGTGCTGGCAATTATTTCTACTGTAACGTGTACCAGTATCCAGCTGGTTGTTGCTACAAGCACCCAAACCCAAGAGCGGATCCAGGAAAGTGTGCGATGGTAATATGAAGTATTGCAATTTTTTATGCCACACAGTATTTGCACAGGGGTTTTTCAAATGCAATTCTTTTCAAGATCCACTTCAATAAATATTTTTGCACACAAACACAATATATCACCCAGTTTTTGGCTAAATGTAAACAATGATGTTGCGCTGAGTAATTAGATAAATTAAAATTTCACGTTTTAAATTGCGTATACCAATGAATGACGCCAAAACACGGTACTTAAAATTCTCCTTAATTTATATTTTTACAGATTACTAGTTTAGCGTTACAGAGGAGGTCTGGCACTAGAATTATTGTTCTTGCTCTGTCGTTTGCAATGATACCTCACATGTGTAGTACGATCACTGTTTACATATGCATGCAGGACTTATGTATGTGTTTACATTTGAGCATTTGCAGGGGGGATGGGGGGCACTTTAAAAAAAAAAAAACATTATCCAAAAACTTTTTTTTTACACTGTCTCTACTACCATAGTATTAAAAAGTCAAATTTTATATTCACATTTAATATTAAAACCAGCTAAAAAAAAAATGTAAAAAGCATATCCAGATATAATTACTTGATGTACACTTTGTATACAGAAGATCTGATGTACTGTAACAACATATGTACATTTAAGGATAAACAGATAATATCTTAGCTCTTCACTCGTTTCGTGAAGCATTGTTCAATTCTTCACGAGATATATCCTTGCATATATTCTCTTTTGAATGCATGCTGTTGACTATATTATATTAACGACAGGTTAATATTATCTCCTGAAGAAGTGAATGTTGCTTCATGAAACGCGTCAAGAAAAAAATTGGAATTTTAAATTCTGTAGTTTTTTTTTTTTGCGTAGCTCTCCTAAAGTCCCATGGGCATCCTTTGCATATTAATGCTGTCTTGAATCTTCTGTCCTTTGGGGGTTCTCTTCTGATGATACGGTGCTTAATGTAGCCTCTGAACCCGTCATAGGCACTCTTAAATTGTGGCAATTTTGCCCGCCCTTCAGGCCCCCCCTCATTCATAGAAGCTGTATCATAGCTTCCATCATTGATAGGCGCTCTATGAATGGAGGACGGTATATGGTTGAAAGGTCCACCTTCTCCATTTATAAAGCATTATTTATTGACGGAAGATATAGTACAGCTTCTATAAATGGAAGGGGGCAGGGCGTAAAGAGGGCATATTGAGGAGTGCCTATGAGAGATCCAGCAGCTGTTTTAGACCCGTAGCACCGAAGCATTACCCTAGGCAGGTAATGGGAGAAGAGAGCAAAGCAGGGGGGGGGGGGTACCACATTAAATTAAACTACCATTGCTTGTGCTGTTTAAAAAAAAAACGAAACTTAATCTAGGTTCACATTGGAGCAATTTGTCATGCAATTTGAGAGATCGAATCGCATTGACGGCAATGCCACTGTTCCAATCGGTGCGATACCGATTTTGCAGCGCCGCACCGATTTGCAAAAGTAGTTCCTGCACTACTTTTGCAGATTTCAGGTGCGACTTTAATAGACATCTGTGTATGAAGCCACACAAATGTTATCAAGTAGCACCTGAAATCGCGCTGACCTTGCTACTTTGAAGTCGCGCTACTTCATGTGAAGTATCGCGATTTCAAAGTAGCATCAATGTGAACCAGGGCTTAAGCTTAGTACATTTTTTATTTTTGACTTGAGTGTCCCATTATTGCTACAATTCATAGCGCAGTGCCATAATTGGGTCACATGACTACACAGGGAGTTCCAGGGTGTGTCTCAGACATACTGTACTTTGGCAGAATGAGATATTTTTTTGGGCCACTTTATACTATAAAACAACATCGCCAGTTTTTCCTCCTGCAGACATTGAATTGGGTGTTTTTTATGTGCCTCTGAGAAGTTTAGAAATTCTAGATGAATATGATTTTGTTTGCCTCACCAGCTGTCTGTGTCTGGTCCCATTCCCACTTGTCCTCCAAAATCTTAGAAAGAGCATCTGCAGCCTGCACTTTGTTGGCCAATATGAAGTAATGGTTTCATTAGACGGTTTATGCCGGTGAAGCAACTGGATAGTCTTGGCCGTCCCTCTACACAAGTGCTGGCACCATTCCGCGCTCTAATTACATAATTGGAGGGGGAATATTACTGCTTAGCTTGCAAAGTCACAGAGGAAACACTATAGACTTAATAAAAACCGATTCACACATTGTACATTCTTTGATTTGTAGTCAAGCGCACAGTGAAAGCTGTGTAGGGATTTTTAGGCTGTATTGCCCAGTTAATGTTGGGGGAAGTGTCTTAAGCTGCCCATATACTCTTAGGGTTCTATGTATGAAACTTTCACTGTGCCGATAACTTAGGCATACTGTATATACCATATTGTTTGTAACATGATTATTTCCTATGATTGTCAGCTCCATCTAGTGGCTATAATGCAGTATTTTGTTAATAAGTTCTTTCAGAAAAAAAACACATAATGCATTTCATCCCTTGAAGGCCAAGTTGACGTTGTTCATGATAAATTAACATTTGTCGGCGATTATTCATGAAAGATTGGCCTTCTTCGAGAAAATCTGGGATCCCTGGATAAAATATCTTTTGGATTCTTCTTGAGAGGGAGCAGTAGAGGGTGCAATTAATTTCCTTCACCTGTTTTTCTACTTCTTTCCATTCTCTTCATCTGTTCGCCTTTCTTTTGTTGGTTTTCTCCATTGCATGTACTACATTGTACGTAAGCTGACAGGTGTTGCGCAGTGTGATGTAGGAGAAAATTTGTCCGTTAAAGCTGGCATGATGCTCACTCCAGCAGGGGACACAGATTTGCCCCTCCTTTCTCCTGGATGTGGGAGATCAGGTTTACGCAAGGGTTAATATCTATTGATGTAGTCCATGGACGTTCTCCCATTCTCGAGAGGGCTGCGCTCCCCCTGCAGGGCCCAGGCGGTGCGCTTTGTGATCAGAGAGTCAATCCTGACCTCTTACCACATGATCAGCTGTCAGCCAATGACAGCTGATCATGTGATGTAAACAGAGACGGTAATCAGCTATTTTTTCTCGATGAAGGAGAGCAGCCACCTGCTCATCTGTGCCACCTGCCAGTGCATAACAGTGCTGCCTACCAGTGCCCACCAGTGCTACCTATCAGTGCCCACAGTGCCACCCATCTATGCCCACAGGTCCGCCCACATTGCTACCCATCAGTGCCCACAGTGCCACCCAACATTGCCCACATTGCCACCTATCAGTGTCACTATTGTCACCTACCAGTGCTCATCATTTTTCACTACCAGTGCTCATCAGTGTCACCTATCAGTGCTCATCAGTGCCACCTACAAGTGCCCATCAGTGCCACCCAGCAGTGCCAATCAGTGCCACCCATCAGTGCCCATCAGTGCTGCCTTATCTGTGCCCATCAGTGCCACCTTATCTGTCCCCATCAGTGCTGCCTTATCTGTCCCCATCAGTGCCACCTTATCTGTGCCTATTAGTGCCCACCAGTGCAGCCTATCAGTGCCCACCAGTGCCACCTCATCAGCATATATCAATGAAGGAGAAAAATTACCTGTTTGCTAAATTTTATAACAAACTATGAAACGTAATTATTTTTTCAAAATTTTACATCTTTTTTGGTTTGTTTAGCAAAAAAAAAAAATATCCTAGTAGTGATTAAATACCACCAAAAGACAGCTCCATTTGTGTGAAAAAAAATGCTAAAAATGTCATTTGGGTGTTGTATGACCGCGCAATTGTCATTCAAAGTGCGTCAGCGCTGAAAGCTGAAAATTGGTCTGGGCAGAAGGAGGGTTTAAGTGCCCAGTAAGGAAGTGGTTAATAAAAAGTAATGGAAACCAAATATACCACATAATGGCCACTAGATTGAAGCTGATAATCATATCACACTAATACACACACATTCGTGGTTCCTGTGTGAATGACAATGCTGCAGCAGCGCTTTGCCGGCAGTATAGCCACGGTGCCCATTAATTTCAGTGGGCAGGAGCGGTATACACATTGCTCCTTCACCGCTCCAAACTTCCTGTTTTGACTATAGGACAGAAAGTGAAGGGAAATTTCTGCAATTGAAAAAATTCTCAGGGGTTATAAATCTCCCTTAGGGCTCATTTAGAAATGCAACGAAATTTGAGCACCCATTAATGCACCTAATACATTAAGCTGTGTTAACGGCACATTTTTGATGCATTTGCAGTTCATTCAAAATACTTGCCAGTCGCCCCCTCTGGGTTTTTTTTTTTTTTGGGTAACCAGAACTAGCGCAAGGTACATTGCAGCCTGGTATAGGTGGCAAGTCCTCTTGTAGCGAGGGGGTTATTGATCTAGCTACCCCCCTAGTGGTCAGTTTTCCAAAGCAACTGGGATCGATCCCACGATACCTTCTGCCCATGGTACAGAAAAGAAGGAGTTAACAGGTGCATGCATGAGGTCCGTGCTAGTGCACAGCGGGATGCCGTTCTGTTACTGGGAGGTGGCAGAGGTATGCTGGACTAGTTAGGAGGGCATGGGCTCGGTAGTGTCCCTCCAAAATGTAGTATACAGCAAGAGAAATGTGTGCACTGACCTGGAAAGCACTTTACTGGGACTCTGTACATGTTCTACTGCACACCATGTATGGCTCATCTATAAGATGGCTAAACGTCATAATTCTGTGTGAATTAGTATTGTACAAATGCTTGGCCAGCACTGGTCTTCTTTTTAAACCAGAAATAATACATGGGCACATAATTTTCTTCACCATAATGATTTTCAATCAAATGCGATGTTTCTTCTCTTTCTGTTGTAGACATGTAGTTCTCTAGTTTCCAAGTTCCTCAAGCTTGTGGGTTTCAGCTTGGCCCATCAACTTTAATTTGTGGGATGTTTTTTGGGAGAAATACCTTCTACATTAAATCACTAGCATGGCTTCAGCTATTCTGTGACCTTCTTGGTAACACCTTATATGGGGGAGGTTACTGAGACGTCTGTGGTATGGGTACAAATTAATTTAGTAGGGCTGTTACTGATCAACATTTTTGTGTTCGATTAATCATTTTTTTTTTTTTTTTAATCGATTAATTGACTAATTTCGATTAATTATATTGCACATACAAATCCAACTACTTTTAGCTGATCTCCTCCTTGCAGGCTGATTCCCAGTGCAGCTACCAACGACTGGAAAAATGGATAGCAGGATACAAAAAACACACACAGGCGGCGCCGGGTGGGAATATCATTAAAACTTTTATAGACTTCAAGTAGGTAACAAAATAAATATTGCACTGGAGATGAAATCGATGTAGCTACATAAACTGTAAAAATGGTGCGAGTAATACTAAATGGTAGCAAAAGCAGTCATAAAAACATGTAGCTAAGTATGATACTGGTATAAAAATGTGTACAACGATGCCACTGCTGAATCCAGATGAGGAGAGGTTAACATCAGTCCGTTGGCATGTAGATGTCCTGTGAAGGGAACTATCACAACTCCCAGTGGATGGTTGTATAATCCCAGGTTTATAGAGGGAAGTGTAACAGCCCTTGTGTGTGGCAGATGGTAAGGTCCCGCCGACATGCAGATATGAAGGCACAGCAAAGGAGCCCTTCAGATGGACACGACAAGCCCCGTCGGTGTCCGCGACGTCACCGGATCTCCGATGGAATTTCCCTGAAGAGAGGTGAGTACCAATCAAAATAATTTTGATCGATCAAAAAAATTAAAGATTAATCGATGAATTAATAGTTAATTTCCACAGCCCTAGAATTTAGCAGTATCATAGAAAGTACTGAACTGTTAGTCATATGGACTTCTATTATTTAATGGTTTTTAAAGTATACATAAAGACAGTTTTTTTGTGTTTTTGTTTTTTAGTTTTGGATAAAGTGGAGAGGAATTAGTGCACTCATCATGTTTTTATTGCTGTCTGTGCCCCTTTTAGGGAGATTTACCCTCTCTATTTGTACTATTCAGTGTTTTCTTAAAGCGGGATTCCACCCGCAATTTTTTTTTTAAAAAAGTCAGCAGCTACTTACAGTGTAGCTGCTGACTTTTAATAAGGACACTTACCTGTCCTACTTGCCCGCGCTGATGGCCCCCCCGATGCCGATCCCACGACTGATGCAGGTCCCGCGCCACCATTCACACTATGGGAAACAGGCAGTGAAGCCTTACGGCTTCACTGCCCATTTCCTACTGCGCCTGTGTGAGTCTCGTGCCGGCTTGTGAATAGGCGGCTGCTCTCTGAGAACACACACAGTTCCCAGAAAGCAGCGCGCCACATTCACTAGGAGAAGAAGAAGAAAACACACCGCAGTGCGGATGAGGCAGATTACTTCCTCATAGCAACAGGTATTTCGGGTGAGTATAAAAAAATAAAAAATTTCACTTTTGGCCAACTGTTTTTTTCCTGGGTGGAATTCCGCTTTAAAGAGTGAAAGTAATAGAAAGAACCAGATTTTGCATTGTCACCAGAACAGGAAAAGAGGGAACATCTTCCAATGGGGACTATAGGTCTGCTGACCCTGGTGATTTCTTTATTTAGGAGGAATTTCCTCTCACTTTCTGTTGTAGCTATAGGACAGGAAGTGAAGGGACATGCCCCCGAAAAGGTGTCAAGAAAGAAACTGACAAGGTTTTAAGACTCTCTTGACTATTGATTTTGCATGTTGTACAACCATAGTGAGGCCATACTTTGTATATCTAAAGAAGTTTTTTTTGTTTTTGTAATCACATTTATAGAATGTGTGGGTTATCATTTAGTGCCACAATTTTCAGGCATTAAAAGCACTTAAGGAGTATGAATCATCAACTGTTCTAGTGTCTAAGGCCGCATACACACGACCGGTTTCCTCAACAGAATCCATCAAGAAACTTGGTGGAAGAGCTTTTTTGCCGAGGAAAACGGTCGTGTGTATGCTTTTCATCGAGTAAACTGTCAAGGAACTCGACGAGGAAAAAAAAGAGCAAGTTCTCTTTTTCCTTGACGGGAGTCGTCGTGTTCCTCGTCGGGCTGGTTTTCCAACGAGAAACACGTTGGTGTGTATGTTTAGAAACCCGCGTACCTTCGGTAAAAGTAGTATTTGTAATGGAGATAGCACATTTGTCACGCTGTAACAGACTGAAAAGTGCAAATGTCTCTTACCAAACTTTTACCTAACACGCAGTAACATGAGATTAGCAAAAGCAGCCCCAAGGGTTGTGCCAGTGGAATCGAACTCCCCCTGCCGTTGTATGTATTGAAGTCACCGAGTTTGAGAACGAGGAGATTTGGTCTTGACAGTGTGTACGCAAAGACAGCTTGCCAAGTTTCTCGACAAGCCTAACAAGGAACTCGTCGAGGAAAAGGATGTGTCTTTTCCGACGAGTTCCTCGGTCGTGTGTACCAGGCCTAAGAATGGAATTCTCCCCACTTTGTAGAGATTTCCTCTCACTTCCTCTTGTGTCTCTGGGGCAGGAAGTTAGGAGAAATCTCACCAATGGGACATACATAAAAATGAAAAAAAAAAGAACCAAAGTTTTAATCCTTTCCTACTTTATCCAAAAAAAATATAAAAACATTTTGGCTACACATACACAAAAACTTTTCTACTGAGAAAAATACAAAGCCTACAGTTACTGATCTCCTTCTAAACAAAACTAGTTGCCTGGCTGTCTCTGGATTCAGTACTTTCTGTGTCACTGACCTGGAACATGCATGCAGATTAAAGTCAGAATTCCTGATCAGCAGTCTTTTCCCAGGTCAGTCCTTAAGCCGGCAATAGACCACAAGTACCGGCCGAGGCTTTTCATGCAAGCCATGTTTGCAGGAAAGAATATCTCACCATCTATGGCCAGCTTTAGAAAGCACTGAAAAGTTTGGATCAGGGGGTCACAAATGCACCTTCTGTATTTTTTTATTTTTATTTCAGTTTACCTTGCAGGTCTGCCCTGTCCTCTAGTCAAACCTTTCATTGTAATGGATGCCAAAGAGACTGAGACATGCAATATGTGGAGCACAGAAAACGTATTTCTTTGCATTAAGTGAGAGCTACAAAGACCTTCCAAGCAAGAAATATACATTTTGGACCACAAGAGGGACAGAACCATATTTCTCCACAAGGGGCACTGTGTATATAATCTTGAAAACTAGAATCTACAAGGGTGAATCTATCATTATCAATAAATATAGATGTCAAAACTAGATAGGATGCCTCTATGAAAAGAAAAAGTGCCTCAAACTATTTTGTTACTAATTAGCACCAGTAATTTATGTTTATGATAATAAAAACGTTTTAAAGCCCAGCTTCAGAAAACGTAAAGAGGGGGTTCACCCTTAAAACCACTTTCTCCCATCCCATCCAGCATACTGGCGTCAGCGCCAGTATGCTGTCTTTTTTTTTTTTTTTTATAGGTGTACTTACCTCTTAATAGATAATTTAATTTTCGTCCTACCGTGGGGTATGGCGCCGCTATATAGCGTCACGCCTTCCGAAAACAGCCGACTAGCACTCGGCTGTTCTCGGAGCTATACGGCGCCTGAGCACAGACCTAGGAGCTGACTGCGTAGGCGCCGTATATAGCCGCGTCACGCCCTCCGAAAAAAGCCGAAATAGGACTCGGCTGTATACGGCGCCTGCGCAGTCAGCTCCTGGGTCTGTGCGCAGGCGCCGAGAACAGCCGGGTGCTAGTCGGCTGTTTTCGGAAGGCGTGACGCTATATAGCGGCGCCATACCCCGCGGTAGGACAAAAATGTAATTATCTATTAAGAGGTAAGTACACCTATAAAAAAAAAAAAAAGACAGCATACTGGCGTTGCCGCCAGTATGCTGGATGGGATGGAAGAAAGTGGTTTTAAGGGTGAACCCCCTCTTTCTAATAGGGATGCGCCCACACTGCTAGGGTTAACTGCTCATTTGCATCTAGGGGGAGAGGAGAAGTACTTTAAATCACATGATCCACCGCTCCTTTGATTTGCTAGACTGGCAGACCCGCAGCGTGTTCTCCCCTATACTCCAGCAGTCTAAGGCAGTGTTTCTCAACTCCAGTCCTCAAGGCGCCCCAACAGGTCATGTTTCCAGGTTTTCCATCTTTTTTGAACAGGTGATTTGATCGGTTTCACTGCCTTAGTAATTACCACAGCCGTTTCCTCTATAGGGGAATCCTAAAAACATGATCCGTTGAGGCACCGTGAGGACTGGAGTTAAGGTACTGACATCATCAAGACCAATACAGGGTTCATAGGCCCTAGGTCTATTGGACATGATGACACCAAGAGACAGTCCACCGCTGGAAGGGTAGCGCTCATTAACAAGGAAGCAGAGGATCACGTAAGTTAATGTGCTTCTCAAACTTGCAATAGAGGTACTGTCCCACTGCAGGAGGTGATTTTTAAATTGGAGTTGGGCTTTAAGGCAATGTATAGTGGAGTGTCCATCTCTCCTGTTTCTGTTTTTTATTGTTCTTTATACTTGATTCACAAAGCTTAGAAAAAATTTACTTTGCATAGTGCATTGCAAACCTTTAGTAAGTCAACCCAATTGTTTTAAAAATATTTCTCTTTTTTGTCAGATAAATAAATAAAAACAGTGGCACTTTAGTCAGAAAATTAAGTCCTGAAGCTTCTGTCCGTCTTTCTCTCTAACTAAGCCAAGACCATACAATCAAGCTGGAAATGTACATATTTTGTTTACAGAAAGTGACATATAGTTTTTGAGACTAAGGAGAGGGGGTGAGTTTCCAATAAGTGAGTGAAACTCTCTTTCACAATTGGTGATGGAAGCGGGAACTATGAATATTTTAAAAAGACACTTAGATGGGCATCTTAAAGAACACAACATACAGGGATATGGGAAATAATTATAAACATTGACACACGTATACCTTTACAGGTTGAACTGGATGGACTATTGTCTTTATTCAACCTTGCCTACTATGTACTATGGTGGCCTCCAGCAAGAAGAAACAGGCACAATGATGGGTGCAATTTACAGCACACACTTATTTTGGTAGCATAATTGTTAATGTGGAATGTATGTTCTTTTAAGAACATTAGGGTTGATTTAATAAAACTGGAAAGAGCTAAATCTGATGCAGCTCTGCATAGAAACCAATCAGTGTCCAGGTTTTATTGCCAAAGCTTAATTGAACAAATTGAAGTTAGAAGCCGATTGACTACTATGCATACCTGCAACAGATTTTGCACACTCCAGATTTTAGTAAATCAACCCCTAATTGTTATCAAACTGTTATGGGTAAAGATCCGCTTTAATATTTTAGATCTTCACAGGCAGTCAATGGCTGGAGCTGTTGGCTCATTTCATGTGTTTTTCTGTTTCTCATTACCACCTGTTAAGATATAACCCATTGTCAACGGAGCTCAGTAGCTTAAACACAGTGGGCCAGATTCGGAAAGATCTGCGTAAATTTCCGGCGGGCGTAGCGTATCTCATTTACACTACGCCGCCGTAACTTACAGAGGCAGGTACCCTATTCAGAAAGAATTTGCGCCGTAAGTTACGGCGGCGTAGTGTAAATGGGCCGGCGTAAGCCTGCGTAATTCAAAGTAGGTGGAAGGTGGGCGTGATCCATGTAAATGAATCGTGACCCCTCGTAATTGACGTTCTTTACGAACGGCGAATGCGCCGTACGTGGACGTATCCCAGTGCGCATGCTCGAAATCAGGTCGCAAATACTCAAACCCCACAGTTGCAGAATCCCGGCCACCTGCATACCAGAAGCAGTGCGGCCGCTTTATGTGGGCGCTAGACTAATTTGCCTCTCAGCCCAGCCTGCCCCATAAGACTGCCGCTACACTAACAGTGTAGCGCAAGCGGGCGTGGACTCTTTTTGTGCTGCCCCCCTGCAAAGTGCTGCCCTAGGCCTGGGCCTGGTTGGCCTAGGCCAGGATACAGCGCTGGTCTGTATGAAAATCTAATTGCCATATGTAACATGTATATTGTAAAAGATGTATTTCTGCTAAACCTTATAATAACTAAAAATATCTATTTACTGTTTCCCTTTAAAGTATTTTTTTCATGATCAAATATCAGAAAGTTGACGAAAAGCCAGCAGCGACGCAGTCATGTAGCAAGAAAAATAATAAATCGAGATAATAAGCAGTTTTGTGTTTTCCTGTTGTCAGTTATATTGTTATAATTTCTGTACTTGGCATGTTTTTTGCCATTTAAGCAATTGTAGACTTTAATTGCTGAATGATATCATAGAGCATGTCTGTTCGAAAACTGAGATGTGTATTTGTATGAGACGTTTCATTCAGTCTCTGTTTGGCTTGGTTTGCCTTGACCGTAGGCCAGTGGGATGACATCATTTCCTATGGGAGTGCGGTACACAATGAAATCACTCCCACGTTGTAGTTATCACAACATTGCATTCTGCACTGGGATTTTCATTACAAACTAAAGCAGTATTAAACCCAAAAGCAAACATTTATTATATTACAGCTTACCAATTCATAGATGTGATGGCCACATTCATTTTCTGGTTTAGGCTTTCTTTACTTTTCTTTATTTTCACCTGGTGATCCAGCCAGTAGTCTGTTGCTTTTCAAAAGGACAAGCTCTCCAGCAGAATGTATCTGTTACAGAGATGAAACAAACCATTTAACACTAGCAGGGATGCTTGCAAAGATCAGTCTTTATTTATTTTTGTAAAAAAAAGAGGACGAGAGGCTGCTCTGTGCAAAACTATTGCACAGAGCAAATAAGTATAATGTTTGTTAATTTGTTATTTTAGCTTAAGAAAAACCAAAGGCTTAATAGCACTTTAAATGTACTAGTCCATCGAACACTCCCCCCGACTGACAATGCTGCTGTCCAAAGGTGCTCCAATGTGCTCCTTCGTAAATGGGGGTGTGTTAATGGCCAGATCACCAGGTGAAAACAGAGGGGAAAAGACTAAAAACAGGAAAACCGTTTCAGCGACCACATCTAATGATTGGTAACCTGCAAAATATTACATTTTTGTTTTAGTTTTTAATACCGTTTTTCCATTTCTAGAAAAAGTGTTTTGTAGCACATGGACATTGTACCTATCTGCTGAGATACTAAAACAGCCATGTGTCATTTGCACTATTGGATTAGGCAGGGCTTTTTTTCAGCAGGAACTCAGTTCCACCACCTCTGAATCAGGCCGTTTGCTCCCTGCTCAGCACTATCTTTTGTAAACACAGAAGTCCGGCTTCTGTGTTTACCAGTGAAAGCTTGTCTCCAAGCAGCTCAGACAGATCTGATCTCCTGAGCAGCTCCCACTGAGTGCAGGATGGGGACAAGGGAGATGCAGGTTCCGGGGGGAACATTGCATATGCCAACACCCCTACTGGATGATCTCCCTGCAAGTTAGAGGGAAGGAGCCACCTACAGTGTGCGGGGAGATACTAGGTCCGGCTGGATGCTTCAATTTCATAACGCAACAAAAGTAAGACACGTGGAAGATGGTATAGCTCTTAATGAGGGTATTTAATACCCCTTTAATACCCTCCCACTGTTAGTGAAATTTGACCCCACCCACTATTTATTGGGGTTTGGAAAGTGTGTGTGTGGGAGGGGGGATTTAGGAGGCCGTGGTTGCGTTCTTACACCTATTTTCAGAAGAAAAAAAAGCCCTGGGATTAGGTAAGTGCACATGTACCCATCTGATTGTAATTCATTGATTGTGGAGGTGTAAGCATGAACTATCTTACCCATCAAAAAAAGTTGTAATTAACCTCCGTGGCGGTATTCCCGAGTCTGATTCAGTATTACATTTTAATGCTGCGATCGCTAACCCCGAGTCAGACTCGGGCTCGCCTCACAGAGTGCACAGACCAGGTTTACTTACCTTGTTCCTGGATAAAGCGATGCATCCGTGCTGTGTGAGCGAGCGGGTGCTCGCTCGATTCACACAGTGCCTCTGTGTGCCACCGAGCTCCGGTCCCTGCGACGTTACGACGCACGGGGGTGGAGAACAGCGCCATATTCAAAAAAGTAAACAAACACATTACATACAGTATACTGTAATCTTACAAATTACAGTAATGTATGTAAAAAATACACACCCCCTTGTCCCTAGTGGTCTGCCCAGTGTCCTACATGTTCTTTTACATAATAAAAACGGTTCTTTCTGCCTGCAAACTGTAGATTGTCCATAGCAACCAAAAGTGTCCCTTTATGTCAAAAAAGGTTTTAGAGCAGCTATAAAACAGCAATAATAAATTATAATCACTTGCAGAATTGAGCGATAGCGATTTGTGGGGAAATTCGTCATAAAAAAAAAAATTACAGCCACAATTCTGCAACTGAGCAAATTTCAGTGATTTTGAGTTGATTACATTATTGAATAATTTTTATTATACTTATATTATTATTTTTTATAATTATTTATGATTATTTATTATATTATAATTTATCATTTTGTTTTTAAAATAAATGTCATACCCGGGATGCCTATTAGACTCTTGTTTGGACAGATTTAAGTGAGTTATTCCTAAGAATTACAGGCCTACAGTATAAAACGCCAAATTTCCTTGCAAAATAATGGAACCGCTTTCAGCACCTAAAATCTGAAAGAATCATACCGCCAGGGAGGTTAATTTCAGTCAATGCTCTAATCTTCAGATCCCTCTCAGGCAGCATAGCCAGGTTCTGACCTAACTTTCCTCTACTACACTTAAAGCAAAGCAGGTTGGTCAAAGACTGCAGATATTGACTGCTCAGATCAACCTTCAGCTCCCCTACACTATCAGCCAGCTCTATATGCAATTTGGTGAAACTTGATTGGCTTCCAGAGTGGCCTCGTCTTCTCTTAGTTGAGCTCAGCCTTCCTTAACCAGGGTTCCATAAAATGCTAGGATTGTCTCACAAGTTGCTAGGATTCCTTACATTGAAATGAATGATCTTTTAAGCTATTTGTAAAGGGGAGGGGGCAGCCTTCCCAATGACCACTAATGTAAGGAGCATTCTTGCTGCTCACCACCAATGTGAGAAACATCTTGCTGCTGACCACCAATATAATGGGCAATTCTTCCACAATCCACCATTGGAACAGGCACATTATCTACTGGCCACCAGTGCAAAGGACCCTTCTCTCTCTGACCCTCAATGCAGTTGGACTTGTTTACATTATTCTATCAGTAGATATAGTACTTATTAGCATGGGTTCTGAGAGTTATTTCATGGGTCCCTCCAGTGCCGATCTGGACCTCCCTGGGGCCCTAAGCAAAATAACATGTCGCATTAAAGTTGAAAAGCGGGGGGGCTGCCGAAAGTGACATTAAATGAAAAGCTGGGGGAGGGGGTGTACATCTTACATTAAAGTGAGAAGCGCGGGGTGCTGACTTCTTACCTCTTCCATGCAGCCAGCGAGTTGAGGTGGGGTGAGGGGCCGAAAATGACTTCTCACCAGGCGGGGACTTTAGTCATTTGGGGGGCCCTAAGTGTCTTGCATAGTGAGGCTTTAGGGCTGATCGGCCCTGGGTCCCTCCATAACAAAAACATTGGAAAAGGCTGGTTTTAACTGCTCTGTGCAGGGAACTAGAGGGACCCAGCTAAAAGATTCTTCTCAGTGAGTGACTTGGTAAGAATAAAGGTCATTTGATCAGCATAATGTATCAAAGAGGGAGCAACAGAATGGTTGCTTGTGTCCAGTATAAATTTTATATAAAAAAAAACTATTCAGAAAGAAACAAGCGTGTTATGGGGGTTCTATGAGGTGCACTTCCCTGGAAGTGCAGTAGGATCTGGATGGTATAGATCAGGGATATGCAATTAGCGGACCTCCAGCTGTTTCAAAACTACAAGTCCCATCATGCCTCTGCCTTTGGGTGTAATGCTTGTGACTGTCAGAGTCTTGCTATGCCTCAAAGGACTTGTAGTTCTGCAACAGCTGGAGGTCCACTAATTGCATATCCCTGGTATAGATGATGTTTATTAAGGGATGCTTTATCTGAGAACAGTCTAATGCCGCGTACACACGGTCGGTTTGTCTGATGAAAACGGTCTGTTGGACCGTTTTCATCAGACTAACCAATCGTGTGTGGGCCCCATCGGTTATTTACCCATCGGTTAAAAAACTAGGAACTTGTTTTAGAATTATCTGATGGTTAACTAACTGAAAGAAAAAAAAAACAATCGTCTGTAGGCACGTCCATCGGTTAAAAATCCACGCATGCTCAGACTAAATTAGGGGACAGGAGCGCTCGTCAGTCAGCTTCATCGGATAACTGATGAAAAAATCCATCAGTCCGTTTTCATCGGATGGATCGATCGTGTGTACAGGGCATTAAACTCCCACTAAGTTTGCTCCATTTGCTGATTTTGCAACAGCCGCATGGATGCTGGAGCATTTTCGATGTTTTCATGAAGGGAGCACCTTGGAACTCCCTAAATGCATTGTCTCTTTGCTTATCACATTTAAAAAAAATTAAACCTATTCTTTACAATTCTGTCTCTCTTCTTGTATCTTTATGCTGATTGAATGCCTGACTGAGAACAGGTCAATATGTATATTAGTTATGACTCCACTGTGACTTTCCCAACCTGCGTGTTTGTTCCACACCAGCGACTCAAAAAGTATAAAAATAAGATCAGCAGTGCAGCAAATCAACTAACATTTTCAGAAAGAGGTCAGCAATAGGCGACCTCAGATTTCTTTTATTAATGGTTTACTTTTAGGAACCCCAAGAGCAAAAAAGGTAGTCAGTAGCCATTAATAACTTTTATATCGTATTGGTGGAAGCACCCATTTTGGGGGCTTTGGCCTATCATTAGACCTCATTTAATGTTAAAAAACTTCTCTGCTCAGATCTAAATTTTCTATTGTCACTATTCTAGCTATGAGCCTGAATATGGAATAGGCTCTTTGATCCTGGCAAGGAAACTCCACAATCATCCAAGAGCTGTTCAGCCAGGAAAAAAAAACACTTCTGGTTTTACACCGGAGAGTCCCCCAACCCAAAGATAGCAGGAGATGGCAGCACGGGCACCCAAGGACCAGCCTGCTGGCACAATCATCTCCAGGGGTCGAGTCCTGGGGAAACAAGTGTGGGAACTCCCACCCAAGATCCACTCCCCCACCAAAAAAAAAAAAAAAAGATACGCTCATATGCATAACTACTTTTTTTTTTCCGATCCACTGTACCTTAGTAATCCTTTATGTTACTGGCCGCTTCCTGTATATGGATTCATTGGGTAGTGTGCGGGTATTCTGTCACTTCCTCGATGCTGCAATGTCTCCTAGGAGCTTTTGTCATTGTTTCGAGGAGACATTGCGGAGGTCTGCTGTGAGTTATCGCAGAATTTAGAAAGAACTGACAGTGATTTGAGCTGGGCATCGCCGCTTAGTGAAAGATTGGCTCAAGCGGCTCGGCTGCTCTCAGCTGCTCTAGTCCTGCAAAGGGAACTGCGTTCCTGCTGTGAAAAAAGTGCAGGGACTTCGTTCCCACGCGTTCCCGCAGGACTTGAGCCCTGATCATCTCCATTCTTCCTGAACTGCCAGATGTTCCTGGATGTTTGAGGGTCTCCCTCAGATCAGATAATTTAAGTGTAACTAAAGCCCAACATTTTTGTTTCGTTTTGGATAGAGTAGGGAAAGATACAAATCCATCAGTTTTTTTATTTCAGCCATCTCTTTACTCTTTACTTCACATAGACATGAATAGTGGGGGAACTTTACTCTTGGTTTTACCACAACGTTTCCTCATTGGAAGACTTTTCATCTATTTTTGTTCCGTTCTGAGCTCACAATTCTGGATTATCCTCTACTTCCAAACCTGGTGACAATGGACAAATAAAGAGAGTGAATCTCCCCATTAAGGACACACACAATGGTAAAATCTTGACAGGGTTGCTAACCATTACCTACTCTATTTAGAAACTTTAACCACTTGCTTACTGGGCACACAAACCCCCTTCGTGCCCAGGCGAAATTTCAGCTTCCGGCACTGCGTCGCTTTAACTGACAATTGCGCGGTCATGCAACGTGGCACCCAAACAAAATTGGCGTCCTTTTTTTCCCCACAAATAGAGCTTTCTTTTGGTGGTATTTGATCGCCCGTGCGGTTTTTATTTTTTGCGTTATAATGAAAAAAAGAGCGACAATTTAAAAATATATATATATTTTTTACTTGTTGCTATAATAAATATCCCATTTTTTTTTTTTTTTATATATTTTTTTTTCTCAGTTAAGGCCGATACGTATTCTTCTACGTATTTTTGTAAAAAAAAAAAAAAAAAATCACAATAAGTGACTGCTTTGCGCAAAAGTTATAGCACCTACAAAATAGGGGACATAATTATGATTTTTTTTTTTATATTTTTTTTTTACTAGTAATGGCGGCGATCTGCGATTTTTATTGGGACTGCGATATTGCGACGGACACATCGGACACTTTTGACACATTTTTGGCGCCATTCACATTTATACAGCGACCAGTGCTATAAAAATGCACTAATTACTGTATAAATGTGACTGGCATTGAAGGGGTTAACACTAGGGGGTGAGGAAGGGGTTAAATGTATTGCCTGGGTGTGTTCTAACTGTGTGGGGGGAGGGGGGTGACTGGGGGAGGTGACCGATGCTGTCTCCCTATGTACAAGAGAAACAGCATCTGTCACCTCACTGACAGGACGTGAAGCTCTGTGTTTACACTCAGAGCTCCACGTCCCTGCTCTCTCACCGACGATCGCGTGTACCTGACGGACATCGTGGCCGCCGGGTACACGCATCGGATCCTCGGTGATGCGTCGGGACTGTTTTTCCCCGCCGCGCGCCACCCTGTGGCGCGCGCGGGGAATTACAAGCAAATCACGTCCAAAGACGTGACCCCGACGCCTCAGGTCCGCGCTGTTCACGTATTCTGTCAATAGCGCGGACCTGAAGTGGTTAAAAAAAAGTTTCTGACCTAGACGCACAAAGTTCAGAAAGTCAGAGCAACTAATCAGATAATGTTCCTCATGTTTCTTAATTAAGTCCACGGGTGTTACAACATTTCTTTGAGATCCACATATCTCCATAAAGCTGTGCCAATGTGCTCTGAAAGCTTTTTTTTCTCATAAGAGTAGAAAGAATAATAAGAATAGGAGATTAAATCTGTCATGTCACCTAATTGTGTTTGTTTTCCTGACATAACGCCAGGCAGTAATAGCCCTTCACAGCGTTACATATGCCCAGAGTGGGATCACAGCTGGAGACTCTTTCCATCCAGTAGAAATGACACCAGTAATTTATTATCCTGTGTTTTCTAATAGAATCCATTATAACAACAATCTATCTCTCTTGCAGCCGTCCAGTTTCCCATACAAGGAAGAGATTCTCTCCGTGAATCCCACATGTCTTGTTGTGATCATTCTATTCTTCATCAGTATCATCCTGGCTTTTAAGGTAAGTGCTGTGATGGCTGGGCTTCGTCTTCTAAATGAGAAAATAAGGTTCTTATAATGGTGGAGGTATTTTTTCAAATTTTATCGAGACAAGACCATCTATCAGTATAAAGAACATCTATAATGTAAAATTATGTTCTTTAATAAAAGGGTGAAATGCTGTTGGAAAGTTAAAGTAATAAATTAAAAGTGATTTTTCTGTGTATACCTGCCTGAATAGGAGGAAGATCAGATCACACAGGCTACAAGTCTTATGCCGCGTACACACGACCGTTATCCATGTCATGAAAAAAACAAAGGCCCAGATTCACAGAGCGATTACGCCTGTCTAACTGGTGTTAGACAGGAGTAATTTCAAATTTCGCGCGCCGTATCACTAGTTTGAATCCTCAAACCATGATACGGCGGCTTCGGGCTTCGATCCGAGAGGCTTACGTCTTCGTAAGCCTTCGGATCTACGCTGCAATATTTTTGCGGCCGCTGGGAGGAGTCCGCGTCGTTTTCATGCGTCGGGATATGCAAATGAGTTTTTACGGCGATCCACGAAGATACGAGCGGTCTTCGCAATCGCTTTCGTCTATTTTTTTCTACGTACTGTTAGACCAGCTTTTTGCTGGTCTAACGGTGCGTAGCCCATGTTAAGTATGGCCGTCGTTCCTGCATCGAATTTAAAAATGTTTTATTTTTTTTTACGTAACTCGTTTGGGAATAGGAATGTCCGTAAACGACGCTACTCAAGAAAAAATGACGTAACGACGTGATTTCGCGCAATGCACGGCAGGAAATTTCTGAACGGAGCATGCGCAGTTCGATCGCCGCGGGAACGCGCCTATTTTAAATGCTTCACGCCCCCTACTCGCGTAGATGGCTTGCGCCGGGAGAAATACACTACGCCGCCGTCGTTTACAGGACAACATCTACCGGGATTCCACGTAGAGCCAGGTAAAATACGGCGGCGTAGTGTATTTCTGATACTCTACGCGAATCTAATTGTATCTGAATCTGGGCCAAAGTTTTTCTTGACGTGATTTGTCATGATTCCTCTCAAGCCTGCCTTGCATACACACGTTCGTGAAAAAAAAATGCTCGAACAAAGCGCGGTGACGTACAACACGTACAACGGCACTATAAAGGGGAAGTTCCATATGAATGGCGCCACCCTTTGGGCGGCTTTTTCTAATTTCCCCATCTCATAACTTGCTTCTGAGAATGCGCGTTTTTTTTCCCTCCTCGTTAAAGCATACACACGACCGTTTTCACAAGGTAAAAAAATGACAAGAAAAAATAGAACAGGTTCTAAAAAAAATTCGCCCGTTTTTCTCGTCTGGAGCATACACACGACCATTTTTCACGACCAATTTTAAAAATTTACTTTTTCTCGTCATGAAAAACGGCATCAAAGAGAAAGTAAACTTCCTCTTTGTTTCCCTGCAAAGGAAAAACCTTAATGGGCTACTATGCATCGCAAAGTAGCCCATTATGTGTCACTTACCTGAAAATGAAGCCTGCGGTGTCCCCAATTTCCTAGCTGTCTGGAAGCATCCAATCTTCCTTCCGGGGGCCGCAATCTCCGGCTCTGTGACTGTCCGGAGTCGCGTGACGTCACTCCCGCGCATATGTGTGGGAGCCATTAGTCACGGCATGACCCCTCTAGAAACAGCACAGCGAGCCCTTTCTAGAGTTTGCATGTTCCGAATATACCGGCGCATTTATAAATATCTCATGAACCGTGTAGGTTTAGGGGATATTTCCAGCACCTACACTTAAGCCTTGATCTAGGCTTACCTGTAGGGGCAGGTGGTCTGTAAGGCCGCGTACACACGATCGGTCCAACCCGGTGAGAATGGTCCGATGGACCGTTTTCATTGGTTCATAGACTGATAGTCTGATGTGCGTACACACCATTAGTTCAAAAACCGATCGTGTCAGAACACGGTGACGTAAAACACAACGACGTGCTGAAAAAAATGAAGTCCAATGCTTCCAAGCATGCGTCGACTTGATTCTGAGCATGCATGGGTTTTTAAACCAATGCTTTTGCGTACTAACCATCGGTTTGGACCGATGGACAGGCGTCCATCAGTCCGATTTTAAAGCAAGTTTTCAAACTTTGGTCCGAAGGACGACGGACCGATGGGCCGTACACACGCTCGGTTTGGACCGATGAAACTGGACTTTTTCATTGGTTTGGACCGATCGTGTGTACGCGGCCTAAGGGTTTACAACCACTTTAAACTGCTCATACATACGTTAGTCAATATTTTTCATTCAGCCAGGAAGTTAAATGAAAAAAACTGACCCCATTACTCCATCCACACATTTGCTGTGGATGGTGGAGACCTCCCAGCTGTGTCTTTGTTAGACATGTGCAGACTGGAATATTTTGTTTCGTTTTTTTTTTTCAATAATTTTTATTGAAGTTTTCAAAATGAGAACATGTGTCACATAGGTTAATATATTAAGATAAAGATAGGTCCAAAAGCAGCATCTTCCGAGTCCATGGGCAAAAAGTACAACAACATTGTGATGATTGAAGAGAAGAGGCGAGCAGGCCAACAGTGACCATTGGCCGTAACAACATTGAACAGTGTACAAGTCCTCAAACGGTCAACTATACAGGAGCCCTTCGAGGAGTATTCCCCTCCTGGGCAGGAGCGCGGGACCCCAAACCCCGAGCGGCCCCAAAGGGATCACGTCGTTTCGTTTTTTTGTTTTCGTTTGGAAAATAAATTTATTTAGTTACTCCCGAAAATCGTTTTGATTTATTTTGTTTTTCGTTGGGGAATAGCTTTCATCCGAAAATCCAATAATACTTGGTTTCTGTCGAATGGTCAAAAGAATATTCGACGGAACGTCGAATCTTTACGTCGAATCGTACATTTCCGTTCGGATATTACGCCTACAAGAATTCTAATGTTGTATGACTAGTAATAATGTCGAATATATTCTCTATAATGTCGAATCTATTTTCTCATAAATCGAAATCTATTCTCTGTAACGTCGAATCTATTATTTCTATAGTGTCGAATCTTTTCTCTATGATGTCGAATCTTTTCCCTATAATGTCGAATCTTTTCCCTATAATGTCGAATCTTTTCTCTATGATGTCGAATTTTTTCCCTATAATGTCGAATTTTTTCCCTATAATGTCGAATCTTTTCTCTATAATGTCGAATCTCTCTATATCGAGTTTTTACCGCAACGAAAACGAAAACGAAAACGAAAAACTGATTTTCGGACGAAAATGCATCCTAACGAAAACGAATGCACATGTCTAGTCTTTGTATCTTGACAGAGAAGAGACTTCCCTGCAGTCAGAATACACTGGTCAGTGCTACAGTCGATAGCCTACAGCGCTGAACAGGGTGGTCGAACAGAAGTTGATTGGTAGATAGACTTCTGTTTCCACCTCAGTGGCCATACATGGATGGAAATTTGTCTGGTCCCTGCTGAATCGGCCTAATTTTGGTCCATGTTTGGTTAGTTTTTGGTGAGGGACACACCTTATTTTTCTTACTGCTTGCAGAGATCATAAGTGATTCTCAGGCTGCTAGTAAGCAAACAAGTAGGTCTTTGTATTCAGGAACCCCAGTATGCTTTAAAAATTTAGTATCATCAGTGTGTAGGCAGATGTAGTCTATTGTCTCCATGGTAGGTGGAACTCAACTGCAGCAGTATCGAAGAGGGAGAGAAAGTAAAGAATATAGTTTCTCTACGGTTTCAAGGGTCACCGGGGAAGCTATCCAGTTGGTAGCTGCCACCCCATGTGACTCTAATGGCCATCTTGGGTAAGGCAGAGTCTGTTTAAGACCCTAGTTCCCAGGCTTGGTTAGCTTTAACATGTTGGTAGCGTAAGGACAGTGAACAGCAGTAGGGAGAGGTTCCAGAGGAGCAGGGAAAGGATAGGGACATAGGCACCACCCTTCCTGGAAGTCTTTCCATTTGGGTACGGACCAGCCAGTCCACATTCTGCCCTCAAGACAGATGCTGTCGGCACACTCAAGACCTGCTCTGCAGCACATTGCTGTTATATTCTGTGAGTGTTTCTGGTCAGGTGTCTCCCCAACTGGCTTGCTGTGAATTGGACCCCGTTTTACATAATTATTTTGGTACCAATATTTAAGAAATGATATCCATTTGTAAACTTACAGAAAAATACGCTGCAATAAAGACGCCATTTATTTATGCACGGTGTTGTTGCCACTTACCCACAACAACAAATAATTCACATTAGAAACTTACAAGGATGTTGCTTCCACTGCTATACTCTATGGTTCCTTCCTCCTGTATTGACACAGAGGGCAGAGGAAGGAACAACAGAGAACAGAGTAGAACCAGACCTCTGACACACCTGGAAGTGTTGTGGATGTGAAGAGGCCATTGTTTTCCAGAGAGAGTGAAAATCAATGGAAGGGGTGGCAGGACGTGTCAGTGTAAACCCAGTTCTATTGCAGGGTGCACTTTTTTTTACATAGTTTAACCTAACAGTTGCTTTAATTTTGAGGCCCCAAGTATCAGCTAAATATGATTGTCTTCTGGGGACCCCAATAAATTATTATGGGGCATTATTTTGAATCCTGACCCATAGACTGAAAAGCAATGGCAGCATGATCATTCCCATGATAATGCTGCAATAGCTAGAGTGAGTAAGACATGTTCACTTATTTCTACAATCGCTGTTCCCAAATACACTAAATTTCAATGTTTGATGATTTTATAGGAAAGCTTGGAAGCAGCCCTGAAGTTATACATCTGTTCAGGAAACTTAAACACTTGAATAAACATAGTCATGGCAGAGTTCTCGGCTTGGCTTTGTCACTATGGGACTCTTACACTCATCTCACTGCATTATTGCTCTAATAGTTATTATATCATGTATCTTTGGAAAAGCAATTCCCATGATAATTCTGCAATTCAAAGAAAGGTTCAGAGTGTACATGAAGTAATAAAATCTATGCAGTGAAATCACAATGTATTGTTTTCCCATTTTCTACAGGGTCGTCTTTATTCAACTCCGAGTGTACATTCCTGATGCTTTTATAGCTAAATAGATATGCATTAAAGTGGTTCTAAAGTCAAGATATTTTTTACTTTATTGCATTCAGTGCATTAAGGTAAAACATGCTGTAGTCAGTGTGTTGCTCATCCCCTCACAGAACACACAGAGGCGGCAGCAGGAACTAGCAGTCTATAGATGCAGATGTGGCTCTTTAATTAGGCAAATTAGGCGGTCACCTAAGGCTTCACACTCACAGGGGCCTCGTGGCCGCCTACCTACGTTGCTGTGCTCAGGCAGCGTTAAGAGCCCTGACTCAGGAGCGGGGCCGCCAGTGTCCCTAACAACCAGTGAATATCGGTAAAACCACCGCTTGTGATATCAATGACCCAGCATGCCCTCAGTCAATGACCTCACAAGGGGCGGCTTCAGCAGGTGACATCACATAATGGACCCCGCACCTTAGTTATTAAAGAGCAGGATCTGGGGGCCACCTTGTTAAAGGGGGCTTTCAGATTCCGATAAGCCCCCTGCCCGCAAACCCCCACAACCACTGGCCAGGGTTGTGGGGAAGAGGCTCTTGTCCTTGAATTATTTTTCCCATCATAGGTCTGAATGGGGCCCCCTGTCAAGTTTTGCCTAAGGCTTCACAAAGCTTAGAGCCGCCTCTGTTGCACACAGCCCAGCTTGGGAGCCTGCCCACTTGTGTGGCTCCATATCAGCAGACTTACTATAGGTGGCACTCACAAAAGAGGAGAAGCAGAGAGAAAGTTCATGTTTTAACCTGTACAGTACAATGCCGCATGCCTCAACTCAAACAGGAACTGCTGACACACAAATGTGAAGCTTTACTCTACTATAGGTATAGGCTATGATTACAGGGCAGAAAATGATGTCATGAAACGACATGATCAATATACAATGGCCCGGATTCACAGAGATGGGCGTATATATTTACACCGGCGTAGCGCACACATAGTACGCTACGCCGGCGCAGCACACACATAGTACGCTACACCGGCGCAGAGAGGCATGCACTGAATTCAGCAAGCTATTGCTCCCAAATCTGCGCCGGCGTATCGTACATTTCAAAGGCGTAGGCTGGCGTAAGTGGAAGTAGGTGGAAGTGGGCTACAAGTGGACGTGATCAATGCTAATAAAGCGTGAACCCATGCAAATGATGGGCCGGGCGCCAGACAAGTACTTAAAACGAACTGCGCATGCTTCGAGACGTGGATGTATCCCAGTGCGCTTGCTCACAACCAAGTCGGAACAACTGCCTAAGGTACGCCGGATCACTGTGTACGCTGTTAATGTAACCTACGCCCAGCCAGACCCACGTCCTATGCAAAATACGTAGGCTTGAGTTCCCTGGTGCATACCTTTATCTTGTTTGACCTCATGTCTGGTGCTGACTTGCACCTCCTTTATGGTTAATAACTTTACGCCGGACGGAAAACGTACACGCGTTGCGTAGAGCTTGCGCTTGGCGCACGTACGTTTGTGAATCGGCGTATTTCCCTAATTTGCATATTTGAATGGCTAATCAATGGAAGCAGCAACATGCGTCCAGAAGAAAAATGCGCCCATGTTACGCCGGGGTAAGTAAGATACGTCGGCGTAGGGTGGCCAGTTTTTAGGCGTATATTGGTTTGTGACTCAGGCGCACAGATACGCCGGCGCACATTTGCACTTACGTCGGCGTAACTTGATTTACGCCGGCGCAAGTGCTTTGTGAACCCGGGCCAATGTCTTAAATCTGCTATAATAAGCCAATTGTTTACAAAACTCTATAGCGCAAGCTGAAATGTACACGTGATTCAAAGCAGTGATTCATACCTTATCTGATGGCTTCATCTGGGTTTCAGGCAGATCTGAAATCGGGCAGCTACTATCTAAGCTCTTTTTAGATAATCCATGGTGCTATGGGAATCTTTGGCATGTAATTAATGTTTATATGCAAAACAAAGTAACTGTCAAGTGTGTTTGTGCTCTGTGACAGTTAGAGACAGGCAAATATATCCAAACTACGAGAAAAAAAATGGAAGATACCTGTGTTTGCAAAGTTGACATATAAGCAAAAATCTAGTGGTTTGAGAAGTCAATTTGAGGGCAAAGTGAGAACGTTATGAAAGTATGCATGTAAACTACAGTATTATATCAGTAAAATGTACATGAGTTAATACTGTGTACATGTACCTAAAAGTGTTTTCAAAAAAGTATTTGCACAATGCATGAGCCCAGGAACTTGGCCCAGATTATTATAAATCCATATAAATTTAACATCTGTAGTTCTCTACTCCAAATAATCGCTTACATGTGGTCCTTACTCCACAAGTCTTAACATTGCTTATTCTTCACTAACTTCATGGATATTCAGCGTAATCAGTCTGCATTTGTAAATAAACATAGAAAAGGACGCAGATTATTTATATAGTTGTTTTTTTTATCGTTTTTGACAGATTTGTATTTGTTTGCACTGCCCATAATAAATGTTATTGATAAAGTTTAATTAAAGAGTATCTGAAGACAGAAGTTTTTCTTTATTACAGCCTGAGATGCCCTCTTTGTAATTTGTCCTGGTGTCCTGGTCACTGAAGGTGAAAGTGAAGCAGCATGAAAACTCTAAAAAAGTTTTGAAAAAATAAAGTACTTTAACCCCTTGACATAAAATTGGTATTGGCTTTCAGGTAACTCTAGAGCCATCCCATCACTTTTCAGGGGTTCCAAAGGTGCACCCACAACCAAACTCCTGGCTGGTGGCACACACTCTGGTTTCCAAGTTCTCCCACTCCT
Source organism: Rana kukunoris (assembly GCA_029574335.1). Taxonomy (NCBI): domain Eukaryota; kingdom Metazoa; phylum Chordata; class Amphibia; order Anura; family Ranidae; genus Rana; species Rana kukunoris. Next base: position 418,345,502 of record CM056053.1, read on the forward strand.
GTAGAGCCTAGGACTGCAGTACACTGCCAATGGTTTGAGAGCAGGAGGAGAAAAGGGAACATCCCCCCTCCCCCGCCATGACTAATACACCTGGAAACAACATATAATACATTACTTCCAGATTCACAGTTGTTATTCCCTGGCCACTGTAGCTACTAAGCACAATGTGGGCTTGATTAGCTGAAATGGAGAGTATTGGAGACATTGGGGATCTAATAGACATCTGATATCTCCAGGAGGAGGACATGTCACACCTGCCCAGTGGTGGCTTGTGATAGCAATAAAGTTGAATAATAATAATAATAATAATAAAAAAAGGTAAAAAAAATTAATTGTGATAAAATAAATACACAAAATTAAAAGCCCCCCCCCATTACACACCTTAATGCAATTCACAGCGTAGGGCACGCAAGTGTATGCAAACATGAATTGCGCCCACACATGCGAGGTATATCCATGACCAATGGAGTAAGAGTAACAATTTTAGGGCCAACATTCATGGTTAACCCTAAACTAATAAAGTCTTTTAAAGCATCGATTATGGAGAATTTGGTGTACCAATGTTTTTTATTTTATTTTTTTGGTTTCATGAGCGCATGCAGTTTTAAAGGCTTTACATGTTTGTTATCGATTTACTCAACGCTATCACTTTTCTTATATTTTATTAGAAAATTGGGTATACTTTGTGTGTGCTAAAACGAATTTTAGTGCATTTTATGTTAATAATATAATGATAAATAGCTGCACAAACATTGTGCTGCATTAAACATTGCAACTGCCACTATTTTATTCTCCAGGATCTCTGCTAAAGAAATATAATATTGTTTAGAAGTTTTAAGTAATCACTAGCAAAAATGCTTATTTTAATCCTTGCGAACAAATAAAAAAATTGCCCCTGTAGACCAGTGGTTAACCATTTCAGCCCCGGAAGAATTCGTTGCTCAATGACCAGGCCATTTTTTGTGATACGGCACTGTGTGGCTTTAACTGACAGTTGTGCAGTCGTGCGATGCTCTACCCAAACAACATTGATGTCCTTTTTTTTCGCACACATAGAGCTTTCTTTAAATTGTTTGCGCTATAAACAAAAAAAGAGCGCCAATTTTGAAAAAAAAAACACAATATTTTGTACTTTTTGCTCAGTTTAGGCCAATGTGCATTCTTCTACATATTTTTGGTAATAAAAATCGCAAAAAGCGTATATTTATTGATTTGCGCAAAAGTTATAGTGCCTACAAAATAGGGGATAGATTTATGAAATTTTTATTATTATTATTTTATTTATTAGTAATGGCGGTGATCTGCGATTTTTATTGGGACTGCGACAGTATGGCATTATATGGCATTATCGGACACTTTTGACACATTTTTGGGACCATTGGCATTTATACAGCGATCAGTGCTATAAAAATGCATTGTTTACTGTAAAAAAAGGCACTGGCAGGGAAGGGGTTAACACTAGGGGGCTATCAAGGGGTTAACAAAGGGTTAACTGTGTTCCCTATGTGTGTATTCTAACTGGTCGAGGTGGGACTGACTATAGGAGATGAGAGAGCATGGTGCCTCTTGTGCCCACGATAGCTCGTGGCCGTCAGTCATCGCATCCCGCTTAAAGGGACCGATGTACAGCTATGATGGTTCGCGGGATCGTGCCGACTTGCCTCTGTATGATGACTGCGGCTGGTAGGCAAATGGTTAAACTGCTCTTTCATTAAAGGTTGTTATTGTAATGATATGATCTATATTACTTGTTCAGGTTTGTCAAGTAATTAAAATATGTAAGAAGATTGTCTATGTTAATTTTTGGTGTTTAGTCTGACCCCAAACACCTTATTTTGTTGTGGCATGTGAACAATGTTGAACTGATACCCCAATGACTTATATGCCGGCCATGTGATGTCAACAACCTCTGTCCAGTGTTGCCAACCGTCAGTATTTGTTCTGACAGTTAGGCCTCGTACACACAACCGTTTTCCTCGACAGAATCCATCAAGAAACTTGGTGGGAGAGCTTTTTTTGCCGAGGAAAACGGTCGTGTGTATGCTTTTCATCGAGAATACTGACGTGGAACTCGACGAGAAAAAAAAGAGAACAAGTTCTCAATCCTCGTCGTGTTCCTGTTAGGGCTGGTTTTCGATGAGAAACACGTTTGTGTGTATGCTTAGAAACCCGCGCATGCTCAGAATAAAGTGTGAGATGGGAGCGCACCTTCGGTAAAAGTAGCGTTTGTAATGGAAATAGCACATTTGTCACGCTGTAACTGACTGAAAAGTGCAAATGTCTCTTACCAAACTTTTACCTAACACGCAGTGACATGAGATTAGCAAAAGCAGCCCCAAGGGTTGTGCCAGTGGAATCGAACTTCCCATGCTGATGTATGTGTACGTGCTTGACGCTGTGCTCCCAGGAGACATTGTGATCTAGTCCCAGAAATCACTGGGCAGCATGGAAATTAAATGACACGCCCACTCCCGCGAGAGGGATACCCGGAAGTGCCTGGTATTGTCTTAAGGTATTGGAATCATTAAAAAAATTATCGATAGCGGACTTTACATGTACTTATTGGGCTGGGCTTAACAAGCTGCAGTTTCTATTGAGGGTGAACCTCCGCTTTAATATCTACCTTAAATCACGTCTAATTGCATATTGTACTTATTTGTAGACTAAGGCCCGGATTCACATACATTGGCGTACCTTTGTGCGGGCGTAGCGTATCTTCTTTACACTATGCCGCCGCAACTTAGAGAGGCAAGTGCAGTATTCACAAAGCACTTGCTTCGTAAGTTGTGGCGGCGTAGCGTAAATTGGCCAGCGTAAGCCCGCCTAATTCAAAGTAGGAATGAGGTGTGCGTCATCTATTTAAATTAAGCGTGACCCCATGCAAATGAATGGCCGGTCGAACTGGGCATGCGCGCATGCTCAGAATCACGTTGCATATACTCCCTAAGATATGTTGGCGCAATGCCTATGACGCAAACGTAACCTACGCACTGCCCTATTCACGTAGTACTGCGTAAACGGCGTAGGCAACGTAAAATTTGACGGCGTCGTTCCCTGGCCCATACCTTTGCATTAGCTGCACCTGCTATATGAAGGGTAACTTTATGCCGGACGTAAGCCTTACGCAAATCGCGTATATGAAGCGGCGGGGCGCATCTACGTTCGTGAATCGGCGTATCTTACTCATTTGCATATTTATAATGGGAACGCCGAATGCGTCCAGCGTAACTATGCGCCCACGATACGCCGGCGTAGGCAAGTTACGTCAGGCGGAGGAAGCCTATTTTTTTACGTATCTCGCTTTGTGAATCGGCGCAAAGATACGACGGCGCACATTTGGACTTACGACGTAAATCGTTTGTGAATCCGGGCCTAAATACTGAAATTTGGACTTAAAACTGTAATTTTGTAACTTTTGGAAATGCTAGTAAAAACTTGGCTCTGCCAGTAAATTCTGGATGTCGTGTCAGTAAATTTCAATCTGGTAGGTTGGCCACGCTGCCTCTGTCTCTCCCAACTAGTTATATCATATACTGTATGTTTGAAATCTCACAAGATTTCAGAGGCAGTGAGGGCAGCAAGGAAAGACACATTCTCTGTACAGTCTATGGTTAAGTACTTATGGCATATCCAGAATACAGTTTACTCAGAAAAATGCACTTATATATAGACCATATGGTGGCTCTGGAAACTCTGTTATTTAATCATATTTATAGGTGGTGTCAATTTTAATTCAATAAATTCTTTGTGTTTTTTTTCCAGGCTTACCTAATCAGCTGCGTGTGGAACTGTTATCGATACATCAACAGCCGCAATTCGTCAGATGTGTTGGTCTATGTAACCACCAATGACACAACAGTGAGTTTGCTAATTGGTTAATAATGTTTTTTTCATTTGAGGTGGGAAAGAATATGAATACTAGAGAACATTCCCAGATTAGGGTGACCACGTGTCCCGGATTGCCCGGGACAGTCCCGCATTTTGCAGGTCTGTCCCGGGCACCTTCATTCCAGGACAATTCAGTGTCCCGGAATGAAACTGACACGGCCACCCCCCTGGGCCAAACTGATGCCCCCAAAAAAGGCCGCCACATCACCACTATACTCACTGACAGTACTTGTCCTGGCCGGGAAGGCCTGGAGGAGCACAATCCCGCCCCCTGCTTGTGATTGGAGAAATCATAAATCCCGCCTCTTGTGTCCAATCACTGTGCTGTGATTCGTTACAGCAAAAGCTGATTTTTGGGAAGGGGGCTGTCCCTGATTGGTAGTTTGGAAATGTGGTCACCCTATCCCAGATAGCAAGGATAACTTGCCACAAGTTTGTGGCACTGTTGAAATGTAAGTCTGTTTACTTGCTGCACACTCACTGGCAATGGTTTACTGCAGGGATGGGGGCACCCTAACCCTAAGAGAAAGGTGGGTGCAGTTTGGCATCTTTGCCCTGGGCACTGGATGACCTTGTCCTGGCATTGCTGCCAGGTTTAAAAGGAATCCAAAGTTAAGATCCCTGCAATAGAGAAGTGTTTACAGCGGAAGTTGGTTGTTCCATTCTCCAAATCCTAATGTCCCTGTTGTGTCCTGTCTAAGGATTTAAACATGGTGCATAGTTGGGGACACAGGCAGGGGCGGACTGATAACTTATGGGGCCCCCAGGCAATAGAAGATTATGGGGCCCCGGGCAATAGAAGATTAAGGGGCCCCCGGGCTTACAGATGGCCACCAAGCCAGGTGGCAGTACAGAAGTGGGGCAGCTAAAATCTCGGGATTTTCAAATCAAAAGCATGTCGGTTTTGGACATATCAGGGACAGATGTGAAAAAAAACACAGATTTTTACATAATGTCCCTGGTTTTAATGAGCCTGGCAACCCTGATGGGGCCCCCTAGTGGCATGGGGCCCTCGGGCAGTGCCCGAGTTCCTCAATGGTCAGTCCGCCCCTGGACACAGGAACCCAACACCCCCAACATGTGTAATTCAAAGAGTCTTACAGTGCTGCATAGAACATACAGGCTCCCAGCGAGGGCAGTATAATATCTCTTCTGACTTCTATTACAGGGACCTGCCATCGGGAATTATTTAAAGGCCTGACATGGTCAATGTAAAAGAAACCCGAACTGGAAATAGCCACTGATTCAGAATTTCATTTGCAGTTTTGTTTTTACTGCGTACAAAGTCAATTCTGCAGACTACTACTACTATCATTTTACCTAACCACTGTTTATTTTATGGTACTATAGTGGTATATAGGTGTTAAATATCACTGTCCATTGAGGAAACTGTCACTGGCTTTAGATGTTTAAATAAATCCTGGTACTTAAATGATTATACTCCTCCTGGCCTGTTATTGACCCTGACAGTGGATATTGAGCACAGGTCCGACATGAAGCTAACAAGAGGAGAAGTCTGGGAGATATATATATATATATATATATATATATATATATTTTTATATAGATATATACTGTATATATCTATAGATATATATATATATATATATATAAGTATATATATATATATATATATATATATCATTGTTTTCATTTTCTACACTACCTATTTCGCGGTCTAATGTCTCTTCTACTGTTATTTTGTTTTATTATTTTTACTGCGGGACGTTGAGCAAAGCAGTCCATATTTTAAATAATAAGCTCTATTTTCCATTAGAATTCTGCACAGTCAAGCTATAAGGTCAGAATGAACGGTGTGAATGTAATTACCAAATATACATCCTGTTATCATTACAAAGCAAGATTGTACAAGATAATGCTTATTGCACAGAATAAATATACTGTTCATATTCTTTTATAAAAACAATGCCTCCTACAGTCACAATTATTGGATGGAACCCTCCACAGTTTTAAAAAGGAAAACAACAGATTTGTAGTGCTAGCTAGCCAATATATTGTGGTCCAAGCATTTTCGCCAGACAGCACAGCTTGTATGGTGACCTCACTTTTCTTTACTGCAGTTAAAGCTAAATTCCCATAAATAAAAAACGTTACCCTTGCAGTGAGCCCTGTCCCCCCCAATACTGCAAGTGGTAACTGCATACCTCCCAACTTTTTGAGATGGGAACGAGGGGCACCTATTAGCAAAAGTATGTAGGCATAGGACACACCACTGCCATGCCCCCTTAAAGGAGAATTATACAAAACAAAATGGTTAGTTAACCACTTGAGATCTGCGCTATGGACAAAGGACGTCCACAGCGCGGCTCTCAAGTGCCGGGTAGACGTCTTTGGACGTCCTGTCATGTAATTCCCCACGCGCGCCACTGGGTGGCGTGCAGCAGGGAAAAACAGTGCACGCCGCATCGCTGAGGAGCCGATGCGTGTGCCTGGCGGCTGTGATGTCCGCCGGGTACACGCGATCGGTGGTGACAGCAGGGACTTGGAGCTCTGTGTGTAAACACAGAGCTCCACGTCCTGTCAGGGAGAGAGGAGACCGATCTGTGTCCCTTGTACATAGGGACACAGCATCAGTCACCTCCCCCAGTCACCCCCTCCCCCCACACAGTTAGAACACACCCAGGGAATACATTTAACCCCTTCCTCACCCCCTAGTGTTAACCCCTTCAATGCCAGACACATTTATACAGTTATTAGTGCATTTTTATAGAACTGGTCGCTGTATAAATGTGAATGGTCCCAAAAATCGCAGTCCCAATAAAAATTGCAGATCGCCGCCATTGCTAGTAAAAAATCAAAAATCAAAAAAAAATCATAATTCTATCCCCTATTTTGTAGGCGCTATAACTTTTGAGCAAACCAGTCGCTTATTGCGATTTTTTTTTACAAAAATACGTAGAAGAATACGTATATATATATATATTTTTTTTAAATTGTCGCTCTTTTTTTGTTTATAGCGCAAAAAATAAAAACCGCAGAGGTGATCAAATACCACCAAAATAAAGCTCTATTTGTGGGGAAAAAAGGAAGTACATTTTGTTTGGGAGCCACGTTGCACGACCGCGCAAATGTCAGTTAAATCGGCGCAGTGCCGGAAGCTGAAATTCCGCCTGGGCACGAAGGGGGTTTATGTGCCCAGTAAGCAAGTGGTTAAACCCACAAGTACTATTTTTAAGACTAATATTACTTTATACTGGCTTTTGGCATTTACAAATGCAGCAATTTAGAAATTAGATGAAAGGTTTAAAACTGGGAAAAACTTTTTGAAAGATAAAAGGTGCATTTTATATACAACTCAATAGAAAAGCCCAAAAATGAGGGGCAAAAAAGGAGGAAAGAGGGACAGCGGGACATTGTTCCAAATCAAGGACAGTCCCTCAAAATCAGGGACAGTTGGAAGCTATGGTAACTGCACATTTTCCTAAGTGATAATGAATAAGGTAATCTACCTACCTTATTATGCCCACTCCCAGCAGCCAGCACTCCTGCCTTGTGAGTGGGCCCCGTGCAACCTCTGGAAATACAGGATTAAAGTTAGAAACCTGCAATCACTTGGAAACAAAGCATCCTGTAGGCAAACCAAGCAGTTTACCTTTGCAGCATGGGGGATGACACATTGCAAGGAAAATGTTTTTCCCATTGAGTTCAGCTATAAGCATTACTGCTGGATCAGCAATGGATCAGCAACCAACCACAGCCTTGGATGGGATACGTAGGAAGAGGAAGCTGACTCATGAGGTCATTCCTTCCAGAAAGTGAAAAATTGTTATCAAATACTTACCGTAATTCTCCTTGGTGACTGTAAGTCAGCAGCTCTTTGCTCTGCCCTCTCCCCGCTCGCACGTTTACTGGAGTGCTCGACTATGGAGGGGGCAGGAGCGGCCAGGCTCAGGATCTCTGTGGTTGTGATCCTTCCCGAGCCTGAACCAGCTTACAGTGGTGTCACCCGACAGCGGGCTTCAGCCCACTGTCTGCTGAAAACGGGTCACAGAAGTGCAGAACAAACTGCACTCCTGTAAACCAGAGGAGAAGTACAGCCAAACAAGCTTTGACTGTACTTCTCCTTCAAAGCAGTATTAAACCCAGTGCATACATTTATTATATTTCAGCTTACCAATTCTTATGCCGCGTACACACGATCAGTTTTCTCGTCGGAAAAATGTCATGTTTTCTCTTTGACGAGAAAACCGGCCGTGTGTAGGCTCTCCAGCAGTTTTCCCAACGAGAGAACCGCAGAGAATCAAGACGGGAAAATTTAGAACATGTTCTAAATTTTCTCATCGCAAATTGCAGTGACTTTTTTCTCGCCAGTTTTCCCATAGGGAAACACTGCTAGGGAGCCTACACATGGCTGGTTTTCTCGACCAAGAGAAAACCTGTTGGGAAAAACGGCCATGTGTACACGGGGAAAAGTGATCAAGCCGGTCCTCGGTTTTCCCGTTCGGGTTTCTCAGCTAGTTGTTTTTCAACAGAAAAGCTCTCCAGCAGTTACAGGGATGGGACAAACCATTTAGCACTGACTGCAGTGCATAAAATGATTAGCTTTTATATATGTATAAAATAATCTGTAACTGCTTATATCATGTTAGCTGGAGTTTGGCTTCAATTTGTTATATAGCCACCACATTTAATGATTGGTAAGCTGTAATATATTCTATTTTTGGTTTTGGGTTTAATACCACTCCAATATCTTGCAAGGTGCTTACATGTGCAGTATGGTAATAAATACTAAAGGGGGCTTGTGGGATTAAAGTTCTCATTTTGGTCCCACCTGATTAAAGCTACATCCCCGAGCGTACTTGTAAATGACAAATGGAGTGGAAGAAACAAGTCTCATTTTACAGGAAAATTACCTCACTAGGAAAGTTTCCAGTGAGAAAGCTCCAATCAAACATATCTAATCAATTGACTTGTCATGCTTTACCTGCAAATTAAACAGTGCGTATTTTCCACTGAGCACAGATGCATTATTCAGGAGAAGGATCAATGACACTATTGTGCGAGGAGGAGGACTCTGGAATTATTAGACCTTTGTGTACAGAGAGTTGAGAGCTGATCTGCTGGCCCATTTATGTCACATTATATCAGGTGACTGACATTGTTAAAGAAGAACTCTCATGAGCATTAAAAATGTAAAAACAGGTCCATAAATTCATGTGTATGTTCCTTTTCTTTCCCTCTCCAAGAAAAGCATTCTTTAGTTCTCCCATTGCTGCCTGTGAGCTTCTCCCATGCCAGAAGCCCAATTTTTTGGTGTCCCTGTTTTTAAGCTCAGGAAAAGCTCAGTTGTCAATGCCCCTTGTTAATTGAGCACCCCTATGGGATGCCTTGAAGTTTTTCACACCAACCACTCCCCCCAAGCTGGGTGCTTACTCCCCTCTGCCATGGCATGACTAACCCAGTTTCCCTGTTCAACTTCTGTTGTCTCAATACAGCTCAGCTGCATCCACCACTCAGCAATACCATTGTGTGGGCAGCCAAGGCCACATAGGGTCATTAGTGTTCATGGTACTGGCCACCTGGAAGGCATATTGTCATTGGTATTCAGGTGCAGTGGGCTAAGTACAGCATCATTGCTTTCACTGTGTTGATGGCCCAGGTTGCTCTATGTCAGAGGTTTCCATGGTGCTGGCAGCCCAGCTTTCTGCATCTTAGCAATCAATGGGTGGATGAGTGGCAGTGAGGCCATCCAACAGCCTGAACAGGGGACTTTGTCCCTTTGAAGGACAAGAAATATAGTACAATAGGAAGTGATAGTTGTTCTTTGAACCCTGTTATTGGGTTGGACTTCAGGTGGGGATATCTCACCGAGGATATACCCTTAAGACAAAATAAACCATCAGGTGATCCCGCTTACCCATAGTTTTCCCCAATGCATTCCAGCTGCAATATGTTGCTGGTGTAACTCAATGTTTATGTAACTTTTTATATTGCTTACCATAGACCGCCTAATTTGTCTACTGGTTCGGTTACATATTGCTACCCCTTGAAAATTATATATATGTAGTAAGCAAAAAAATATTTCTAAGCTTGGGGAAAAAAAACTGTTAAACTGAAAAGACCATTTCAGATGCCTTTACATCAGGTATTTTTACCTGAAATTACTTAAACTTCCAGGATAAAAAAAAAGGCTGCTGTAGCATATGGAGCCCTCCAGCCTTGTTTGATTTTATCAGCTTTAGGCTAATGCTAAAAGCCTTGTACACACTAGTAGTTTTTTTTTTGTTCAACCCAGCAGGGCGGAATGGAAAAAAAACTGACTGCTCAGAAGGAGCCACTATACTAACAACCCTTCGTTAGTACAGCAATCTCCCCTACTGTGCTATTGTGTTCTGACAGGGGGATGGAGGACAGCCCCCCCCCCCCCCAGGAAGAACACTCTGGTCAGCACTCTCAGCCATTGGCAGAGAGCGATGATCGGTCATGCCCCTTGCCCCAATGGCCGTCTTTTGTCGGAGTGACTCCAGTACACACGGGCCAAATGTCAGCCCGTTTATATGGAACCTGCCGATGCTGCCCGACATTCAGCCCGTGTGTAGTCAGAGCTGTATCCTGGCCTAGGCCAACAAGGCCCAGGCCTAGGGCAGCACTTTGCAGGGGGGCAACACGAAAAGAGTCCCCGCCGAGTTGTGCTACACTGTTAGGAAAATGAGTCTAGCGCAACCAAAAAGCGGCCGCGCTGCTTCTGGTATGCGGACGGCCGGCATTCCACAACTGTGGGAGGGGGGGGGGGCGTTTCCAATTTTGACTGTTTTATCTTCCTGGACCACAAACCTTCCTTACTGTGCTATATGTATCTGCTGCACCATCTACTTAAAGTAGAACTATAGGCAACACTTTATTTTTTATTTTGGGTAGAGTAAGGGAGGGTTATAGCCCCTGTCAGTTTATTTTTTACCATCCCTGTCCCATTGCGAAGATTTCCCTTCACTTCCTGCTCTATGGGCAACCAGGAAGTAAGAGGAAATCTAAGTAAATTAAGGGAATCCATTGCCCCCCCCCCCCCAGGCCCTCAGAACTAGTGTCCTTACTTGAAAATTTCAGGGCGGGTCTTAAACAACACAGAGTGTGGCCTTAACAGGAAGGGGTGGGTCATATTTAAATAAGGGGGTGCACAAGTTTAGTCAGGCCTAGGGCAGCACAAAACCTAAATACACCTCTGTGTGTAGTAGGCTTTACGCCCCCTACTAAGTCAGACCAATAGTTCTGCAATCAGCAAAGCTCACACTTCTTGCCAATTGTAGAGATATAGCTCTGGCACAGCAGGGGTGTGTTGGGCTTCTGTAGTAAGTCCACTGGCGCCCAGAGGCGATTAAGTTCGCATGTGCTGCGCTATATAAGTTTTCATTCATTCATTCATTCATTCATTCGTTCATTCATTCACTGTGTCCACACAGAGAGCAAGAGTTCTTCCCTGCAGCATGCTGGCAGGGGACATGCTTTTCTACACAGGCTGGGGTTGATTTCTTAAGAAAATGAACTGTAAAACTTTTTATCCCTGCACTCCTGACAGCTGGGATTTGCTGATAAAAAAGATTTTGCCATACCAAGCTCCTACATTTTTATATCTACATCTCTCCATTAATATTCTGAACTTGAATAACTATTGAAAGCTTGGAGACAAGAAGAAACTCTCCAGAAAAGATTGGTTTTCTGATATTACACTGAGGTTATGTGGAGTTCTTCCTTAAATAATTCATGAAAAGTTATGTTTGAAAACAATTAAGACACTCAGCGCAGTTTTGCTCTGTCAGAAAATGACTTCTATAAATAAGTAAACTTTGTAGCTTTCAGAGTCTAATTATCAGGGGACTGTCAGGCACAGTAATAGGTTTGGTAACTAGTTGAGAAGTCTAATGCAGTTATGACATGTGAGTCACTCTGACCTGTGTGGCCCTGGCTCCCTATGAAAATATCACCCATGATTAACACACCGCACTTTAAGAGTTGTGATTCATTTACTGCCTGAGATTCCTGCTACCGATCCCGCGACACTGACCAAGGACAGCAGACAACATCATTAGTGACAGCGGGAAGACCTTATTTCCATTCTCGAGGCTATACTAGGCAGCGACTAATACCTTTCCATCCCCAAAGTGGATCGATCAACCCGCTGTCTTAAAATGATATCCACACTGTTATAATGATATGTTCCTTAAACAAATATATGATACAATTATAAACAGTTCCTTAAAAGACATGTATGGTTTTTCCATATGCTATGTAGAAATTGCAGAAGAGATCAAATGCAAATTCCTATGTGTAATTTGTAATTACATGTAGATGGGGGCATCCAAAGTTTCTCATTACATACGCAGGCTCTGTCTCCCACAGTGCTGCAAAGTTGCTGTGCTTTACTGCTCCATCCGACAATGTAAGTCTGGGATTTGGTTTCCCTTTAGAAGAAAATGCACTCTCTGTGTCCCTGATCTCAAATAAACCTGAGTAGGTACAGTGGAATAAAGTGTTCGGCCTAGGGGCTAATCTTTAAATCTATATTTAAAGTGATTATAAAGGAAAAATTAACAAATAACAAACATGTCTATACTTAGTTGCTGTGTGCAATGGAAATGCCCAGAGTGACTTGAACCTCCTCTTCCTAGGTCCCATGCCGGCGCTCCTGGCCCCTCCTCTCTGTCCAGTGCCCCCATGGAAAGCCGATTCCCAGGGGGGCACTGTGTTCATTGACACAGAGACCGCAGGATTCACCTCCCTCTAACCATCAATTCATTTAAATAGATTTTTATTTGTTTTTTACATCCATGCTTTACACATACATATAAGCGTCAAAAAAAAGAGTACGGGCTAATTGTTAACAAAATACAGAAAAACAATATTACAATATCTAGAAACTCTGCCCGTTAAGGGTTAATATCACTTGCGATGTAGAGTAATTGTTGTCTTTGTTATGTGCCCCCCCCCCCCCCCAGATCCCACCTCCCCTTCCCTACCCCCCATCCTCCCCTTCTCAACCCTTGTGAGCATACTAGCTTGGTAGAGGTTAGTTAGGTTTTATTTGGCTGCCAAGTTACCTGATGTTTAGAATTTGTCATAGCTAAATGCAGACCTGTAGGGACCAATTCACGCTCCCTCGTGCCCGAGTTCCGCTTACTCTATGTCACCCTCTGTTCTCTGCCATAGTCTCCATATTTTTGCAAATTTATCATTCTTCCCTTGGGTAGTGTAGTGGACCTTTTTATTTGAAATTGTTTGTTTCATAACTGATAACCAGTTCGCTATAGTTGGAGGCGCCTGGGCTTGCCATTTTTGGGCAATTATTTTGCGAGCTTGAAATAGGCATCTCAAGATAGGTTCTAGGGTTCCTTGTGGTACCTTATTTTCGTCCATGCATCCCAGGAGGCAAATCCTGGCGGTTGGTTCAAGGGCAGACCTGAATTTCTCATTTATCCGCGTTATAATACCCCCCCAGTAGCTGTACAATTTGGGGCACTTCCAGACCATATGAAGAAGATCTCCTTTATTGTTGCATCTTGGACATGCATCATTGGGTCTCCAACCCATTTTAAACAATTTATGGGGGGTATAGTAGATCCTATATAGTAAAAATAGATGGGACAGTCTTTGGGCCGGGGCGATGGACGCCCATGCTCCTTGCCGGAGGATCCTATCCCACTGGTCTGGGGAAATTATGCCTAAGTCACGCTCCCAGGCCACTTTACTCTTCCGCGGCCCTTCTCTGCTTAGTGCCCTCACTCCCAGGCTGCCATAGGTTGCAGAAATTAAGCCCTTGACTTGTGTTGCCTCAACTACAAAGGACAGGACAGGTAACTGTGTCCACTCTACTGTTTTAGCGGCAAATTGTACTTGTATGGCGTGGCGAACCTGGAGAAATGTGTAGAAAGATTTGTTTGAAATCTTAAATTCGCTTACTAGGTCTTGGAATGACTTCAAGACGTTGCCCTTGAATATATGCTTTAGTCGGCATATGCCATTGTTTGCCCAGTCCCTCGAGGTTTCTATGCTTAACGTCTCCTGGAGATTGTTGTTGTTCCAGAGGGGGGAAAATTCAGACGGGCCCTCGAGCCCCATGATTTTTTTTATTGTGTGCCATGTTTTGCTAATTAGTTTTATAATTAGATGGTTATCGTAGAAATAATCTGCTTCTAGAGCTTCAGCTAATAGATTATGTGGGTTATTTGTCAGTAGGAGTCGGTTATTAATGAGATTTCTTTCTGCGGTTCCGCATCCGGCCAGATGTTGCAGTTGTGCTGCCAGAAAATATAGTTTTGGATGTGGAACCGCCATTCCCCCCTCCTTGACCGGCAGTTGTAGTGTTTGTAAACTTATCCTAGGTTGCCCACCCTTCCAAATTAGATCTCTAAATAAGGCATTTATCTTTTTAAACCACTTGTGTCCAATCCATATTGGCGAGTTATGTAACAGATATAATAGTTGTGGCTGCCAAATCATTTTAATTAAGTTACAACGTCCTGCTACGGACAGGGGCAATCTTTTCCATATTTCACATTTAGTTTTCCACTTTATTAATAATGGGTCTAAGTTTAAAGTGAGAAAATGAGAAACCTCTTTTGAGATCCATATCCCCAAATACTTAATTTTAGAACTAATGGCTATTTGAGAGAGGCTTGACAGCCTATGTGGGGCTATCGGGTCCAATGGTAGGAGGGCTGACTTCGACCAATTAATCTTGAGACCTGAAAACTGTTCGAATTCCTCCATTAGTTGTATTACTTTGTCTAGCGACCCTTCAACATCCCCAAGAAAAAAAAGGACATCGTCTGCAAAGAGCGCAATTTTTTCTTCGCCCTGGTGTCTTCTGAACCCCGTTATGTCCGCCCTTGCTCTGGCCATAAGTGCTAAAGGTTCCATTGCAAGGGCGAACAGAAGGGGGGACAGCGGGCACCCCTGTCTCGTCCCTCGTTCCAATTGAAAAATCTCGGATAGCTCGCCGTTGATTCTGACCTTAGCTCTTGGACCACAATATAGCAGTTTGACCCATTTTACATAAAGCGGGCCAAATCCAAAGCTGTCTAGTACCTGCCAGAGATATGCCCACTCAAGGCTATCAAAAGCCTTAGCAGCGTCGAGCGACAATATGGCTCTGATCCCTGCGGTTTCTATCGGGGTAAGTATGTTTAAAAAGGTTCTCCTGATATTAATACTAGTTGCCCTGCCTGGTATAAAACCAGACTGGTCTGGATGGATACGTTTACTAATACATCTATTAAGCCTGGCAGCAAGAATTTTAGCTAAGATTTTTATATCTGAGGTCAATAGGGAGATTGGGCGGTAAGATGAAGGATCCGTTGGGTCCTTCCCCTCCTTGTGAATGACAATAATGGTTGCTCCATTCATTGAGGGGGGAAGAGTTCCCTCTCTCATCGCCCCCTCATAGGTCCTCAATAGCTCTGGGAGCAGTATCTCACCAAATTTTTTATATATCTCTATAGGGAGCCCGTCCGGGCCAGGGGATTTTTGGTTTGGCATACCACCAGTTGCCTGTTGAAGTTCTTTTAGGGTAATTGGTGCGTCTAGCTCTTGCTTATCATTATCAGATAATGTAGGGACTTTTATTTTCTGAAAGAAAATTTCCATCCCACCATTCGTCGGTTTCCTTTTGGACTTATATAATTCTTTATAGTATAAAGAAAATGTTTTTAAGATTTCCTGTCCATCAGTTGTTATTACGCCCGACGGTGTTCTAATTACTGAGACATTTGATGAGGGAGAGTTGGTTCTATTAAGAAGAGCTAGCATTCGTCCTACCTTCTCCCCCTCCCCGAACTGTAATTGCCTTTGAAGTGTTCTCTTATTCTCCGCTATTCTTAAGGTATGGATTCTATATTCTTCTTGTTTTGCTAGCCATTCTGCCCGTTTGGTTGGCGTTGGTTCTTTGATAAAGCTCAATTCTGCTTGAGCAGTCTCGTTAATCAGCCTGATCTCTTCCATCCTCCCTGTCTTTTTAACCCTGGAGACCTGTTGGATTAGCAGGCCCCTAGCGTAAGCTTTTAGGGAGTCCCAGACCACTCCTGAGGGTGCCGTCCCTTGGTTGATGAGCATGAACTCTACTAACTGAGACATCAAGGTCTGCGGCTCTCCAATCAGCTCTAGCCAGCCTGGGTTGATCTTCCATTCTTTGACATGGGACTTGACCCCTATCCTTAATACTAAGACCAGCGGGGAGTGGTCTGAGACCCCCCTTGGGCCATAACGTATCGCCTTAACCTGGGGCATGGCTCCATCGCTACACAGGGCCATATCTATTCTAGATAGCGTACCATGGGAGCTGGAGTAGCATGAGAACTGACGATCCTGAGGGAAAGAGGCTCTCCAAATGTCACTTAACCCAGCTTCCTGAATAAAACCGACTAGTCGACCTCCCTTGGGGCCAGTCCCTGGTGGAAATCTGTCAATACTGTTATCCAGGACTTCGTTATAATCACCAACCGCTATGATGGGGACATCTGGGACATCAAGGGTGAATTTGATGAGATTGTATAAGACATCTAATTTAAAGGGGGGGGGGGGATATATAGATTAGCTATGACATATGGCTTATTCTCAATAGAACAGAGCAAGAATATAAATCTGCCTTGGTCATCCACCCACGTCTTGGAGCAGGAAAAGATCACTCCCCTCCCGATCAATGTACTCACTCCTCTTGAGTAGGAGGAGTATACTGAGTGATATTGGGCTTGGAATTTGCGGCTATTCAACTGCTGGACTGAGTCCTTGGTCAGATGTGTCTCCTGGAGGCAGATTAGCCCATGCATTCCATCCTCCAAGAGTGACATGACTGCCACTCTTTTGGCTGGATCGCCCAGGCCTCGTACATTCCAAGAGGTGATAGCCAGTAACTTATCCTGCATCTTTTGTAATTGCGGTGATCTGGTTTACAGTAATTTTCAAGCCATACAGATGTGATTCCCTTGCCCGTCCGCCATGGAGGACACGACAGCCGGGCGATCGACCTGCTCGCTTGGTCCCTAACACCCCTGCCTGTCTTGTCGCAGCCTGTGGTACCCCGAATGTATGCTCACTACTCCCTCCCTTAAAAACCTCCCTCCCTCCCCTGACCCACCCTCCCTTCCCCCTACCACCATGCCCTCTAGGGCTTCCCCTTGGGGCTAATCCAATGACCGCTTTACTCGCTCTCACATTCATCCCCCTGGCCCATGCAGCGAGTGTCCCTCCCGCGCTTGCTCTCCTCCCCTCCCAGGTCTCGAAAGTTCAATACCTTTGCGTAGTGATTCTCTTCTCCTTTCCCCTCTTCCTCCCCCCTCTCTTTTGGCTAGAAAAGAATAGCAGTGCGACACGGAAGAGGCACCAGAGAGGGGAGAGGAAAGAAAGGAAAAAAGAAAAAAAAAAAAATATGCAGTTTAACTGCCCCTTAAATATATTTGTAGATAGACATTATAGCATTGACATTTAGGCGTTAAATAGGGGCGCATCCCCTGGGGTGCCCCCTCATGAGTATACCTGCTATTAAAGATAACCTAAGTAGCACTCAATATACATAAATGCAGAAGTGCAAAAGGAACATAACATAGTGCAATCGTGGATCACGTTGGATTGCAGTACTAATTAACCAAGTTTACAGTCAATTCTAGAGTCCCTTTCCCCTTTCTCCCTTCCTCCCTTACACGAAAATGGTGTTAATGGGTGCTCGGGATAAAGCCTTTATTATAACCCCAGGAGTTATGTGCGGGTGTTCCTATATGGTAAGGGAGAGAAAAAGGGAAGAGAGGGAAAAAATTTTAAAAAATATATAAAAAAATAAAAATAAAAATATATGCAGTTTAACTGCCCCTTGAATATATTTGTAGATAGACATTATAGCATTGACATTTAGGCGTTAAATAGGGGCGCATCCCCTGGGGTGCCCCCTCATGAGTATACCTGCTATTAAAGATAACCTAAGTAGCACTCAATATACATAAATGCAGAAGTGCAAAAGGAACATAACATAGTGCAATCGTGGATCACGTTGGATTGCAGTACTAATTAACCAAGTTTACAGTCAATTCTAGAGTCCCTTTCCCCTTTCTCCCTTCCTCCCTTGCACAAAAATGGTGTTAACGGGTGCTCGGGCTAAAGCCTTTATTATAACCCCAAAAGTTATGTGCGGGTGTTCCTATATGGTAAGGGAGAGAAAAAGGGGAGAGAGGAAAAAAAAAATGTATTGTGGGGATGGTTTACTTGCCGTTTGTGACTATATATATAAGAACGTTATAGCCTTTAGTGTTAAACCCTAATTAAAAGCGCATAAGCAGGCTGTGTTGCCTCTACGTGAGTATACATGTTATTGAAAGTACCATAATAAGCTTTCTCACAAGCGTATGTGCCAAGACTATGGGCCAGATTCAGGAACAGTTAGGCTGGCGGATCCAGTGATCCGCCAGCCTAACTGTGACTTTGAGCCGGCGTTTCTGTTTTCTGTAACCAGAAAACAAGAAACGCCGGGTTGAAGCTCCGATGCGAGCAGCGTAACTGAGTTTCGCCATCGCATCGTTACTTCAACTTAAAAATGGCGCCGGGGGCGTTCCCGCCGATTTCCGCTCAAAAAATATGTTAATGAGCGGAAATCGGCAATTCACGATCGCATTCCGGCGCGACGCAGTGACGTTACGACGTTTCCGGACGGGATACGCGGCGCATAGTTATACCTACATGGGGTTGGAATATCCTATGTTAGGTATAGGCGTCGTCATCGCGTCGGAAAAAAAAAAAAAAACGTTGCTTGCGTAAAACGGTCATGAATGGGAATGTGACGTCATTGACGTTCATTCACAGATTTTGGAGCATGCGCACGGGGATGTTTTGACACTCGACGCATGCGCAGTACGTTGGCGGCGGGATCGCGCTTAGTTAGCATACTACACGCCCCGTACCCGCCCAATTTGAATTCCGCCGGCTCATTTGCGATGCGCTGCCGCAACTTTAGGAGCAAGTGCTTCGTGAATGACAGCACTTGCTCCTAAAATTTCTGCAGCGCAACGCAAATGAGAAGCGTTACTCCAGAGCAAAGATGCTCTGGACTACCTGAATCTGGCCCATAATTACATGTTAGCCACGTTGCTGTGGTTCCGCTATATAAGTGTTCGTGTATATAAATACAATAGTGAGCTCTTAGCCAAACTAATCTTCCAAAACTGTGTTATATGGTAACAACCAACCCTATGGTTCAAGTGCTACTTATCTATACTTGACACCCATTGTATAAGTAAAAGAAAAATGTAAGTTTCTATGGTGAAAGTGAAGTGAAAGAAAGGAGGAGGAAAGGAAAAAATGAAAAAAAAGCACCCCACAGCTGTAAGTCAATAAGCCCAAAAGGTATGTATGAATCATCCTATATATAATAAAAAAAAAAAAAGGTAAAATTAAAAAAAAGCAAGCCATACAACAAAAAAGACAAAAAAAAAAAAGGGAGAAAAAAAAAATTAAAAAATCGCTCCTGGCCCCTCCTCTCTGTCCAGTGCCCCCATGGAAAGCCGATTCCCAGGGGGGCACTGTGTTCATTGACACAGAGACCGCAGGATTCACCTCCCTCTAACCATCAATTCAAGACAGATATTGGATAAGATAACCTACTGAGGGCCAACATCCTGGCTGTTTCAATACTGGCATTGTACAGTAAATCCTGCTAATTAAGTTGTTACAATCACCATAAAGGTTAGGATGGGAGGGTGGGGAATTGTCAGGAATGAAGAGACACATCTGACAGCTCGCTGAAGATCCTGTAAGTGTGACTTATTTTGATTAAATGTGCAGGTCCCCATCTCTTGACTTGTCTCTTCTAGTGTAGCTAGCCAATTAGCTTTTATAAACAGACAACAAATTCCAAGCATGTTTACCAGATAGTCTGCCTCCATGTTAAAAACTGAGGACTTCTTTGCACACATCTGCAAATATACAGGACGTGGAAGCCAAAGTGCCTATGTCAAGGCTTCTCTGTTTACTGCAGTCCCAACTTTACAGTTATGAGTCTCCAAGTTGGCAGGAGGGAATAGCTTTTACCCCCCTCACATAATTTAGGAAATGTAGGTACTACAGCAGAACTAAACATATTCCATGTTTCCAAAACTCATGGGATCCTTTTACCTTTCAAGGCTTGAGGGTCCATACATTATCAACAAAAGAGATGCAGGTAACGTTCTGTAATGGAAGTTGCTAAAATCCCATCACTTGAGTTTTAAAGTGCTAAATAGAGGTGAACTATATATATATATATATATATATATATATATATATATATATATATATATATATATATATATATATATATATATCAATTAAAAGCCATATAAGAAGAGCACCTTGTTACATATATCCCTATATCGCCTCATAACATCATAGGTCGTGTTTTCAACAATATATAACATAGGCTTTCACTGTTCCTTGGTAAAGGGGTTGAGCTCAATATGTTTCATAAGTATTTCTTCAGGAGATGCAGAGGGTCTCCTATCTACTATTATACAAATTTGGTTATGCATATCACAGATTACCATCAATAACTACCATCATTGCCAATGTAAGTGAGCTCTTAAAACAGTCAGTAACGGACAATAATCCAGCCAATGATAAAACCATATAGTTCATTGCCTTTTATGTTTGAGGAAACTGATGGAACTGCAAAAGACCTAGAGAGTATCTCACTACTTAGGTATGGTCTGTAAAAATAAATACAAGGCCATAATAACCTGGTCCGGGATTTCTAAGCCTAATATGCATCACTATTGATAGCAAGGGTCTTATTATTGATAATAATATGTGATATGCTTAACAGTATTTGTATAACTGTAGATTGAACACCCGCTTCTTCTCCTGATGAACTACTCATGAAACGTGTCAAGCTTAATACCATCAACAGTAAATACCTATGTTATATATTGAAAACATTGGATACTAGTGTCACCTAAAACGTATGTTTGTACGCAATGCATCAGGGCAGAGCTACGATCTGGTGGCCATTTCTGTAAGTGCACTGTGATTTGTTTTTACTTCTTGCCCATATTTTAAAATAAAAATACCACACTATATATGGCCGTTTTGATGAGCGCTCTCTCCTACTTGGTGGTGGTGCATGTGGTTCAGCATCTTTAAGGAACGTGTATTGTTACCATCAAGATAACCCATGAATGTGGATTTGGAGGTCCATACAGGAGAGGGCATGTTTGATGAAAATACACTGTAGGCTGCATTAGCAGCTGGAAATCTGGTGAGTGCAGTATTTCCCTCATTCACAAGTGGTGGATATTTCAGACGAGGATACTATTCACGGATTGATTCATTGGACTTTTTGCATGGACTGTTTTTACCTATTTGAGATATATTGTATATTTTTGTTGCTCCCCTAAATTTTTTCACTATCATAATTACTAATTGTAATTTTTTTTTACGTTATATCACTTTGAGATTCTATTTAAGTCTAGGTGCTGCACTCTATGTTGTTTTACAGATTGTTTTTTTGGTGTTTGTGTTATTCTGCCCTGTTCTACTTTAACGTTGACTCAATACAACTGGTATGTACAATATTGAAAATATAATCTTTGGTATTAATGGGTGATAAAGGGATGAATGTAACAAGGTACCATGTTGGCCTTTTATTTTTATGTTATGCATATGATTTATTATATGTCTAAAAAACTAGCCTATTTTATTTTTTGTATGTTTATTATAAAGGAATGATGGTACCCCCTTCTAAGGGGCTAATAACCTCTGTTTTTAGTTTCAGAATGCTAAGATCTTATTCTCTAAGACCCTTTTTTCCTTAGCTAACAAATAAAACAACATTTTGCAGTTATTTCAAAGATGACTTTTAGTGTTAATGACTCAGCATCTCGGGAGAATTTTCTTACACAGACTTTTAATTAAGCAGCTAATAAAGTTTTCCTATTTGCACATTTTGTAGCACACTTGCAAAGACCCAGGAAAAAGTAATGTGATTCAAGTCTACAGTCAGAGTAATAGAAGTGATTTATGCTCCATATAAGTCCTACATCTATTTCTCGGCACATTGTTGGCTTGTAACAGATGAACCTGCTCATCAGAGGCTTCATTTAAACTGATAATGGGAAAACATTTCTGGAAAATCTCAGCAATGGTAACAAGATTTTGTGGACGCTGCAGCTGTGTCTTCCCTTGAACTTTCCACATTAGAATGGTTTTGTCTGCATTCCAAACAAGCATTAGAAGTTCTAACAGTGAAATAGAAAGAAATTTGTTTCATCATATTAAAAACCAACCTAAATAGAATCTATATTACCAGGACCAGAAATAACATAATGCCACGTACACACGATCACTTTATGTGATGGAAAAAACTGACGTTTTCTGTGAAGTAAAAAATGAAGTTTTTGAAACTTCAATTCTCAAAGACGATGTTGCCTACACACTATCGTTTTTCACAATGCTCTAGCAAAGCGAGGTTACGTTCACCACTCTTTTCCATTGAAGCTCGCTTCATAACTTGCTTCTGGGCATGCGCGGGTTGAAAAACTTTGTTTTAAACAACGTTTTTTGCTACACACAGTGATTTTTTGTGAAACAGAAAATGACGTTTTGAAAAACGACACAAAAAATTGAAGCATGCTTAAATTTTTTTGGGTCGTTTTTCACAAGACATAAAACAACGTTTTCCCCCACACACGGTCATTTAAATTGACGTTTTTAAAAACGTATTTTTTTTCCATCACATAAAGTGATCGTGTGTACGCGGCATAAGACTCGGAAGGTTTAGGTCCAGGGTCCCCAGTATTAGCAGGAAGCTTCTTCCCTTTGTGTCCCATTTAGCCATTTTTGGCATTGACTGTCTGAGCTCCTCAGAGGTAAATCCACCTCTTTACTTTCCTTAAAGAGGAACTGAACTCTCAAAGCTGTGTCCAAAAAAATTGGGTAGAGGGCTAAGTACTATAGTCCACAGTATTGCCCGTGGACTTCATTTAGCTGATCTTTTCCCCATGCCTTGTTCTACACTCTGTCCCAGTGTGAAGGTCTCCATCTCAGTGAAAGCAAGGCCAAGGGTGTTTTTAGCGTTCTAATAGACCGAGGGCTAGTAGGATACTTTGATGGCCACTTTGGATCAAATATATGACTAATACCATCTTATTATTTTAACAGTAATTGAATTGGTCTAAAAATTGTAACGTTGCATTATCATGATAGAATAATGAATAGATTGATTTAAAGTAGATACATTATACAATGTTTTAAATTATGTAACCGCCGTTTTTTTTGAATGGCACGAACATGGTGACGTCATGGCTATGACGAGCATGCACTCGTCACATTCGATGCTGTCGCTGCCATCTTGCTTCACCCTACCTATGCCTTTGAAGCTACCGGCATGCGTCAAAGGCATGTGTGGGTTTCCATGGAGAGGTAAGTATACACACGCTCGGGTTTCTCGTCAGGAAAACGCTGCTGAGAATCTCACAACGAGAAAATAGAGAGCAGGTTCTCTATTTTTCTTGTCGATTTTGGGCAGTTTTCTTGACGAGAAACCTCAAAGCTTCGTACACACGCACGGTTTACTCGGCAAGAAAGCTCTGCCAGCAGTTTTCTTGCTGTTTCTTGCCGAGAAAACCGTGCGTTTGTACGAGGCTATACAGTTATGGGGCTGTAGGCACAGGAGTGCCTAGGCACACTCACATATAAGGAAATACACTGTTATTTTTCGGGAGGAATTTCAAAGGGTATTTTTTTCAGGGTACAACTTAGGTACAATTAACATTTCTGTAGGATACTTTGATGGCCACTTTGGATCAAATATAAGACTAATGCCATCTTATTATCTGAACAGTAATTGAACTGGTCTAAAAATTGTAACGTTGCATTATCATTATAGAATAATGAATAGATTGATTTAAAGTAGATACATTATACAATGTTTTAAATTATGTAACCGCCGTTTTTTTTGAATGGCACGAACATGGTGACGTCATGACTATGACGATCATGCACTCGTCACATTCGATGCCGTCGCCGCCATCTTGCTTCACCCTACCTATGCCTTTGAAGCTACCGGCATGCGTCAAAGGCATGTGTGGGTTTCCATGGAGAGGTAAGTATACACACGCTCGGGTTTCTCGTCAGGAAAACGCTGCTGAGAATCTCACGACGAGAAAATAGAGAGCAGGTTCTCTATTTTTCTCGTCGAGATTTTGGGCAGTTTTCTTGACGAGAAACCTCAAAGCTTCGTACACACGCACAGTTTACTCGGCAAGAAAGCTCTGCCAGCAGTTTTCTTGCTGTTTCTTGCCGAGAAAACCGTGCGTGTGTACGAGGCTATACAGTTATGGGGCTGTAGGCACACTCACATATAAGGAAATACACTGTTATTTTTCGGGAGGAATTTCAAAGGGTATTTTTTTCAGGGTACAACTTAGGTACAATTAACATTTCTGTATGTTCCCTAAAACATTGCAAATCTTCACTCTTTTGCCTCGTACACACGATCAGTTTTCCCGACAAGAAAAGTGTGATGAGAGCTTTTTGTCGTCTGTATGCAATTACGACACGGAAAAAAACGCCCATGCTCAGAATCAAGCAGAACAGCCAAACTGCCTACTGAACTTCATTGATCTCGTCATATGTGTTGTACGTCACTGCGTTCTTGACGTTCAGAATTTCAGACAAGATTTGAGTGCTTAGCACTAATAGCATTCACAATTGTGGTGACTTTCCCTATCAAAGAAGAAATGTCATGATAAATACTTTATCAAATGGTATAGATAACTTCTTGCATAAGAATAGAATGTTATGTTATTTATTTTTACATAGAGTGTATTGCTAACTCAAATAATAATAGCAGAATGTCTGAGCACTTAAAACCTAATACCGCGTACACACAATAATTTTTTCGGGTTGTAAAAAATTACGTTTTTTTTTTTTTAATGTCATTAAAAACAATCGTGTGTGGGCTTCAGAGCATTTTTCGGGTTCTGAAAAACGGGCAAGAAAAAATTAGAACATGCTCGACATTTTTAACATTGTCGTTGTAAAAAAAGGCCCTGTGTGGGCTTTAACGACGTGAAAAAAACGTGCATGTTCAGAAGCAAGTTATGAGATCGGAGCGCTCGTTCTGGTAAAACTAGCATTCGTAATGGAGTAAGCACATTCATCACGCTGTAACAGACAGAAATGCTTGAATCGTCTTTTACTAACACAAAATCAGCTAAAGCTGCCCAAAGGGTGGCGTCATCTGAATGGAACTTACCCTTTATAGTGCCATCGTACGCGTTGTACGTCACCACGCTTTGCTAGAGCATTTTTTTTTTCACGATCGTGTGTAGGCAAGGCCGTTTTAATGATCGGGTTGAAAAAAACGTAGTTTTTTCTAGAGCCTGAAAAACTAATTTTTTTACAACCAGAGAAATGATCGTGTGTACGCGGCATAAGAACAGAGCTCCACCTGCTCCTCAAACACTATTGGCTTGCTTGCTACTCATCATTGATAGGCTGCCAAGGGAGCAGCTATGAGAGATCTGCCTACGCTAACCACTATAGGATGCACATGCTGTAGAAAAAAAACATCCTGAACTGTGTACAAACATTATCTAAGAATTTGGAAAACGCAAGCAGTAATTAGCACTTCCAACACTTAAGTGTACATGTTACTAGGAAGGTGTTACTTGCACAAGTATAGTCATCCATGGATTTCAGTTAGTGAAATGCCAACTTTGTTTTACCCTTTTCTCTATTACTTTGTATTGAAGCCTGAATGCTCTTGAAGGCCTCATTCTCAGAACATGCCAGAAAAACTGTACAAAAGATTATAGTATATTCTGAGTACATTTAAAATTGTATTCCCTGAAAGCTAAATGTAAAGTCATGTTGAATTTTTTTTTACTTTGCAGGTTCTTTTACCTCAATATGAAGACAGTGCAAGTGGAACATCTAAGGAGCCTCCTCCACCCTACATGTCAGCCTGAAGAAAAGCTGAAAACCCAACATCAGAAAGAATCAGCAGCATTATAAATGTCTGAGGCATTGGGGCAATAATACATTTCATCCACTGGTTATATTCTACTGAACGGCAGCACTACCAAATATCTTGTCAATAAGCATACCATGAATTAGATGCACTATGTTCCGCTGACAGTTAAAAAATAGCCTAGTCATGTCAATGACTTGGATTTTGGAGTAATTGTGGAAGACTGAACAGAGGACCTTAGTGCATCCCCTACGGTGTTTCCCTTTGGCTTTGTAATGTGACATCTTTGAAACCTATGTGCAAAGTGTTCTGTACAACATACATACTGTTTCCTTATCCTAAAATCTGCACTTTCCTGGTCCCATTGCTTTTAATAGAGTAACGATGTAATGAATTCATGTTGATATTGTATATACTGATTTTAAGGGTACTTGCACACTTGCGTGGACTGCTTATCCATAGCGTCTTCATTCCTTTACTTTTTCTCTTTCTGTACTTTTTGTGTATTACTTTAACAAAGTCTTCTAATAAACAACATTTAGACAATGTATAGCTGTAGAACATTGTATATTAGGTATGGAACATTGAA
Source organism: Rana kukunoris (assembly GCA_029574335.1). Lineage (NCBI taxonomy): Eukaryota > Metazoa > Chordata > Amphibia > Anura > Ranidae > Rana > Rana kukunoris. Next base: position 418,371,916 of record CM056053.1, read on the forward strand.
TATTAAAATCAGAATCATAACCAATATTTAGGCTGCATGACTTCACTTTGATCTTTGTAAACCTAATACACTCTGGTCCAAATAATAGTTTTTTTTTTTTCAGCTTACAGAATATATGGCATTTGCTATGTAATTTCATTATAAAGTGGAATTAAGACTGCATGACCAATCTAAGTAACTCTTTGCATGTCCAAAGATTAAGGTGAACCCAATTTAATATATAATAGTACAAATAAAAAGTGTTCCTTTTTTTGATGTTTTCGTATAAACATTCATGACTTTTTACGGAACATGAATGAATGCAGGTGAATTTGGGCAGGTTATCATTTAGCGCTCTCTGTAAATGGGAAATGCACATGTAAAGAATTATACATTTGTATATATACAGTATATATATTTTGTTTGGGTTATGGCTGACCTTAATGTATTTTAAGGAGTTAAGACATTATCCATTCCAAAGATGATATAGCTTGCAATTTTCCGTTGCTTTGCTACATTCAGTCAGATTGATGAATACGCAATTGTCTTAAATGAGAATTTTATTTTGATACAAAGTGTGGCACCGCATTTGGAGTCGATATATTTAGGCATTTCGAATGGCAGAATGCAAGTGCTAAGCATTACTAACTCTTAACCCTTCGATTGAAAATGCAATATTGGCTGAAATATGTAGACATCTGTTAGTTGTGTCTTTTACTCACTGACTTTTTTTTTCTGTTGTCCATATTTTTGTTATAATAAATAATGTTTAAAACTTAAAGTGTAATTTAATATTTGCATGCTCATGCCAGTCTGAGGCCACTGATGCATGATGAAATCTGAAGATCAGACATGGTCTTTATAAATAATGCTATGTGTTCTCATTTTACGAAGCCAATAGAACAATGGTATTTGTATCATCTCGGGCAGTGATGGCAAACCTTGGCAACCCAGATGTTTTGGAACATCATTTCCCATGATGCTCAACTACACTGCAGAGTGCATAAGCATCATGGGAAATGTAGTTCCAAAGCATCTGGGGTTCCAAGGTACGCCATCACTGATCTAGGGTTTTACAGCCCCAATGAACTTTTAGTTTAAATCAGTAAATTCCAGGTTCATTAAAGCAAAAGCTGTTCAAAGTCTTACAGTTCATTTTCTATGAAACCAACTATCTCCTGACTATAAAAGCCTGTCCCCGGCCAGATCTTTGTTCTCAGTGTAGATGCAGTGGTCTCTCTGCAGACATCCGCCACATCCTGCTTAGTGAAAGCAATCTCTCTTCAATCAGCAAGGAGCTTGAGCTTTGCTGATTGCAGAGCTATAGGTCTGATTTAGCAAGATGTCTGCAGAGAGACCACTGCTTCCACACACAAGCTGGTAGGAGACAGCTGCTTGAATGTATTTAGCCAATTTAAACAAAAAGTTCAATTTGGCTTTAACCAAAATTAGTGGTTCTTCTTCTTATATATGTATCTATTTTCTGAACATTACAAAAGATGTAAATGTAGTGTTTAAGCCTAATGCATATCTTAAGTATTTTTTTTTATACTGTCCTGAATCCTGTTTTAAAAGTTTATATGTATTTCTTTTATAAAAAGTCGGTTGTGGCAATTTCAAAATGCTGTTTTTGACCAAAATGTAAATGTTTTTAGAGTATAAAACTAGCAATAGATTTGTGCATTTCTGTTACTGTTCAAGCGCTCCATTTGACCAGTAGGTCTCATCAAAATGTAAGCCTGCCACTAATGTATTTCATATTTATTTATAGATTATATTAGATTATTTATGTACATCAAATTATTATAAATTAGCAAAAATATAAATTTTATTACACATATTTGCACTAATCTAGTATTTATGGTGGCACCTTAGTCAAGCTCCATTGAGAAGGTTATCAGTATTTAGAGCCATTGGTTCTGCAATGGATGACCAAACACTCAGACTATTTTCAGGCAATGTTTTCCAAAGTTTACACCACCATATCAATCTTCAAAGTGTCTGAGTGCCACTTGTACTATGAAAGATGACCATGTGTCCCACCTAGCTCCACTGCCAGCATCCAGTTTGGACATCGCCTTCTCCAAAATGTCCACTGGAAAACATATATTCCACTGTGCACTCCAAGCTAGAATATTAGCCTATTCTGCAACAAAACATGTTTACAAAAAAAAAGCTCTAAGCCCTATATTCTACTAGTTACAGTGAGGGTGAGACCCACCAGTTGTCCATGTTTCACTTTAGAGAAACGATCTCTTAAAGTGGAACTTTACACACAACAACTTGATAAAAAATAATGTTCTTTATCAAGGAACATACATTCCACATAATAATTATGCTACCAAAATGAGTGTGTGCTGTAAATTTCCTGCAGCATTTCTCCTGTTTCTGCTTGCTGGAGGCTGCCATTGAGCTGAAGGCCAGAGCCCCCTGAGCAGCAGTAAATCTTTAGGCTCAGCAGATCAGCCTCTAGTGGCTCTGGTGTTTGGCACAGTGCCAAAAAATAGAAAGCAACTGAGCATGTGCAGAGGATGGTGAGACAGTGTATTACTGAATTTTAAACAGTATATGCACTTATTTTTAATGTTTTACATAGCTATACCTGCAGAAGGAGCCACCATGACATGATCTAGCAAAACATTATTTTCTGTCTAAAGTGCCATTTTAAAGGCACTCGTTAATGGAATTTATAATATTGAAATTGTGTATGTTACTGAATTAGAAGTGAAAATTTGAGGGAGCTGCGGTGGCTCAACGCGATTGGCACTGCGCTGACAAGTCGTTCACCTCTGCAGCTAAGGGTTCGGATCCCGGTCTCGGCTGCATGTGAAAATGAGTTTGGTGGTCTCAGCCCGGCTCCCGGTGGGTGTGCTATGCGAGGTAAGCCTGCGCTTAGTACGCCCACCCCCCTCCCACAAAAACCACCACTCTTACACACACTCAAAATTGGGTTAACATGCACGCACTTTGGCCACGCGGTCTCTAAAAAAAGAGAGGCGAAGGACTAACAGGGCTGGCTGAGCGGGCTAGATCCTCTCACTCCCTCATAGGGGAGTCCCTCTGCCCCGTTGGGCTTCAAAGCGGAGCAGGTAGGGCGGGCTGTGTGGGAGGACCCCCTCACACCCGCCATTGCCACCCGGGGGCATGGAGAAAGATGGCAGATTGCCTCTGGGGGAGGCCTGCCTACTCCCAACTCCTGCAGTCCGGCTCCTCTCTCGAGTACACGCACAAATTACACTTAAAAAAAAAAAATAATAATCTGAAGTTACTCTATCTATCCTGAACAAAAGAGAAAACCACTAGGTCAGACTTTGAAGACAGATTGGACCAGAAACATTTGTTTAAAAAGTACATATTTTATTTACATGTGAAAATACAAAAAACAACACAACTAAAAAAACATACATAAAATATTAAATGCAAAAAAAAGGCATATATACATAGTTAACCGAAAACACAGACAGTATGTGTAAAGTGACCCCAATGACGGGTCACAAATACCCAGATAACATTCACTGATCACAAAAGCGTGAGCCCTGAGCGTCTATGCGTTACGCTGGTTTGCTTCTTCAGGACACACGTAAGGGGGGTTATAGAGACAGGTCTTACTAGTCCAGATGCATGGAAATGCCTGCGTGAAAAGTCTCCCTGGGCGGCCACCAGAGCAACAAAGATAGCCGAGCAGATATAAGTCCCAATTTATCAAAGATAGTCAGAAAATTGCTATTTTAGGGGAGAGGAGAGAACCATAAAGAGTGGTCAGCATAATAAATAGTGTTAATAGAATAGCTGCACAGCCAGCAGAATCCAGATCATACTGGTAATAGCATTATTGCCTGACTTTAACACCGGAATTAAGTGGAGAATACACTCTCAGCAGTATCAACCGCATCCATTCCCCAAGGGAGGCAGAGCCAAAGCCCGCTCACACACAATATGGTATCCCAGGGATCTATGGTGAATAGATGTGATATTTGGAGACAAGATTGGTGATGTAACTTGGGGAAGAGTGGTGAATGGCTGTGTATAAACGGAATTGCTGCACACCATGCTGGAGTCTGTCAATGTATTAAAGTGACCGTATGGCACACAACAGATGACAGAAACAACAGGAGGTTGACACGTTTCACACAAATATGATGTGCTTATTCAATAACAACAGTCACTTCAATAAATAGACTTAGGGCCAGATTCAGGTAGAGTTACTCTGGAGTATCAGTGATACTCCAGCCTAACTCTCACTTTGAGCCGGCGTTTCTGTTTTCTGTTAGCAGAAAACAAGAAACGCCGGGTTGGAGTTACTATACGAGCGGCGTAATTGTATTTCGCCGTCGTATCGGAACTGCAATTTTAAAAATGACGCCGGGGGCGTTCCCGCTGATTAACGCCGAGAATATGTTAATCAGCGAGAATCGGCAATTCACGATCGTATTCGGGCCCGACGCAGTGACTTTCCGACGTTTCCGTAAGAGATACGCGGCGTAAAGATAAAGCAGCCCCCTAGTGGAGTATCCTATGTTAAGTATGGCCGTCGTCATCGCGTCGGAAAAAAAAAAGTCGTTTGCGTAAAACGTCCGTGAATGGGGATTGACATCATTGACGTTCACTGACAGAATTTGGAGCATGCGCACTGACAGTCGACGCATGCGCAGTACGTTCGCTGCGGGATCGCGCCTAGTTATAATAATACACGCCCCCTACCCACCCAATTTGAATTCCGCCGGCTCATTTTAGCTACGCCGCCGCCGCAACTTTAGGAGCAAGTGCTATGTGAATAACAGTACTTGCTCCTAAAGTTTCGCCGGAGTAACGTAAATGAGAAACGTTACTCCAAATTAAAGATTCGCCCATCTACCTGAATCTGGCCCTTAGACTCCAGCATGGTGTGCAGCCATTCCTTTCATTGATCCTGTTTTCGGAGGCGAGCCGGGGGTTGCACCCACACATGAAGCTGCAATTTGATTGATTACTCACCTGGAGCGGCATCTTTCATTGTTCTCTGAATGGCTGTGTATGTTGTTGTTGATATTTTGAAATGATTTCACTGGGCAATCAGAACTCAGTGGAAGGATTGGTAGAAAGATGCGGCAAAGACTGAGCAGTTGGTAAGGTAAATGAGTCTGGCAGCAGCATTCCTGATGGAGTGAAGAGAGTAGGGTTGTCCCGATACCGATACTAGTATCGGTATCGGGACCAATACCAAGCATTTGCCCGAGTACTTGTACTCCGCCAAATGCTCCCGATGCTTCACCCGATACGTGTACAGTCAGCGGTGATCAGTGCATGGGGAAGTTACAGGCAACGATCACCGCTGTATAGATTTAAAACAAATTTCTCCTCTTCTCTCTCCCCCCGCAGCTTTCAGCTGCTTTAAAATCAGCGGTGATCGGTGCTTGTAACTCCCCCACACGATCACCCATGACCCCTGTCCCGTATCCTCCTCCAGCCCCCCTCCGTTTTGCTGCAGTCCATGTCCTCCGCTGTGTTTCTCGCCGTGTATTCCTCCGTGTATTGCCGCCGTGTATCACGCCGTGTATCCGCCGTGTCCCCCTCCGTGTTTCTCTCCCCCTCCGTGTTTCTCTCCCCCTCCGTGCTCCTCCTCCACCCCCTGGAACTGTCAGGATGAAGAGCGGAGGTAGGAGCCGGTAAATCCAGCTCCTTACTGCTCCGAATGAACAGAGTGAGTGATCACTGTCTCTGTCCATTCACATAACTGAAACATCGTAAACTGTGATTACAATGTTTCAGTTTATGAATGAAGAGAAGACGCTGTCTTCTCTCCATTCATTTTCAGCGCAGCTGGTGCTGCTGAGAAAGGGACTGGGGAACATGTGTCCCTAGTCCCTTTCTTTGTCTCAAAGGGGAGATGTCAGAGGTCTGTTAAGACCCCTGATATCTCACCAAAGCCCCCCAACAGGGCTGAAAACAATAAAAATAAAGAATAATAAAATAAAAAAAATCGTAGAAAATAATATATTTTTTTTATAAAAAAACACACTGACACGGTCCACCCCCCCCCCCCCCTTAAAAAAGAAAGCATAAATATTTTTATTTATTTTTTGTTAAAGATGATAAAAAAAAAAAAAACTACTGACACATGTGCCGATATTCGTAAAGTATCGGTATTCGGTATCGGTACTTGTACTCGGTCTTAAAAAAGTGGTATCGGGACAATCCTAGTAGAGAGGATAGCCTTTGTGGAGATAGGCCTATGAGAAGGGAGTTGCAATCGTTTAGACGATAAATTAGACGTTTAATTAGGTAAAAATGGGAACATTTTAGAGATGTTACAGAGATTAAGTCTACAAGCTTTTGACAGCAATTGGATTTGGGGCTAAAAGGACAGGTCAGAGTCTAGGATTATACCTTGTACCCTAATAAGAGGGCAGGGATTGATAGTTGCATTATTGATCCTGATGGAAAAGTATATTACAAAGGTTGGTTACTTTAGACTCTCCAGCTGTGGTGGACCTGTAAGTGGAGGCAGATCCCTCTTAGCTCTGCCAAAGCCAGGAATTGTCCAACTGTTGTTAGATCACACTTTCAAGAGATCACCTGAATTTGCTTATATTGTCAACATGAGCAGATAACCAATGTAGGAGAAACAATACTTTTCATAACACATATTTCCAACCTGACATTTTCACTATTCCACTAAAAATGGTTGGCTGGAGTCTTGGTTAAACATAACTTGATTGATCTTGATGGAAAATATATTACAAACTTACGGCCCCTTTCACACCTGCGGACCATATGTCTGCTTTTTCATCCATCCGTCTGAGGATGAAAAAGGGACATACATTGGTCCCTATAAGATTGCGAGTGTGAGCAGATGAACATCCGCTGACACCCGATCTCACCCGCCTCTGCATTCATCCGATTCTGCAGACGGAAGAAACCCTAATTTTTTCCTTCCGTCTGCGGATTGGATCGGATGAACACGGACAGACGGTCCGTGTTCATCCGATCCCCCCATAGGAGAGAGCGAAGAAAAGACAAGGTGGTCCCTGCACAGTGTGCGGGGACCGCCCTGTCATCCGCCGGCTCAGCAGGGATCAACGGAAAGATCCCCGCTGAGCATACGGAGGTTCACGGGGCAGATCATTACTGATCCGTCCTGTGTGAAAGGGGCCTTAGACTCTCCAGCTGTGGTGGACCTGTAAGTGGAGGCAGATCCCTCTTAGCTCTGCCAAAGCCAGGTATAGTCCAACTGTTGTTAGATCACACCTTCAAGAGATCACCTGAATTTGCTCATATTGTCAACATGAGCAGATCTCCAGATACCAGTCTTATCATAGGAGAAACAATACTTTTCATAACACATATTTCCAACCTGACATTTTCACTATTCCACTAAGAATGATTGGCTGGAGTCATGGTTAAACATAACTTTTTCGCTTGATCTAGCTATTATTTTATAACAGAATTAAAAAAAAATACATGATTAAAACAGAAAATGACAGGGAAAAGGAGGGAAGAGTTTTACACCCGATAGTCAAAATGCTTCATGTCTCGAAAATTGTAACTTTTAATAGTAATGAAAACAAGACATCACCTGAGCATTTCTTGTGTACCTGCTATTGTTGCTGTCTGTTGTGACTGAGGTTTCTTGTAATTTCAAGCATCTGTCATCCAATCTATACTAATAAAGTAGACACTGGTTTCTGATTATGAAAAATTCCGGGTCTTTATATGCTTTGTTGCATTCGTATAAGTGCTGTCACTTCTTGCATTTGTAGTCACACAGTATAACTTGATAAGTTCTTTCTGCATCTGAACTGCTTCCATTTACAGGTGACAGAAGTTATGGTGACCTTGGAAATGCTTGACCTTGCCTGTCTGATGCATAAACATCTATGCAGTGTACAATAATGATATTCTACTTGTGTTAACATTAAAGGGGTTGTAAAGGTACATTTTTTTTCCTGAAATAGCTTCCTTTACCTTAGTGCAGTCCTCCTTCACTTACCTCATCCTTCCATTTTGCTTTTAAATGTTCTTATTTCTGCTGAGAAATACTCACTTCCTGTTCTTCTGTCTGTAACTACACACAGTAATGCAAGGCTTTCTCCCTGGTGTGGAGAAAGCTGTTTGAGGAGGGAGGGGGTGAGCAGGCAAGTCAGGACACTCTCTACTTTGCAGATAGAGAAAGGAGCTGTGTGTTAGTGGGCGTCCTGACACTACTGCTGGCCCCCTTCCCCCTCAAGACACCAGGGAGAAAGCCTCGCATTACTGTGTGTAGTTACAGACAGAAGAACAGGAAGTGAGCATTTCTCAGAAGAAGAAATAAGGACATTTAAAAGCAAAATGGAAGGATGAGGTAAGTGAAGGAGGACTGCACTAAGGTAAAGGAAGCTATTTAGGGAAAACATTTTTTTACCTTTACAACCCCTTTAAAGCAGAAAGCACAGAACAGTGCCCAAACCTCCTCCACCCAACCTAATTGAGATGGAATACCGGTGCATAGCTTAAATCCTGCTGGCACCTGGTAGCTGATCCTTCATTGAAAATGTATTATCAAATGGCTAAAATCCAATCATCACAAAGACGCATTTCAGCCAGTGAGGCCTGAAACATAGCTGTCTTTCAGACCATCTAAATCAAGTTAAATACTCTCAACTCCGTATTCAACACAGATAGAGCTTACAAATACACACCTGTATACTGTATATTATAATTAGACAAAAAAAAACAACATGCATCAAGAGAAAAAGAAAAAATAGAAAACATAAACTGCACTTATGCTGTAATTGTATAGCAAAGAGCCATCATTATGCAACAATAACAACAATACTATTATTCTAGTTACAAAGTTTATAAGGTTAAAGGGATTGTAAAGGTAAAAAAATAAAAATTTCTAAATAGCTTCCTTTACCTTAATGCAGTCCTCCTTCACTTACCTCATCCTTCCATTTTGCTTTTAAATGTCCTTATTACTTTTGAGAAATACTCACTTCCTGTTCTTCTGTCTGTAACTCCACACAGTAATGTGAGACTTTCTCTCTGGTGTGTAGTGTCGTGCTCGTCCCCTCCCTTGGACTACTGGAGAGTCAGGACGCCCACTAACACACAACTCATTTCTCTATCTGCAACGTAGAGAGCATCCTGACTACAGGAGAGTCAGGACGCCCACTAACACACAACTCCTTTCTCTATCTGCAACGTAGAGAGCGTCCTGACTCCCGAAGTCCAAGGGAGGGGGCGAGCACGACACTCCACACCAGGGAGAAAGCCTTGCATTAATGTGTGGAGTTACAGACAGAAGAACAGGAAGTAAGGATTTGTACCTTTACAACCCCTTTAAAAAAAGATACAGGTACATCCAGTTTATCATACTGTATGTGTGTCTGTACAGTTCCTTGAAAAAGTATTCACACCCCTTGAAATTTTCCACATTTTGTCATGTTACACCCAAAACCGTAAATGTATTTTATTGGGATTTTATGATAGACCAACACAAAATGGCACATAATTGTGAAGTGGAAGAAAAATGATAAATGGCTTTCAATTTTTTTTGCAAATAAATATGTGAAAAATGTTGCGTTAATTTGTATTCAGTCAATACTTTGTAGAACCGCCTTTCGCTGCAATTACAGCTGCAAGTCTTTTTGGGAATGTCTCTACCAGTTCTGCACATCTAGAGAGTGACATTTTTGCCAATTCTTTGCAAAATAGCTCAAGCTCTGTCAGATTGGATGGAGAGCTTATGTGAACAACAAAACATGACAAAATGTGGAAAATTTCAAGGGGTGTGAATACTTATTCAAGGCACTGTATGTATGTGTGATTTATATTCTCTAACAATCCCTATAGCCCTGTATATTCAATTCTTAAGAAAGACATCTAAGGCCGCGTACACACGGTCAAAATTTGTCCACTCAAACTGGTCCGACGGACCAGTTCAGCAGACAAATCCGATCGTGTGTATGGGCTAGCGGACATGTCTGACCGGCGGACAAATTTTAAAACATGCTTTAAAATTTGTCCGTTGAATATGTCCGCTGGTCAGTACACTCACCAGCGGACATATCTTCCCGCACATGCATCGAATGGATTCGAAGCATGCGCGGAAGTATTTTTCTTCCTGGTGCGGTGACGTGGCGGTGTCAACGTCACCGCCACGTCACCGTGCTGTCTGCCGGCGGACCGTTTCAGCGGACATGTCCCTCCGTGTGTACGCGGCCTAAGAGGTTATGAAATTGTCAACACTTTCATCTAGTACTATTTTCTTGTAGGAAATGAACTCCACATTTCACTGCTCTATCAGTAAAGAACCGTTTTCACAATCTAAGGTTAATCCCCTTTATTCTAAGGTCTCTTTCAAACATGTGGACCATTTGTAAGATGAAAAACAGACATCATTGCATCTGGAAAAAACTAATGTAAATGGATGATGTTCTATTTACATCCGATTCGTCAGCATCCCAACATCCGTTTTTTGCAACAGCTTAAATTCTTATTTTTCTTCCATTAACCTCCCTGGCGGTATGATTCTTTCTGGTTTTAGATGCTGAAAGCGGTACAATTATTTTGCATGAAAATTTGGCATTTTATATAGTAGGACTGTAATTCTTAGGAATAACTCACTTAAATCTGTCCCAACAAGAGTCCAGTAGACATCCCGGGTATGATAAAGTTTGAAAAACAAAATCATAAATTATAATATAATAAATAATTATAAATAATTATAACAAATAATAATATAATTATAATAACAATTATTCAATAATGTAATCAAATCAAAAACACTGAAATTTGCTCAGTTGCAGAATTGTCGCTGTCATTACTTTTATTTTTCATGACGAATTTCCCCAGAAATCGCTATCACTCAATTCAGCAAGTGATTATAATTTATTATCGCTGTTTTCTGGCTGCTCTAAGATCACTTTTGACATAAAGGGACACTTTTGGTTGCTATGGGCAATCTACAGTTTGCAGGCAGAAAGAACCATTTTTATTATGTAAAAGAACATGCAGGACACAGGGCAGACCACTAGGGACAAGGGGGTGTGTATTTTTTACATACAGTACTGTAATCTGTAAGATTACAGTATACTGTATGTATTGTGTTTATTAACTTTTTTGAATATGGCGCCGTTCTCCGCCCCCGTGCTTCGTAACGTGGCAGGGAATGGAGATCGGCGGCACACAGTCACTGTGTGAATCGAGCGAAGACGCCACTCACTCACACAGCGGGGATGCATCGCAGGATTCAGGGACAAGGTAAGTAACTTGTGCCTGTGTGGCGAGCCCGAGTCTGGCTCGGGGATACCGCTTTTGGTATTGAAATCTTACCCCGAGCCACACTCGGGAATACTGCCAAGGGGGTTGAAAGAACAGATTGGTTGAAAATCGGATGTAAATGGACAAACGGCCTGTTTTTGCAAGACAAATTGGCTCCAGGACTCAAGTGGTTAAAGTGTTACTAAACCCACAACAGTAAAATCAGTCTGTATATGCAATAAAGCTTGTCTTCTCTGTTCCTCCCCTTCTTCCACAGTCCCTCCCCAAACCATCTGCTGCTATAACAGAGGCTAGGTGACATGCTGCACATGCTCAGTTTGGTGTGTATTGCTTGAGAGATTTTTTTTTTTTTTCTTGGGAGAGTGCATATGATCAGCACAGGGCCAATCAGCATTGTCCAGATTGAGGGTCAGGAGTCCTGCAGCCTATTAGGACAGTCAGAGCAGAATGAAAACTCCTTCTACAAGCTTTAACTAGACACTGATAGAAGTCATCATATACTGCTGATGAGAAAAGGTATTTAACAGTTTATATTTACTAAAACAACTGCATTTCCATGTTCTGTGTACTGTGGGAGACCAGATATAGTGAATGCAGGGTCCTGGGTTTAGTAACACTTTACAGGGTCACTAAAGGAAAAAAAAATTTTTTTGCTGAAATTACTGTTTACAGGGTATAGAGACATAAAAGTTAACTGATTCCTTTTCAAAATGATTACAAATAGATAAAAATCAATCATATAATGTGCCTGCAGGTTAGTCACTTTTGAACTGGCTTCATGTTTCTGCAAAGTAGAGAAGACACACAGAACAAAAACAAACAAATCCAGGGCAGTGTTTTGTTTTTAAAATGAATCTGATTGGTTCTGGGAAGTTTTAGACACACAGTAATGACAGCTTAGACCACCGTGAGAAAACTCCCAGTATGGTGGTTATAAGGAAACAGACAAGCAGGAAGTGTGGAGATCAGAGCAGGATTACAGCAACTTCAAAGCAAAAACGAACAATAAGGACATGAAACCAGTACTGCAGTAAGGTAAAGGAAGCTATTTAGCTAAAAAAAATAATCCTTTAGTGATTCTTTAAGGACTCTAGCTAGTAGCTATCAGATGTGAAAAACTGCTGTAAACTACATCCGCTTTTGATTTGAAGAAACGTGACTGAACTAATCAAATGAACGTTCAGCTTGTGTGAAAGGGGCCTAACCTCAAGTCATGGCCTCTTCATGGACCTTTTATTACACTTACTGGTGTCACATTTGATATAATTGTACATTGTAATCATATCCCCTCTTAACCACCTCTTCTCCAGAGTGAGCAACTGTAATCTATGTAATCGATCCTCAAAAAACTCTCAGCACTATCAGGCAAAGTGGGTATAGGAAAATACAATTTGCTGTAAGACCAAACAAATGTCTGGAGAATCTCCTCTCTGGAGATCAGGAGTGTACCATCAGAGGAGTAAATACAAGGGATGTGTGAGTTCTACGATCAGCTGTTAACAGAGCCAATAGCTTGCCATTCTTATTGTTTGTTTCATAAAGGTCCTTAGCAGTTTATTTGCTAATACAATGCATCAGGTTTTGATACTGTATTGAGATATCTCTTTACGCCAGCCATAGAAGGAGCAAGGTTCTTTCCTGCAACCATGGGTCGCAAGAAAGGAAATCACTAGATTACCCCCATAAACATTGACTGTCCCTCCCACAAAGCCATTGTATTCTGCCAGCAGGAGGGCGGGGGGGGAGCTGTCCCTGCTGGGAGAACACAGTGATTACTGCTAGCTGCCAAACAACTATAAGGCTTCATTTCCACTGGCGTTTTTACAGCCACGTTTTTTACAGCTTAAAAACGCCTGTCCATGTTTATTTTAGAAGCTGGAGCTTTAAAAACGCTGCGGCCGAGTTTTTTGAGCGTTTTGGAGCGTTTGTGCGCGTTTTTGCGCGTTTATGCGCGTTTTTGAGCGTTTTTTAATGTCTGGCGTTTTTACAGCTCTATTGCTGGAGCTTCAGAACGCACTGGTCCCGCGTTTTTTTTGCAGCTTAGCCATCTACAGCTCAAAAACGTCATGGTGGGCATGAGGCCATAGACTAACATGGACAGGCGTTTTTAAGCTGCAAAAAACGCTCAGAAAAGTGGCTGTAAAAACGCCAGTGGAAATGAGGCCTAAGAGCTGCTATCAATAACCGCATGTAAAATCCAACAATGATAGATCATCTTGGGTACCATTAGCCTGCCCATACATGATTCAAATCTCACCCGGTCCCTGCTAGACCAGCTGAGATTTGAACCGTCTATGGCTGGCTTTAGCCTTTTGTACAGCCAACTAAGATTCTAGGGACGGTGTCTCAAGCATGAGCCTGAGCACAACTCAGTTCTCTATCCTGGAGTTCCTGGACACTGCAGTTTTGATTGATACGAGCTGCCTTAGTGGCAGAAATATCCCCCCCCCCCCTTGTAACCTTCATAAAGAAATCTTACATGCCCTGGAGAGCAGAGGAGTCCCCATTAGAGGACCAAAAGGTGTCGAAATTAGATAACACCACAGGTTTAATAGTTGGCTCTGCCACCATGCCAGGATTTAGGTGCCAAAGACAGGAATGCCTAGGGCCAGATTCCCGTAGATTTGCCTCTGGCGTAGCGTAAGCCATTTACACTACGCCGCCGCAATTTAACAGAGCAAGTGCCGTATTCCCAAAGCACTTGTTCCGTAATTTGCGGCGGCGTAGTGTAAATGGCTCTGCGTATCCCCGCGTAATTCAAAGGGGGCGGCTTGTATTTAAATTAAGCGCGCCCCTGCGTCGATCGAACTGCGCATGCGCCGGCCTCAAAAATAGCCCAATGCGCATGCTCCAGCTCATGTCGGAAAAAGTGAATGAAACCGACGTGAGCGTCGTTTACGTAAATCCCTATTCGCGAACGACTTAGTAAAACAACGTAACCGACGGAAAAAGACGACGCTGACCCGACGCCATACTTAACATGGCAACGACGGAACTTCGTAAGGTTACCCCTCATATAGCAGGGGTAACCTTACGCGTACGGAATCGACGTAAACGACGACGGGGCGGCGTAAAAACGTTCGGGAATCGTCGGATTAGGCTCATTTGCATAGGCAAATGAGAAATCATCGTAAAGGCCACCTAGCGGCCAGCGATGTCATTACATCTACGATCCGACAGTGTAATTGTTTTACACATGTCGGATCTTCACTGTATCTATGCGTAATACGCATAGATACCCAGTAAAAAAAACAGAGATACGACAGTGTTTCCTACGAAACGCCGGCGTATCTCTTTTGAGAATCTGACCCCTAGGGCCAGATTCAGGTAGATGGGAGCATCTTTGCTCCAGAGTAACGCTTCTCATTTACGTTACTCTGCCGAAATTTTAGCAGCAAGTGCTGTCATTCACGAAGCACTTGCTCCTAAAGTTGCGGCAGCGTAACGAAAATGAGCCGGCGGAATTCAAATTGGGCGGGTACGGGGCGTGTAGTATTTAAACTAAGCGCGATCCCGCCGCGAACGTACTGCGCATGCGTCGAGTGTCAAAGCATCCCCGTGCGCATGCTCCAAATTCTGTGAATGAACGTCAATGACGTCACATTCCCATTCATGATCTTTTTATGACGTTTTTTTTTTTTTTCCCGACGCGATGACGACGCCTATACCTAACATAGGATACTCCAACCCCATGTAGGTATATCTTCGCGCCGCGTATCGCTTCCGGAAACGTCGTACCGTCATTGCGTCGCGCCGGAATTCGCTCGTGAATTGCCGATTTCCGCTCATTAACATATTTTTTGAGCGGAAATCGGCGGGAACGCCCCCGGCGCCATTTTTAAGTTGAAGTAACGATGCGATGGCGAAACTCAGTTACGCTGATCGCATCGGAGCTTCAACCCGGCGTTTCTTGTTTTCTGGTTACAGAAAACAAAAACGCCGGCTCAAAGTGACAGTTAGGCTGGCGGATCACTGGATCCGCCAGCCTAACTGTTCCTGAATCTGGCCCCTAGTATTTATCAATTGCAGAATAACTTGGAGGGGTGTGTGATTTAATATACCCCCCAAGAGATACGTGGCGTTCATTGAGGGATTGTGTATATTGGATTTTTTTTTTTTTGGTTGAACTAGATTGACTTGTGTCTTTTTTAACCTGATTAACTATGTAACTAAATTTGACAAGGCAGAAGCCTAGTAATAATTGTGTTATAAAGCCCCATCACATGTAAGTATGCCTCTGGGAAGTTCCTTACAAATACACTAATGGATGGATGTGCATTAACAGTGCATATAGACCTTCAGCACAGAAAGCCTGTTGTCCAGTATCATAGTGAACTTCCACTGCACTGAGACGATGGGAAAATCTTTATTTCCAAGAGGATAGTTTCCATAGTGGTAATAAAATGAACTCAGAACATGGCTCAATGGATGTATTCATATTGTGTGTACTGTGTGCTAATTGTTATTTAGCCAAGATGGTCTTATCCTCCACCCACATACAGCATTTGAATGACTTTACAAGCTGCTTTATGATTCAGGTTGTTCTGAATGAATTAATTTAATAGTCCGTTATGCTGTATGTTTGCAGGATCCATAGCATTGCATAATCTGGTAATGGATCCATTAGCTGTTGTATTCAGAATACACGCTAATGGGAATTGCATCTTTAGCACTTGCAAAGCAATGGCAACAACTGGGAAATGTTATAATGATGACATCACTGTAGTTAGAAATTCAAATCAAAGACAAACTGGCAACCAATAAAGGTCTACTTTGCATAGTTGACCTTTTAGAAGAGGGACAAGATATTCTTTATAAAGAATATAAAATACCCTTTTTAGCATTATTTGTGTTAGCGATCATTTTTTACTTGCAAATGGCCTTTTTCTGAGGATCCAGCTCACATCCACCACTCGCCCAGTTTCTATGACCTTCTTTGAAGCTATATGTAGCTCCAAGAAGGCACTTGGATATCTGTTACTAATAAGGCATTAGTCACACCAACTCACAAATGTCAATATATACTTCAATGGGAATGTCTCGGCAGATGGGAATAGCAGATAACTTGCCCAAGACCTCTGTAAATACTGAACGTCTCTGATTGTTTTGTGAGATTGAGATGGTACATGGTCCCAAGTTGAATTGCCAAGTGGACCCCACATGCCTCTACATTTCATTTCAGGGGTTGTGGTCAACTGCAAAATATGCACCCTTTATGGTGACAATTCCCAAGGTTAAGGCATTTTGGATCAGAATTTTTCAAATGATTTAAAAATACAAGTGGTCCCAGCTCTCCAGAGAGTGAATTCTTCCAAAAAACAACCCTGATCTTTTGAGATTCTCTACACCAGAGGTCTACAAACTTTCTAAGCAAAGAGCCAGTTTACTGTCCTTCAGGCTTAAGGGGGGCCAAACTGTGGCCGGTGGGAGTAGATAATGCCTTTGCATTACTGCTCCATTATTAGTTTTATTGGGAGGAATTGTGCCCCACTGATGGTGTCAGAAGAGGGCCACACTTTGGAGACCACTGATCCACACAATTAATCTTGAACATTCTTCTAGCAACTAGGATAACTATAGCAAAGTGTTGGAAAAAACATCATCACAGTTTGACGATGGAATGTAAATTAAACCGGGTGATGATTAAAAAGAAACTCACGTTCACTTTTCAAAACATTCAAATGAAATTTGGGAAAACTTGAGAGCCGTTAATTAATTTTTTATTCCCTAGGATTGCTGAGGCTCAGGAGGAACATCTGGACACCTTTTTCCCCCTTTTTCCCTTTTCTTTTCATGGCTTCTTTTACTTAAAGCAGGGGTTCTGCGGGAAAACGTTTTTTTTTTTTTTTAAGATGTGCATCTACTGGTTTTAAGATTGTTAAGCGTGTACTTACTTGTCTGTAATTTCTATGCATCCACAATGTCATTCGGCCGTAAATGATGATTTATAAAATTTCATCCAGGAAAGTTCCATCTTGCTTGTGGGCATTGTGAAGTCCACAAGCAAATACTTCCGGGAATCGGTGAATGCTGATATCCCAGCATTCACTGCATTAATTGTATTATTTACCTGTTTTCCATTGATTAAAATGGAGGAATTAGATCCGCCCTCATCACATGACCTGCTTCTTGAGTCACGTGACGATTAAACTCCCCCGAGATTTCGTCTTTCGGCAGACTGGAATATTTTGTTTTTTCGTTTTCGTTTGGAAAATAAATTTATTTAGTTACTCCCGAAAATCGTTTTGATTTATTTTGTTTTTCGTTGGGGAATAGCTTTCTTCCGAAAATCCAATAATACTTGGTTTCTGTCGAATGGTCAAAAGAATATTCGACGGAACGTCGAATATTCCGCCTACAAGAATTCTAATGTTGTATGACTAGTAATAATGTCGAATCTATTCTCTATAATGTCGAATCTATTTTCTCATAAATCAAAATATATTCTCTGTAATGTCGAATCTATTATTTCTATAGTGTTGAATCTTTTCCCTATAATGTCGAATCTTTTCCCTATAATGTCGAATCTTTTCACTATAATGTTGAATCTTTTCACTATAATGTCGAATCTTTTCCCTATAATGTCGAATCTTTTCACTATAATGTTGAATCTCTCTATATCGAATTTTTATCACAATGAAAATAAAGCATTTTGTATGTCGGATCTTTCGGTTTTCGTTTCTTGCGCTTTTGTTATCGTTTGTAAAACCGATAACGAAAAAAACAGATTTTCGGACGAAAATGCATTCTAACGAAAACGAATGCACATAATGATTACTAATCTCCTGGAAAGTGTCACGCTGTGCTCCCAGGAAACAGTGAAAGACTCCCAGGAAACACTCGGGCACTCAAAAAGGGAAGCGACACGCCCACTCCCACGGGAGACAGACCCGGAAGTGTCTGCATATACAGGGAGTGCAGAATTATTAGGCAAATGAGTATTTTTACCACATCATCCTCTTTATGCATGTTGTCTTACTCCAAGCTGTATAGGCTCGAAAGCCTACTACCAATTAAGCATATTAGGTGATGTGCATCTCTGTAATGAGAAGGGGTGTGGTCTAATGACATCAACACCCTATATCAGGTGTGCATAATTATTAGGCAACTTCCTTTCCTTTGGCAAAATGGGTCAAAAGAAGGACTTGACGGGCTCAGAAAAGTCAAAAATAGTGAGATATCTTGCAGAGGGATGCAGCACTCTTAAAATTGCAAAGCTTCTGAAGCGTGATCATCGAACAATCAAGCGTTTCATTCAAAATAGTCAACAGGGTCGCAAGAAGCGTGTGGAAAAACCAAGGCGCAAAATAACTGCCCATGAACTGAGAAAAGTCATGCGTGCAGCTGCCAAGATGCCACTTGCCACCAGTTTGGCCATATTTCAGAGCTGCAACATCACTGGAGTGCCCAAAAGCACAAGGTGTGCAATACTCAGAGACATGGCCAAGGTAAGAAAGGCTGAAAGACGACCACCACTGAACAAGACACACAAGCTGAAACGTCAAGACTGGGCCAAGAAATATCTCAAGACTGATTTTTCTAAGGTTTTATGGACTGATGAAATGAGAGTGAGTCTTGATGGGCCAGATGGATGGGCCCGTGGCTGGATTGGTAAAGGGCAGAGAGCTCCAGTCCGACTCAGACGCCAGCAAGGTGGAGGTGGAGTACTGGTTTGGGCTGGTATCAAAGATGAGCTTGTGGGGCCTTTTCGGGTTGAGGATGGAGTCAAGCTCAACTCCCAGTCCTACTGCCAGTTTCTGGAAGACACCTTCTTCAAGCAGTGGTACAGGAAGAAGTCTGCATCCTTCAAGAAAAACATGATTTTCATGCAGGACAATGCTCCATCACACGCGTCCAAGTACTCCACAGCGTGGCTGGCAAGAAAGGGTATAAAAGAAGAAAAACTAATGACATGGCCTCCTTGTTCACCTGATCTGAACCCCATTGAGAACCTGTGGTCCATCATCAAATGTGAGATTTACAAGGAGGGAAAACAGTACACCTCTCTGAACATTGTCTGGGAGGCTGTGGTTGCTGCTGCACGCAATGTTGATGGTGAACAGATCAAAACACTGACAGAATCCATGGATGGCAGGCTGCATGAGTGTCCTTGCAAAGAAAGGTGGCTATATTGGTCACTGATTTGTTTTTGTTTTGTTTTTGAATGTCAGAAATGTATATTTGTGAATGTTGAGATGTTATATTAGTTTCACTGGTAAAAATAAATAATTGAAATGGGTATATATTTGTTTTTTGTTAAGTTGCCTAATAATTATGCACAGTAATAGTCACCTGCACACACAGATATCCCCCTAAAATAGCTAAAACTAAAAACAAACTAAAAACTACTTCCAAAAATATTCAGCTTTGATATTAATGAGTTTTTTGGGTTCATTGAGAACATGGTTGTTGTTCAATAATAAAATTAATCCTCAAAAATACAACGTGCCTAATAATTCTGCACTCCCTGTAAAACGAGATTAAAAGGTATTTAAATGCTCAAAAAATTTTGGATAGCGAAATGTTTATCTACATTATTATCTGTTCTGGATAAGCTATACTTTACAATTAGGGTGAACCTCCGCTTTAAAGCCTTCTTTATACAGTACAATCTGTCATGTTTTTTCATGTCCTGGATTGCTGCTATGTAAGATTTCATGTGATCAAGTTCTTCTGGTTTTTTTTGTGCTGCCTTGAAAATGGATATGGCTATGATGTGCAAGTTAATAATGTAAAAATGCTGGTAACGATATAATGTGTACATTTGTCTCAATTAAAAGTGATGCCAGTTCTGGTATACTGAGATAACTTTTGTGGAAATTTTAAATAAACCAATTGACATGCAAAGACATAATACTGGCACCTGCCTTACCAAAATCAATGAAATTCTGCAGTTTACAGAAAAAGTATTGACAGCTGGTTTCCCAGAATAATAAAACATTGCCCATGGCATAGTAAAAACTAGAGCATGATTTTAAAAAAGGTTACTAATCATGTGGTGTTTGGGAGATCCAAGCATGCACCTATATCCAAGCAGGCAACTATTTCCATTGTAGGAAACAAATTTGTACAGTAAACCAGTGTTTCTAACCTTTTTCCATCAAGGCAACCCTTTGCACAAAATTATGCAATTCTAAAATGAAAATAATAGTTTAACATAATGTAGTAACATTCACATGCATAGGACACCCAAAGTTAGAGATGATTTATTCTTCCAAAGCAAATACACCTTGCACACTGGTACTGACTAGAATATTCCAGTGTTTCTCTTCTCCCCCAGTTTACAGTCCTTAATCAGCTAATATGACCCCAGTGCTGATGGAGAGGGGCAAAGGGAGAGGCAAGCAAAGATGCTATGCATCCTCCTCATCAACCAATGACGTTGTTCTTTGTTATACGCGCGACAGCTAAAAGATTGTAATGATGTACAATGAAAACCTGTAGCTTTGTGTAACTCAAAGGCAGGCGTGATCCACGCACTGGCTGGTATACAACTTTTGGGTGTTTTGTAGGAATATTGCCAATGCACCTCTGAAGAAACCTAAAGGCTCCCCAGGGTGATAAAACCTGCAGTAAACTTAGATACACTTTCCCCTTTATTAGGTACACCTTGCTAGTACTGTGTTGGACCCCCTTTTTCTTTGAGAACCACCTTAATTCTTTGTGGCATAGATTCAACAAGGTGTTGGAAACATTCCTCATCCCAAAGGTGCTCTATTGGATTGAGATCTGGAGACTGTGGAGGCAATTGGAGTACATTGAACTCATTGTCATGTTCGAGAAACCAGAGGTGAGATGTTTTGAGCTTTGTGACATGGTGCATTATCCTGCTGGAAGGAGCCATCAGAAGATGGGTGCACTGTAGTCTTAAAGGGATGGACGTGGTCAGCAACAATACTCGGGTAGGCCGTGGCATTTAAACAATGCTCAATTGGTACTAAAGGACCTTGTTTGTAACGAGTGCTTATTTGAGTTACTGTTACCTTTCTATCATCTCAAACCAATCTGCCCATTCTCCTCTGACTTCTGACATCAATGAGGCATCTTCATCCAAACAACTTCTGCTCCCTGGATATTTTCTCTTTTTCGGACCATTCTCTGTAAACACTAGAGATAGCTGTGTGTGAAAATCCAGGCAATTTTTGAAATATTCAGACCAGCCCCTCTGGCACCAACAACCATTCCCCGTTCAAAGTCACTTAAAGGGGTTGTAAAGGTTTTTTGTTTTTTTTCCTAAAAGAGCTTATGCATTGTTGTTTCACTTACCTTTTCCTTCAATTTCCCTCCCAGTTTTTGTTTCCTTTGTCTGAATTTCTCACTTCCTGTTCCTCCTCAGTAAGCTGTTCTGGCTGACAAACCCCCAGCCAGAATGGCTCGAATGATGGGGGCAAGCTTACTGAGGAGAAACAGGAAGTGAGAAATTCAGGCAAAGAAAAAAAAACATTTAGAAGCGAAATCGAAGGAAAAGGTAAGTGAACCAACAATGCAATAGCTTAAACTTGGTTTAGAAAATAAAAACAAACCTTTACAACCCCTTAAATCCCCTTTCTTTCCCATTCTGATTCAGTTTTTTAATTTCAGCAAGTCACCTACACCATGTCTAGATGCATAAATGCATTAAGTTGCTGCCATGTGACTAGCAATTTGTGTTATCAAGCAGGTGTACCTAATAAAGTGTCCCGTGAGTGTATAATGATCCTATGATAAGCAGAGGTTATTTGGAATTTGAAAATCATATACAGAGGGTGTGTGTTGGAGGGGCAAGCAACATGGTATAATGTTATATTTGAATGAAGTTTCTCTACATCTGTTTTTACAACCAAGGTTACTGACACTTGCAGTACCATGGTTTTAAAAGCTAAAGAGGAATTTGGCCCCAGGCATTCTGCATAGCGGAAGGACTTGTCTCCAGCCCACCTGGTGTGCTAGAAGCTTCAAAGAGGTTGATGACAATGGACTGCCCACAAACTGCAAAACCGCCCCCATAGGCCAAGTATGGCAGGACAGTCAGTAAATATAATCTACTGAGGAAGATTGGCCAGTGAAAGAATTGGTTCAGAAGGCACAGGGGGTTGGCAATGGGGGAAGTTTGAATGAGTGATGAGTGAGTTTTGAAAAAAGGAATGGTTGAAAGAAACTCAGTCCCTCTTTTTGCTGAAGCCACGTGGCTCTCTTGAGGCCTCATGGAAGCCTGATGGCTTGGGCCTAACTCCATGAGGCTCACAGAGACCTACTCATTTTTCAGCTGGAGCTCAGCCAGCAAGTCAAACCTAGAGGTGGGGATAAGTATATTTCATTATTAACATTATTGTTATAGGCTTTCTAGATATCTGTTGTTAGTATATGACATTCCTATGTTTAAAGGAAATAAATGTAACTTGTTTTACTAAGGAAATGTGTCTGTCTTCATAGCTAGCATTATATCATTAGGCCTAGCATACTCTTATATATTATCTAATTATAGGGACATACAAATACAATGAATACATAGATGCAATAGCTATATAGGTCACAATAGACTGTATATTATTGTATCGATTACATCAGTGTGAAAACAAGTAAAGAGTAATATGACATAGTATGATAGGAATGTGTTGGAGCCTTTATGATGATTTCAATTGCTTTAAGACCCAATAAGAGAACTTGTGGTAGGAAAATAAAGGATGGGTATGCCATGTACACATGACATTCAAGGGATCCTTTATCTCACTGAAAGGTGCCAGTGTCATCTGTTTCAGGTTTAGTTTTAGTGTGAAAGTGTGGAGGTCCATGAAACATAGCACCGTCTTATGTAATTCAACCTCCAGCCACTCAGAGGCATGTAACAGATACAGGTAAATGATACACACAATCTAAACAAAGGTCATAGAGTGTATTGAAACCTTTAATGTGGAAGTGTTACAAAACTGAATGGCTACTTCTGAAAGTACACAGGTTCAAGTAGAAATGATATCTGCAACTAATATCCATTCTCTGATTCAGATACCAGTAGGAGGCACAAGGGCTTGAGAAACATGGCACCCAGCATTAGGGTAAGTGTGGGACAAGCTAATCTGAGACAATACTATTAAAGCAATGAGGACGGATATTGTACACAGCTTCATTCCAAAAATAAGGAATACAATTTTACAGCATTTCCTTATTAAACCAGTGGGTATTTAACGGATATCAATTACTACTAATGTACAAAACACATAGGGCCAGATTCTTATACCTGGCAGCGTAGTGTAGCGTATGCTATTTACACTACGCTGCCGCAACTTACAGGAGCAAGTGCCGTATTCTCCAAGCACTTGCTCCGTAATTTGCAGCGGCGTAGTGTAAATGGCCCGGCGTATCCCCGCGTAATTCAAAGGGGGCAGCTTGTATTTAAATTAAGCACGCCCCCGTGCCGGCTGTAAACGTAGCCCAGTGCGCATGCTCCATAGTACGCCGCAAATACATTGGTTTTGACGTGAACGTAATTAACGCACAGCCCTATTCGTGATGAGTTACGTAAACGACATAAACTACGACGATGGGGCGCAAATATGTTCGGAATCGGCGTATCAGGCTCATTTGCATATTCGACGCAGAAATCGATGGGAACACCACCTAGCGGCCAGCGTAACATTGCAACTTAGATTCGACGGTGTAAGTGACTTACGCAAGTCGGATCTAAGCAAAATCTGTGCGTACCTGATTTAAAGAATCAGTCGCATAGATACCCAGCTGAAAAAACAAAGATACGACGGCGTATATGGAGCTACGCCGTCGTATTTCTTACGAGAATCTGGCCCTGAATATTTACATAGGTTGGATAAATGCTCTTTATTTTCAGCTGACAAACGTGTTGCGCTATCAATATAAAGTGCATAAAGTCATAACAAATAATCAATCAAATAAAACGTTCAAATACACTATATTACCAAAATTATTGTGTCGCCTGACTTTACACGCACATGAACTTTAATGGCATCCCAGTCTTTGTCCGTAGGGTTCAATATTGAGTTGGTCCACCCTTTGCAGCTATAACAGCTTCAACTCTTCTGAGAAGGCTGCCCGCAAGGTTTAGGGGTGTGGAATGTTTGACCATTCTTCCAGAAGCACATTTGTGAGGTAAGGCGATGATGTTGAAGGGAAAGGCCTGGCTCGCCACTCTAATTCATTCCAAGGGTGTTGAGGTCAGGACTAGTCAAGTTCCTCCACCACAAACTCTCTCGTCCTTGTCTTTATGGTCCTTGCTTAAGGCATAAGCATACCAAGACATTTTTGACAATTTCATGTTCCCAACTTTGTGGGGACAGTTTGGGGAAGGCCCCTTTCTGTTGCAACATGACTGCACACCAGTGCACAAACAAGGTAGAGTAAAAGCTTTAATGTTCAGGACTGGTTCTGAACATTTATTGCTAGAGTTTGTCCAACAACTTTATATCAACAATTTGAATTTAAACTTCACTTTTACTTTTGATGATAGGCAAATTCCATTCTTGGATCTGACTATCATCAAACAGCTGGATGGAACTATCGGAAACAGACCTGTACCGTAAACCTACAGCTGGTAACACCTTTCTGCATGCCTCCAGCGCACACATCAAGCCCCTTGTTAGTATGCCATATGCACAGTACCTACGTTTATGCAGAAACTGTGCAATGGAGGACGATTTTTGGGTACAAGCTGACTTGCTATGCGATTGCCTCTTACTTAGGGGCTACTCACGGACCAATCTCAGAAAGGCTTTCAATCGAGCCTTGTCTCGCACGAGAACCTCATTACTCTATGTCCCCCCTAAACTATAACTAAAGGCAAAACTTTTTTTTTTTTTTGGATAGAGTGGAGAGGGATCAGAACCCGGATGTCGGATTTTATTGCTGTCTCCCTTAAAGGGGTGTTCCAGCCAATATTTTTGTTTATTAAAAGTCAGCAGCTACAAAAAGTGTAGCTGCTGGCTTTTAATAAACAATCACTTACCTGCTCCAGCGTTCCAGCGACGCGCCGACCGGGGCTCCGCTCCTCTCCCCCCCTCCCCGGCCAGCGTCCTCATTGCAACTGTGGGCACCCGGCCGTGACAGCCTTCGGCTTCACGGCCGGGCACCCACTGCGCATGCGCGAGCGGAACTGCGCATGCGCGAGTGGCGCGACCCACTGCTGATTGGACAGGCGATCGCATGGGACCTGTCATGTGTCCCATGCGATCGCCTACAGGGAGGGGCTGCTGTAGGCGATTAAGCTTAATCACCTAACCAGCGCCTTGGTGGAAGCAGGAAGTGGGGCAGGAAGTCCCACTCCTCCTGGAGCCCCTGGACTCCCCCCCCCAAAAAAAATTACATGCCAAATGTGGCATGTAAGGGGGTGAGGAGTGGGTTGAGCGGAAGTTCCAATTTTGGGTGGAACTCCGCTTTAAGGAGAGTCACCCCTTCTATATGTCCTGTTTACCGTTATCATTGCAAGTTAAAGTGAATAAAAATCACAGATTTTGGGTTGTCCCCAGAAAAGTAAGAGAGGGAAAATCTTCCAATGGGTACACTCGATTTGGTTACCTGGGAATCCCCAAAGAATTCCATTTATTTGCAAGGATTTTCTCTCCTTTCCTATTTGGCAAAGGGACAGAAAGCGTAGAGAATTCTCTCCAATGGGACACAGATGGTGAAAAAAATCTGACAGGAGTTACAACCCTCTCTTATTCTATCCAAAAAAAAAAAAAAAAAGGTTTTGCCCATAGTTCTACTTTACGTGCAAGCATGTGAAATATGTACTGTAATGCTGCGTACACACGATTGGACATTCCGACAACAAAGCCGTGGATGTTTGTAGTACCACGAGCAGCAAAAAATGAAGTTCATTGATTCCGAGCATTAGTAGGATTTTTGTGCGTCGGAATTGCATACAGACGATCAGAATTTCTGAACTTTTGTTGTTGGAAAAATTGAGAACCAGCTCTCAAACATTTGTTGTCGGAAATTCCGACAGCAAATGTCCGATGGAGTATATACACCGTCGGAATATCCGACCAAAAGCTCACATCAAACATTTGTTGTCATAAATTCCGACCATGTGTACGTGGCATAAGTGTAATATTTAGTGGTATTTTTGTTCTGGACGTTGAACTTTTTTTAGATGTCATCCAGGGTCTGCATCTACTTTCTGGACTGAGATGTTTACTAAAGGCAAATCCACTTTGCACTACAAGTGCACTGAATGTACACTTGGAAGTGCAGTCGCTGTAGATCCTAGGGAAACAGCATTTTTTCTTACACATGATTAGATGATAAAATCAGCAGAGCTTCCCCTCATTTCAGATCTTTCCCTCAGATTTAAAGTGACTGCACTTCCAAATGCACTTTCAAGTGCACTTAGTGCAGAGTAGATTTGCCTTTGTAAATCAACCCCGATGACTTTCCTATGCCCTGTCTTTGCGAAGTATAAATACCGAGTGAAGGAACCTGGAGGAAATAGGAAGAGTCTGACTAGAGCTGAACTAACTAGCAGTAAACAGGAGAGGAGGACAGAGGGATAAACCAAATCACATAGTAAATAAGTTGTAGTGCCCCAAAATCACCACTAGATGGCTTCATAATATGAAACAATAATAAACGGATGTAATTGGGGCAGAATGTGCTGTTCTATTGCAAGGCTTATGACACAGCCCCTCCATACAAAACAGTAATAGCTGAGATCATCTGGTACAGAAAATTAGGTTCTGTTATCCAAACTGTCAAAGTTTGCAAAGATCTGGCTTGGAAGAACCAGTGCAGTCCAGGTCAGATGATGCTTGGTGCATACTAGGTTGCCTTGCTCTAAAAGGAAAACATGACCCCTCTCAAACATACTTAAAGCGGAGCTCCACCCAGGAAAACAACATTTTCCCATGTTGTTTAAAAAAATAAAATAAAAAAAACCTGAAAAAAAAAAATACTCACCCGAAATACCTGTTGCTATGCGGAAGTCTGTAATCTGCCTCTTCCACTCCGCGGTGCCTTTTCTTCTTGTCCTTCTCCTTGTGAATGGGAACTGTGTGTGTTCTCAGAGAGCAGCCGCCCATTCACAAGCCAGCGTGAGACTCACGCAGGCGCAGTAGGAAATGGGCAGTGAAGCCGTACAGCTTCACTGCCTGTTTCCCATAGTGTGGATGGCGGCGCGGGACCCGGAGCGATCGTGGGACCGGCATCGGGGGGCCCATCAGCGCGGGCAAGTAGGACAAGGTAAGTGTCCTTATTTAAAGTCAGCAGCTACACTGTTAGTAAAATCGTGGCTGGAGCTCCGCTTTAAATTGCCATTAGCAGACGAACCAGATACAACACCTACCTTCTCCCCCTTTCCCCTTCTCACTATTATGTTACTTCTCCATCTCTAATACACATTACATATCAATATGGTCTGCTTTCATTTAGGATTTCAATATTTCTAATATTTTAGCATCCAAAAAGTGTCCATTTTTATGTTGGCATTTGCACACAGTATATTTTTTGCAGGATGATGACAAGTTTTAGCTATACCCAGAAAATTCCCTCTGAAGTGTATCCATCGAACATGTGGCGATATGACTTTAATTTCCTGAGGATGAAAATGGCTGCTGGCGCTCACTTCGGAATGATTACACTTTCAGTGAATTTCTCTTTCTGTCCCAGATTTAAGTCATCACTCCAGAATGCTGGACTGAAAAGAAAGAATCATCCTTCTTTGTTACTATCGCTTCTCTATAATATCATCATAGTCATAGGCACAGGGGTGGAGATCACCTTTTAGCTCTCTGCGTTGTGTAGGGTGACCACGTGTCCCGGATTGCCCGCATTTTGCAGGTCTGTCCCGGGCACATTCATTCCAGGACAATACAGTGTCCCGGAATGTAACTAACACAGCCACACCCCCTGCCCCCGGGCCAATCTGATGCCCCCAAAAAAGTCTGCCACATCACCGCTTTACTCACTGACAGTACTTGTCCTGGTTGGGAATGCCGGGAGGAGCACAATCCCCACCCCCTGCTTGTGATTGGAGAAATCATAAATCCCGCCTCTTGTGTCCAATCACTGTGCTGTGATTCGTTACAGCACAAGCTGATTTTTGGGAAGGGAGGGTGTCCCTGAATGGTAGTTTAGAAATGTGGTCACCCTAGCGTTGTGCCAAATACTGTGCATGTTTTTAATTAACAATGGAATAATCTATAGTAGTTAGTCACATTCAACTGGACCTATTCTGTAATATTGAAGATGTTTTTTAACTTATCCAAACCACTTGTAAGCAGGTTAAAATGCTGGTTAGTGAGGCAACTGCTGCCTTGCAGGGATGGAAAGGGCTAACCTGTTTCCCGGGTCTTTCTTGGCGCCCTTCTGCTGGGCTCTACCCCTGTCCTGTGCATATAAATTAGGAAGGAGTTTTGCCCAGACAGAGACTAGCCATATGGGAGAAGAGAGGCTGACAGCTGCAATGTACCTCCTCCAGCCCACCCTCTGCCCAGAGGGGCTCTGCTCGGCTTCAGCTACCTTTTCTATCTGTCAGCACTGGGAGAGAGCTTCTGTTTCTAAATCCAGCAAAGCTGCTATAAACCTGTGTCCTGGAGCCTTCTACATATAGGGGGATTGCTGGGACTTGCAGTCCTCCCATAAGATGTCAGCAATGGACTCTTCCTAAGCTAAGGTGACCAGATTTTTAAAATGAAATCCGGGGACATATTTTTTATACTAGTAATGGCGGCAATCAGCTACTCTCTGCCCGTTGCCGCCCGCCTCACAGTCTGTCAAGTCTCACTCTCCAGGCCCCAGATACTACTGGGTGGGGTACGGAGGAAGATTACTCCGCCAGGTAGGCAAGGAGATAAGCAAGCAGGCGGCTGGCCAAGGCAGAAGAAGATGCGAGTGGAGCTGAATAGGCATGCACCCAAAACTGAAGAAATATTCCCCCCCCATCTAACCAGTACATGATCATCAGAAAGGGGTACAGATAACGGAAAAAAAATAGACCCCCCTAAGATAGTAGGAGCGGCAGAGCGGGGGTGTGCAATTCAGAATTCAGAATTTTAGTTTTTGATTTTGCACTGACTGTCTTTGAAATTGCCCCAGCCCCTGTTCAAATCCAATCCGGGGACAAAACCAGGGACAGACTTGGTCTGGGGACAGTGTCCTCAATCCGGGGACTGTCCCCTGAAACCGGGGATGTCTGGTCACCCTATCTTAAGCAGGTATATTGAAGGCAGACACAAGCCCGTGGTTAGGGATTAGGGATGTGAAAAAAAGACTGCACTTACAGGGGTTGTAAACCCTCAAGGTTTTTCTATTCTTCTATGCATTAAGGTGAAAAACCTTCTGTAGTGCAGCAGCCCCCCAGAGCCCCCCTTTTACTTACCTAAACCCCATTGTTCCATCGACGGGGATGAACACAGCAGCTTCAGTCGCTGTCTCGGGTCCTCATTGGATAGATTGACAGCAGCAGAAGCCATTGGCTCCTGCTGCTGTCAATCAAATGGCACGAGAGCCGGTGGTGGTTGAGTCCTGCTGTCTTTGTCAGTGGACACAACAGCAGAAATCGGGAGCGCACCTGCGCGAGTGCCCCCAGGGAGAGCGGCTCAGCGAACTGTTATTTTATCATCATGCTGCATTATTCCAGTAACGTTTCTGAAACATTTCCATGCCTGGTCTGAAGTTACCCAACCACTTCGATACTGGGCACTTTTAACCCCTTCCTAACCATGCCAATTTTCAGTGCTTTCACACTTTGAATAACAATTGCGCCATGTAACACTGTACCCGTATGAAATGTTTTCATTTTTTCACACAACATACAGCATACAGTTCGGAAACCTAACAGACATTTTCACACATTTTTGGGAACCAGTAACATTACTACAGTAGTCAGAGCTAAAATATATGCACTGTTATTGTACTAATGACACGTGTCAGGGAAGGGGTTAACATCAGGGGCGATTAAGGGGTTAACTGTGTTCCCTCACTGTGTGTTATAACTGTATAGGGGAAGTGCTCACTGGGACATGAATATAACTATGGCCGGTTGTCGGCAAGTGGTTAACAAACGAAAAAAGACCAAGAAAATAAAAAAAAATCATAGTTTGTAATACAATTTTGCAAAAAAAGGTAATTTTTCTCATTCACTGATGGGCGCTGATGAGACTGCACTAATGGCTACTGATAGGCTGCACTAATGGGCACTGATAGGTGGCACTGATGAGGCAGCACTGGTGGGCACTGATGGGCAGGTACTTATGAGGCTGCACTGATAGGTGGCACTGATGGGCACTGATAGGTGGCACTGATGGGCTTTGATAGGTGGCACTGAGGACACTGAGAGGTGGCACTGGTAGGCGGCACTAATGGGCACTGATAGGTGGCACTGGTGAGGCAGCACTGGTGGGCACTGATGAGGTGGCACTGATAGGTGGCAATGATGGGCACTCACTGATGGGCACTCAAAGGTGGCACTGAAAGGCACTGAGAGGTGACACTGGTAGGCAGCACTAATGAGCTCTAAAAGGTGACACTGTTGAGAATTGATAGGCGGCACTGATAGGCACTTATAGGCAGCACTGATAGGCAGTGATTGGTGATACTGATGAAGAGGCACTGGTGGGCACTGACTGGCAGCACTGATGGGCACTGATAGGTGGCACTGGTGGGCACTAATTGGCAGCACTGGTGGTCACTGTTGGAACTTTAGTAATAATCAGGACACTGATAATCAGTGCCGATGCTCCTTTAACACAAGACGGTTATCGGCTCTCTTCTTCTCGCGTCACGATGTCAGCGTGAGAAAATAAAGGCAGAAAGGCTGAGTGTGTTTACATCCTGTGATCAGCTGTCATCTGATCATGTGGTAAAGGGCCGCTGTGATTGGTCCTTTACCCCGATGTGTGATCAGCTGAGTCCAAAGGCTTTAGTGTGGGCAGGAAGTGGTTAATGGGGTGCATGGTGGCAATGGTGTATAGAAGAACAGGGCTGTAATGCACACACAAGGGGTGAAGTGGTGACATGCCATTGCCAGCGTACAAGAGAAATATGATATGACAGCAAGACAGTGGGAGATCGGTATCGGCAGGGGTGACTGGTCTCATGTACTCATGTATAGTGAAGGAAGCAGTCAGTTCCCCAGCAAAAGGGGACTGGACCTGCATGACAGAGACCATAAGGACCTAGTCGCATGTTACGGAAGAGTTCATTATACACGTGTATGGCACCCGTGCTGTCACTGCGAGGTAGGTGACAGAGTCTAGCTGGACTGGTGGAACAGGACACTGCAATGTGGTGTCTCCTTCAAAATGTTGCATCCTGTGCAGGTGTAAAGCCTGGTACACACTAGTAGTTTTTTTGGCTGAACAAAAACAAACTGAAGAGCTCAGGAGGAGCCACTGTACTAACAATCTGATGTTAGTACATCAATCTCCCCTGCTGAGCTATTGTGTTCCCTGCCATAACACACAGGAGGAGCCACTGTACTAACAATCTGATGTTAGTACGTCGGTCTTCCCTGCTGGGCTATCTATGCTCCCTGCCAGAACACACTGGTTACATTGAACTGGCTAATGCCGCCCAATATTCGACCCGTGTGTACAACCCTTGAGTATTGTGGGTCCAGGAGGCATCTGTACACAGCAAATAGAGCAAAGGGCCCCTGTCTGCACCACGCAAATCGTCCTGCCCACAAACTTCTATAGTTCTAATGAATGTCATCAAAATGCTCCAGTATTTACTGTAAATCCACAGACGTGGCACTGATACCTCAATCCAACAAACTAGCTTTCTAGAATGTGCCTCATCCAATACACAATCCCCTTGGGTTGGTTACACCTAGGTCCCCTTTGTCCGCCTCCCAGACAGTTTTTTTCAAATTTTACGAACCACCGCCATCAATGTAAGCTGTGCAGTTTTCCTATACTTAGCAATACATGATTATGTTTGGAAAAATACATACTTACATTTTGTTTGTTTGATGATAATAGTGTCGTTCCCTCAAAATACTCCGTCCTGAAGAAGCTACAAATTAAGCGAAACGTGTTGACCGGTCAGAATTGGACAAGACTACTTGGATTATAGGGATTAACAATATACTATCCGATGTTTATGGGAGGTAGTAATATGCAGGGGGTGTTCCCTGTTTTGCTGGCTATCTTTAATGTCTTGTAATACACTAGTTTTCAATATTTGTTAAATAAAATGTATCTTTTATATAAAATTATGTGTCCCATGGTGTGCTTTTAAAATCCACCATTGACAACGCAAGGTATTCTTATGAGGTATGATTTTTTGGCACCTTAATCCAATCACCATGAAATTGGAGATGTTATTGTCCCAGAACAGGATGGGAGTAGTGAAAACTGTGGAGCCACCTGTTTCAGTTAGATCAGTGTTTTTCAACTCCAGTCCTCAAGGCACACCAACAGGTCAAGTTTTCAGGATTCCCCTCAGATGAAATGGCTGTGGTGATTACTAAGGCAGTGAAACTGATCAAATCACCTGTGCAAAACAATGGAAATCCTGAAAACATGACCTGTTGGTGTGCCTTGACGACTGGAGTTGAAAAACACGGAGTTAGATAATGGTGTTAGGAAGACTTCATAGGTGTTAATTATTTGATTTACATGACTGAAGGTGTGAAATGATGTCAAAACACTAACACTGCATTGACGATGTTAAAATGACATTATGGGCCAGATTCAGGTAGATCAGAGCATCTTTAATCTGGAGTAACGTTTCTCATTTACGTTACTCTGCCGAAATTTTAGGAGCAAGTGCTGTTATTCATGAAGCACTTGCTCCTAAAGTTGTGGCAGCGTATCGAAAATGAGCCGGCGGAATTCAAATTGGGCGGGTACGGGGTGTGTATTATTTAAACTAAGCGCGATCCCGCGGCAAACGTACTGCGCATGCGTCGACTGTCAATGCATCCCCGTGCGCATGCTCCAAATTCTGTCAGTGAACATCAATGACGTCAAATCCCCATTCATGGACGTTTTACGCAAGCGACGCAAATTTTATTTTTTTCGATGCGATGAAGACGGCTAACATAGGATACTCCACCTAGGGGGCATGTATTTATTTACACCGCGTATCTCTTACGGAAACGTCGGAAAGTCACTGCGTCGCGCCCGAATACGATCGTGAATTGCTGATTAACATATTTTTTCAGTGTTAATCAGCGGGAACGCCCTCAGCGCCATTTTTAAATTAAAGTTGCAATGCGATGGCAAAATACAATTACGCCGCTCGCATCCGAACTCCAACCCGGCGTTTCTTGTTTTCTGGTTACAGAAAACAAAAACGCCGGCTTAAAGTGACAGTTAGGCCAATCAAAATTGGCGTCCTCCAGCCTAACTCTACCTGAATCTGGCCCTATATGTGAAAACAGATGGTGCTAAAGGCCCCCACCCCTGTTCAATGATGATTATTCCAGTTTGGCGTAGATGGTCTCTTTTACGTCTTCTGTAAACCAGTTTCTGTCCAAAATCTGCATCTCACTGTACTTAAAAGAATGTCCCTTTTCCCTAGGGTGAAGGAAAACTGATGAGTCTTGACTAGGGATGAGCCGAACACCCCCCCAGGTTGGTTCCCACCAGAACATGCGAACAGGCAAAAAGTTTGAGCGAAAATGCAAACCCTATGGTACACGAACATGAAAAATCAAAAGTGCTCATTTAAAAGTCTACTAATCTATATAGTTATTGCCGTAAAAAGTTTATGGGGACCCGGGTACTGCCCTAGGGGACATGTATCAATGCAAAAAAATAAACGTTTTTAATACAACCGTTTTTTCTGGAGCAGTGATTTTAATAATGCTTAACCACTTTAGCCCCGGACCATATTGCTGTCCAAAGACCAGAGCACTTTTTGTGATTCGGCACTGCGTCGCTTTAACTGACAATTACGCGGTCGTGTGACGTGGCTCCCAAACAAAATTGACGTCCTTTTTTTCCCACAAATAGAGCTTTCTTTTGGTGGTATTTAATCATCTCTGCGGTTTTTATTTTTTGCGCTATAAACAAAAATAGAGCGACTATTTTGAAAAAAATGCAATATTTTTTACATTTTGCTATAATAAATATCCCAAAAAAAATATAAAAAAAACATTTTTTTTCCTCAGTTTAGGCCGATACGTATTCTTCTACATATTTTTCGTAAAAAAAAAAATCGCAATTAGCGTTTATTGATTGGTTTGCGCAAAATTTATAGCGTTTACAAAAAAGGGGGTAGTTTTATGGCATTTTTATTAATATTTTTTTTTTACTAGTAATGGCGGCGATCAGCGTTTTTTTTTTCGGTACTGCGATATTATGGCGGACACATCGGACACTTTTTACACATTTTTGGGACCATTGGCATTTTTATAGCGATCAATGCTATAAAAATGCATTGTATTACTATAAAAATGCCATTGGCAGTGAAGGGGTTAACACTAGGGGGCAGGGAAGGGGTTAAGTGTGTTCCTATTTGTGTTCTAACTGTATGGGGGGGTGGACTCACTAGGGGAAATCACTGATCTTCTGTTCATACATTGTATGAACGGAGGATCAGCGTTTCCCCCGCATACAGGAACGAGAGGAATGTGTTTACACACATACCTCCCGTTCCCCTCTCTGTAACGAACGAGCGCGCGTTCCCGGCGGCGATCGCGCCCGCCGGGCACGCGCGCGGGACTCGGGGGCGAGTCCCTAGTGGCCGCGAATGTCCCGACGTAGAGCTACGGGCTCTCGCCCAGGAGAGCCGACCTGCCACCGTAGAACCACGGCGGCTGGTCGGCTAGTGGTTAAAGTGAAACAATAAAAATAAAATAATCCTTATAATAGAAAAATAGAATAAATGAAAAAACTCCGCCTTCATGGGAGACCACCCACCGACAGTTGTTTTTTTCGCTTTGACAGCTGTTATATAGGCAATAGTGATGAGCGGAATACGCCATATTCGATTTCGCGATATTTCGCGAATATTTCGAAGAATATTCGCGAATATTCGTTAATATCGAATATTCGTGATATTTTATAAAAAAAAAAAAAAAAAAAAAATTGCGAATTTCGCCAATGCGAATTTTCGCTAATGCGAAATTTCGCGATTTTTTTTTTTATATATAAAATATCACGAATATTCGATATTTACGAATATTCGGTATATTTTATAAAAAAAAAAAAAGCAAAATTTCACATATGCGGTCGCGAATATTCGTTAATATCGAATATTCGTGATATTTTATAAAAAAAAAAAATGCGAATTTTCGCCAATGCGAATTTTCGCCAATGCGAATTTTCGCCAAATTTATTGCAAAATGCGAATATTCGAAATTGCGAATATTCGCAGTGATATTCGAGATATTCGCGAATACTCGAATATGCAATATTCGTAGCGAATATTTGCAATGCGAATATTCGTGAGCAACACTAATAGGCAAGGACGGGGCCACCCGCTGATGTAACCGGGGCAGGGTCACTCGGTTCTGTCACCGGGTGGCCCCACCCTTGCCTATACAGAGGCACAAACACACTTGGATTTCTTCAGAATAACAAAAAGGAAGGAATCTGCAACAAGGGGGGAGTTACGCTTTAAAAATATAAATTAAAATGAGTTATGAACGAATTATGTACATCACAGTATCTGAACAACCTCCTAATATAAGTTATATCAAGTATTAATTTCAAGTATACAGATTGTATAACCACAAAGTGGTAAAAAATGTAATATTTATGTAGCGCTACCCCCGAAGGAGCCGCTTATTGATTGTTGGGATCGGCACATTACGTTACCCTAGCGTTGTCTAGGGGTGTGATGCAGGAACAAAGTAGTGAGCGGAGGTCCAGACAGTCAATAAAGGGTTTTCCAATGCTTTATTTCCAAGCCAACACAGCCAACATCAACTTCAGTTAGGAAAGAAAAGGTTGATGAGAGGAAAGCAGTGTCAGGCCTGGATGTGGATGGGCAAGCCAGCCCTTAGTGGTACCGATTTGTAAACTCATCGTCACTTCTGTTAAATGAGTGAATAGGGCGAATCCTTCCAATAGACTCTAGCCCAGCTCACCGGGAGACAGTAATGCGTACCTGTAGCATCCCGGTCACCAGATCCCCGATTGGTTCGGCACTCAGCCTGAGATCCATTTCAATGGAACCTGGAACCCAGTAGGTCACTGGGGTCCCCTTTCGCCTCCGGTTGAGGCTCAGTGAAGCCTGTAAGCTTGGCCAGGTGGGCCACGCCGGCGAGGTTCATAGGTGCGCGCACCCTAAAGGTGGATGCCGCACCCAACACCGGGACCCCGCAAAGATTTTAGAACACATGACACCTGTCACAGATATACCCCTCCCCAGCATGCCCTGTGAGGGAGGAACTCCTCCAATTGGCTGCTGTGGAAGACTTGCTCTGCCAGAAACCTCGCTGGTGCCAACTGCTGGCCAGAGATGATACCACATCCCTAGAATGCAGGCTGGCCCAGGAGACCTTTCTGGAACGACAGAAGTTGCAATTTAGATAAATCACGAATGGGAGCAATGTAACTCTCCCATTCCAACTAACTTTAGCGTAGTGCCCATACTTAAAGTAAGGGGGCGCTACATTTATTTGTACAAAATAGAACACAAAGAAAATGAATAGATCATGTAAAACGTGCAGCCATATATCAATGGAATATGCAGTACGTGAAGATACACATGGGTATACACATCATACGATGAATGATTCCTACGCGTTACGGAGGCGAAACTCCTTCTTCAGGGAGAATTCACTGTGTGTTTTTATACTGTAATCTAAAATACAAAAGCAATACATAAACTTATAATATCTTGAATCAGAAAACACTTTTCAGATCATCAAAATGGAAAAAGATGGATAAAAAAGGGGCATTAAATATATCATGGCGGAGGCATACTTACATAGACACGCATGCATTTTAGCCATCTTTTGCCATTTTCATGACCTGAAAGGTGTTTTCTGATTCAAGATATTATAAGTTTATGTATTGCTTTTGTATTTTATATTACAGTATAAAAACATACAGTGAATTCTCCCTGAAGAAGGAGTTTCGCCTCCGTAATGCGTAGGAATCCTTCATTGTATGATGTGTATACCCATGTGTATCTTCACGTACTGCATATTACATTGTTATATGGCTGCACGTTTTATATGATCTATTAATTTTCTTTGTGCTCTATTTAGTACAAATACATATTACAATTTGTACCCCTTTGTGGTTATACAATCTGTGCCTACAAAGTCCAGCCCTTGAGGGAAAACTTTTTTTTACACTAGGGCCACACATCCTCCCCCTAGACATCAGGGCAAGCCTGATGACTCACACCCTTCATCCAGTGAGAAAACACACACAACAGTGAAAGTGACAAAACAGTGGGAGAAAAATAAATAAAATAAATAGTGGCTGTGCAATAGTGCACTGACGGGGCCTGAGGCTTGGAAGAAAAAAAATGCCCAGGTGTTAGCCAAAAGGCCCAGCCATAAAAGCCGCAGTACAGAAAATAAGCATTTGGTGACCGTGACCATGTGCCGGTTCACAATGTGGGGTCCCACGCTCAAGTGTTACTAAGTGTACCCCTAGGGCGACCACTCTCAGTGGGCACAGACACCATGGACTCCCTGCCTTCCAAGTTCATGGCCAGACAAGGTAGATCCAGTTTTCCAGAGGGGATTACTCTCATGCCTGTGGGCACCCTGATTTCTGTCCCTGTCGGTACTAACCTTCCAAGCCCCCATCATTCCAGCAGAAGTACATAGCCACCATTCAAGCCTTGGTCAGGCCAGAATGACAGCACAGCACCCCTACTGAATTACTGATTAGAACAGATATTACATCTGATCTTAGCCAAAAGGCCTTGAGAAGCAATAAGTCAGACAGACTTGTGCAGTATCAGTTAAGTCAGCTCTCATAGGGAAACATTAAATCTCACATGTCGTCCTACTTGGGGTCTCACAAGACGGATCCTATGTTGCATCAGTGCGAATCGAGCCTTATTCAACCATCTGATGGGTAGTGAGTCACTTAAAAGACTCATTCAATTGTGCATGTCAATTTTAGCTTGAGTTATTGTGGCCTGTAAACAGACATTTTTTTGCAACAGACTGTAAAGAGATAAAAGGAAATATGTGAAAAGAAGCCTAAAGCTCAACTTACTGGCTAAAAAATATAACATTAAATATGATTTCATATTTACCAGTCCTAAAAACAGAAGAAAAGAAAAAATGTAAATATTGTTTTTAGAAAACCACTATTCAGTACATTCCCATTAATGAGAAAGCCTTCCTTCTGTAAGCCTCCAAATACTTTAAGGCTAGTAAATGACTCTTAGGATTTACACATTAGGTTATGCTGATTTAATGAGCAAATACTTTTCTCATAGTGTTTAGATTTCCTCGAAAATGTAAAATCAACAGTTCTGTTGTCATGGAGAATCCTCTGCGTTATTCTGGACTTTGGAACAGCAAGCAGGGAATGTTTGGTCCTGACGCGGCCTGCAAAAGATCTGCTTGGCTTTCTTTAAATCACAAAAAAATAAATAAAGACAAATGTTCATTAAAAACTGGACTCCGTTACCGTGAACATTTTACAAGTTGTGTAAAGTCAGCAAAATACAAAAGGGAAGCCAAACCACAGAAGTTTACGTCCTCATGTGAAGACTGAACATGGAGATGTGCCATCAGAGGAGCTGGCGAACTCCAGGCAGATTTTGTGATATCCACAGATTAATTGGATGTTGTTATAAAAGTAACATTATATACACAGAAATAAAGCCTTACCCCAGGTTTTCTGTTACTAAATAGTTTGTTTGGGCCAAACTGTGGAACAAACTATTTCCTTTACTAATAGATGCGCCTACTTTCAGCGCTGTATTAAATGTATGTAACATCAACTACATACAGCAGGGGTGCCCAATCGCTGGCCCGCGGGCCACATGTGGCCCGCGGCGTCCTCTGATGTGGCCCGCCATGTCTTGCTCTGAGATGGCGGGTCGGCAAGCCCAGATCGCGGGTTCCCGACCCGCCATCTCTGAGCATTAGTGTGAAGAATCGGGTCATGTGCGGGAGGGCTGGCCTATCCGTAATCGCGGCTGGGCTGGCCTATCAGTGATCGCGGCTGGGCTGGCCTATCAGTGATCGTGGCTGGACTGGCCTATCAGTGATCGCGGCTGGGCTGGCCTATCAGTGATCATGGCCGGCCTGAAGTCCCGCCTCCACCTCCACCGCATTGTAAACAACGCTGCCTTCACCTCCTCCAGGCTCCCCCTCTCCTCCAAACTGATGAAAGCTGCAAGCTGCAGGTGAGGGGGAGGATACGGTCTGGGGAGAGAGGGAACAGCCAGCCAGAGTTAGAGTCAATATAAATAAAAAAAGCATCTGGTGTAAGTGTAGTGTAGTGTAGTAGTCAGTGTAATTGTCAGTGCAGTGAGGTGGTCAGTGCAGTGTAGTGGTCAGTGTAATTGTCAGTGCAGTGCAGTGCAGTGTAGTGGTCAGTGTAGTGGTCAGTGCAGTGGTCAGTGTAGTGTAGTGGTCAGTGCAGTGGACAGGTAGGTCAGTGTAGTGGCAAGTATGGGATGCAAGTAGGTTAGTGTAGTGGTCAGTGTAGGTATCAGGTAGGTCAGTGTAGGGGTCAGGTAGGTCAGTGTAGGAATCAGGTAGGTTAATGCAGTGGTCAGGGTAGGTTAGTGCAGTGGTCAGGTAGGTCAGTGTAGGAATCAGGTAGGTAGGTTAGTGTAGTGGTCAGGTAGGTTAGTGTAGTGGTCAGTATGGGAATCAGGCTGGTTTGTACTATTGTAGGAAGGGGCTCAGGGAGTGCTAAAAGTCCACAGGTTAGGGACTTTTGCCTTGCCCCAAGTGCTGACAACCCACGCTATGCCACTGACGCTCATTGTGGCCCGTGACCGGTTACCATGTCGATAAAGTGGCCCTCGCTCCTCAAAAGGTTGGGCACCCCTGACATACAGTATACAGCACTGTCTTCTGACTAGGGTGACCACATTTCCAAACTACCATTCAGGGACACCCCCTTCCCAAAAATCAGCTTATGGTGTAACGAATCACAGCACAGTGATTGGACACAAGAGGCGGGATTTATGATTTCTCCAATCACAAGCAGGGGGCAGGGACTGTGCTCCTCCAGACCTAAAAAATGCAGGACTGTCCCGGGAAAACCAGGGCACGTGGTCACCCTACTTCTGACAGTGCTATGGGGACTTCCTGTCCTGTTCCCAAAACAAAATCGAAACAACATTTTGACAATGAATACAGAGCTTCCTCTGACTGGCTGAGGTGGAGATCATGATGTCATCTGCATGCCTCTCCACCTCAGAGGTGGTAGCCTTATATTCATTCTTAAAAAACGGATGGCTGGCACCCATTGTGACTCTACACAGCGGGAGCTGATCAGCAGGTGTCCGCTGGCACCCGCTGAACAGTCAATACACAGGCAGAATGGCAATCTACCTATGTAAACAGGGCAGATCGCCGTTCTGTCAGTAAAGAAGGCATGGATCTTGTGTTCCTGCAAAACAGGGACACAGATCTATGTTTTCCTTAGTAAAAGCACCTTCCCACACTACACTAAAACACTGCCTACCTAGGCACACAGTTAACCCTTTGATTGCCCCCTGATGTTAACCCCTTCCCAGACAGTGTCATTAGTACAGTATTTTTTAGCACTGATCGCTTTATTAGTATCACTGGTTTTCATAAAGTGTAAAAAGTGTCAGTTCAGGGTTTATTTACTAAAGCTGGAGAGTTAAAAATGAGTCGCATTTCTGCATAGAAATCAATCAGCTTTCAGGTTTCATTGCCAAAGCTTAATTGAATAAGCTGAGGTTAGAAGCTGATTGGTTTCTTGCAGAAATGTGACTTATTTTACCCTTTCTAGCTATAGTAAATAATCTCCTTAGGCCGGGTTCACACTGGTACAACAAACGCTCCGACATTGGGAACTCATGTCGCATGACAAATGCAAATAAATAGTTCCCTATAAGAGACATCTTAACTGGTCTGACACAAGTCGGTCCGACTTTGAAAAAGGTTCCTGCACTACTTTGGTCCGACTTTGATCCTACTTCAGCCCATTGAATATCATTGAAGTCGGATCAAAGCCAGATCATCTTCTTTACTGATCCAACTTTGGCATGCAACTTGTGCTCTGAGTATCTTGAAGGTGAACTCCACACCAAAATCCAGACCCTTATCCGAGGCACACAGCGCCCAAGCACCCCCCTCCTGAACTATACCAGGACACATGCTCTCAACATGGGTGTGTGGGTGCTTTGGGGCAGGGGAGGCCCTGTGCCCCCACCCCATAGCACCCTGTTCCCATGTTGAGGAGGACAAGGGCCTCTTCCCGACAATCCTGGCTGTCGAGGTCTGCAGTCGGGGTGGCTTATCGGAATCTGAAAGTCCCCTTTAACAAGTTCCCTTGATCCCGACCCCCACTATATGTGAATGAGCATGGGGTACATTGTACCAATAGAGAGAGGAAAACCGGCAGAGGGAGAAGACATCTCCAGGGGAAGGAAAAGAGCTGGAAAGGGGAGAAGAAATTGGAAGAGATGCTGGAGCTGATTTAATAAAACCTGTGTACTGTTTCTATTTTTGACACTTTTTTAGGTAAATGGCTAGGGGTACAATGTGCCCCATACTCATTCACATAGGGTAGGGAGCCAGGATCTGAGGGCCCCTTGTTAAAGGGGGCTTCCAGATTCCGATAAGCCCCCTGCCCGCAGACCCCATCAACCACCAGCCAGGGTTGTTGGGAAGAGGCTCTTGCCTTAATTAACATGGGGACAAGGTTCTTTGGGGTGAGGGGAGCGCCCACCCTGCCCCAAAGCACCCATTCCCCCATGTTAAGGGCATGTGGCTTGGTATGGTTCAGGACGATGGGTGCTTTCCTGTCTTTTTTGGCAAAGGTGTTCCCCTTAAAATCCACACTAGACCGAAGGGCCTGGTATGGTCATGGAGGGGGAACCCCATGCCGTTTTTTTATTATAATTTGGTATTGTGAGGATCAAAGTGGGATCCCCGTTCATTGAAGTTGGATAGATGTCAGACTTCAAGTCACAGGGCAAAGTCAGATCCACAGTCGTATGACTGTCATGTCGTACCAGTGTGAACCCTGCCTCAGTGTCCAATTTGTCTGCCGCAATATCGTAGTCCCGTTATAAGCCGCTGATCGCCACTATTGTAAATAAATATTTATATTTTTTACCAAAAATATGGACCAGAATACATATTGGCCTAAATAAAATAAAACATCTCTAATGAAATCTGCATCATTAAAGGTTGCATGTTCAGCATTCTGTAAACACCACCAGACCTATATGTTCTCCTTGTCTATATAATTATCACATTCATCTGTTAAGCCCCATACACACTATCAGTTTTCCTGATGGTTTTCTCATCAGGTTTACCAAAAGCATATAGTGCAAGGGCCTGCCTGATTGCATACAAATTGAAACTCTTGAGGTTTGACCTCATATTAGTTGGTTTTGGTAAACCTGAAGAGAAAACCGTCAGGAAAACTGATAGTGTGTATGGGGCTTAATGCTCACTTTGTTTAACAAATAGTTTCAGGGCTGAATTTATCCTGTCGGCACTTTACTGGGTGCAGAGTTCTACTGTCATCATGCCGATTCCAATCTGTCCTCTCTGCTTGGATAAACTCCATTTACAAAGACAAAAGCATGCCCTTTATCACGTCCTCTATAAAGAGCTGTAATGGGCTGTTATGGCTGAAAATCATTAGTGGGGCTGTTATATTGCTGTGTGTGGTTTTATTGAGCTGTGTGCATATTTATAATTGATTCGTCTAAGAACTAGCATCTCGTGCAGGATCTTTCCCTGGACTGTTGAACCATAATGCGTACACTGTAGGCAAAAAATAAAAACAAATTAAATTACGTTATTAGGTAACCCAACCCCAAAAAATTTATTTTATATATGTGTACTGTATATGATAGTAGGCACATTAAATACTATCGTACTATAACTTTTGGGGGCTGCAGCACTGGGACATCCCCTAGACCAGTCTTTCTCAACCAGGGTCCCATTGAAGTTCCTCCAGATGTTGTTAGGGCTTCCATGAACAATGAGCAGTATCTGTCTCTCGCATAAGTAACCACTGACAACACTGATCTTTTTTAACTGCTTGCCGACCGCCCACCGCAGTTTTACTACGGCAGGTTGGCTCGGCTGCGCAAAATCACGTAATATAACGTGATGTTACTCTGTGCCCCCTGCTCGCCCCTGGTGCTGATGCGAGTGCCTGGAGGACGCGATCACCGCCGGGCACCCGCGGTCGCTCGTGACAGGGCGAGAACCGAGAGCTGTGTGTGTAAACACACAGTTCCCGGTTCTTTCAGGCCGCGTACACACGATGAGACATGTCCGATGAGACTTGTCTGACGGACCGTTTTCATCGGACCGGGCTGAACTTGTCTGTTGGTCTGATGTACGTACACACCATCGGACAAAAATCCCCTTGGACCAGAACGCGGTGACCTAGAACATAACGACGTGATGAAAAAACGAAGTTCAATGCTTCCAAGCATGTGTCGACTTGATTCTGAGCATGCGCGGGATTTTTGTCCGCTGATTTCGTGTATTAACCATCGAACATGTCCGACAGACAGGTTTCCAGCGGACAGGTTTCTAAGCATGTTTAACGGTCCGCTAGGCCGTACACACGATCGATCATGTCCGCTGAAACTGGTCCACGGACCAGTTTCAGCGGACATGTTCGATCGCGTGTACGTGGCCTCAGGGGGAGAAATGACTCATCATATGTTCATACAATGTATGAACAGCGATCTGTCATTTCCCCTAGTCAGTCCACCCCCACTTCAGTTAGAACACACTTTAGGGAACATAATTAACCCCTTGATCGCCCCCTGGTGTTAACCTCTTCACTGCCAGTGAAATTTT
Organism: Rana kukunoris; assembly: GCA_029574335.1. NCBI lineage: Eukaryota > Metazoa > Chordata > Amphibia > Anura > Ranidae > Rana > Rana kukunoris. The sequence goes on from CM056053.1 coordinate 418,416,002, forward strand.
TACAGTAATCAATGCATTTTTATAGCACTGATCGCTATAAAAATGCCAATGGTCCCAAAAATGTGTCAAAAGTGTGTCCACCATAAGGTCGCAGTACCGATAAAAATTGCAGATCGCCGCCATTACTAGTGAAAAAAAATATTAATAAAAATGCCATAAAACTATCCCCTATTTTGTAGATGCTATAACGTTTGCGCAAACCAAGCAATAAACGCTAATTGCGATTTTTTTGACGGAAAATATGTAGAAGAATACGTATTGGCCTAAACTGAGGATTTTTTTTTTTTTTTTTTATAAATTTTTGGGGGATATTGTCCGCAATTGTCCGGGGCTGAAGTGGTTAACTATCTACTGGGTATGCTGAAAATTATGGAAGTAGTCCACACTACATACAGTGATAGCCATGATCTTCTGGGTGCTACTTCAGCAGTTTCCCCTCTACACACATGCAGAGTTACTATGCAAATCTGGCACTCCACCTGCCACAAATTACCACTGTTATTATTTGACGTCAGAAAAGCTAATTAAGCAGCCATATACAAATTGGTGCATTTTAAGGAACTTGGCCCTGGTTCAACCTAATCCAGCTATTCTACAACACATTAACTTTATACAGGCATACCCCATTTTTAAGTACACAATGGGACCAGAGCATGTATGTAAAACAAAAATGTACTTAAAGTGAAACAATATCTTTTTTCACTTCTAGGGTGTAGTGGGGGGTCAGGGGCTTTAGTGGGGGTGTCAGGAGCTGTAGTTGATGTCTCAGGAGCTGTAGTTGATGTCTCAGGGGCTGTAGTGGGGGTGTCAGGGGCACACTGGAACAGGGCGGGCTATGCTCTTGGAGCTTCAGCTCCTTCTACTGGGGCTGCAAAATGTCTATACAATACTTGTAAGGCACTTTACATTACACTCGGGGGTATGTCCTTACTTGCGAATGTATGTAAAGTGAGTGTACTTAAAGCGGGGTATGCCTGTATTTCTTTATAGGTTCATTCTATTCTCTTCATAGATGACATCATTATATTATATTATTTCAATCAACTCAATTTCTCAATTAATTGTCAACAAATAGCTACCATGACATTTCATGTTTCATAATCTTATCCTACAATCCGCTAGGTTATCTATTTTCATTAACATTTATTAGGCCTCGTACACACGAGGGGATATGTCCGCTGAAAACGGTCCGATGGACCGTTTCAGCAGACATCTCCGCTCGTGTGTATGGGCTAGCGGACAGATTTCTCCACCCGACACATTTCAAAGCATGCTTTGAAATCTATCCGGTGGAATCTGTCCGCCCGACATGTCTGCTGGTTAGTACACTTACCAGCAGACATGTCGTCCCCCACCGCCGCCGAATGGATTTGGCGCATGCGCGGAAGTGTTTAACTTCCTGGTGCGGTGACGTGGCGGTGACGTGGCGGCGTCAACGTCACCGCCGCGTCACCGCGCCGTCCGGCGGCGGGGAATTTGATCCGATGGTGTGTACACGCCATCGGATCAAACTCCCGATCGGACATATCCGATGGAAATGGTCCGCGGACCGTTTTCATCGGATAAGTCCGATCGTGTGTACGAGGCCTTAGAGTTACCTTCCTGAATGATTGCACCTTTTTTCTACTATACTATTGTACGTGCTCGGTTAATGGAATACTGTATCTATTTCTATTATATTATTGTATATGCTCTGTTAATGGAATGTTGTTGATAATTATAAAATTCAATAAAATATTTGAAACAAGGAAAATTGGTGCATTTTTTGCTAATACCCTCCGTTGTCTACAATTGAATTGCTTCCCAATATACAGAATTACATCTTTATTCAAGATCCAAAATAAAATAAAATAAATGTTTTTTTACCCCAATTTAAGCATTCTAATATGGTAGCAGAAGACTGTAAATATGCAATAATTACAGTACTGTATATAAAGCATTAGTATGGGATGCAGGAAATGATCGCAGGCCATTCATCTTATTTTAGAGTGTTTTTTTATTTATATTAAATGCAATGTAAAGCCAAGGCTATGTGGGCAGACAGGAATGCAGAAGATTTAGCTGTGACCTGAAATCCCCTTATGTTCAGTGTTTGTCTGTGGAGTGATTGACAACCTTTCCCACACCTAGTAGACAAACGTGTCATCATCCCGACCTGTAGACAGCACAGCTGCTATGTTCCTGACCTGTTATAGTAAGAAAACCTCTGATAAATCCATTTAAATGAAGAATTCCTGTAAAACTGAATTCTGGGTATCAATCCAACAGAAAACAGTTCCGATCTGGAAGAGAAATTAATCAGCCCCACATGCGAATTTCATTCCAGATGAGAGAAAACCTTTCAAAAGCAGGACAAAAAAAGAATGTAAACAAAAAAGACATCATAAGAATTTTCTTGCAAGTCGAAGGAAGCCATTACTGATCAAAATATTCCTCTTAAAATAGTTTTGCTGTAGTTTGCATGCTTTCTCAGCATTCATTTTGTCATGCCATAGTGTCTTGTTCATCCCATGTTCTTTGAGCTGTGTTGATCCACCTAGATCGATACCAGTGCACTTACAAAACATGTTTTCTATGTGCCCTGTTCACATCATAATGCTGTGTTGAGGTGGGTCCAGTGTTAATTTTGGCATCAAATTTCGTTCTAATTTTAGTCTTAGGACTAAAACGGTATTTTAGTTTTAGTCCCATTTTAGTCTTCTTTCTCTGTCTCAAAGGAGAGATGTCAGAGGTCTGTTTAGACACCGTCCACTGCCCTACTGACACCATCCACTGCCCTACTGACACCGTCCACTGCCCTACTGACACCGTCCACTGCCCTACTGACACCGTCCACTGCCCCACTGACACCGTCCACTGCCCCACTGACACCGTCCACTGCCCCACTGACACCGTCCACTGCCCCACTGACACCGTCCACTGCCCCACTGACACCGTCCACTGCCCCACTGACACCGTCCACTGCCCCACTGACACCGTCCACTGCCCCACTGACACCGTCCACTGCCCTACTGACACCGTCCACTGCCCTACTGACACCGTCCACTGCCCTACTGACACCGCCCACTGCCCTACTGACACCGCCCACTGCCCCACTGACACCGCCCACTGTCCCACTGACACCTTCCACTGCCCCACTGACACCATCCACTGACACCATCCACTGCCCCACTGACACTGCCCACTGCCCTACTGACACTGTCCACTGCCCTACTGACACTGTCCACTGCCCTACTGACACTGTCCACTGCACATACTACCCACCATCATACACTCCGCACTCCTCTCCTGCACATACAACCCACCACCATACACACTGCACTGCTTTCCTGCACATACTACCCACCATCATACACACCGCACTGCTTTCCTACACATACTACCCACCACCATACATACCGCACTGCTTTCCTGCATATACTACCCACCGCCATACATACCGCACTGCTTTCCTGCACATACTACCCACCGCCATACATACCGCACTGCTTTCCTGCACATACTACCCACCACCATACACTCCGCACTCCCCTCTTCTGTACATACTACCCACCACCATACACACCACACTGCGTTCCTGCACATACCACCCACCATCATACACTCCGCACTCCCCTCTCCTGCACATACTACCCACCATCATACACTCTGTACTCCTTTCCTGCACATACTACCCACCATCATACACTTTGCACTCCTCTCCTGCACATAATACCCACCACCATACACACCGCACTCCTCTCCTGCGCATATTACCCACCATCATACACTCTGCACTCCTCTCCTGCACATACTACCCACCATCATACACTCTGTACTCCTCTCCTGCACATACTACCCACCATCATACACTTCGCACTCCTCTCCTGCACATAATACCCACCACCATACAAATCGCACTCCACTCCTGCACATACTGCCCTCGGGACCCGTGGACTTGATGTCCGCCAGTGTCCAGCGATCGTGTCACAGAGCTGAAGAACAGGGAAATGTCAGTGTAAACACAACATCTCCCCGTTCTTCCTAGTGACATGTCACTGATTGAATGCTCCCACTCATCGGGAGCAGAGTTCAGTGACGTGTCATTCATAGCCACGCCCCTAAAAGTTAGAATTACTCCCTAGGGCACACTTAACCCCTTCAGCGCCCCTTACAGGTTACACCTTCACTGTCAGTGTCATTTTTACAGTAATCAGTGCATTTTTTTTAGCACTGATCCCTGTAAAAATGACAATGGTCCCAAAATGGTGTCAAAAGTGTCCGATGTGTCCGCAGTCATGATAAAATGTCGCAGTCATGATAAAAATCCTAGATCAACGTCATTACTAGTAAAAAAAATAAGTATTATTAAAAATGCTATAAAACGATCCCCTATTTTGTAGACGCTACAGCTTTTGCGCAAACCAATCAATAAACGCTTATTGCGATTTTTTTAACCAAAAATATGTAGAAGAATACGTATCGGCCTAAACTGAGGAAAAAAAATGTTTTTTTTATATATTTTTGGCGGATATTTATAATAGCAAAAAGTAAAAAATATTGCATTTTTTTCAAAATTGACGCTCTATTTTTGTTTATAGTGCAAAAAATAAAAACCGCAGAGGTGATCAAATACCACCAAAAGAAAGCTCTAATTGTGCGAAAAAAAGGACATCAATTTTGTTTGGGAGCCACGTCGCAATTGTCAGTTAAAGCGGCGCAGTGCCGAATCACAAAAAGTGGCTTGGTCTTTGGCCAGCCAAATGGTCTGGGGCTTAAGTGGTTAATTTTAACATTGACTCCACCAGCAGATGGCATGAACACCATGTGATTTCAATGCGTTGTGCTTCCCGCATTGCATATATGTGATCTGAGGATTAATTGAATACAAATACTCTCAGTCTAGACCCCTGGTGCCCAAAAACACAAAAATATTTGAATGTCTCTGTCTCCAAAAAGGTTTATGGTCTAGTGCAGGATTTCTCAACCAGGGTTTCATGGTACCATAGGGTCCCTCCAGAGGTTACTAGGAATTCCTTGAACAATGAGCTATTTCTGATAATTTCCCAGTGACGCCTCTGATACTTATAGTGGGTTATTCTTCCCAATGGCCATCACACTAACGTATCTTAAGTTGTAGATATAGTAATGTGTTGAAAAGGTTGAGAAAGGCTGGTCTAGTGACCAGGGCCGCCATCAGGGGGGTACAGGCATTTCACCTGTAAGGGGCCTGATGGTCCCCATGGGCTCGGCTGACCCACCTTCTGTATTTTTTTTTTGCATTACACCTGTAAGGGGCCTGATGGTCCCCAGGGCCCCTTACAGGCCCGGATGGCCCCCCTCCCGTTTTATTTTATTTTGTTAATTAAAAAAAAAATGGCCCAATGGTCCCCAGGCCACACACCGCCCCCTTCCCGCCTATTATCTTGTGTCAGGAAAGAAGAGATTACACTTGTTTTTTTCATCAGCACCCTCCACCCCCCCCCCCCATTCTATGCTCCAGGGTGACCTGCCTAAAGCTGTGTGAGGGGCCCCAAAATTTGTGATAGCTGCTAGTGACTCTAAAATAGTCACATACTAGCATCAATCTTACCCAGCAGGAACATTTAGTGTATGATGGGAAATCTATCATTTATCCTACATACCCAGGTTATCATAGCACAGTTTTATCTGTAATCAGCACAGAACGGAACCATAACAGTCCAAACCTTCCAACCATATGGCCTCCTGCTGCCATCATGGTCACCTCCAGAGAGTCTCTGTACAATCGTTTTCAATTGAATTCATGGTGAGACTGTTTTCCCCTCATACTGGAGAGATTTCCTCTCTTTTAATTGTGTCTCATTTCATCATCTATTAAAAAACAGACATTTTTCCTGGAGTTTCCCTTTAAGTTCCCACAAGCCAGCACACTATAATCCTCGCTTTGAATCACAATATGGGATGCATCCTTTATCACAGTTATATTACATCTGGCTCCTGACTTGTGTTGCAATAAGTACGAGCATCCCAAGGAAAACATTTCATTAATTATGGATGTTTGTAATAAGATGAGAACAGACATAATTAATTTTACTCTGAGACATCAGCTCAGTGGTATTAGCCAATGTTTTTTTTTTTCAAGATAGTTTAATGACAACAGCCATCCAACTGTTTTGCATGAATAACAAATTCTCCAGGAATAAACAACTTGCTTCTTCTATAGACCAGAATGCAAAAAAAAATCTCAGCAATTATTTATACAGATGGGATACATTGGCACTGTCATTGGATTATTTCATTTAGGATTAGTACACATGCCAGGTGCACAAAGTTTAAATCACCCTCTCTGACCCGGGGTGTCACTAGAACCTAGCACCGGGGGTATGAGCCCCCAAGCTGATCCTGGGTGCCCCAACTCTTTCCACACAAAGACCTCATACACACTATACAACTTTTGTTGTCTGATTGTCCTTAAGCCTCGTACACACAATCAGACTTTTCAGTGGATTTTGGTCCGAATGGGTGTTGGCCGTGAACTTGGTATGCATACACACGGCAGGAGATTTTCAGCCAACTTTCACCAAATCACATGGTTTTTCAGCTCTTTACTGCCACCCTTTGGGCAACTTTTGCTATTGTTGTCTGATCTTTAGCATTTGTTCTGAACATGCATGTTTGTACTTTGGACTTTAGTCCGTTGGACTTGTGTACACACAATCGGGTTATCCTCCATCGGACATTTGTTGCCAAAAAGGTTGAGAGCATTGACAGCGAACATTTGTCCGATGAAAAAAGTGAAAACAATTGTCTGATGGAGCATACATGCGGTCGGATTGTCCGATTAAACACATTCGTCGGACCGTTGTCAAATAGTCAAATCATGTGTATAGGCCTTTAGGTTTACCAAAACCATGTAGTGCAAGGGCCTGCCTGATTGCATACAAATTGAAACTCTTAAGCCCGTTACACACGATCGGTTTCTCTGATGAAAACAGTGTGACAGTTTGACATTTAATGGTAAAAAAAGGGGGCTTACACTTACAGCAAATCCGGTAAAACAAGCTTGTAATTAAAATGGAGTATAGGCAACGATTCCAAGAGCATCACCCAAGAGCTTCCTCATTCAACTTTGGGTGGAACCCTTCTTACCATGGGTGTCCGATCCATAGGGCAAGGGAGGGAGCTTGCCCCCTCCTTGAAACCAGTGCCATGATCCTTGAGGAGAAAAACAGCACAGGCAGGAAGCAAGGCAGCAGCACGGCGAATCCAATTAGAGCCACTCTCTCTCTCTCTTCTAACTCCAGCTGACAGAGAGGGGGAGGGAGGCGATCGGTGGAGATATACAGTACAGCCAGCCCGCGGCTCTCCTCTCCCTGTCACAGCGCCGCTGCTCCATTCACCAGAGAACTCGGCAGCGGTGCTGTGACAGGGAGAGGAGAGCCGCAGGCTGGCTGTACTGTATATCTCCCCCGATCTCCCCCTCTCTGTCTCTGTCTTTCCTCGCCATGATTGGCCACAGCAGAGGGACAATCAGAAGATTCTGGGGACTGGGAGCATCATGGGAAATGTAGTCCCTTAAGAGTGGCGGCCCCAGCGTGTCCACAGACACCATGCAAGCACTCTGCTGGGGGGGGGGGGGGGTTACAAAAGGAGAAAAGAGAATACCGTGCTCATGCTGGGGGAAGCAGAGAGAGAGCCACACTGTACCCGCACCAACCAGAGAGCCACGCTGTACCCGCAGCAATGACTAAGCCCCTTCCCTTCATGACATTGTCAAAAAGGGACCAAGCATGGATGACCTCAAAATGATGCCCCCCCTGAAAAAAGTTCAGCGGACGCCCATGCTTCTTACCATTTTTCCAGTGGTGTGAGCCCCTGTTTGAGGTCATTCCCTCAAGAGTGCCTGTTTGACCACCAATACGGTATGTGTGTCCATCGAATCTGGTAAGCGTGGTGGTAAATGGTAAACACTTTACATTTTGATTCTATTTTCAAGATTCATCTCGGAATATCCAAGAAAGACCTTTCACTTTCACTTTATTCTGATCACTCCATAGACCTTCCATAGATGTTTATTATTCAGTTTGGACTTTTATATTTTGGTTTTGTTCATTCAATTTTGCATTGCCTTTTTTACCCTTCAAGGTTCACACGCTATTCACTTGCTCACTTAGCGCCACACTTTTGTTTTTTATTTCTATTTTGCACTGTATATCTAGTAACGCTTAGGCTGCTTATTTTGTTCTCTGTGCACAATTTCTTTCTTTTATACACACCTCCTAAGTCTACGAGAATGGTTCCTCAGGCTTAACAGGATGAAGGAGATTGAAAAACTGTCATAGCACCCAAAACAGAATGACTTCATTCACAAAAGCCTGGGCGTGCATTATAAAACCACTGCTTTGTATACACAGATCACATCACAGGTGGAGAAATAGCTGTATAAATGGTCTAAATCTAAGATTGTGTGAACCTGGGCAAGGGAGTTCCTCATGGTCCAGAACAGGGATTTTTTTGTAAGGAGATTGTTGTTAGTAAACAGAGCCTATGAAGGTTTGTGGAGCTAAAATGGTGGGTTTTCCTCCTTTTCCCCGGCCTTCCAACAGAGATGGGGAGCACTTTTCCTTGCCCTATTCTTTTCCCACTTCCTATACCTTTGTCCAGGGCTTTTTTTCAGCTGGAACTTGGTGGAACTCAGTTCCACCACCTCTGGCTCAGGCCCTATGCTCTCTGCTCACCATTTTTACTTGTAAACACAGAAGTCCGGCTTCTGTGTTTACAAGTGACAGCTTGTCTGCCAACAGTTCCCACAAATCTGATCTGCTGAGCAGCTCCCACTGAGTGCAGGATGGGGACAAGGGAGATGCAGGTGTTTCTGGATGCCTACTCCCCAACTGTATGATATCCCTGCAAGAGCGCAGAAGGGGGGGCGGGGATTTGAGAGGTCATGGTTGAGTTCCTGTACCTATTTTCTGGGGAAAAAAGCCCTGCCTATGTCCAGACCTCCACTTTTTTTCTTTCCTATTTCTTTTGTCCTCATTCTTCTTTTTGTGTTCCAAATGACAATCCTATCCTGTAGACAAGCTTTTTAGACTTTTATGGCGCATTGTTTCTCTCTAAGGTTGCGTTCAGCAATGTCAGGGAGAGGGACTGGCACAGCTTGCTTTGTTGCTCATATGTGGAAATCTGAACCCTGTCCGAGCAGACAGATAAACTATGCCCAGTCATATGCCTGTCCATGGATACTTCTTTTTGTTTTCTGTTTATTGTGGAGCTCTATGATTCTATTAGTTTTATGGGAAGTGGAGTCCTTCTATTTTCTACTATGTATGACTTCCCCTTGATTTTTGGGGTTGTGATGTTATACATTTGTGAAATTCAAATGAAAACATTATGGAACAATTTTTTGTATATTATTGAACAGTTAAGGAGTGTGCAGCCAAAGCAAGCTGTTCATGTTGTACCTTTGGTATGTTTCATTGTTCCTATTCCTGCTTTGGTGTAAGTACATTCCCTAGCTAGATCCTCCCTACTCCCCAATGCTTGTCTTGGTAATTCCACTTGCATTGATAAGACAAGGCTTAGGAAAAAAAAAAGACAAGGCTTAGGAAAGTCTTTGTCAAGTTACACTTCGAAAGTAGGGGAAAACATCCTTGTCTTGCACTTGGTGTAGAGCAGCGGTCTCCAAACTGTAGTTCCAGGGCCTTTATCCAGCCCTAGGGGCACTATTCCTCCCATGTATACATTCCACCATTCTTCCTACTGTCACCAACGATGGGATACTGTTTCTCCCACTGATACCAACAATGGGGCACTATTCCTCCACCAACTAAACACCATGCCAGAGATATTGATTACTGACACCAGGACATTTTCTATTCCCACCAGCCACAGTCTGGCCCCCCTAAAGTCTGACAGGCAATACGCTGGGCCCTAGCATAGAGCATTCTGGGACAAATCCTGAAGACATAAAAGAAGAGTGTCACGTTGATAATTAGGGGTCAAAATATGTTTATTATTGTCCTAAATATCCCACTGGACAAACCAATTCATTTCAAGAGTCATCCTTCATCTAAGCTAAACAAAGGATATATTATATATTAATAGATTAAGAAATATTAATGAATGAAGTAAAATAAATACATATATATTATATGTTTGTGACTTTAGCACAGTATAATATTCAGGCTTATCCCTCAATTGCCAAACAGAATTCAGCTTTTATTTGTCTGATTATAGCAAATGTCTGAGGCCGCGTACACACGACCGGTTTTCTCGGCAGAATCCATCAAGAAACTTGATGGGAGACGTATTCTGCCGAGAAAACCGGTCGTGTGTACACTTTTCGCCGAGAAAACCGTTGAGGAACTCGTTGAGAACGAGGAGATTTGGTCTTTAACGTGTGTACGCAAAGCAAGCTTGTCAAGTTCCTCGACAAGCCTAACAAGGAACTCGACGAGGAAAACGATGTGTTTCGCCCGTCGAGTTCCTCGGTCGTGTGTACGCGGCCTCAAAGTTTTCATTTGATTGGGTTCTGTAGATTTCACAATGATTTTTACAATATAAGCTTTTTCTTTTGATTTTAATATCAAATTGCAATGAAATTCTAACCTGTCACTGTCATGAGACTGACATTGTAAAGTTACCTAATACAGCTGTGTCAGTCGCTTGTTAACTGATAGCCTTCCATTACTTAGCATGCAAGTGTAATCCCATTTCAGCTACAGGATCGTTGCTCATAAAATAAAAACATATGTTTTATTTTGCCTGCATATCCACAGATGATTCAGTGCTGAACATTTGATCTAGTGGTTGATTTAAAGTCAGACCTTACGGAAGTCTTGTGTGAATGGACTTAGTGCAGGCTGGTTCTATGTCTATCCAATGCCAAAAGTCTAGCGGGGGCTTGTGGTTTCCATCCTATGTGTTCCCACTTCTTGCTGACAATGCACTTGAGGGATTGTTAAACTGAAGGGAAATATGAATGACTGGATTTTATTTTTCAACATGAGGTCTAAAAAAATATAAAGCTGAGTCTATTGATTTCAATGTTACTACAGTGCATTGCAGAGGCTGATGAGAAACCGATTTTCTGCTGCACACAACACAATGGATCATAGACTTGACCTTACACTAAATATTATGGGCCAGATTCACAGAGCCATTACGCCTGTCTAACTGGTGTTAGGCTGGAGTAATTTCAAATTACGCACGTTTTTTAGCTAGTCGAAAACCTCAAACCATGAATAGACGGCTGCGGGCTTCAATTCGACTGGATTACGTGTTCGTACGCCTTCGGATCTACGCTGCAATAAAATTGCGGCCACTGGGTGGACTTCCCGTCGTTTTCCGCGTCGGGGTATGCAAATGAGCTTTTTCCGGCGATCCCCGAAATTGCGATCTTCATTCGCAATCTCTTACGGCACCTTTAGTCATCTTTTTTTTGCGTAACACTATACCAGCTTTTTGCTGCTCTAATATTAGACAGCCCATGTTAAGTATGGCTGTCGTTCCCGTGTCGAATTTCTACGTTTTCCGACGGCTTTTATTATTTTTGACGTAAGTCGTCCAGGAATAGGAATGTTCGTAAACTACGCTACTCAAACAACGAATGACGTAACGGCGTGATTTCGCGCAATGCGCGGCGGGAAATTTCTGAACGGAGCATGCGCAGTTCGATCGCCGCGGGGACGCGCTTAATTTAAATGCTTCATGCCCCCTAATCGCGTATTTCGATTACGTGGCAAGAAATAGACTACGCCGGCGTAGCGTACGGGCAAAAATCTACCAGAATTCGGTGTAGAGCCTGGTAAAATACGGCAGCGTAGAGTATTTCGATTAGGCAGCGCAATATTAAGTGTATGTGAATCTGGCCCTATAATTCCATGTCCAACTGGGTACATTCACCTGAAAAACTTGGATATAAGTTAGCTCTCCTACTGTAGCTGTCACACACATTACTCAACTTTACAAAAACTTTGATCGCTTGGTGCTTTTCCCTATAAACTGTAAATAAAGGGTTAATATTATTTCTTACTTTAAAAGAGATTGCAATGTTTCACAGCCCCTTGGGTTTGCATCGGACACCTTGGCAGTGAAATTGATAATCTTCCCTTTTTATTCTGAGCTTTTAATAGGCCAGTAGGTGACTAGACCCAACGACCACCACCCATAACTAATTAATATTTTTTTAGATGGAACTGCCCAATAGCATAACTTATGCCCAAATGCAATAAATGGGCACCAGCTCACTTCCACATGTAATCCCTTCAAACCCCATATCTATTACCCAATACCTCTTAGGCCGCGTACACACGATCGAACATGTCCGCTGAAACTGGTCCGCAGACCAGTTTCAGCGGACATGTTCGATCGTGTGTACGGCCTATCGGACCGCTTTCCAGCGGACCAAACCTGTCCGATGGAAACCTGTCCGTCGGACAGGTTCGATGTTAGTACACAAAATCATCGGACCAAAAACCCGCGCATGCTCAGAATCAAGTCGACGCATGTTTGGAAGCACTGAACTTTGTTTTTTCATCACGTCATTGTGTTCTACGTCACCTCGTTCTGGTCTGATCGGATATTGGTCCGATGGTGTATACGCACATCAGACAAGTTCAGAGTTGTCTGATGAAAACGGTCCGTCGGACAATTCTCATCAGACATGTTCGATCGTGTGTACGCGGCCTAATGCCTTGTACACACGATCGGAATTTCCGATAGAAAACTCCAATTGAAATTTTTCATTGGATATTCAGACTGTGTGTGTGCCCCATCTGAGTTTTTTCATCAGAAATTCAGACGGAGTTAGAAAGAGAACATGTTCTCTTTTTTTCAGATGAAAAAAAATTCTATCGCAAATTCCATTCGTCTGTATGGAACTCAGACAGAGAAAAAAACATGGATGCTCAGAATCAAGTCGACACATGCTCAGAAGCATTGAACTTAATTTTTCTCGGCTCGTCGTAGTTTTGTAAGTCACCGCGTTTTCGGAATTTGGTGGGACAGTGTGTATGCAAGACACGGAATTACGTCAGAAAAATCCGTCTGAGTTTATGGCAATGGAAATTCCGATCGTGTGTACGAGCATAACACCTTTCAAACCTCAAATCAACCATACCCTTATGTAACATTTCTGTGTAGAAGCATAGAAGAGTGACAGCAAAAAAAAAAGTAGACCATTAAGTCTGTTTTTTTTTAATATTTTGTCTGAGTAAAGCCCTACAGTATGTTTATCCAGGGAAAATCTGATTGCCTCTCGGGGGATCAGGAAGGAATTTATTCCCCTGCTGTAGCAAAATGGACACTATTCTGCCATCTGACACCAACAGTGGAGCACCATTTCTCCCACCAACACCACTAATGGGGCATTATTCCTTCCTATGATACCAACAATAGGGCACCATTCCTTCCCCTAATACCAGATGTTTAGTCCCACTGACGCCAGGAAAATTTCCACCCCCGCTGGCCAAAGTCCGGCCCTCCAAGAGTCTGAAGGACAATAAACCGGCCCTTTGTTTAGAATGTTTGGAGACCCCTGTTCTAGACCATCTCTGGGTATAGGATTGTGTATATGGTATTGTATTTTTTTGGTTGAACTAGATGGACTTTTTTCAACCTAACTAACTATGTAACTATGTAACTATGCATGCATGCATGGACAAGTAATTGCAAATTTTGATAATTTCAATAAAACAGCCCAACCCCTTCAATGGATTTTGGTGTTTCCATGAAACCACACCTGCCTTTCTCCTGGCTCTCTCCTAATCCCATTTTGGCTTCTGCTTTCACATTATTCATTCACAGTGACCAGAAGGGAAAATATAATTTTCCGAAAAGTCAGGAACTGTAATGATTTCTGACAATTTCAGAAGTACAGTTTAGTATCCAGTCTGCCTAGTAAAATAAATCTCTGTTTGGTGCCAAGATCAGCTATGTTGTATAGTATCAAAGAATGATGTGTCTGTTATACTTTATACAGTGCCTTGAAAAAGTATTCATACCCCTTGACATTTTCCACATTTTGTCAACCAAAAACATAAATGTATTTTATTTTGATTTTATGTGATAGACCAACACAAAGTGGCACATAATTGTAAAGTGGAAGGAAAATGATAAATGTTTTCTTTTTACAAATAAATATCTGAAAAGTGTGGCGTGCATTTGTATTCAGTGGAACCAATTGCCTTCAGAAGTCATCTTATTAGTAAATAGAGTCCACCTGTATGTAATTTAATCTCAGTATAACTACAGCTGCTCTGTGAAGCCCTCAGAGGTTTGTTAGAGAACCTTAGTGACCAAACAGCATCATGAAGGCCAAGGAACACACCAGACAGGTCAGATATAACATTGTGGAGAAGTTTAAAGCAGGGTTAGGTTATAAAAAAATATCCCATGCTTTGAACATCTCATAGAGCACTGCAATCCATCATCAGAAAATGGAAAGAGTATGGCACGATTGCAAATCTACTAAGATATGGCCATCCATCTAAACTGACAGGCCAGGCGAGAAGAGCATTAATCAGAGAAGCAGCCAAGATGCCCATGGTAACTAAGGAGGAACTGCAGAGATCCACAGCTCAGGCGAAAGAATGTGTCCACAGGACAACTATTAGTTGTGCACTCTACAAATCGGGCCTTTATGGGAGTGGCAAGAAGAAAGCCATTGTTGAAAGAAAGCCATAAGAATTCCTGATTGCAGTTTGCGAGAAGCCATGTGGGGGACACAGCAAACATGTAGAAGAAGGTGCTCCGGTCAGATGAGACCCAAACTGAACTTTTTGGCTTAAAAGAAAATTGCTATGTGTGGTAGAAAACTAACAATGTGCATCACCCTGAACACAGCGTTCCCACTGTGAAACATGGTGGTGGCAGCATCATGTTGTGAGGATGCTTTTCTTCAGCAGAGACATGAAAGATGGTCAGAGCTAATGGGAAGATAGCAAAATACTGGGCAATATTAGAAGAAAACCTGTTAGAGTTTGCAAAAGGACAACACCCAGCATGACAACGCCCCTATACTGTACATACATACAGAGCTACAATAGAATGGTTTGGATCAAAGCATATTAATGTGTTAGAATGGCCCAGTCAAAGTCCAGACCTAAATCCAATTGAGAACCTGTGGCAAGACTTGAAAACTGCTGTTCAAATACGCTCTCCATCCAATCTGACAGAGCTTGAGCTATTTTGCAAAGAAGAATGGGCTAAAATGTTACTCTCTATATATGCAAATCTGGTAGAGACATCCCCAAAAAGACTTGCAGTGAAAGGTGGCTTTACAAAGTATTGACTCAGGGGGGCTCAATACAAATGCACACCACACTTTTCAGATACTTACTGCATAAGTGGTTACATCTCAAAAGAAATACCTTTAAAGGAATAGTGTAGTACTGTATCATAGAAAGTATAGTTACCCTTTTGACCAGTGCTGCTTAAACTAAACTGCCTACCCTGTATATACCATGGCAGGGGGATCTTCAACTATATATTGCTGGCTGTGCCTGGGTAGTAGACCCACACTTACTCCTGTATTTAGGAGTTACTCCATAGAAGTCAATTGGGTTTTGATGCAAAAAACTCTTGTGGGAAACATTCATCTGATTCAGGTAATTATGGGATGGGAAAGTGGGGTTGGCTTGGTGAGACAAAAGGATCTGTACATTCAGTGGAAGTACAGTAACCATTTACAGTGTCCATAGTAGGGCAGATTTCTCCATAAGGAAAGGTGAGCGCAGTGACATTTACCAAAGCTTGGTTCTACCACAACCCTCAATACCCAGATCCTTCTTAAAGCAGAATTCCATGTTCCCTGCCTGCTCGCTGATCTTACTCTCGTACCGATCACATGAGGTCCGTTGACCTTTATCACACAGAGAATTGTTCGATCCAGCCTGTCATGCCGACCAAACACACTTATATTATTTAGACCGTTATCAGAATTGACTCCTATCTAGTATCTTCAACACCACTTCTTGGGTTATTATCCGGTATGGTTTAAGATATTCGTGTCTTGCACATAGACAGTTACTATTACTATTAACAGTTACTATTGTTATAGAATACTCTGAGTTGATGACTTTCTCCATACCAATTTGCTCCTGGTCGGGAATCCCACTTTGTTGTTCAACAACCCAAATGTAATGCGGACCATCACTTCTTCTTAAACTGAACAGCCCAACTGGTAAAAGACAATTACAACTTCTGACTGCAGTGTACTCTATCTCCGTAGAATAAGGCTAAGGCTCCTGGCTTCTCTTTAAGATTCCCAAGCAAAAGGTGCTGTATGGGTAGTTGTATGGGCTTTGATGGCTCTAAGCTGTTCCTTGTAGATAGCTAGATGGGTATTGTCCCTGGCTGCTTCTCCTCCTATAGGCTCTGGAGTGTAGAATTGAAGCTACTCACTCAGTCCCTTGTAGATGGACAGCTGGGTATTGCACCTGCCTGCTTCCTCTCTTATAGGCTCTGAGGTGTAGAATTGAAGCTACTCACTCAGTCCCTTGTAGATGGATAGCTGGGTATTGCACCTGGCTGCTTCTCCTCTTATAGGCTCTGGGGTGTAGATTTAAAGCTGCTCACTCTCTATATATGCAAATCTGGTAGAGACATCCCCAAAAAGACTTGCAGTAAAAGGTGGCTTTACAAAGTATTGACTCAGGGGGGCTCAATACAAATGCACACCACACTTTTCAGATATTTACTGCATAAGTGGTTACATCTCAAAAGAAATACCTTTAAAGGAATAGTGTAGTACTGTATCATAGAAAGTATAGTTACCCTTTTGACCACTGCTGCCTAAACTAAACTGCCTACCCTGTATATACCATGGCAGGGGGATCTTCAACTATATTTTTCTGGCTGTGCCTGGGTAGTAGACCCACACTTACTCCTGTAGATGGATAGCTGGGTATTGCACCTGGCTGCTTCTCCTCTTATAGGCTCTGGGGTGTAGAATTGAAGCTGCTCACTCAGTCCCTTGTAGATGGATAGCTGAGTATTGCACCTGGCTGCTTCTCCTCTTATAGGCACTGGGGTGTAGAATTGAAGCTGCTCACCCAGTCCCTTGTAAAGATCCAGTAGCTCATGTAGTGACTGCTAAACAGGTCTTCTGCTGGACAGGTCCCAATGGCTCATAGGGTGACTCAGCTAAGCCTAGCTGAGGCTGTAAGGGTGTGAGGCGTCAGCCCAGGGGTCCCTTCCCAGGCCACTGGACCCTAGACTCTGCTCCCACATGGCCAGGCTCCAAAATACTTATGGGCTATCTTTCCACCTTCTGGGCTGTCCTCATCAAGGAATTGGGGGGAGACTCCATTATTTTTAGGCCTTATTTCTGCCCTTTGTCCTTTAAGTTTTAGAACTCTCCAGGATCTTCTAGAAGCCAGGGGGAGGTGACATAGACTCGACCCGTGGAGCTCTGCCAAGCTAGCTCTAAACAAATTAACTCTGGCTGCTTTGGCTACAGCAGGAGCTCAACTAGATTTACCTACACTGTACACAGGAGGTGCTACATGAAACAATGTATAAAATGTTTAAAAAAAAAAAAAAAAACATTTGTTTTTTTATGCTGAGTCGCTGACTATGTAAACTACTGAGGGGTCAGACATGCTTGTACAATCCAGCCATATTACAATGGTTTGAAGCACAACCTCAGCCCTAAAATGGAAACCCTTGGTCAAATGACCATTCCAGTTTAGGACAATTGAGGAGGGTGAATGAAATCACATGGAGAAGCTCCAGTCCCAGCATATCTGGGGCAAAGTTCATCATGTCACCATCTCTGTCACCCAGATTTGTAGCCTCTTATACAATGTCAATGGGCACCATAACACTTGACCTGCTTGAAGTTCCACTTTTAGATAACTGAGACAATGGAAGAAATGTATCCGTAACAAGCACTAAAATAACAGCTTCTGATGTGACAGTCCAAGAAAACTGCCCAGCAGTCTCAGTATATGGCTTCATATTGCATTTTTCCACTTCATCATTCCTGTGTTCTTTGAGAACGCTCTAAAATAAAATGCAAATCACATGGTAATAAAAAGAATAGCTGAGTGCAGTTCTAAAGCTTGAAACCCCAAAACTGTTATTTCCAGTTGTTCCATGCAGAGTATTCTATACATCTTGTACCAAGTATAGGTAGTACTGTAGTGATTATGGTATAGGCTGTGCTATAAAAACTGAATAAACACTGCAGCTGGAGTTTATAGCAATAGCAACCAAACTTCAACTTCCATGGTTCAGTTACTGAAACGGATCAATTCCTTAGGATGGCAGCTCTGGTTTTCAAAACACAGCTGGTGAAGAAGGTTTGAGTGACGAAAACTGTTGCTGTTACCATTACCATTAGATTAACATTACCATTAGATTACCATTACCAATAGATTACCATTAGATTACCATTACCATTAGATTACCATTAGATTAACATTACCATTAGATTACCATTAGAATACCATTACCATTAGATTACCATTAGATTACCATTACCAATAGATTACCATTAGAATACCATTACCATTAGATTACCATTACCATTAGATTACCATTAGATTACCATTAGAATACCATTACCATTAGATTAACATTAGATTAACATTAGAATACCATTACCATTAGATTACCATTACCATAAGGCCGCGTACACACGATCAAACATGTCCGCTGAAACTGGTCCATCAACCAGTTTCAGTGGACATATCCGATCGTTGGCATGACCTAAAGGACAGGTTTTTCCAGCGGACAAATTTCAAAGCATGCTTTGAAATTTATGGTCGTGGCCCTCTGACCGAGAGTGATGTGGATCACATAAACACGCGACAAGACTTACAACATAAATAGACCTGAAGAGAACACTACTCCAGAGCAGTGCCGCGAGAAGCTGGAGGCTCTGTCGGCATGACGTGCGTTACGTGACGCGCGCGTGCAGAGGGAGGGACTAGCTCGCGACGCGACCGAGGCTAGGGGAAGGAGAGAGGACGAACGCCGCGCTCCGCGCGATCGATGGAGAACCGCCGTCATTTACGCAGCGTGAGAGGCTGCGACATGGAAGCGGGACGCCGGACGGCTCCTACCCACCCCACCAGCGCATAACATCAGCGCGCCACCCCCATCTCTCCCGCACAACTACCGGGGCTGACGCGGACCGTGCAGGGATGGCTCGTCAGTGACCTGGCCGGATCCGTGATAGGGGACAGCTCTGGTTTCCCTCCCGAACCACCCCCCCCCCATCACACCCAGAGGCTATAGTGCGGACCAGGTAACCCAGCTCCCGCCGTCTGCTATAGCAACTACGCATCAGAGACAGAATCGTGCTGAGAAGGGAAGCCCTCTGGTAAGAACATTCCAATTATTAATGTTTGCTGTCTGATATGCATCTTCATCATGGACCTCTTTTCAACGCAATATATGCTCTGTAGTAAGTCTCCGTTTAAGTGCTGGGTAAAGGCTTCAGGGGAAACACCAGTATCACCATAGGATCAATAGTATCAGCTCAATCGAACAGTGCTAACAGAACTCCCCCACTCCCAGGGGAGGTAGGGGAGAAGGGCGGTCCGAGGAAAGCAGTCGGGCACATCTCTGTTTTCCAACGGATGGGAGGTGAATGGCCATATATACGACCCGATACCAAGCCAGACCCGACAAACATAAAGTTAATGACTTCTCCTCTCCCTAAACCCAAAGGAAATAGCTACTTACCCACCAGTCTGGAGGGGCGTTTTAGCGGTGAGCTCATAAATACCCTGAGCCCCCACACGTCCTAACCCATTCCCTCCTTGTTGAAAACCAACAACATTCTACAGGAGTGCCGGGCCGTAATTAAATAATAAATATATGGTGACAGACCGTGTTTCCACTCCAAAGCGACCACGATACCGCCGGGTAAATAACACCTAACGGATCCTAGTCGTGATACCCCTTCCCCGGGTATAACAGGGCGGAAAAACTGGGGAAGCGCATTAGAGCCAGATCTAAGTATAATATGAGCAAGATAACTAGGGGCTCGGCCCCTAAAACCCCTAAAGACCCACCAGCAACCTCTACCATTAGACAATACATGTCCCAGGGTGCTGGCATCAACAGCCCTGCGCACGAAAAGAAAACTGGTAAAACAGGCACCGCCAGAAAGGGTGGAGGGGGAGTACAGCAACAGTCTACAGATGTATCAATGGACGGAGAAATAGAAACAAGCCACGGGGGGGAAGAACAGCACATGATCTCGATGGATGACCTAGATAGAATGCTAAGGAGACTGGAAGACACCATTAAAGAGGAAATCAAGGGCCTGAGAGTAGATATAAACCACGTCTTGCCGAGAGTAGAAGAAATAGAAAAAAATGTGGATAAAATAGACTCAGTGCTAGACCAATTAAAAAACCAAGTCCGGGAAATGAAGGTCAATCAAAGGAACTTACAATACCGCTTAGAGGACCAGGAGAACAGGCACCGTAGACAGAACTTGAGAATTAGATCTATTAAGGAAGTAAGGGGGGAAGATCTAAAAAACATCATGAACACTCTGTTCACCCCTCTACTGGAGGACAAGGCGGGGAAACCCCTTAAAATAGAGCGAGTCCATCGCCTAGGCAGACTCAAAGAGAACACTAGCGAACGACCAAGAGATGTAATCATAAGGTTCAGGCATTATGAAGACAAGGAGGAGATCTGGCAGAAACTAAGAGGAAAACCGCCTTTAATCTATAACGACTCTGAGATACAAATCTTTCCAGACCTGGCCTGGGAGACCCTAGTAAGGAGGAGACATCTTAAACCACTTACAGAGCAATTGAGGATCCACAATATCAAGTACCAGTGGGGCTTCCCGGCATGTTTACTGGCTCAAAAAGACGGGACTTTCGCTAAATTAACTTTCCCAGAAGATCTTCCCATCTTCTGCGACAAACTGGACTTACCTATAATAGAAACCCCAGGATGGTCCGAATGAGCGGGGAGGGGGGGGGAGGGCGGGGGAGGGGGGAGGGGAGTGGGGAAACCCCTAGCCCAGGCCAGCCTCCTGCCTAATAAAAATCAGGGCCAAGGTGAAGGAGAAGAGCCCTAGGCGGGAGAAGCTCGGGTTAGTGCCACCTCGACATCTCGATCTAGTGGGATGGGGCACGATGACCCCCACAGATCTGAGGCCTTAGACAGGCTGGGGAGGGGGGGGCGGGGGGAGGCGGGACGGGCACCTAGAGAAGGGGGTTCGAGGGAGGGGGGGGGGAAGGGTGGGGGGAGGGAAGGCGGGGGTAAGGGGAAGGTGGCTCTCAGGGACTCCATAGCGCAACTTAGGACTGCCAGGGTTAAATGGCGGAGGTAAGGTTTTTATCCTATAACGTCAAGGGTTTGCACTCAAAGGGCAAAAGAATGCAGATCCTTGAGGAAATTAAACAATACAGAGCAGATGTGATCCTCATCCAGGAAACACACCTGACCCTGAATTCAAATATTAAACTTTACTCCCCCACATACCCCATCTGGTACTATGGCGATGCGATTACTAGCCGAGCTAGAGGGGTTGCTATCGGCTTCACCAGGGGGGTGGGTTTCTCCCTGATGGCAAGACTGGCAGACCCAGAGGGCAGGTTCTTATTCCTCAAAGGGTCTATCGGAAACAGGGTTTATACACTAGTCAATATCTACGCCCCCAATCGACACCCCATAAAGTATTTATGCAAGATCCTGGACAAAATAAATACATTCGCTGAGGGTTATCTAATTCTTATGGGGGACTTAAATTTTGTCATAGATCCCAAGGAGGATAGCACCTGCCCGAGGAGAGATGTCAACAACTCGAATCTAAGGCGATTCACACAAAAAATGGGGGACAGCCAGGTGGTCGATGCCTGGAGGGCTTTCCACCCGGGGGAGCGGGATTACACGTTCTTCTCAACCCCTCATGGAACGTACTCCAGGATCGACTACGCATTGGTAGCCCACTGGTTGTTGGACTACATCTCTGAAATCAGCATAGGGATAATGACCATATCTGACCACGCCCCTATTATGATGAAAATCAAAACTGCAACTACAGATTTCAAGCGTATGCCCTGGCGATTAAATGACTATCTGATTAGAGATGACGAGGGAGTGGCGAGGGTCGGGATAGAACTAAAGCAATTCTTTGACATAAACGATACAGACGAAATCTCCATGGCAACCGTTTGGGAATCACATAAGGCCTATATCAGAGGGATTCTAATTAGGGAAGGCTCACGAAGGAAAAAGGAGAAAAACAAGCAGAGGGCAACACTGATCAGAGAAATAGCGGACCTAGAGAAAAGGCATAAAGACAGAGGGCAAAAAAATACATATCTTAAACTAATAATAAAGAGAAATGAACTAAAGGATATAATGGAAACAGAAACAAGGATTAAACTAAATAATATTACTAGGGAGAGATACGTGTGGGGAAACAAACCAAACAAATACCTTGCTAAAATGGCAAAAAAGAAAACTACTAGGAATTATATTGAAAAGATCAAGCGACAAAATGGGGAATTAGTATACGCAACTGCAGATATAGCTGACACTTTTAAAAAGTATTATGAAGAACTTTACGCGATACAAAGATCCGACGGGCAAGAAGCTGTAAGGGGACAAAAATTAAGGGCCTTTTTGGACAGAGCGAAACTACCCATAATCGAAGAGGATTCACGCGCATACTTAGATAGGCCTATCACCGAAATAGAAATAAAAAATGCCCTCAAAAACATGACAGTTGATAAGAGTCCGGGCCCAGACGGGTTTACGGTCCTGTACTACAAGAGGTTCGGTGAAATCTTGATTCCCAGACTGTGTAAGTACTTCAATGGTCTGGGCATACAATATCAACTTAGCCTGGAGGCTTCAGCCGCTGCAGTGGCTATTATCCACAAAGAAGGAAAAGACAGATCCCTTTGTTCGGGATATAGACCTATATCCCTTCTGAATATCGATACTAAACTTTTCTCTAAAGTTTTGGCCGACCGTCTGAAGGGTGTAATGCAGGACCTGATCCATCCAGACCAAGTGGGGTTCATACCTAACAGGGAGGGAAAGGATAACGCCATAAGAGCCCTACTGTTGATGCAAAAGACCCAGACAGAGGAGACCCCCAGTCTATTCCTGTCAATTGATGCCGAGAAGGCCTTTGACAGGGTAGACTGGGGACTCATGACTCACACTCTTGACGCAGTGGGAATGGGGAACAGATTCTTAAACTGGACTAAGACATTATATTATCAGCCGACAGCAAGATGCAAGATTAATGGCACCCTATCAGATACCATAAAGTTGAGCAACGGGACAAGACAGGGGTGCCCCTTATCTCCCCTCCTTTTTATCTTGTCCCTTGAACCCCTCCTGTCCGTGATCAGAAATGACCCTGAAATCACAGGAATCCGGGTCGGTGAGGAAGAGCATAAGTTGTCCGCCTTTGCGGACGACATATTGTTCTATATCACCAACCCGGAAAAAACCATCCCCAAGATCCTTCTGACGCTAGAGCAATACGGAGCAATTTCTAATTTCAAAATTAATACGACCAAATCAGAAATTTTAAACATTAATCTCAATAAAAACCAAGTCAGACGGGTAAAGGAGATCTCCCCTTTTCCTTGGCAAAAAGAACTCAACTACCTGGGGATTAAGCTGGCAAATACAGAAAGGAAGATCTACAAGATCAACTTCATTTCTTTATTAAATGAAATTAAAGGTGAACTAACAAAAATGAAAAATAAACCCATCTCTTGGATGGGCAGAATAAATATCCTAAAGATGATATATATTCCTAAAATACTATATAAATTTCAGCTATTACCAATCCCTCTACCCTCTCAATATCTGAATAAATTAAACTCTGTGGCAATGAACTTCATCTGGAAAAACAAAAAGTATAGAATCTCCCTATTAAACTTGAAACAGGACAAACTGGAGGGAGGCCTGGCTGTCCCAGACATTAAAGGTTACTATAAGGCGGCAGTACTCTCCCGAGCAGTAGAATGGGCTAGAGATAAAAAAGAGAAAAGGTGGGTCCAAATCGAGAAATCCCTAACCCAGAACCAACTAAGTAAAATTCTATGGATCCCTACACAAAAACGACCACAGCAGCACAAATTACTAAAACTCACAAAAAGTACTTTGAGAATGTGGGACAGGGCCCTGACATTCATTAAAATTCCACTTAATTCTCCACTTATGAACTTAAAAAATAATCCATATTTTGCACCGGGTGAAGAAAAAATCGGAGGAAAGTGGATTAAAAAAGATACGGTATACCTAGGGGATGTTATCAAGGGAGGTGAATTGATGACCTTCGAGGATTTGAAACTAAGGGTAGATACATGGAACTTAGACTTTTGGCACTATTCACAAATCAAACACTTCACTGGGAAGCTACCACAGCCTTTGCGAGCGGGGACGGAGCTGACTCCCTTGGAAAGGCTATGCACTACCGGTAACACCAGGGGCACGATATCTAAGCTATATAAAATACTCATTAAGATAGGAGCACGAGGGGCTACACCACTAGTAGAAAAATGGGAAAAGGAATTAGGGATAGATAGAGGGAATAACTCGATTAATAGGATAATGCATCTGACCCACGCCTCCGCAATTGATACCTCGATGGCGGAGATGAATTACAAATGTATCTCCGGATGGTACCTCACCCCTGTACAAATGAGTAAGTACAAAAAAGATCAGTCAGCGGACTGCTGGAGGGGGTGCTGTGAGAGAGGCACAATGGCCCATCTTTGGTGGACATGCCCCATAATCAAAAAGTACTGGGCCTCGGTATTGTCGTATATAAACGAGATTACGGGAGTCAAGTTGAAGTTAGATCCGTGGACCTGCCTTTTCCATTGTAATGAGGAAGGAGTGAAGAGATATAAACGATCGCTACTCCCGCACCTTCTGAATGCAGCTAAAAAGATGATCCCAATGAAATGGCAGGAAAGGGAAGGCCCACGGATCTGGGAGTGGATAGAAGCTGTGGACCAAATACACAGGATGGAGGAACTGAAAGACTCTGCCACGGGAATGAATAATGACTACCGCTCCAGATGGAGCAAGTGGGGACTTTTTAAGACAACATGGAACTTTGTAGAGGGACAGAGGAGGTAGAGGGAGTTGGCTGTAAATGAAATGTATGGGAGGGGCCCTGAGACGTTATCTCTTTCAACATACCCAAATTTTCTTCTTTTCCTAGTGGCAATAGAATATATAGGGGGGGTCCCGGGAGCCACCTAGGGCAAGGGGGGAGGGGGGAGGGGTTTTCGGGGGGGGGGTGGAAAATTTTCTTTGTATCTCTTGAAGAAGACAAGGGAAAAAAAAAAAAAAAAAAATTTTATCCGCAAAGGTTAATAATCTAGCGATACAAGCACAGCCTTAAAACGATTCACAAATGATGCAACCGCTAGTAGAGACGATTGAAGCCTCAAGCATGAGCGGGTCTCACATGTATGGTATGAGCTGATGTGAAAAAAAAAAAAAAAAAATAAATAGACCTGAAGTGTGCCTTGGTGGTCTGGTCAGTATGCCAAGAAAAGGGGGCATACCCAAAGTAAGTAATGGGTAGTTGTTGAAGAAGGATATGCTGAGAAGTGCCCTGAAAAAGGGAAGGGCGGGAGGGCGTCGAATGCGATTGAATGCGCAGACTCACGGACATGAGGTGAGCTGGGAAGAGTCGGCCCAGTGACGTGTAGTACTGCACCCTGAACCGACAAAGAGCATGTGTGAGTGGGCTGCTTAAATACCCTCCGGGCTCCTCCCATAAACTCAGGCCACCATACTGGCCTTTTTATTTATGGTCGTGGCCCTCTGACCGAGAGTGATGTGGATCACATAAACACGCGACAAGACTTACAACATAAATAGACCTGAAGTGTGCCTTGGTGGTCTGGTCAGTATGCCAAGAAAAGGGGGAAAGGGGGAAATAGCTTATATTGATTTCTTGTATTTATTGAGCCAGCTTGGTAAAGGCTTGTGCCATTCCTTCCTGAGGATTTGGGATGTATGTGGCAAAACAAGGAGACTTCCCAGCAGCCTGGTATCTCGATTACGTGGTCTGGTACTCCCTGTTGGGAGGCAGTTGAGGCTGCTCTAATTCGGAAAGAATGTACAGAGAACCGACTGGGATTTGAAGCCCAAGTTGCTTAGGATTCTGACATGCTTGACAACTGTCTGCCACTCAGGGAGCTGGTTTAGAAAGGGTAGCAACAAGCTACCATCAGATTGGCTGGGTAGATGGAGTAGTAGTCGGTCGAGCACCGTCACTGGGCGTCAGGCATTGTTAGTCTGAAACAGGTTGATGTCAACCCCCGGGGCTGGTTTGTTGCGTTTGCAGACTGAGAGTGTAGGGGTTCGAAAGCGAGTCGGGTGGCGTCGGAGCAGTGTCTGACTGCCGGAGCCACTGACTGTAAATTCACTAGGTTGTAGGGAACCGTAGAAGGCCTGGTAGATGGCTGCTTGGATGACTATGCTGGGCAAGGCCCTAAATGGGGAAAAAGAGGGCACTCTTGAAAGGTAGGCGCTCTCCACTGACTACAGGTTGGTGCTCCTGTATGCTCTGTAGAAGGGACTTGACTGCATGGGCTCAAGAATACTGACAGTTTACTGGGGTCCTGCAGGGACAGGAAATGCTGGACGCCATCTAGATATGGCATGATAGTATTGTGAGAAAGGGTCAGCTGCGTGTGGCAATACGATATGAAGGCTAGGACGTGTCTAACGTTGCCTATTGCTGCTCCGAGGCAAGTGGCCAAAAATTAGCAGTTAGTGTTCCAAGCAGTGCGATAGGCCTTTAGTGTGTTGCGTGCCAAGAAGTGGTTAATAAGCTGGGTTGAGTTGGTGAGATGCTACTTCAGTCCATCGTCAGCAATGACCAGGGTGGGACAGGGATGGTTATTGGGTCGGCTCCAGGCTCTTGCTGGAAAAACAAAGTAAGGTTGTAATGGGACAGAGCATTAGCTGCGATTTTGCATTTGCCTGGAACATGTCTACAGAAGATATTAAACTGGTGATGAAGTGACAGCTGCGCGAGCCTGCGCAGGAAGGACGTGATGGGGAGAGGCTTGATCTACCTTAATTGATGAAGTCGGCTGTGGCCTGATTGTCTGTGGTGAAGAACACTGTTTGTCCAGTTCAAGTGTGGCCCCAGACCTGGGCAGCTGCCACAATGGGGTACAGCACAAAGCGTGATGAAGACTGGGTAAAGCAGAAATGTAAGAAAATTTCTGGGGGCCAAGGTTGGGAGAACCAGCGGCGGACGAAAAATGCACGCAAAAGCCTGTGGTGGCTCGGCTGACACTGCCGGGATGAAGATTGAAATGCTGTTCTATCAGGTGGGGAAGTTGTCCCACATAGCTAAGTCTGCTACTGATGCTTGGTCTAGTTTGAGAACTTGGACTGGATCTTGCATTGGTGTGAGAAAATCAAGACAATACACAGGTGCTCAACAAGACGATATACGTGCACTCGCTGACCAACGTGCACTCGCTGACCAACGTGCACTCGCTGACCAACGTGCACTCGCCGACCAACGTGCACTCGCCGACCAACGTGCACTTGCCGACCAACGTGCACTCGCAGACCAACGTGCACTCGCTGACCAACGTGCACTCGCAGACCAACGTGCACTCGCTGGTGCTGGTTGGAAACCTGAACTAACTGCAGGGAAAAAGACAGGGAAAAGATGAGTGGCCCGCGTGCCACTAAAGATGAATGGCCAACTGGGTGCCACTGTGTGTTTGTTTGGCTGATTGTCACTGAGGTGTGTTTGCAAGTTTAGTTTGTATTCGGGTTTGCACGTAGGTGCATGCTGCAAAGTGTTTTATACTGCTGCAGACAATATTGTGTGGTTGCAAGGGTCTCAGTCTGGTTTGCTGAGACGATATTGCGTGGTTGCAAAGGTCTCGATGATTATGAAGTTTGTTTTGAGATGGCCTTGTGTGGTTGCACGAGTCTCAACAAGTGAGGGGTTGCTGAGACGATGTTGCGTTTGCAATGGTCTCAAGTGATTTTCGGGCTGCTGAGATGACTATGTATGGCTTCACAGGTCTGAATGGGTGTCAGGTTGCTTAGACGATATTGCGTTTGCAATGGTGTCAAATGAGTGTCAGTTTGCTAAGACGACTTTGTATAGCTGCAAAGGTCTGAACGGGCGTTAGGTTGCTGAGACGAGATTGTGTGGTTGCAAAGGTGTAGACAAGTTTGAGGTAGCTGAGATGACTTTTTGCAAGGGTCTCAAATGAGTGTCAAGTTGCTGAGACAATATTCCCCCCTTTTTTCTTTTTTTATGAAAACGACTGTGAATGAAACGCTGGTAAACATGAGTTACCACATCTGGCTGTGTTTACAAGCTGTTACAGGCATTGGCGTTTCGAATGCCTTTGAACATCCGCCTGAACCCATTTTTTTTTTTTCGAGAAGGTTTCTGAACTCAACTGCCTAGAAATGACTATAAATGATCCTGTGTACATGTACTGATAAGATAACATAGAGGAGTGATTGGGGATCCTGTGTAGATGTACTTATAAGATAACATAGAGGAGAGATCAGGGGGGGCTGAAAAACACCCATTTTTCTGGCTGCAAGGGTCTCAATGAATGCCATGTTGCTGGGGTAAGATTGCGTGGTCACAAAGGTCTTTGATGAGTGGGAGGTTGCTCGAGACGGTATTGCGTGGTTGCAAGGCTCTCGATGAGTGTGGGGCTGCTAAGACGGTATTGCGTTTGCAAGGGTCTCAACAATGGTGTGAGGCTGCCGAGACGGTATTGCGTGGTTGCAAGGGCCTTGATGAATGTGGGGCTGCTGAGACGGTATTGCGTTTGCAAGGGTCTCAACAATGGTGTGAGGCTGCCGAGACGGTATTGCGTGGTTGCAAGGGCCTTGATGAATGTGGGGCTGCTGAGACGGTATTGCATTTGCAAGGGTCTCAACAATGGTGTGAGGCTGCTGAGACGGTATTGCGTGGTTGCAAGGGCCTTGATGAATGTGGGGCTGCTGAGATGGTATTGCGTTTGCAAGGGTCTCAACAAGGGTGTCAAGCTGCTGAGATGGTTTTGCCTGGTTGCAAGGGCCTTGATGAATGTAGGGCTGCTGAGACGATTTTGCGTGGTTGCAATGGTCTCAACAGGTGTCAGGTTGCTGGGCCGAGATTGCATGGTGGCAAAGTATTTTTTTTTTTTTTTTTGCGTTTTTTTTGTATATATATATATATATATAAATGTATATGTTTTTTTTTTTTTTGCGTTTTTGTAAGGGCCTTGTATTGCAAGGGTCTTAACAAGGGTGTCAGGCTGCTGAGATGATTTTGTGTGGTTTCAAGGGTCTCGATGAGTGTGGGGCTGCTGAGACGGTATTGCGTTTGCAAGGGTCTCAACAAGGGTGTCAGGCTGCTGAGACGATTTTGCGACGTTGCAGCGGTCTCAACAGGTGTCAGGTTGCCGGGGGGCTGAGATTGCGTGGTGGCAACGTTTTTTTTTTTTTTTGCGTTTTTATATATATTTTTTATTTTGCGTTTTGTAAAGGTCATGTGTTGCAAGGGTCTTAAGGGTGTCAGGCTGCTGAGACGATATACGAGTGGTTGCAAGGATGTCAATGAGTGTGAGGGCTGCTGAGACGATATTGCGTTTGCAAGGGTCTCAACAAGGGTGTCAGGCTGCTGAGACGATTTTGCGTGGTTGCAACGGTCTCAACAGGTGTCAGGTTGCTGAGGGG
The DNA here is from genome assembly GCA_029574335.1 of Rana kukunoris. Lineage (NCBI taxonomy): Eukaryota > Metazoa > Chordata > Amphibia > Anura > Ranidae > Rana > Rana kukunoris. Next base: position 418,445,657 of record CM056053.1, read on the forward strand.
CTGAGATTGCGTGGTGGCAAAGGTTTTTTTTTTTTTTTTTTTTGCGTTTTTATATTTATTTATTTTTTATTTTATTTTGCGTTTTGTAAAGGTCATGTGTTGCAAGGGTCTTAACAAGGGTGTCAGGCTGCTGAGATGATTTTGCGTGGTTGCAAGGATCTCAATGAGTGTGAGGGCTGCTGGGACGATATTGCGTTTGCAAGGGTCTCAACAAGGGTGTCAGGCTGCTGAGACGATTTTGCGTGGTTGCAATGGTCTCAACAGGTGTCAGGTTGCCAAGGGGCTGAGATTGCGTGGTGGCAAAGGTTTTTATTTATTTTTTTGCGTTTTTTTTTTTGCGTTTTTATATTTATTTATTTATTTATTTTGCGTTTTGTAAAGGTCATGTGTTGCAAGGGTCTTAACAAGGGTGTCAGGCTGCTGAGATGATTTGCATGGTTGCAAGGTCTCAATCAATAAGAATTGGGGTACTGAGAAAGGATAGAAACACCTGGTTTGTTTGTACCTTAAGAAAGCAGTATAAGGTAGAAGGACAACGCCTGTTTGACTCGTGGTTCCATAGGGGCCACTAATGAACGATATGGGAGACAACGAATGGTAGCAAATTGATAGGACATAAAGAATGTAATAACAAATCTTACTTGCGACAGTGGGCCATGCAAGTGAGTTTGCGGCGGACTGTGGCTGGAGTGAAACATGTCGGGAAGGTGTAGCGTGATGCCGTGCATGGGGCAAAACAATGAGGTTTGGTGTAGAAAATAGAACACGAGAAGTGCGTATCAATCCTTTGTAAGCTCCACTGCGGGAACCAAACACACCATGAGTGGCCATGAATTTGACATGACAAACAAGCCAACGAATCCTACCTGGGACAGTGAACGTGCGACTGGGTTTGCTTTGGACTGGAGTGGATGTGCAACACATCCGAAGAGTGAAGTGTGGCGCCATGCATGACGCACAGGCAATAACTTTGGTAAATAAATGAGAGAGAAGAACCGTGAACAAACAATTCGTAAGTTCCGCTGCAGGAACTAAAAACACACGGCATGGGGGAACAATGAATGACAACGGTAGAAAGCATGCAATGTATCTGATACAAAACGGTTGTAAAAATGCATGAAACAAATTCGATACGAATCGGTAGTAAGGAGTATTGAACGAATCTGATACGATTTGGTTGTAGAGCGTTTGCTTTGAAACCGAACACCTACCAACCACCCATCCCCCCAGGCTAATCAAGTGCAGACAAGGCACCATGTGAGTCCAATTACCACCTCAATCTGCCAAAGAACCCATACAAACACATGCTAATCTCCAAATGGATTTACAAATGAATCGTATGTTTGGCAGAAGGAAGTTACAAATGTACTACGCCTGAGCCAAATGATGTTGGAACATGAGCAACAATAACTCAGAGGCAGATTTTTTTTCCAAAAGGGGTGCAGGATAGAAAGCATAACGAATTGCAAGATTGCACAAGATACGAAAAGGTTTGAATCCTACCTGCGACAGTAAGCGGGAACCGCCGGCGAAGACCATGAAGGGAGAAGCCACAAAGCGATTGCGATGTTGTATGCGCAGACTCACGGACATGAGGTGAGCTGGGAAGAGTCGGCCCAGTGACGTGTAGTACTGCACACTGAACCGACAAAGAGCATGTGTGAGTGGGCTGCTTAAATACCCTCCGGGCTCCTCCCATAAACTCAGGCCACCATACTGGCCTTCTTATTTGTCCTCTGGAAACCTGTCCGTCGGACATGTTTCAGCGGACATGTCTCCCCGTGTGTACGCGGCCTTCGATTTCAGCAAACAGGAATTTAAAAGAATAAGAAGACATTTAATTTGTAGAGGTAGGTAAAGCTAATGCTCATATTCTTTTTCTATGAAAATACAAATATGAGAGAAATACAGAAATTACATATATGATGCCGTCTGTCATTGCCATTATTACAACCTTTTTACTTGCTGGTAGATTTTCTATTTTCCCACTTCCTTTAACATCAAAGCTTCCCCCTCAATATATAATGTTTGGGGGTTCTGAGTAATTTTCTAGTAAAAAAAATATGATTTTTCCATGAAGGAGAAAAGTGCCAGAATAGGCGCGGTATTAGTGGTTGAAGGGGACGTACCTGTACACCCATTTTCCCAGCCGTGCCATTGCGCTGACGTATATTGTTGTGCGCTGGTCAGCAAGGGGTTAATCGCCTTAGCAATCTTTAAGGTGGGATTTTTCCCACTGACCACAAATGTGAGGAGCATTCTTCCCAGTGACCATCTCGGCAATGCATAGGCATTGTTAAGGTGGGGCTATTGAGGCTGGAGCCCCGAATGTGGGCTCAATACCCCCGAGTGTGGAGAAAGGACAGAAACAAGCGGCGGCAGCATTCACCATCTGTGGTAATCGGATTGTTAGTACAGAGCTTTTGAGAGCCGATCATGACAATTCATTTGATATTATTGGATCGGACAAGCCCGAAAATGTTCTTTGTACGATAGCAGATCATAAGATTTTTGTTTAGTCAGTATAGTTGCGTCCGAAAACACAATACAAATACATTACAACACATGGCATGACTTCTGATTTTTTTTTTCTGTCATACGAGTATTTTTGTGACTTTAGTAACCTATTCAATTTCTACTTGCGATTATTAAGCAAAAAAAGTCTGACCATCTGTCGTCCGATTTTTGAATCGTGTGTACGAGCCATTAGTATGCTTTAAGTGAGATTTCTTTACAGTATAACAAAATTCTTCCAAACACCAGCACACAGCAAACATTAAAATATAAGTGAAATTAAGCTTTTCATGCATTTTAGCACTAAAATAGCGCCTGTAAAGCACCTGAAAAGTGCCTCTCAAGCCTTCCCAGTGTAAAAGCTTGAGTGCTTTCACACTGGGGCGCCATGCGCTTGCAGGACCAAAAAATAAAAGTCCTGCAAGCAGCGTCTTTGGGGCGGTGTGCAAGCAGTGTATACACCATTACTAAGCCGCCCCTGCCTTTGAAATCAATGGCCAGCGCTGCCCCCTAGGGGCCAAGGAAAACCCCTCACAGGTTAGGGATAAAGTTGTGGAGAAGTTTAAAGCAGGGTTAAGTTATAAAAAAATATCCAAAGCTTTGAACGTCTCACAGAGCGCTGTTCAATCCATCATCCAAAAATGGAAAGAATATGGCTTAATTGCAAACCTACCAAGACATGGCCGTCCCCCTAAACTGACAGGCCAGGCAAGGAGAGCATTAATCAGAGAAGCAGCCAATAGTGCCCTATGGTAACTCTGGAGGAGCTGCAAAGATCCACAGCTCAGGTGGGAGATCTGTCCACAGGACAACTATTAGTCACACTCCACAATTCTGGCCTTTATGGAAGAGTGCCAAGAAGAAAGGCATTGTTGAAAGAAAGCCAAAAGAAGTCCCATTTGAAGTTTGAAAGAAGCCATGTGGGGGACACAGCAAACATGTGGAAGAAGGTTCTCTGGTTGGATGAAACCAAAATTCTACTTTTTGGCCTAAAAGCAAAACACTGAGTGTGGTGGAAAACTAACACTGCAAATCACTCTGAACACACCATCCCCACCGTGAAACATGGTGGTGGCAGCATCATGTTGTGAGGATGTTTTTCTTCAGCAGGGACAGGGAAGCTGGTCAGAGTTGATGGGAAGATGGATGGAGCCAAATAAAGAGCAATCTTAGGAGAAAACCTGTTACACACGACCGAGAAACTCGTCAGGCTAAACTCATCGTTCCGCCCGTCGAGGTTCCTGTTCAGCTGTCGAAATGCTCGTCGAGACAAATTTCCCCATAGAACAACGTGGAAATAGAGAGCATGCTCTCTTTTTGGCTCGACGAGCTTCCCGACAGGATGCTCGGCCAAAAGTGTACACACGACCGGTTTTCTCTGCAGAATACGTCTCCCATCGAGGTTCTCGCTGGATTCTGCCGAGAAACTCGGTCGTGTGTACGGGGCCTTAGAGTCTGCAAAAGTCTTGAGACTGGGGTGGAGGTTCACCTTCCAGCAGGAAAACAACCCTAAACATACAGCCAGAGCTACAATAGAATGGTTTAGATCAAAGCATATTCATGTGTTAGAATGGCCCAGTCAATGTCCAGACCGAAATCCAATTGAGAATCTGTGGCAAGATTTGAAAATTGCTATTAACAGACGCTTTCCATCCAACCTGACAGAGCTTGAGATATTTTGCAAAGAAAAATGGCCAAAAATTCTTCTGGTAGAGACATTCCCAAAAAGAATTGCAGCTGTAATTGCAGGGAAAGTTGGTTATACAAAGTATTGACTCAGGGGGGCGCTATACAAATACACGTTACATTTTTCAGATATTTATTTGTAAAAAAAAAATGAAAACTATTTATCAGTTTCCTTCACTCCACCATTATGTGCCACTTTGTTTTGGTCTATCACATAAAATCCCAATAAAATGCATTTACGTTTGTGGTTGTTACATGACAAAATGTTAAAAATATCAAGGAGTATGAATACTTTTTCAAGGCACTGTATTAAGCTTTTATGGGTCACTGTTTGTTCAATATCTTAAACTTCTGCTGCAGCTCACATCCGATGAGATTCATTGATTTGCATTTGATGTTCTGATGTAGGCAAATCTTTTTTTTCCCTGTTTAAATTTGCCTATAAGGATTAATCAGGTTCATCCAGATGAGCTATTCTTCCACATATTCACCTGTTACTTCTATTGCTTAAAGTAAACTTTGTCATAAAAAAAATATGGAGAGGCTGTCATTGCTGATGTCTGAAAATACTAGCTTCCTGGCTGCTACACCGACCTTAGAACTTTAGGTTAGGTGACGACATGGGATGGAGGAGAAGGAGAAGACATGGGATGGAGGAGGAGGAGACGACATGGGATGGAGGAGACGACATGGGATGGAGGAGGAGGAGACTACATGGGATGGAGGAGACGACATGGGATGGAGGACGAGGAGACGACATGGGATGGAGGAGACAACATGGGATGGAAGAGGAGGAGACTACATGGGATGGAGGAGACGACATGGGATGGAGGAGGAGGAGACTACATGGGATGGAGGAGGAGGAGACTATATGGGATGGAGGAGACGACATGGGATGGAGGAGGAGGTGACGACATGGGATGGAGGAGGAGGTGACGACATGGGATGGAGGAGGAGGGGACTACATGGGATAGAGGAGGAGGAGACTACATGGGATGGAGGAGACGACATGGGATGGAGGAGGAGGTGACGACATGGGATGGAGGAGGAGGTGAAGACATGGGATGGAGGAGGAGGTGACGACATGGGATGGAGGAGGAGTTGAAGACATGGGATGGAGGAGGAGGGGACGACATGGGATGGAGGAGGAGGAGACTACATGGGATGGAGGAGGAGGTGAAGACATGGGAGGGAGGAGGAGGTGACGACATGGGATGGAGGAGGAGGAGACGACATGAGATGGAGGAGGAGGAGACGACATGGGATGGAGGAGGAGGTGACGACATGGGATGGAGGAGGAGGAGACGACATGGGATGGAGGAGACGACATGGGATGGAGGAGAAGGAGACTACATGGGATGGAGGAGACGACATGGGATGGAGGAGGAGGAGACGACATGGGATGGAGGAGACGACATGGGATGGAGGAGGAGGAGACTACATGGGATGGAGGAGACGACATGGGATGGAGGAGGAGGAGACTACATGGGATGGAGGAGACGACATGGGATGGAGGAGGAGGAGACTACATGGGATGGAGGAGACGACATGGGATGGAGGAGGAGGTGACGACATGGGATGGAGGAGGAGGTGACGACATGGGATGGAGGAGGAGGAGACTACATGGGATGGAGGAGGAGGAGACTACATGGGATGGAGGAGATGACATGGGATGGAGGAGGAGGTGACGACATGGGATGGAGGAGGAGGTGACGACATGGGATGGAGGAGGAGGAGACTACATGGGATGGAGGAGGAGGAGACTACATGGGATGGAGGAGACGACATGGGAAGGAGGAGGAGGTGACGACATGGGATGGAGGAGGAGGTGAAGACATGGGATGGAGGAGGAGGTGACGACATGGGATGGAGGAGGAGTTGAAGACATGGGATGGAGGAGGAGGGGACGACATGGGATGGAGGAGGAGGAGACTACATGGGATGGAGGAGGAGGTGAAGACATGGGAGGGAGGAGGAGGTGACGACATGGGATGGAGGAGGAGGAGACGACATGGGATGGAGGAGGAGGAGACGACATGGGAGGGAGGAGGAGGTGACGACATGGGATGGAGGAGGGGGAGACGACATGGGATGGAGGAGGGGGAGACGACATGGGATGGAGGAGGGGGAGACGACATGGGATGGAGGAGGAGGAGGAGACTACATGGGATGGAGGAGAAGACATGGGATGGAGGAGGAGGTGATGACATGGGATGGAGGAGGAGGTGAAGACATGGGTTAGAGGAGGAGAAGACGACATGGGATAGAGGAGGAGGAGACGACATGGGATAGAGGAGGAGGAGGAGGAGACGACATAGGATGGAGGAGGAGGGGACGACATGGGATGGAGGAGGAGGGGACGACATGGGATGGAGGAGGAGGGGACAACATGGGATGGAGGATGAGAAGACGACATGGGATGGAGGAGGAGGGGACGACATGGGATGGAGGAGGAGGAGAGGACATGGGATGGAGGAGGAGGTGACGACATGGGATGGAGGGGACGACATGGGATGGAGGAGGAGGTGATGACATGGGATGGAGGAGGAGGTGACGACATGGGATGGAGGAGGAGGGGACGACATGGGATAGAGGAGGAGGTGATGACATGGGATGGAGGAGGAGGGGACGACATGGGATGGAGGAGGAGGGGACGACATGGGATAGAGGAGGAGGTGATGACATGGGATGGAGGAGGAGGGGACGACATGGGATGGAGGAGGAGGTGATGACATGGGATGAAGGAGGAGGTGATGACATGGGATGGAGGCGGAGGAGACGACATGGGATGGAGGAGGAGGAGACGACATGGGATGGAGGAGGAGGGGACGACATGGGATGGAGGAGGAGGTGATGACATGGGATGGAGGAGGAGGTGATGACATGGGATGGAGGAGGAGGTGATGACATGGGATGGAGGAGGAGGAGACGACATGGGATGGAGGAGGAGGTGACGACATGGGATGGAGGAGGAGGAGACTACATGGGATGGAGGAGGAGGAGACGACATGGGATGGAGGAGGAGGAGACGACATGGGATGGAGGAGGAGGAGACGACATGGGATGGAGGAGGAGGAGACGACATGTGATTGAGGAGGAGGAAACGACATGGGATGGAGGGGGAGGAGACAACATGGGTTGGAGGAGGAGGAGACGACATGGGATGGAGGAGGAGGAGACGACATGAGATTGAGGAGGAGGAGACGACATGGGATGGAGAAGGAGGAGACAACATGGGTTGGAGGAGGAGGAGACGACATAGGATGAAGGAGGAGGAGACGACATGGGATAGAGGAGGAGACGACATGGGATGGAGAAGGAGATGACATGGGATGGAGGAGGAGGAGACGACATGGGATGGAGGAGGAGGAGACGACATAGGATGGAGGAGGAGGTAACGACATGGGATGGAGGAGGAGGTGAAGACATGGGATGGAGGAGGAGGTGACGACATGGGATGGAGGAGGGGGAGACGACATGGGATGGAGGAGGGGGAGACGACATGGGATTGGGGAGGGGGAGACGACATGGGATGGAGGAGGAGGAGGAGACTACATGGGATGGAGGAGAAGACATGGGATGGAGGAGGAGGTGATGACATGGGATGGAGGAGGAGGTGAAGACATGGGATAGAGGAGGAGGAGACGACATGGGATAGAGGAGGAGGAGACGACATGGGATAGAGGGAGAGGAGGAGGAGACGACATAGGATGGAGGAGGAGGGGACAACATGGGATGGAGGAGGAGGGGACGACATGGGATGGAGGAGGAGGGGACGACATGGGATGGAGGATGAGAAGACGACATGGGATGGAGGAGGAGGGAACGACATGGGAAAGGAAGGAAGGAGAAATGGGATGGAGGAGGAGGAGAGGACATGGGAGGAGGAGGAGGACGACATGGGATGGAGGGGACGACATGGGATGGAGGAGGAGGTGATGACATGGGATGGAGGAGGAGGTGACGACATGGGATGGAGGAGGAGGGACGATGGGATAGAGGAGGAGGTGATGACATGGGATGGAGGAGGAGGGACGACATGGAGGAGGAGGAGGTGATGACATGGGATGAAGGAGGAGGGATGACATGGATGGAGGCGAGAGGAGACGACATGGGTGGAGGAGGAGGGGACGACATGGGATGGAGGAGGAGGGGACGACATGGGATGGAGGAGGAGGTGATGACATGGGATGAGAGGAGGAGGTGATGACATGGGACTGGAGGAGGAGGTGATGACATGGGATGGAGGAGGAGGAGACGACATGGGATGGAGGAGGAGGTGATGACATGGGATGGAGGAGGAGGAGACTACATGATGGATGAGGAGGAGGAGACGACATGGGATGGAGGAGGAGGAGACGACATGGGATGGAGGAGAAGGAGACGACATGGGATGGAGGAGGAGGAGACGACATGTGATTGAGGAGGAGGAAACGAATGGGATGGAGGGGGAGGAGACAACATGGGTTGGAGGAGGAGGAGACGACATGGGATGGAGGAGGAGGAGAAGACATGGGATGGAGGAGGAGGAGGAGACAACATGGGATGGAGGAGGAGACGACATGGGATGGAGGAGGAGGTGATGACATGGGATGAAGGAGGAGGTGATGACATGGGATGGAGGCGGAGGAGACGACATGGGATGGAGAAGGAGGAGACAACATGGGTTGGAGGAGGAGGAGACGACATAGGATGAAGGAGGAGGAGACGACATGGGATAGAGGAGGAGACGACATGGGATGGAGAAGGAGATGACATGGGATGGAGGAGGAGATGACATGGAATGGAGGAGGTGGTGATGACATGGGATGGAGGAGGGAGAGACGACATGGAATGGAGGAGGCGGGGACGATATGGAATGGAGGAGGAGACGACATGGAATGGAGGAGGAGACGACATGGAATGGAGGAGGAGACGACATGGGATGGAGGAGGAGGAGACGACATGGGATGGAGGAGGAGGAGACGACATGGGATGGAGGAGGAGACAACATGGGATGGAGGAGGAGACGACATGGGATGAAGGAGGAGGTGATGACATGGGATGGAGGCGGAGGAGACGACATGGGATGGAGGAGGAGGAGATGACATGGGATGGAGGAGGAGGAGACGACATGGGATAGAGGAGGAGGAGACGACATGGGATGGAGGAGGAGGAGACGACATGGGATGAAGGAGGAGGTGATGACATGGGATGGAGGAGGAGATGATGACATGGGATGGAGGAGGAGGAGGATGACATGGGATGGAGGAGGAGGAGACGACATGGGATGGAGGAGGAGGAGACGACATGGGATGGAGGAGGAGGTGATGACATGGGATGGAGGAGGAGGAGACGACATGGGATGGAGGAGGAGGAGGAGACTACATGGGATGGAGGAGGAGGAGACGACATGGGATGGAGGAGGAGGGGACGACATGGGATGGAGGAGGAGGTGACGACATGGGATGGAGGAGGAGGAGACGACATGGGATGGAGGAGGAGGTGATGACATGGGATGGAGGAGGAGGAGACGACATGGGATGGAGGAGGAGGAGACGACATGGGATGGAGGAAGAGGGGACAACATGGGATGAAGGAGGAGGTGGTGATGACATGGGATGGAGGAGGAGGTGATGACATGGGATGGAGGAGGAGGAGACGACATGGGATGGAGGAGGAGGTGATGACATGGGATGGAGGAGGAGGTGATGACATGGGATGGAGGAGGAGGTGATGACATGGGATGGAGGAGGAGGTGATGACATGGGATGGAGGAGGAGGAGACGACATGGGATGGAGGAGGAGGTGATGACATGGGATGGAGGAGGAGGAGACGACATGGGATGGAGGAGGAGGTGACGACATGGGATGGAGGAGGAGGTGACGACATGGGATGGAGGAGGAGGTGATGACATGGGATGGAGGAGGAGGTGATGACATGGGATGGAGGAGGAGGTGACGACATGGGATGGAGGAAGAGGAGACGACATGGGATGGAGGAGGAGGAGACGACATGGGATGGAGGAGGAGGAGACGACATGGGATGGAGGAGGAGGAGGAGACAACATGGGATGGAGGAGGAGACGACATGGGATGGAGGAGGAGGTGATGACATGGGATGAAGGAGGAGGTGATGACATGGGATGGAGGCGGAGGAGACGACATGGGATGGAGGAGGAGGTGATGACATGGGATGGAGGAGGAGGTGATGACATGGGATGAAGGAGGAGGAGACGACATGGGATGGAGGAGGAGGTGATGACATGGGATGGAGGAGGAGGAGACAACATGGGATGGAGGAGGAGGTGATGACATGGGATAGAGGAGGGGGTGATGACATGGGATGGAGGAGGAGGTGATGACATGGGATGGAGGAGGAGGTGACGACATGGGATGGAGGAAGAGGAGACGACATGGGATGGAGGAGGAGGAGACGACACATGGGAGAGGAGGAGGAGGACGACATGGATGAGGAGAGGAGGAGATGACATGGGATGGAGGAGGAGGAGGAGACAACATGGGATGGAGGAGGAGACGACATGGGATGGAGGAGGAGGTGATGACATGGGATGAAGGAGGAGGTGATGACATGGGATGGAGGCGGAGGAGACGACATGGGATGGAGGAGGAGGAGACGACATGGGATGGAGGAGGAGGTGACGACATGGGATAGAGGAGGAGGAGACGACATGGGATGGAGGAGGAGGAGACGACATGGGATGAAGGAGGAGGTGATGACATGGGATGGAGGAGGAGATGAATGACATGGGATGGAGGAGGAGGAAGACACATGGGATGGAGGAGGAAGAGACAGACATGGGATTGAGGAGTGAGGAGACGACCTGACATGGTATGGAGGAGGAAGGAGAGATGACATGGGATGGAGGTAGGAGGAGGCGGACGACATGGGATGGAGGAGGAGGTGACGAACATGGGAAGGAGGAGGAGGAGGGGATACGACATGGGATGGAGGAGGAGGTGATGACATGGGATGGAGGAGAGGAGACGACATGGGATGGAGGAGAGGAGACGACATGGGATGTGAGGAGGAGGAGTGATGACATGGGGATGGAGGAGGAGGAGGACGACATGGGATGGAGGAGGAGGAGAGAC